>CM070561.1:34017957-35217957 GCA_036346405.1 Phyllostachys edulis | reverse complement strand
GGTAGTTCCACTCTCCAGTACTTCCGATCACAAGGTGTCAGACCCCAAATTTTTGGGATTTCGAATCCTCTATGTCAACTGTGCTATTCCTTGGATCAGTAGATAGCACACATATATACATTTTTGGGCCATTTCCATAACCAAATAAACTAAAGCAGAACTACGATCAGGTCCATATTTGCAATCAAACTTGGTCGAAAAAGGAATTATGAGGTCTTGAAGAGGTCCCCAAGGTCACAGAGATGTCCTGTAGGAACCCTAACGAGGTCCTGGAGTTGTCTCGAGAAGATCCTGGGAGGTCTTGAAGAGGTCATGAGGAAGTCTTGTAGCGGTCTTGGGGAGGTCCTGAGGAATACTGTAGAGACATCCTGGGGAGGTCCTGAGAAGTACTGTAGAGTCGTCCTGGGGAGGCCCTAAGGTATACTGTAGAGACGTCCTGGAGAGATCCTGAGGAACACTGTAGAGACGTCTTGGTGAGGTCCCGAGGAACACTGTAGAGACGTCCTGGGAGGTCCTGAGGTGTACTGTAGAGACGTCCTAGGGAGGTCCTGAGAAACACTGTAGAGATATCCTGGGGAGGTATTGAGGAACACTGTAGAGACGTCCTAGGGAGGTCCTGAGGAGTACTGGAGTACTGTAGAGACATCATGGGGAGGTCCTAGGGAGTACTGTAGAATCGTCCTGGGGAGGTCCTGAGGTGTACTGTAGAGACGTCCAGGGGAGGTCTTGAGATCGCAACAAAAGGGTACAGGAGGTCCTGAGAATACGACAAAAACGGTATAGGAGGTTCTGAGGAGGAGGTCCTGAAGATACGACAAAAGGGTATAGGAGGTCCTGAGGAGGTGGTTCTGAGGATACGACAAAAGGAGTACAGGAGGTCCTTAGGAGGAGGTCCTCAGGAGGTCCTGAGGTTACGACAAAAGGGTATAGGAGGTTCTGAGGATACGACAAAAGGGTACAGGAGGTCCTGAGGAGGAGGTCCTAAAGATACGACAAAAGGGTATAGGAGGTCCTGAGGAGGAGGTCTTAAGGATACGACAAAAGGGTATAGGAGGTCCTGAGGAGGAGGTATGACTACACTCGGTGCGGTTCGTGCTCGGTGCGACTAGTGCTCGTAGGGACAGTGCTCATATGAACAATTGAGTAAATACAAGAACGCAACTTAACATATATATTTATACATAATAGGCCGTGCGGCCAATTGTTTTACAAAAAGAGCCATGAAATGAAAATCTTACAAAAGTCAGAGTACAGAAGCAACAGATAAGTGCGAAAGCAAAACAAGTCGCAGTAGATCCATTCACTCTGCTCATAGGCAAGCGACTGGGGGTCCTGGCCTAAGCTTCATCATCTTCTGGTGCCACCTCTGAGTGGTAGTAGTAGTTGTAGGGGTCTTGATTGGTTGGGTCTGAAAAGATTACATTGGACGAGCCTGAGTACACAACCGTACTCGCGAGCCAACATACAATACAAGTCATATAGATGCGGGGCTAGTCAAAGGAAGTTTTAGAGTTCTTTTATTTGCACAAAGCTGAAGTTGAAATAGATAAGTAGTAGAAAATCCTAAGACTTAGCATTTTTAACAAATCTGTTTTCATAAATGAATTTTCATTTTGCAAAGTACTAGTGGAGGTCCCACCTCCTATACCATTGAGTGGCTCCATCCACCTAATGCTCGGGCTATCCTGTATTTACCACTGGTCCCCGACCAGGCCTTTCTCAAATCCCTGGGGCCCCACCCTAGCCTTCCCTTTTCATCACAAATGGTTTTGCAAAAATGAAAGCTATATCAAGCAAGTTCTCAGCACCGCTCTTGACCGTGAGCACGGCTATCATGATAGTTTTCTTACTCTGCAAAGTTCGCATATTTTACCCACAAGAGATAATCATCTTTATATATACACATATTTCCTTAGACGTGTGAATCAAGGGGAGATTACCACAAGGCCTTTACAATGCTCAATCCCGACGCAACTCCACCTGCTAAGGTTTCACCGCCTGGAGCCACGCTCCTAGGAGGCCTCCTTTTGCGCCGTGTGGTTTTCCTGTGGCTCCCTTACCCTTACCCACACCACACACTCACCAGTGGAGAAGCTGTAACGACCCACCCCTAGGGCACCCGAGAGGTCCTCCATGACCTTCTGGAAAGTCCATCAGGACCTCCCAGGAGGTCCACAAAGGACCTCTCGGACAGTCCACCAAGACCTCCCAGAGGTCAGCAGACCTCTGGAGGTCCAGAGAACATAACCCGAGAGGGTCTTGGAGCCAGGGAGCACTCACGGACCTGCCACGGCCACAGTCAGAGAAAAACGAGGAGGTCTGAGGACACCCCAAAACCACCAGCGACCCTCCAGAGGAGGTCGTGGAGGTCCGAGACCACCTCAGAACCTCACACGCTCATCCCATCGTGAGAACATAGAGGTCCGAGCTTGCTCGTGGTCCCTCGTGAGTACCGAGCTAGTCCCAAGGATCATGGCTAGCTCTTCACAGCAACAATAGTGGTAACATTGCAACAATACAAGCTTTATTAATATCAACAAAGTTGTTTACAAAAGGGAGGCTTACTAGCCACAAGTTATCACACAGCAGAAGAACCTACTAGACCACCCAATATACCACAGTAATCAATTTGGAGGGCGCAATCCTAGTCGATCAGACCACTTGGCCCATGAGAATGATCACCAGAGAGCTTCCATTTCGCTAAAGACAACAACAAGCAAGAGTGAGCACAACAACCGTGCTCGCAAGTTACACCCGTTGGATAACAAAATGACATGCATAATGGATATCACAATGGAAGGCTTAATATGATTGATTTGCATAAAGCCATGTTTATTTCAAACACATGTATTAAGTTCTAAGGCAAGAATACAATAATTAAAATTCATTTTATCAAATCGGTTTTTCAGTTGGATAACATTCATCATAAGATGGTGAAGGATACCCTCCTGACATTAGGCTCCCAGCCCAAACCCATGGGATAAAATCCCAAAAACAGATTTGAAATTCATTTCTGGAAATTCCCAAAGTCAACAACTAACTTCAAGTGGCCTTTGCCAGCACGTCCATGACCGCGGACACGGCTATTCGAATAGATTTCACTCTGCAGAGGTTGTGCACTTTACCCACACGACATGATTCCTCTAGTTTGTTTGGCATGCGCGAGTGCCACCTCTCACTACCGAAGGTAAGAGGTCTAGAGTTCATGACAAGGCTTTTACAATGCATTGCTCCACCACAGCCTTTCCATGCTAAGGTTTCACCCCCCTGTGGATAGCCATCCGGCGGGAAGCCCCCTCTTGCACCAGTGGGAATAGTAGGTTATAAAAGACCATTGGCCAAACAAGACCTCCCACACCTCCAATGGAGCAGCATATGGTAGAGTTTTGCAAATTAATCAGCCAGGTCCCACGCCCCAGACTGGAGACGTGTGGTTGCACGGTTTTGGCAATGGCCCATTATAGGCCTAGCATTGGTCGCTCAAAGACCGGTCCTCAAATGACTAGGGCGACTTCCACAAACCCAAGGGCATCGATCTACCATAAGGCACGATCCTGCATCAACTTGCACCAACCAAGTCAACCAATTCGCCCGCTTGATCAAAAATCTATTTTCATAACTTTGCTTCCCAAAGAAGACTTTCATACCTCCATGACAACCCAATGCCATGGTGAAAACATTTAAAACATTATTTGGTTATGTTGGTAAAGATTTCCCCAAATCAACAGCTTTTGGTCTAAGCAAGACTAAGCATAGGTTTTTCAAATGATCTTGGCTCACACTCATCGCATGTACCAAGTTTGACCTAGAGGTGACAAACTGCTCAAATCCAAAACCAACGTGGCCATACCAAGGAGATCGGCATAACTATGAATTTAAAATGTATTGAAATAACTTGGTAGAAATAGGCATGCAATAGACATTAAAATGTAACATAAATAATTTGAATTATTGGGTGCAATATGATCAAAAGTGTAACTTGCCTCTTGCTTGATAGCTTAAGATTCTAATTTCTCACAGCCCGCGCCGAGAAACGCCAAGATCTACACGGCAAGGAACATATTCGCACTAAGCTCCAAATAAAGAACCAACAAAGACTCAAGCAAAAAATCATAAGAACTCCAGAGGAACCTCAAAATTCAATTAACAGAGGAGGTCTAAATTTCAGATTAGGGTCTTAGGGAGTAGGTCTAAGCTTACCAGAGGAGGGTGGTCTTTGGCAAAAGACCCTAGAGGAGTGATCACGGCAATGAAACAGAGAGGCCCTGAGAATTAATTTCTGCGCAAGGTCCAGAGAGGAGGTCCTCATACGAGGGCCATAGGAATCCAGAAGGTGTCCACCATGGGAGGTCCTGTGAAGGACACGATCACCAAGGCTGATGGTGAACACAGGAGTGGAGCAGATTACCAAAGGAACTTACCAGGGACAAGAGGTAATGGACGGAAGGGAAGGTTGTGAGAGCCAAGTCTTCCTGGACAGCCACTGGACGAGAGCCAGGATGGTGAATGTGAAAAGGGTAAAATGGTAGAGCTCCTCGACTAATTATAGGCAAAAAGGGTGAAGAAAACTAGACACATACGTGCCAGGGATAAGTATAAAAATGAGTCAAAAGTGGGTGAATGTCAGGGCAGGTGTCACCACCACCCTGGGTAAAAGGTACGAGGAAGGACAACTTAGGTTGCTATGGGAAGGAACAAAGAAAAATGTCAGAGTACCACTACGTGACCACATTCAAAGTAGACACCACGTATACAATTGCATTTAATGTGACAAGACATGCATTAAATGCCCAAAATACTAACGTGGCGGAGGAAATGAGAATGACCAAGACTGGCGAGTGGGGCCAGTCAACCTAGAAACAGTCGGGTCAAAATAGGGGAGGTCTTGCCCCGCAGAGGAGGTCTAAGAAACTAAGAGGTCTTGATATACACAAAGGAGGTCCGAACATGGGGAGGTCCAAATACACATGGAGGAGGTCCACGTGACTGAGGTTCGGACAACCAGGACTTCATCAAAGGAGTCCCGCGACTCAAGGAGGTCTGAAGTTGAGGAGGTCCAGACATGCGGAGGAGGTCTCGGACATGGGAGGTCCCGACGGTCGGGATCAACAAGTGAGGTCCTGACGGTGAGGATCTCTTCAAGAGAGGTCTGCGAGGAGGTCCCGAGCCAGTTTAAGAGGCCACGGGATGTCTTGGACAGAGGTCCCAAACTTCAAAGAAATCACGTGGTTGAGATTAAAGGCGGGTTGAGGTCCAGGCGGTTGGATCTCCGAAAGGAGGTCCAATAGCCAAGGTCAACGGAAGGGAGGTCAGAGAGAAATAATGCACGGGAGGTCGGGCCTTTGGATTCAAAGTGAGAAGAGGTCCAAACCGTTGGATTCAACCAAAAGGAGAAGGTCCGAACGGTGGGGTTCCAAGAACGAGGATTCCACGGAGGAGATCCACAAAAGGTGGTCCAACAGAGTTCATGAGTCAAGGCAACTCAAAGGAGGCTCCAACCTCTAGGGTGAGATCAAAAGCGTGGATAGTTAGAATGAACCCTAAAGAGTTCCGATTCGCCAAGAAGAAATGCCTAGGGGTTGAATGAACTCGGGGAGGTTTGAAGGCATATAAGAAGTCCACTAGAATACAAGGATGTTCGAATGAAAAGTGGTGCGGCATAGAAAGGTGCCCAGCAATAAGAAGTTTAGACTTAAGAGAAGTCTCGAGTAAAAGAGTCTCGATCCAAAGAGATTCAAACCAACAAAGAGATTCAAAGTAATCAAACTTAAAGGAAAGGTCTCGAACGAATGGGAGAGAGGTCTAAAGAATGGTATTACCGTGAATTGGGGTGGTATAACTGGGATTGCACTAGAAGGACCTTTCCAAAGAGAAGGCTACAAGGATCGGGGCAAAAAGGAGTCCAAGTGATCACCAAGAGATTCACAAGAGCATAGAAGGAACTCAAGTGGTTATAAAAGGGAGACCTAGACCCTGAAGAGGTCTAAGTCAGAGAAGGAGATCTGGACCAGGGAAGGTCCAGGCACTTAGGAGATCTAGACCTAAAGAGGTCCGGATCCTTGGATGATGATCACGAGAGGTCTGAACGGTTCAGGCCTCCACATGGGAGGTCTGACGGCTCAGAGGGAAATCAGAAGGGGTCCCATTGAGCACAAAGGTGGTTCAATCGAATGCAAAGAAGATCCAATTGGCCACATGTAGGTTCAAGTGAATTACCGGCATTCCGGTGAGCAAAAGGAGACTCAAGCAAAAGATGTGAGGGAGGTCCAGCTAGATCAAGAACAAGGAGGTCAGGCACAAGAATATGCCCAACCAAGATTGTGGTTTAGGATCAAGAGATCCGCACAACAACAGAGGTCAAACAAGAGGGACGGTCTGGACATATAAAAATGTCCAAATAGACTGAAGGAAAAGAAATCCTATCAAGAAAAGGAAGATAACTCCAGAGAGCTAGAGCTACATCAAAAGAACCAAACTTTGATTTAGTTGAAGTTTAGCTTAGTCATTTTAAACATCCCAAATTCTGAAATTCTCAAGTTAAGCTTTGAATTATCATCAAAATCAAATGGTTCTTTTTATTTTGAAAATTTTCAAAAAGGCTCTAAAAATCAGGGTGTTACAGAAGCTACGCCGAGGCGAACAAATTAGTTAGCTAGGTCGTACCCATTATGGACTTTGTGGTTGCACTGTTTTTGCATGAGAGGTCATTCCAAGATTCGGTCCTTAATTGACTCGGGTGGTACATCCACATACCAACATTCTCTCGTGCCCCCGGCACCAGCCACTCTTTCCAACCACCCGAGTCGAAAACAGTTTTCAAGTTTTGCTTTGTTTTGAAAAAATTCTTTAGTCCAACATACTAGTAAGCTCCCAAATTTCAATCGCCCCAAATCACTTTCAAAACATTTTTAATGATTGTAGTCAGGCAGTTTAATGCCCACATGACATTGTATCTAAGCAAGGCTAAGCATGACACTTAGATATAGACTTATCAGCTAGTATGTAATCCATTAAGTCTAGGGTGACAAAGGATAGTGTCCAAATTCAAGGATGGGATGTTTATACACAATTATTGTTAAGGCATTAACTATGAGCTAGACCAACATAGTTTGTTAAAACTAGCAATGCAATTTCATAATTTAAAGCAACATAATTTGCAAAAGGTAGGTGCAATATGATCAAAATGTTGACTCGCCTTGGTCGAGGTTCTGCGGATCTTGTCCTAGATCACCCGGAGGTTCTTCAGTCGCTTCGCCTTCTATATACGTGGAATAACCAAGAGTCAAATAAACCCCGAGGAACTCAATTTGAAATCAATAATCAAATAAACTCAAATAAATCCAAATACATCAAATGAATGGAAACCCTTTGAAAGGAAACACCCACATCCGGAGGTACTGTGATCAGGGGAGGTCGCGGAGGTGTTACGACCAGTGAGAGGTCGCGGAAGTACTGTGACCAGGGGAGGTCGCGGAGTTAATTACTAATTTTTTAGGGGCCTCGATGCTTTCGGGGGGTGGGGGGGGCATGATCCGATGGTTGTGTGGGAGGGGCCTCACAGGGGGTCACCCCCCATAGAATTTATTTCCCAGATGAGGTGCAACTGACTGAAATGGGCGAGCAACCGTCAAACCGCGAGCAAGCACTCAACCAGCGTGTATAGCACAAAGGCAACCATCGGCGGCGCACGCGTCGCTACACAATAGACAGACTATACGTATGGGATGCATGAGGAAGCGCCAATTCCACCGCGCATAAGAATAGGGAAGATGACCAAAGACTTAGATTTTCATTCCTAAAAAACTATTTATCAGAAACGATTTAATAAATTTAATTGTGAATTATGCGTTGATCGTTACCTTTCAAATAATAGGGATACAATAATGCTCAACTGTGAATATCACAATTCGAGTTCAGCTGAAGCGCTGTGCAACTAGTAGCCGTGTTATTTTCCACATTTTACTCTAGGGTGGATTCATTTTGGTTTCCTATAGCTAAAATACATGCTATAAATTTTTTTTTTTAAAAACTTTGACTAGAACAGATAAAAATGATCAAGAAGCCCGTGGAAGAATTACATGGTACACACAAAACACAAAACAAAACAAACATAACATATCCATGATTCAGTGGCCTTGAATAAAAAGGTCATGTGTATGTCTGTAGACAGCGACCTATCTATTCCCCCGCTCAGAAAAAGACCAGTCTATTATCATAGCATGTTTCTTGCAGTTGGTAATCAAATAAAATAAGAAACGAAAAAAGGAAAGAAAAAGCTACCGCAACTTTGAGGCGAACCAAACGACCAATCCATTCCATGTTAGAGGACCAAATGTTCCAATCGTCAAATTGGAATTTAACGGTTTATATGCAGCCATACAGTAACTGTGCTACAGGGAAAAATCGGTTCCGCAAAAATAAGGTAATTTTGCTACCGTACCGTGCAGTACTCGCTATAATAGTCTTATTTTACTGTACGCATTTGACGGCGAGCCTCCCCTCGCCGTTAACATCCCATTATCACTGTCGCCGGTATCCCTCTCAAATCTCCTCCGTATAAGAGGAAGCACCACCGCTTCGCCGCCGCCGCCCTTCTCTCTCCTTTTCCCTCGTCCTCCTCTCCAAGCTCTCAACCCCAACTCCCGAGCATGCACTTCCCCTCCCTCTCTTCCTCTCCAGCTCCCAACCCGCACCTCTCCGGCTCGCCGCCCGCCCGCTGCTCCGGCCCTCTGGCCGCCCGCCGGCCCTGCATTTGCTGAGCCCCGCTTCCTTGCTCGCCGGCGCGCCGCTCCGTCGCCGAACGCCGCGGCGCTGGTCGGGCACCACTTAGTTGCTCGACGCGTGTGCGTGTAGAAGTTGAGAGGAAGGAAGCTTCGGCTGCGGCCGCGTCGCTTCGGTTTTTTCAGTGCGCCGCCTGGTTTTCTGCTGCTTTTCGGGGATTTCCATTTTTTTAAAAGTCGGTTGGTGTTAGCGTGGCGTGGCGGGGATGGGTGTGGTGGATCTCGCGGTGATGGGGGCTGTGGAGAAGTTCAGATCCCTCATCGCCGCCGACCACGCGCCGCGCCACATGCAGGAGGGCGACGCCGACGGGGACGGCCTCGCGCGCTTCGAGACGCGGCGCCGCCAGGAGGTGGGCCACGGCGGAGCGCGCCGAGGCGGCCGCGCAGCCCGGCGTCGCCCGTCGAGCCGCCCACGCCGCCGCGCCGCCCGCCCGAGGCGAGATCCGGGAGCAAAGGCGACGCCGCTCCGCGCTCTCCTCCTCCCTGCCGCGATATTAGGTAACGCAAATCTCTCAGCCTCTCTCTGGTAATCCAAAAATCTTAAGTTCCTAACACTAAAAAAAGATACGAGGAAGGATCTGGAAGTGAACTAGCGGGTAGTCAAGCAATCCTTAAATCACTTTCATTAGCTACTACTAGGTGCAAATTGGCTGGTCAATTGGCGCAGAATTGCTTTAAATATAGTCTTTTTTTCTCCCTTTGGAAGTAGTCAAGTATATTGTTGAAAGACGCCGCTGGTTTGATTAGGTTCATGCTATTTAGCTCTGGTCTTTGGTCATGAGTGTTGAATAATTGTTGAATTGGTTTGTGGTTGTGGATGCAGGCGAGTAGATGACGATGAGGCTGATGAACCCGGGGTCCAGTTTTTAGCCCCAGGGACTTACTTCTTACATGACTTTTCAGATACAGACTCTAGTGTTAGTGTTAGTAACTCAATGTACAGATCGATGACCCCAAGTCCCACAGAGAGTCCTACTTGTGCGGTGAGGCAGAATGATGCTTCTAATCATGGTGCAATAACGATGACTGACTCAGATGATGCTCGAGTGCAAGCCCAGGCTAGTATAACCGACCAGAGCGAAGAGGACCATGTATCATCCTGTATTGTTGATTTTGGTGATGATATTTGGTGCCCTCCACCGCCTGAAGATGAGAGTGATGATGTTGAATCAAGGTTATTTGGATTTGATGATGAGGATGATGTGGTTGGTGAGTCCAGCAATTTTTTTGGACCTAGTTTCTTCAGTGCTAATAAAGTAGTTGGTCTTGATGGCATCGCTGATGGATTCCATAAAGAGAGTGTTCAGAATGATTTACTCAGGCATTTTCGAGCTCTAGTTGTGCAGTTACTGAGGGGGGAAGGTATTAATTTGACCAGTGACAACAATTCCAAAAGTTGGCTTGAGATAGTGTCCTCATTGGCATGGCAAGCCGCTAACTTTGTGAAACCTGATACCAAGAAAGGCGGCAGCATGGATCCTAATGATTACGTGAAGATAAAATGCATAGCATCAGGGAACCCAAGTGATAGGTATGTGCTTCCTTGTGTTGTTGCCTACTTTCTTTATGCGCCTTTTGATCATCATATGATACTGATGTATCTCATTGAATGCAGCAATTTTGTTAGAGGAATTGTTTGCTCCAAGAATGTAAAACACAAACGCATGGTCTCTGAGCACAGGAGTGCCAAATTGCTCATTTTAGGAGGGGCACTTCAGTATCAGAAAGTTTCTAATAAACTGGCATCCATAGGAACTATACTTGAACAGGTTTGTGTCTGTTCATGTTGGCAATTTAAATATTTTGTTTGTAGTCTTGCTGATGAATGTCCTTGCTGTAGGAAAAGGAACATCTCAAAACAATTGTTGGGAAGATTGAGTCTAGGCGACCTAATGTGCTGCTTGTCGAGAAAAGTGTCTCCTCTTATGCTCAGGAGCTCTTAGCAAAAGATATTTCCTTAGTCCTGAATGTGAAGAGGCCACTTTTGGATAGGATATCAAGATGCACGGGTGGTCAGATTGCCTCATCAATTGACAATATTGCCTCAGCAAGGCTAGGACAGTGTGACATGTTCAAGGTAGAAAAAGTTCTAGAATCCTCAACAGAACTTGCAGAGAAGAGATCGACTAAGACATTGATGTTCTTTGAAGGCTGTCTGAAGCGCTTGGGTTGCACGGTAATGATCCCTTTGTGAAGATATTTGATTGGAATATAAAAAAATGTTGTCTCTGGCAATTTTTTTTCTCGTTTGTCACTTGTATGATGCACTTGGTTGTTGGTCTTATACTGACATACTTTGGAATGCTAGGATTGTTCTTCTTGATCTGCTTACTGATATTTAATTTCAAGACCAATTAGCAAAATTTACTCTCACTGTTTACCAGCTAAATGTGCCACCCTTTATGTAGGTTCTACTGCGAGGAACTTGTCGGGAAGAATTAAAGAAGATTAAACGTGCAATGCAACTTGCAGTCTTTGCTGCTTATCACCTCTCCCTTGAGACATCATTCCTTGCCGACGAGGGTGCAACACTTCCAAGAGTTCCTTCAATATCTGCGATAGGTGCACGAGAAGCGCGAACTGATGCAGATTACTGTTCTGCTGGGTCTGCTGATCGTGGTATTCCTGATAGTCTCAGAGCCGCAGAAGAGAAATATTCACACAATGCTACTATCAGCCAGATATTTGAGGGTATTTCTGCATCATCAACTTTGTTACCATTGGATGGGGGAAGCCAGGGAATCATATCGGAATGTAGAGAATCTGAATCTCCTGTTAATCATATCAACTCTCATGATTCATTCCACTTATACCATCCAAATGCTTCATGCAATGGGCATTTAATATTGCCATGTTCCCTGGGTGATGACTTGAGAACTACAGGTGCGTTGACACAATATTATGATTCGTATAGCTCTTTGCAACCTCCAATCGCTGGTGATGCCTGCCAAGATGCTGTGTTATCTAAGATACCCAGGGAACTATGTCATTTGGAAAACTGTGGGGGCCACTCATCCCTAGACGACTTCCAAGCAGGAGACCTTGATGACCAGAACAAGCTTTCAGGTGGCTACTTACCTGGTACTGACAAGCAACAGAGCATCTTAGTTTCCCTCTCAAGCACTTGCATCCCAAAACGCTTGGCATGTCAGCGTTCTCACCTCTTCCGCATCAAGTTTTATGGTAGCTTTGATAAGCCACTCGGGAGATACCTTCGCGAGGACTTATTTGATCAGGTACTTCCGATACTCTTCTATCTAATCTATTATGTCAAAATTGTCCTTTATCATTTGTCAAAACAGCAATTCGTCGTTGTGTTTCACTGTTTCTTATCAGGCATATTGCTGCTCGTCATGCAAGGAGCCTTCAGAATCACATGTCAGGTGCTACATGCACCAGAATGGCAGCCTAACAATCAGTGTTAGGCGTCTCCCGTCTCAAAAGTTGCCAGGTGAACATGATGGAAGGATATGGATGTGGCACAGATGCACGAGGTGCAAGCTTAAGGATGGAATGCCGCCTGCAACACATAGAGTAACTATGTCTGATGCTGCTTGGGGTCTATCATTTGGGAAGTTCTTAGAGTTCAGCTTTTCAAATCACATGACTGCGAACCGAATTGCGAGTTGTGGGCATTCTCTCCAAAGGGACCGCCTTCGTTTCTATGGGTATGTATCTTGTTTATATTTTCCCCAGCTCTCTCTGTCCAATCCTGTAGTGAAGTTTCAATTTGCTTACAAAACACTGCAGGTATGGAAATATGGTAGCTGCCTTCCAATATAGTCCTGTGGTTACTTTGTCTGTTAACCTTCCACCCTCAGTGCTAGATTTCAATTGCCATGGTACACAAGAGTGGGTGAAAGGAGAGGCATTTGCGGTATGCTGTTAAACAGTTTTATGCTAAAGAGATCATTGATTCATTTCCATGCTCCACATCCTGAGCTTTGGTTACGGCAGGGATAATGTAATGCTTGCAACATATTTTTGTAGGTATATGGCGAAATGGAATCCTTACACATGGAGGTATACGATTTCCTTAACAATATTGAAAAGAGTATCACCACCATGGATGAACCAGTAAAAACAGGCATACAAAGGCAGATCATTGAGATGAAAGATCTGCTTAACATGGAAAGAAATGAATATGAGGTGGTGCCTTCGTATTTTTCTTCTGTTTCATTTGTCTCAAGCTTCAGTGTTTTTTTCCTCTCTTTTTGTTGATTTTGCTGTTATGTTTTTTGTTTGGCAGGCTTTGCTTCTACCAGTTATAAGGGAGAGTGTTCATTCCATGAAATCCACTATTGATATTTTGGAGCTTAACCGTGTGAGGCGTGGTCTCCTCCTAGATGCTTACATTTGGGACTGCAGGCTGTGCAACATAGATTCATGTAAAACACATGTTCATATTTCCAGAAATGATCCCTCCAATCCAGAAAATCTCCAAGACACCAGAATAAAGGAAGGCAATGCTGAATTGCTCCAAACTGTTACAAGGCATGGACAAACGCATCAAGAACTTACCACATTTCCACGGCGCATTTCAGGAAGTCCAAGAAAATCTCTACTATCTAGAGAGTGTCATTCGATGAATAACGAGACTCTCTTGGTTGAGACAGATTTGCCGATTGGGCTGGTGGATGGTTTGGTGGGTGATGCGGGAGATATTGACTTGGTCTTCAGCAAATTCAATGTGTGGGAAAAACGACAACCTCTGTCTAAGGATTCCATCAAGACGGAGCCAGTTGAGAGGTTACCCTCACTTGCATCTATTTTATCGGATAAAATAGATATGGCATGGAGTGGATCTAGTGAATTACATTATAATCTTCCTCAAGGTTTGACCAAAGGCGATAAAAATGAATCTTTTATTTTGTTGGGCAATCCAAATTACAAGAAGGCGATCTCCCCAGTACGAATCCATTCATTTGGTTCTATATTCAGATTGCATCAGCAAGAACACACTGGATTATTGCCTGCTTCGTTGCATTTGTCCTTGAAATCAGCTGATTCATTTAGAGATTTGACAAGCCTTGTAAAGGATCCAATGACAAACATGCGGAGAGCCTTTTCTCAAATATCTCCCAGGGCAAGAGGAAATTTAAATGTTGTTCTTACTCGTGCACCTATGTATATCAAGTCTGCTTCTCATATGGTGAGTGATGGGGCACGACTGCTGCTGCCCCATGTTGGCTATGAAGGTGCCCCTATTGTTGCTGTCTATGATGATGAGCCAACCAGTATTGTGTCATATGCCATGACATCACAAGAATATGTTGAGCATGTCACACATAAACTGGATACCAATTCCAGCTTTCCACAAATGTCAAATTGTGCTGAGGTCATCAGTAACAGACTTGAGGGATCTTTGCCCTCACAAGAAGACCTTTCAGATTTTAAAGGAACCCATTTTAGGTTTTCATTTGATGATGAAACATTTTATGCGGATGATACAAAGTTTTCTGTTACTTGCTATTTTGCAAAGCAGTTCGCTGCACTTAGAAAAATATGCTGCCCAAGGGATATTGATTACATACGTTCACTATGTCGTTGTAAGAGATGGAGTGCGCAAGGTGGAAAAAGCAATGTTTATTTTGCAAAGACAATGGATGAGAGATTTATAATTAAACAAGTCACCAAGACGGAGCTGGACTCTTTTGTAGAATTTGCTCCTCACTATTTCATGCACTTGACAGAATCATTGACTTCTGGAAGCTCAACTTGCTTGGCCAAAATAATGGGAGTTTATCAGGTTAGTCATTTTCTTCTGTTGCACAATTCATCGAACTGCACTCTTCTTGATTTGAGGTTTTACTAATTTACGGTCTTTGCTTTAATCCAGGTTAATATCAAGGGTTTGAAAGGAGGGAGGGAGGTAAAGATGGATCTGATGGTGATGGAGAACCTTTTCTTCCAGAGAACAGTATCTCTAGTCTATGATCTAAAGGGTTCCGTGCGCTCACGCTATAATTCTGATACGTCTGGCCACAACAAAGTTCTTCTAGATTCTAATCTCATAGAGGCACAGAATACAAAGCCTATATTTCTGGGGAGTAAGGCAAAACAAAAATTGGAAAGAGCCATCTGGAATGATACATCATTTCTTGCGGTACATAGCTCTCCCAACTTTTATACCTAGGATTTTGTTGGCAAATTTTAGAAATCTACATGAATTCTCAGATTTACCATTTTATTAGCAGCACTCTTGTTCACCACTGTTAATTTAACAAATAAGATACTGCTATTTACATGTTTGCTTTTGAGATGATAACTATCACGTGTTTCTCTGAAAAGAAAAGAGAAACCACCATTTTAACTCTCTTTTTTACGGGCTGCTAGATTGTAGATTTGTGGTAGACCATATATTGTGATTTAAACTTAACGATTTGGCTAAACCAATAAGACTAAGATTCCATTTGACACCCAAGAATGGATGTCTCATTTTCTAAAAAAATCCTTCATTCCAAACAAACCCTGATTAATTTACTTTTAGATTGTATTAAAGGTTTGTCTAGTTTTAGACCCCAGTACTCTAGGTGGAATCAAATATTGGATGTGTGGGCCTTTTATGTTTCTTTCTTTATCTCTCTTTACTCTAGACCGTATTAAAGGTTTGTCAAGTTTTAGACCCCAATACTAACGGGGAAGAGAGGAAAGGGGTTATTTTCTGGTCTTTCCCAAAATAGTAGTTGTGTTTTCTCCACATTCATGGACTGTATTCATTGTTTCTCACATCAGGATTATTCATTAGTACTACCATATTGCAATAATCTAAAACATCAATATTTGATTTCATGATGCCCATTATTTTCTTTTCCTAACTGTATCCAATTTGTTGTTAGCCAGCCAAGTACCATTTTCCAACTCTACACCTGCAACCTCTTTGTTTGAGAAGACAAACCGTAGCATAAACTACATTGCAAAGAAAGAAATAGCATGTCAGGCAACTTTGCATCATCCCCACCTGCTAACACGACTCGTCTTGCAGTCGCTGGACGTCATGGACTACTCGCTTCTAGTCGGCATCGACGAGGAGAAGGAAGAGCTGGTGGTCGGCATCATCGACTTCCTGCGGCAGTACACCTGGGACAAGCAGCTGGAGACGTGGGTGAAGGCCTCCGGCATCCTGGGCGGCCCCAAGAACGAGTCCCCCACCGTCGTCTCGCCAGTCCAGTACAAGAAGAGGTTCAGGAAGGCCATGTCGAGGTACTTCCTCGCCATCCCCGACCAATGGTCCTCCTAAAAACTCTCGTGTTCATCCATTCACCCCTGTGGTAACTTTTGAGCAAGGGGGGTGAATCGAGACGAATAGGCAGGCATTCTTTTTTTGATTTGTTTTTTTTTACTAGATCGTAACATGTTGTAGCTTAGCTATAGAACAGGATCAGTCAGCTGGACTGGGCTGGACTGGACAGTGGACACCAAGCGTGGCCATTGCAGTATCCAGCCAGCAGCCACATCTCAAGGCTTGGTAAGTGTAAATTGCGGTGATCGGCGGCGGAGTATTTGACGCCGAGATGCACCGGACAGAGATGACAGATTAAAGATGTAACAGCTCTGTTACTTGGTTTCTCTGTACATTTGTTTTTCTTGCCTCATGTTAGCGCAGCTGAGAAGAGAACCCCAGTTCTAGGGTGTATCCTGAACTGGGTTGGGCCGTACCAATTCCAAAAGGATTGGGAGCTTTGGTTGGGCTGGATCAGGCCTAATCCAGGAGTATAGCGTTGCAGCCAGACAAATAGCCGAATTCTAAAAAAAATCCATATATTATGGACAGCAGTACAGCACTCGTGGGCAGGTCGGTCATTTCGCTGGAGCTAAAAAGCCAGGCGCGCGCCGCGACAAAACCAACAAAAGCGCCCAGAAGCGTCGCCCTCGCCCCCCGCCACGTCACCGATCCGCGTGCGCGCCTGCCGCTCCCTCTCCGCCGTCCGAGCCCCGACGCCTCGCCAATCCCGCCGTCCATCCGCGCATTCGCAACCCGGCGTCGCACATTCGCACCCCGCCCCCCGTCTCTCGCGAACCGGAAAAAAAATCGAAATGTTTCGGCTTGCATTTGCATATCGTGAACGATACCATTCACACGCCGTCGAAGGTTACCATGCGGTACTGACAGGTGGGTCCGATCTCGTAGGCAGCAAAGAAGGCCCACATGTCAGTGAATAGTGGTTACATTTCACCGTAAACCTCCCTGTATACGCAGCATGTACTCGCCCATCTCTTATCTACTCCGTCCTCGCCCCCTTCCCCCCGATCCAAGTCCAAAATTTCCCCTCTCCACAATTTCACACCTCACCATCTCTCTCCTGTATACTTGTACTGTACCTGGAGAGCTCAAGCTCGGCTCTGCTCCGTCCATGACGACCGAGGAGGCCACCAAGTCCGCTCCCCTCCCGCCCTACCCGGAGGTAAGTTTCTTCCGGTTCTTGCTTTGCTTCCATTGATTCCGCCGTCGATTCGTCCACGGGTAAATTCTTTCTTTGTTTCTTTACCGGTCGCGAGCTCACCGTCTCCTTGCCCGGCAGATGATTCTTGCGGCGATCGAGGCGCTGGACGACAAGAACAGCTCGAACAAGTCGGCGATCTCGAGCTACATCGAGGGCAAGTACGGCGACCTCCCACCCGCGCACGCCTCGCTCCTCACGGCGCACCTCGCCCGCATGAAGGAGACAGGCGAGCTCGTCTTCTCCAAGAACAACTACTCCCGCGCCGACGCCGCGCCGCCCAAGCGCGGACGCGGCCGCCCGCCCAAGCCCAAGGACCCCAGCGCACCTGCCGCCGCCGCCGTCGCCGCGCGGGACCCCGCCTCCTCGCCGCGCCCCGCGGCCGCCCGCCCAAGCCTAAGGACCCCGTCGCCGATGCCGTCGCCAAGGCCACCAGCGGCATGCCCCGCGCGCGCGGCCGCCCGCCCAAGAAGGCCAAGGTGGCGCAGAAAGCTCCCATTGGCGCGCCCGCTCCAGCTCCCTCCGCCGCCTCCACCGCCGGTGCCGTGGCTGTCAAGCGTGGGCGCGGGCGCCCGCCCAAGGTGAGGCCCGCCGCGGAGCCAGCCGCGGCTTGATTAGCTTCGGTTCTTGAATCTTGCTGCGATGGCTATGGTGGTAAGCTTTAGGTGTAACCGTGCTCTTTGATTTATGTTTCGTTTTAATTGTCGCGCGACGTAGTTGCTCAGTATGTGTTGTAAGCTAATCTGGATGAGTATGTGCACAATGGATGGATTTAGTTTCGTAGTTTACTGTGCTTCTGAGAGTGACTGAGTTAATATTATTACGGGGGATTTGAGGATTTAACATTACGAGATGTATATGCATTTGAGGATTTATCCCTTGATGATCCACGGCTGTGAGACATCGAGGGGTAAATTCTCAAATACACCTATTTATAGTGATAAATCCTCAATTATTCCTACTATTATTGCCCTCTTATTGTTGCGTGCTGATTATGACGATCATGTTTGTGTGGTTGCGATTGTGGCTGTGGGCTTGACTTGCCCCTGATTGATCAGGTGTCTCTTTCACGCGTTGTCAAATAGTGTTGAAATGGCGCGGGATATGTCAGAGAAAATTTATGCTTTGAGTTATCCACAGTTTGACTGGTTGGACCTTGGTGTTTATGAATCTGTTTGCTATTGGATGTAACAGTGACTTAAAATTCTTCTATTATCTATAGCACCTATCATCTATGCATAGTTCATGCTTCATACTCAACCTAGAGACAAGTGGAATTCTAGTTTATATCACAATTATTATCTACTCCTGCATAGTTTAATCTTGCTGCGGTGGTGATTGTGATAAGCTTTAAGTGTAATTGTGCTCTTCAAATTATTCTTTTACTAACTGTTGCAAGATGTAGTTGCTCAATATGTGACGTAACTATGTAAGCTAATTTGGATGAGTTTGTGTACAATGGATGATAGCTTACTGTGCTTCTGGTAGTGATGTAGTTAATATTATTTCTCTTGTTGCTTGTTGATTGTGTGGATTATGTTTGCGTTATTGTGTTTGTGGCCGTCATCTTGACTTTACTCTTATTGGTGACTATTTTTGCGTTGTCAAATGGTGTCGAATTTAAAGTCACACGACCCCCCCAAAAAAGCATTGAATTCATGCGTGATATGTCAGCTGTCCATGAATTAAGTTGTTTGTTGGACTCCACTGTTACGAAGCTGTGCTAGCAGAATTTTCCTGAGGAGGTTGAGTGTAGAATGATTATGTTTTCTAATCGAACGAAGTGTTCTTTACTGTTCTTGCTTGGAGGTTTTACTTACTGATTATATATATATTTAGTTTGCTAGGGGTACAAGCGGTTTATGCTATCTGGTTTATGAATCTGTTTGTTATTGGATGGATAGTGAACTCAAATTCTTTTAGCGTAAATAACACTTACTATGCAACTTTGCATAGTTCATGCCTCTTACTCAAGTTAAATACTCAGCATAGGCAAGTGGAATTTAATCATTTATGCTTAATTGTGTATGCAGTCGGTTTTTAAGCGCCACTATTCAATATACGTTTCATATTGTTGTTTGCCTAGTGCTATTACAAGGGTAAGAGGCGAATCATTTTCAGAAAGTATAATTTCCATTTCACTTTCTTCTGTTGAACTAGAAGCTGGCCATTACCTCATTAATGAAGAAATTACGGGATAAAGTTATGAATTGGTTGTTTCTTTTTGTAAATATAAATAAGGAGCAATACGGTGTCCTTTAAAACATTTTGCTGTAGGTATTTGAGTCTGAATCCTTTCTTGTATGGTTTGTTTGTACTCTTGATCCTAAATTTGGCGCGATGTCACCGTTAAAATTCCCGTAATTGAACTGAAAACTTGAAATTATAATTATTCCCTGACAGTGAAATAGAGAGTGCATCTTGCAGCATATTGCGTAACGTGGTGTCATATGCAGAATGCTATTCCAATAAGTTATCAGTTGGGCTTTCTTTTGCTTGAACGTGAACTCATTTTTGTGACCTTACTAGATCTCTGGGAGGCACTCATGCATCGTGCTTCATCAGGAAACGGAGCTTCCGTCGACAAAAAAATGCAGAGGACGCATTAAACCATCTCTAATGTTGTATTTTAGCTGGTTCAAATGAGGAGAGAGAAAGCATTGAATCGATTCAATATATTGGAGGGGTCGATTTAAACAAAAAATGCATAGAATCGAACTATGCTTAGGAATCGATTTCAAGCGTTAAACAATTTATATGAGCATTAAATAACTACATAGAAGAGAGTGCGTTTGAGAGATGATATTATTATTTTGTGGTTTTTTAATATAACGTGAGTCCCAGTTATTAGTAGGAATCAGTTCAATACATTGGAGAAAAACAAGCTCAGTTCCTATAATACTTACATGACATGACTTTGAATCGACGTCGGTTCAATACACTAGAGATGCTCTTAGATTATTGTCTTATGTCGCTCCATTTAAAATGAACCGTCTAAATTGAATTTACAGCGCTACGGGAAACCGCACATCGCTACAATATTTTTCGGTACATTAACCTGTACTGTTTCTACATTAATGAAGGGCGTTGTTCACACAGACCCACACCAGTGTTTGCTGCTACTTAGAGCATCTACAATAGTTTGTTTCTTAGCTTGTTACTAAGAGGAGAGAGAGTACTCAATCTAATAAAAAGAAACAATCATTCCAATGGATTGTTTTTTAAACTTGTATCTAAGACTTTAATTGCTACAAGCTTATTGGTTGTTGGTAGGCAGTGGGACCTACAAAATGAGTGTTTAGGTAACAACTAAGCCTCCAATAGAGTTTTTTTGTTGTTTCTTACGTCTTGATATTAACAATCAGATAGTTTTTTCATGTAGAAACAGCTTCACCTTCTCTCATCATCTTCTCTCCTCCACATCATCTAAAAGCTGATGTGGCAACCTCTTAGTAACAGCTGAGGTGGATTGTTGTAGATGCTCTTAGCAGCGGAGGGATCCGGATCCGCTCATCATACTGAGAAAAAGCTGTACCTCTTGATGGCCTCGTTAGTCGTGAGCATATGCATGGTGTGATATGAGACAATCTCCAATATTGTGTTTTAGCCAATTCAAATGAGATAAGAGAAGACAGTGAATCGATTCAATACATTGGAGGGATCGATTCTAACAAAAAAAATGTATGGAACCGGACCTTACTTAAGAATCGATTCAAAGCATTAAACAACTCATATGAGCATTAAACAACTACATAGGAGAGAGTACGGTTGAGAGAGGATATTATTATTTTGTAGTTTTTTAATGAAACGTGGGTTCCAGTTATTAGTAAGAATCGGTTCAATACATTAGAGAAAAACAAGCTCGGTTCCTAAAATGCTTATGTGGCATGACTTTGAATCGACGTCGATTCAATACACTAAAGATGCTCTCATAGTTATCAGTTCAAACCTCTTAGGATGAAATACGTCGATACCGGTCTATTTTGGCGTACCGTTTTGTATTACACACACACACAATTCAATTCAAATACATAACCATAGAATAAAAATGACACATCGTTCAATTACTTCATAAATGTAAATGTCATACGTAGTTAAATAATACAACATGAGTTTATAATTTCATATATTTTACCATAATCTAGCATACTAGTCTAGCATAATTTCACTTACCGAAGGAGTAGTACTGGACTCGGCCTTTCGAGTTGATTCAAACAAGTGGTCACTTCAATTTTGATTTTTTTTAAGCGGTACCGAAATGATGGAATGGCTGGTACTGACCGGTATTGAGGCCGGTACGGGATCGATGCTACAGTGTGCCGGTTTGGGTGCCGGTATGGCATGTTCCAGCTATTCCGGCCGGTACCAGAATGGAATTGATAAGTATGTGTGATATGCTTCTTGCAACCAAACTTTGACATTGTTGTTGTTTCCATTGAACCATCCATCGGAGCGAGTGTAGTAGTAGTAGGGTTTTCGGCAAAGTGTTCCCTGATCGGTGAACACCTCCACCGTTGGTTCTATTCATCTCGCCGGACTCTGGCTGGCGGATCGCCCGATTGTCGTCGAAGCAGGCAAGGTTTGGCTCTGAAAAACCCAAAAAATTTAAAAAACAAAAACTTGTTTGAGTTTGGGTTTTTGCCAAATTCGAAAAGTTTCTTGTCCTTGTTGCTTTCCCCTTTTGTTTTCTCGTTTCCTCAACGCAAAGGCGCCTTTCCAAAATCTCATCACTGCCCTGTTCTCTTTGCCTCGCGTCATGCCTGTAGTCACCGCACCGCCCATCGTCCTCACACCAAACCGGCACCATTACCCCTCCACATCCTGCGCCACCTCGCCAACCACCTCCTCGCACCTTGTTCCGCCCGCGCCAGCATCACCCAACCTCGTAGCTTCGCTCGCGCCATGCATCGCCCCGCTGTTGCTATGTGCTCGATGCATTGTAAATGTCGTAGCCGCCCTCGCTAGTGTGGGGACTCCCGAAATCGAATCCATTCCAAGTAAATAGATTACACCGGAGACATAACTCTTAACAGGGAACGAGCCCGATTTCAAGTCCCCGGATATGTGTCTTGCATTAGCTCCCAAGATCAATGGCTAATGCGCACATATCCTGAACAACATTGTACACAGTCATACACAAGTCATACATATTTAACAATAATTTATAAGACTAGGATTTAGATTCATAAGTTACACATGTGACCAACGGTCAACTAAAAACAAAAGTACGAAGCGGAAACAAATATAAACACCAAAAGTTCCAACTGAGTGTGCCCAACACCCGAAGGCAACTGAGTGGAGGTAGAAACAACATCATTCGCTAGCGTCACTATATTCGGTGCTAACAGATGGATCGTAAGCATATTCTTCCTCACCTGTAACAAGTGGTTAATCTGTTTGAGTACAGAAGGTACTCGCAAGTCTTACACAAACTAATAAAAGAAGGTGTATGAGAGAACCTATTCAATGGATTAGAGAATATACATGCTAGAGGTTGTCCAAAGGAAGGCTATATTGGCATTAGCTTTTGCATAAAGTAACAAGTGTTATTCCTACACTTTCTAATTTACAAAGGCCATTTCGTAATCAAAATTTGGACTAAAAACATCAAGTAACTTTGTCATAATCATAATTCAAATATATCAAAGTGGCTGTCCACTTTGACCAACTAACATGCATGAACACCCATGCTGATACCCTGTTATAACCATGTAAATTTTAGTTTGGAAATCTAACATTTGCTGTCTCGAACCCAAGCGGTTGTCTATAACCGTGGACACGGCTATTCGAATAGTTTTAAACCCTGCAGGGGTTACATCTTTACCCACACAACTTGATTAGCCCGTAAGCCTCCGGATAATGGCACACTTCCTTAGGCATGCTGGCTGGGGAAATCAAGGCTCGGTATTTTTCAGCAAGAAAATCTTATTGAGTTGAATCACCCTTGCGAGACGAGATCCCGCTTAGTACAAGCTACTGATAGAACCTGCTAAGCGGGGCACGCAAGTTGTGTTAGGAATACCGACCCAATGAACAGAAACTTAAAACTGTGCTCACTCGCATATATTAAATTACAATCGGATCCCTATAAACATCTGATCAAACACATATGTCCTCGCACCACATGTTTTTCAACTCAACAAAACCTTCCCCTTACTTAACCAAGCGGCTCTCACCCTGCGTATGGAAGTATGTGTGTTACTTGGATTAACGAAGGCACAAAGTTTGGCCCTTGGTGATCCGGACAAGACTACCACAATACCCAATTCTCGTGCACGAAGGCACCACCACTATCAATCACTTGTCCAGATCTAAATCATGTTTAAATAGACAAATTTTAGACTTAAACCTCAGATTCAAAAATCTAGACCAAATCATAAGGACAGAAATGTTCAGTGTTTTCCATGATTGACAGGCTAATCCCATCAATCAAACTACCGTAACTACTAACTTGCATGGCTAAGCATTCACATAAAGACACACACACACACACGCACACACACACACACACACCATCACATGATTTCTATCTTAAGCATCAGTGTATGGAATGATTAAGGGTAAGCCACAATGATTAAGATATAACTAACTAGACTCACAAATTATTAATACACCAAAATAGCATGCACGCAATTATCATTGCATTTCAAAATACTAAATTACAAAAATTGGGATCAAAATGATGCAAGAGGATTGTCGGTGTTTTAGAACCGAACTTACGTAAAGATTGTTTGATTCGGGGGGTCTCCTAGAATGAAATCACGTAGAGAGATTGACACGGGGATTTTTATACAGGTTCAGGCCTTCTCCGGAGAGAATAATAACCCTACTCCTGTGTGTGTATGGTATTGAATGTATTACGAACAATCAGGAAAAACTTCGAGACTATTACAGATGATAGTGCTTGTATTCCTGATGGCCCCATTCCCTCTCTGATTGCCGCCTTTATATAGTACGTGAAGGAGCGGTAGTTTCTCCAGGTGAAGCGGCGCCTCATCACATCTCGTAAGCGACGTTGGTAGTAATCACCGCGATTAACTCCTCCACGTCGCCTAACAGCTATATACCAAAGATAATGGAGCATTACGTGCTATTACTTGGTAGAGTAACATCGTATGATGACTGTTTGAATCCCTTAATCAATTGGGCCTACTTGTCTGTAGGTTTAATTGATCATAAGGTGGTCATAGTGACCTAGTCGTAGAAGAACCTCACGACTATGAGGTAGTCATAGCAAGACTTACGACTATGGGGTAGTCGTAGCATAACTTACGACTATGGGGGTGGTGGTAGAAGAACTTACGACCACCAAAGAGGCTCTTCCTTATAACATTTAAGGGTATACTCAGGGACCATATGACGTCATATTTACTTGGTTAAGGAGTTATAGATAAAAGATAAAATGAGGATTATTATATCCTCGTCATCTAGCCCCCCAACTTCAAGTGAAAGCAACTTACTTGGTTAAGGAGTTATAGATGGTCTTACGACCACGAGAGGGTCGTAGAAAGATAGTCGAAGGAAAAACTCTTCGACATTAGTGTACTACTTTGACCAGAAGTATGCTTGGTCAAGAAAATTGCTTACGGCTATCAAATAGTCGTAGAACATTTCTACGATCACGAGGTGGTCGTAGCATGGTGATCGGAAGACAAACCTTTCCGATTGACATTTCCTTTGGTTAAAAAGAATCTAACCAAGGAAGTAATTTCATTTGAGGTGTAAAAGCAAACCTGATTTTCTCGAACGGACACGTTGTGGAATTTCAAACGACACCGTTAGCTTCGTCTGTTGGAGCGGTTCGAGGCGGTGGCAACCTTTGGAATACCACGCCCCGGCCCAAGGCACGCGTTATAAATACTTACTAGGGTAAGACTTAGGGTTCACACTTTTCCTTAAATCATCCCACTGTTCATCAAGTTCTTGTCTTCTCCGCCACCAACTCAATCAAGAATCTCCCCCTTCTGAGAGAAATGGCCGGGAGGGTCTCCAAGTGGGCCGAGTCGGAGATGGATACGGCGAAGATGCAAGCCCTTGTCAACGCTGGGAAGATTCCAGAGAGAGTTCTCGTGGAGTGGTTCCCGGCGTACAAGTAGCAATGGCCGTCGGGGGAGGATGGACAAATTCCCGTCTTTCAGGCGTACTGTGAGTGTGGTCTACGATTGCCTGCTCACCCCTTTCTTACACTTATACTCGAGTATTTTGAGGTGGAATTGGTGAACCTTGGTCCCAATTCCATCACAATCTTGGCGATTTGTGTATCTCTGTGAGGCGTGCACAGGAATTCCAATGACCTTGAGCTCTTCAAGATTTCTACTGGAATGGCTCGACAAGTTGGAATAGCCTAAGTCGTGGTCCAAGCTCCATGACGGGAAGTCGAGGAGTACATTCAGATATTCACCAGTCCTCGTGGCGGGATGGAGGAAGAGGTGGTTTTTTCGAAAGTCACCTCCGAAGATGACCTTACCTTCCAGGAAAGTCAAAAGAAATCTTCGTGGGATTCGACTCCCCAAGATATCGGTCAATTGCCCCTATATTCAAGCCATTAAGGATTTGAAAGAAGGGGTTGGTTGGATGGCATGTGGTGAAGGATTTCATCACACGTCGAATTAGCTCTTTGAAGAAATGAGTACCTCCTATGTGGAAGTACGGGGCCAAAAGACCCACCGGGGACTACGAGGAGGGTAAGTAGTTTTTCGACTTAACTCTCGGTTTGGTCTTCTTGAAATTATCTAATCGAGTATCTTTATCTGCTTTTATACGAGATCTTTCACAGACGAGATTGACGTTCGAAGTCAAACTTCGTTTGTGATAAGCCCCGCCACCGGAATGGCGGTTCCTCAAATCCTTGCGGTTTTGTCCGCATGAGAGGAAAAGGTTGAGCGCCTAAAGGTAATCAAAAGCTGATTTTATCCTTAGGACTTTATAGTCGTAGAAAGAACTTACGACTAGGTAGTGATCGAGAAAATCTTACAATCGAGGACATGTCGAGAAAAGCTTACGACTAGGTAATCGGTCGAGAAAAACTTCTGTTGGTTATTGATTCTTCTTTTACTGCTTTTTCTTTACGTAAAGTAGGCATGGAAAACCGGCAGGACGACGAAGAGGTCGAACTCGATGACCATTGGCGAGGGCGACGATGGACAAGGACTCGGCTCCCCAGTAAAAAGCGTCGACTTTCAAGAGTAAATCGACAAGGAGGATCAAGCTCAAGTCCCCTCGTTTCGACCAGGTCCTCGTTAAGGTCTGCGGCACGCATAGTCGCAGCAGAAACTGAAGTCAAAACAACTGAAGTCGAGGAGGATGAAGAACCTCTTATACGCAAGACCCGTAAGACCAAGGACATGACCACAGCAGTAGCCGAGACTGAAGTAGCTGCAGCTGAGGAGGCCGTGGAGGTTGAAGAACCTCTTAGGCGCAAAGCCCACAAGGCCAAGGTACCTTTTATTATGACGAAAGCTTTCACGGTTTACGCCACTTCTAGTTTTGTCAAGCAACTAGAAAAAGATAAGCTGGAAGGAGTTTATGTCTTTTGTGAAGGACAACGCTGATCCAGTCCCTATTGTTGAGGATAGCGCTGCTCTTGGAGTGGTCGAGACCGATCTCGGCCCTCAGGAAAGTCGAAGACCGAGAGATGGTCCTGTTCAAGATCCACGACCAGGCGTGGTCGTGGCGAGCCTATTCCCAACTCTGAGCTACGACCAGACGTGGTCGTAGCAAAGAAGTCGAAGAACCCTTCCATCGGGAAGATGGCTTCAAAGTTTTTGATCAAGTCCAGGATGCAGAGGTATGTGAAACAGGCTAAAGTGTAAGAACATCATTTACCTTTTGCTTTTCACAATTTGACTTGCTATCCTTTTGTTTGTTTTAGCTCGACTTCTTGGCCCCCGAGGTGGCTTCTATCGAGAAGCCCATTTCCGCCTCTCCAGCGATAGGAGAGCTGACAGCGGGAGTGGTCGAAGGATCATCTTCGGCCCGGATGGTGGAAGAAGTCGTGGCTCCCGAGGCGGTTGTCACAACCGCTAAAGTTGTAGCCATGGCCGCTGAGGTAGCGGCCACAACTGCTGAGGTGGCGGCTATAACCACTCAAGTAGCGGCTACAACCACAGAAATAGCTGCCATGACCACTGATGTGGTCGTGGGACCAGCAGAGGCAGTCACTGAAGTCTCGCCCAAGGTGGAGATGTACATGACCACCGCGGGGAAGGAAATTGTTGCAGACCTCCTTCACGGTACCCAAAGATCTTTGCAATTTTGAATTGGAAGATGAGGAATACTTCAACCATTACGATTTCTTTGGCCCTGCTTCCATAGTAGGGTCTTCTGCTTTTAGATCTCGCCATCGAGTCCCTCATCCTAAAGACATTCCCAATAGAGGGGACACTTTTGACAATGAGCGTCTTGAGAAGGTTTGGTGGGATCAGGTCGATAGAGTAGACAAGCTGAAGCATGCAGAGCTGGTTTACTCGATATTTGCTCGATCAACCATGAGTGTAAGTATTTAAGAATACTTATATATGTGATCTTCCCTTGTTTCTTACTATCTTTCCTTTTGCAGAAAGCTCTAGAGCAAATTGCCGTTGTCGGTGAATATCACCGACAACTTCTAGAGTTGCGACAAGAAAAAGAGGAACTCTGCAAACAGGCAGAGAGGTGGTAAGTCACTATTTTTCATAGTCGTTTTCGACTTGACTACTTATATAGTTCTTACAGGGTTTGTCGTGGAAAAACTCACGACTAGGTACTAGTCGTAAAAGGCTTACGACCAGATGCTTAGTCGTAGGATAACGTACGACTAGATCCATAGTCGTAGAAGAACTTACGACTGGATCAATGGTTGTAGGAGAGCTTACAACCAATTTAATAATGTTCATGTCCACTTTTAACCTTTACAAAGGTTAAAAGCTTATTTAAAGACTCTCGCCGACTCGCTCGATTATCAAAAAGAGGAGTCGAGAAAGCTATGTGAACAAGTAGAATTCCTCTTGAGGAAGGTTAAAGAAGCTAACTCTGAATCAAGAAATGCAGAAAAGATAAGCGAGAAGTCTTTGGACTTAGAATTTGCTTATATTGTTGATTTTACCGATCGTCACTTCTTTTTCGAAAAATAAAATGATCTGAGGCAACTTCGGGATGAAGTTAAGGAAAAAACTGTGGTTATTCGCGAGCTTTTTCGTATATCCAAAGAGAAGGATCAAGAAATTGAGAGGCTGAGATCTCGCCGATCAGGTAAGCATTTCTTTTCTTGCAGTCCATTACGAGTTCCCTTCCTTTTCTAATTCTCGTTTCCTCTTTTAGAAATGGATCTTGAACTGGGAAGACTCGAAAATGAACTTAGGGATAAGATTTTGATCTATAACGAGACTGTCCGCATTGCTAAGGCAAACGCAGATGAAGTCAAGTTATGGAATGAGCGGCATGCTGAGACCGTCGTTTCTCATAATGCAGAAATCGAGAAGTTAGATTCTCATCTAGCAGGTAAGAAATTCTTTTACCTGTGACTATTTTATTCTCTCCTCTAGAAGTTTATTTACTCGACTACCTTATTCTTGTCGTAACAAGTGGTGAAAACAAACAACTTTGCGAGGCTTGACTCATACCCAACAAAGTCATGGAGGCGATGAAGATTAATCTTCAAGACAATATCACGCTCTGAACAATGTACTTGGTGAGCTACGATTGAGGAAAAGCTCCTCAAGATGATACGATAGTCGCTCACGTAAGTACTATTGGGGAACAAGTCGGGACTTTGCAAGAACTGGTGACCACTCTGAAGGCCAATCAAACTGAGTCCATCAAGGAGGCGGTCGAAAGTGCTATAAGTTATGCATTGGCAAAACTTAAAGCTCATGACCCCAGCCTTAATGTGCAACCAATCGAAGTCGACTTCGACTGCCCCGAAGCAGAAGCAAGTCATCTTATTGAAGAAATGCAACCACTCGGTAAAAAAGTTTCGGAGGAAATGCGACTAGGCTCTCCTTCTTCAGAGTGATTTGTAAAAAACCTGTGAAAAACAAGCTTTTGTTGATGTATTATATAATGCATCTTTTTTCCTGCAAATCATCTTGTCGAGTAGTTAGTAACTCAAAAGATAATTAACGAATGAAAAACAGAATGAAAGACTAAGAATTGAAGTCAAATTAATAACTTTATCCTAGCCCCCGACTATTTGTTTAGTTTGTTTAGACAAACTAAGTAAATAGTATTAAAAAGGGTTTCTGAAAACAGAGAGATTTGGTTAACTTGTAGTTTTTGGTCACGATTGTCATGCACTGGCCGAAAAAGTAGTAACGAATCGACACTAGGAAGTTCCTTCTAGTGGGCAGGACCACATGCAGAGAGGAAAGTCTTCGACTAGGTGATGTCACCATCTCCGACTAGATTAATTAAATCGAGAACAGCAACTTGAGTTAAACAAACATCCAGAGGACTTCAAAAAAAAATTCGTTCGCCCTTCTTTGGAGGACTCGATAAGTCGTCCCGGTATCAAGAATAGGAAACCGAACGATGCTAGGAAGTTCCTTCTAGTGGGCGGTGACCACGTGCGAGAGGAGAGACTTCGACTAGATGTGTTTCTTCCTCCGACCGATTGCATTTAATCGAATACCCCAAAAGCAGTTGAATAAATCTAAGAAAGTGCACTTGACTAAGAATATTTTTCAAAAGAACTGAAGAAATAAACTAAGGTGAAAAGAGGAGACTTTAAAAATATTTCGACTAAATAGAACCCGAGCTCTTTGTGTTGGCAGCAAAAGTGAGTAACGAGTCAACACTAGGAAGCTCCTTCTAATGGGCAGGACCACATGCAGAGAGGAGAGGCTTCGACTAGGTGATGTTACCTGTCTTTCGACCAGTATAAAGGAAACTGGGTATTTGGAATATAGTCGAAAGATTATGAAAGCACTACTCAAAAGTAAGACAATAGAGGTAGAGAGAACATGAGTCTTTATTGTCTGAATGATTGGTTACACATAAAACTTGCGTAACTGGTTGATGTTCCAAGAGTTCGAGAGAACTCCGCCGTCTTCCATTGCCAATCGCATCCACTCGACGAGTAACCGACCTTTGTGTAAGGACCTTCTCACTTGGGAGAAAATTTGTTCGATTAGACTTGGATTGGTAGAGCCTCAATACCAAGTCACCTCTGACAAAGAAGGCTGCGAGGTTGGACCTTACGATCGTAGTATCTGCGCAGAGGGCTTGTTGGTAGACCGATGAGCGGATTAAGGCTGGTTTCTCCTTTCCTCAAGTAGATTAATATCATCCGCTCGAAGTTGTTCTGGTTGGAGTCTTTGAAAGTTTCGACTCGTGTTGACCTTATCTTTAGTTAGGAGGAAGCATGGCTTCACTCAAGACTAGAAAAATGGTGTTTCACCTATAGCTCGTGGTAGTCGTATTAAACCGCCCATAATACGGAGGGTAACTCTTGTACCCAAGCCCCGAGCGTTTGATGAGTGGTCAAGACTCGAGTCTTAATTCCTCTCATTATTTGGCCGTTTGCACGTTCGACCGCCCCATTACTTTGGGGATGGGCCGCGAAGCATAACACGTTTGGTACCCAACTCGTCGCAAAATTCACGAAATTTTGCGCTTGAAAATGCTTACCATTATCTGTAATTATTCGACTCGGTACTCCAAATCGAGTAATTACGCATCTCATCATAAACCGTTTTGCCGCTTCGTTGTTATCGATCCGAGTTCGGCTTCAATCCATTTTGTGAGCGTATCAATAGCCACAAAAAGAACTCGAAACCTCCCGGAGCTTTGGGGAACGGTCCTAGGATATCGAGACCCAGTGCATAAAGGCCAAGATAGAGGTATTGTTTGTAATGCCCGAAATGGTTGGTGTATTTGCTCGCTATGAAACCGCTTGGACACACTTTTTAACCAACTCTTTAGCATCGTAAAGGGCTGTTGGCCAGTAAAAACCTTGTCGAAAAGCCTTACCGACCAGCGTTCTGTAGGAAGTATGATTTCCACAGATGCCATCATGTATGTCGTGAAGGAGTGTTAATCCTTCGCTCTGCGAAATGCATCGCATGAGCACCCCTTGAGTACCTCGTTTATAGAGGACTCCTTCAACCAAAGTATACATTTTGGCTTTTCGGGATAAACGATCTGCCTCGAGATCGTCTTCGGGTACTGAACCCTTCTGAAGATACTCATAGATAGGCGTCATCCATGTATCCTCGTATTCTAGAGAGGCCGTCTCAATAGGAGGTGTCTCTGGTTCATCGACCAGTGACGGCTTCTGGAGTTGTTCCAAGAAGACTCCCTTTGGTACTACAGATCGGGAAGAAGCTATTCGAGCAAGCTGGTCTGCGAGGAAATTATCCTTTCGAGGGATAAATTGTGCCTCGAAACCTAAGAAATGCTTTTCTAGCTTACGCACTTCCGATAAGTACCGAGACATTATCGGGTTAGAGCACTAGTACTCTTTTCCGATTTGATTCACGACTAGTTGAGAGTCTCCTCTCACGAGTAGTCGACGAATCGAGAGCGCTTTCGCTGCTCGTATGCCAGCTAGCAAACCTTCGTATTCTGCCACGTTGTTAGTGGCCTGAAAGTTTAATTGTATGGCATACTTTAAGGTCTCTCCGGTAGAAGATACCAGGACCACCCCAGCCCCCGAGCCACTTAAAGTAAGCGACCCGTCAAAGTACATCGCCCATCGGTCGTGGGAATCAGATCGGGATCTGAGAACAGTTCGAGATTTGTCCATTCGGCGACAAAGTCCGCCAAGATCTGGATTTAACGGCCGTTCGGGACACGAAATGGATGTCGAACTCCCCAAGTTCGACTGACCATTTTGCCATGCGTCTCGTTGTTTCCCTATTCTGGAGGATCGCTCCCAAGGGAAACTCAGACGGCACAACTATTTTGTGCACATGAAAATAATGCCGCAGTTTCCTCGAAGACATGAGGAGGGCATATAGAAGCTTTTGGACCTGAGGGTAACGCTCCTTAAGCCCGTGTAAAACTTCACTTACGTAGTAAACTGGTCGTTGTACGTTTTCACGTTCCACGACTAATCTTGCGCTCCTTTGCTGTGGCGTGGCGGCTAGGTAAATTAAGAATGTTTTATGCGGTCTTGAGAGACCCGAATAGGAGCACTCGTGAAGGTACCTCTTGACATCCTCAAAAGGCAACGTTTGCCTCTTTCGACCACTCAAAACCTTCGTGTTTCCTAAGAAGTTTGAAGAAAGGTAGTCCCTTTTCTCCTAGTCGTGCGATGAAAGCGACTTAAAGCCGCCATGCACCCGTGAGTTTCGGACTTCTTTCCTTGTGGTGGGGGCGATTTGGAGAATAGCCTTTATCTTTTTTGATTTGCTTGATTCCTCGTATAGATACTAGGAATCCAAGCAATTTTCCAAGAGATTCGAACACACACTTCTCAGGATTGAGTTTTAAGCGATTTTTTCTGAGGTTGTCGAATGTTTCTTGTAGGTCGGTAATATGATTAAGTCCCTTCATGCTTTTAACGACTAGATCATCAACATAGGCTTCCAAATTTCGGCCTAGTTGAGATGAAAAAGTCAATTGCATCAAGCGTTGAAAAGAAGCACCAGCATTTTTTAGACCAAATGGCATTTTTACATAGCAAAATATACCAAATGGTGTAATAAACGCAGTCTTTTCTTCATCGTGTAGACACATATTGATCTGGTGGTATCCAGAATATGCATCTAGAAAACTTAACATCTCACAACCTGCAGTAGAATCAACCAACTGATCGATGCGAGGTAAAGGAAAATCGTCTTTTGGACAAGCTTTATTAAGATAAGTAAAGTCTACGCACATACGCCATTTGCCATTTGACTTTCTAACCATTACAGATTAGCCAACCATTGGGATGATTGACCTCTCTTATAAAGCCCGCTTTAAGTAGCTTATCAATTCGATTTGATAGCATCTCGTCGATCGGGGCAACTCTCCGTAATTTTTGTTTCTGGTACTTTGTCGGCCGTAAAGCTAGCTTGTGCTCGATCACCTCCTGGGGACTCGGGCATGTCGGATGCTTGCCGCGAAGACATCTGCGTTAGCTCGGAGGAAGGTGATGAGGCGTCTTCCTATTTGGGGTCGGAAGTTTCCCCAATGCGAGCGATCTTCGAGGGCTCCCTGCGTCGGAGGAACCTCTTTGACCTTGTCGTTCGGCGGTGATAGCTTTTAGGCCGACTTACTAGTCGAAGGTGATTTTCTTCTCGGTGGTATTTGTCCAACCATCTCGAGGATCGTGATCGCGGTATCGCCATCTTCTTGTCACAATGAATTGTGATTACTCCTTTGGGACTGGCATCTTAATACATTGATATCCATAATGAGTAGCCATTAAGAATTTTGCCAAAGTTGGTCGTTCGAGTATGGCGTTATATGCCGATCGAAATCGACCACATCAAAGGAGATTTTCTCGTCTGAAATTACTTGGTGAACCAAATGTTAAAGGAAGAGAAACTTGACCAATCGGTTTGGCGAGGATCGATGCGATTCCATAGAAAGAGTATCGTCTGGGTCTTACCTTAATCTCGGTACTTGCATTTCGTCCAGGCACTCGTAAATAAAATATTTAACGAGCCGCCACCATCAACCAAAACTCGATTGACTCGACAATTGTTGATGGTGGGTTCGACCACGATCGGATACCGACTGGTCTAGTCGAAGAATCGCATATCACTCTTCTCAAAGGAGATGGTGACTTGACCACTTCGATAATTTATTGACAAGAGGAGGATCTATGGAGTTTACCTCTCGTTCGGCAGACTTTAAGTCGTCGCTTTGATTCATATCCGATGATCCTCCGTAGATGTGCTCGACGGTGTGTTGCGGATCTGGGCGACATCTCCTCCTCGTCATCGAAGTCTTATGACCACTCGTTTGCCCTACCGCCGAGAGTAGGAAGCGGTCCTTCTTCGTTGTAGTAGTCTTCAAGCTTTGTTGAAAGACCGGCGATTCTTGAAGGTCATGCCCTCCTTTTATGGAAAGGACACCACCTAGGCTTATCATTTTTCCGATCGGGCGCTTACCTTTGCCTCGGTCGAATGTGGCGGAGGTGCGTGGCTCTTTATCATTCACTGTACCAAGACCTCCTTGAACCGCTAACTTGGATTTTTGACCCTTCGCCTTGTTCTTGGACTTTTTGCTTTCTTATCTTTCTTCTTACCAATATCACGGCTCTCGAGAGGTATTGTTTTCTTGATCGATTGTGTTGTTCCTCGACCGCCTCTCGAGGCGATTGCATATCGATCACCATCTCAAAGAGTTCGATGATGAGTGGTAGGCGGATTTAAAGCAATATCTTCGTTATCCTTCTACTACGGACTCCTTGCTTGAAAGCCACGATGAATCGAAACTTCCAAATTGAATTACGAACCCGACTAAAGCGCTTGATGAATTGGCGCAAGGTCTCGTTGTCGCTCGTCTCATCTGGTGCAAGTCGTCCTCCTTCCTGTAGGCGATTGTAAGTGCCACGAAAGTTTGCCAAGAGAAGATCACAGAGGTGTTGCCAAGAATGAATCGACTTCGAGTGGTTGGTTCAATAACCACGATCGAAAGCGCACCCTTCGAGCACAGTTGGAAGGTAATTTGCCATCACATGTTCTCCTCCTCCGCCGCTCGGATCTTTGTTGTGTAGATTTGAAGAAATTCGATAGGATTTTGGGATCCATCAAATTTCTCCATGTTTACTGGTCGAAAGCGAGGTGGCCAGCGAACTGCTCAAAGATCGGGTGAGAATGCCCGACATCCAGTAATGACTTCTTGATGCCTCCTTTGCAGGAAAGAAGGGTTGATATCATCAGGTGGTCGTACTCGACGATACCCAGTAATATGTTGACCTGACCTATAATAGGTCTCGGTTCTACGAGGGGAATACTCCTCGTAGTTCATCTGTTGCTGCAGACTCCTATGTCGGTATGGTGAACGATCACCTCTCCGATAGGTTTGTTGATCATCAGTCGTTCGAAAAATATTTCTCTGAGTAGGAGATCGATGTGACTTACTGTTTCGTCGATTCCTTTGTGGTGATATGATCGATCGACTGGTAGCTGAAGAAGTCGTATTGCTACGATTTCCTGAATGATGCCGGCGAGGTGCTTCCAGCTTTTCCATCGTAGACCGAAGCCTTTGTGCGATCTCTTCAACGAAGAGGTCGTACCCCGGCGCTCGGGCGAGCTCTCGAGTTGGATTCTCGAGCAAATCACTGATGTGCTGGAGTTCTTGAGCTTCCTCTGACCGATATTGGATGCGCCCAGGTAAACTCTTCTGAGCCGCAATCTTCCTTCGTCGAGTAGCTTCAAGATCTTCCCTGTCAGACTCTTGAGACTGCCTCAATGAAGTCTTGAGTATGTCGAGGATTTCCTTGGCGTTCATGAAGGTGTTGGTCGTGTCCGCCATCGGTGGTGTTCTTGCCCATCGCCATGAGGCGCGATCGTGATCTTCTGGGAGGTCTCGATTCGGTCTCTAGGAGAGTGACCTTGATCGAGGAAGGGCGAAGACCTCCGTTGATGATTCTCACTTGCGCTCGAGGCCTCCCCGCTTGAGGAGTCGTCGAGACACCATCTGGCGACTTGGAGTAATCCCCTCGGTGGGGAAGTCCGGGTTATAAGTCTCCGTTGGGTGTGTGATCTGCGGAGAGATGGCGAATTTGTAGGAAAAGCATGCTTGATCCCGCTCTCTCTGGCGTCATCCGGAGAGAGAGAATCACCAGATGTTGGTGAAGTCCTGGAATTGTGGCTTCCAGAACTTGCCTCACCAAGTCGGACCGCCTTAGGGGACTCGGACACTTCGAGGTAAAACTCTCGTCGTGATGTGAGTCCACAGGTGTAGTCTGGTCAAATTGACCCTTGTCCTTTGAGAGGTAGACTCCTCTCTTGGGCGTCTTGTTGTGGGGATATGGATCCTTCTCAACTCCATCAGTGCATTGTCTCCTGGATCTGCGGGAAGATCACCGGAGGCAAGCAGTACCATCGGATGAGTCATCACTCGGCTCGTAATCGAAACCGGCATCCATGTCGACGTCTGCGTGTCCGCCAAGTCGAACCAGTTCTCCTCGCTCCATTCTCCGCCATGAGTGCATGAGATTTGGAAAAGAGAGTATGTTGACAAGAGATTAGGAAGATCCCCACGGTCGGCGCCAAACCGCCGGTGTTTTAGAACCGAACTTACGTAAAGATTGTTTGATTCGGGGTCTCCTAGAATGAAATCACGCAGAGAGATTGACACGGGATTTTTATACGAGTTCAGCCTTCTCCGAGAGAATAATAACCCTACTCTGTGTGTGTATGGTATTGAGTGTATTACTCAACAATCGGGGAAAAACTCAGACTATTACAGATGATAGTGCTTGTATTCCCGATGGCCCCATTCCCTCTTTGATTGCCGCCTTTATATAGTACGTGAAGGAGCGGTAGTTTCTCCAGGTGAAGCGGCGCCTCATCATCATCCTCTGAACGGATACACGTTGGTAGTAATCACCGCGATAACTCCTCCACGCCGCCTATGACTATATACCGAGATAATGGAGCATTACGTGCTATTACTTGGCGAGTAACAAACAGATGATGATTATTTGAATCCCTTAATCAATTGGGCCTACTTGTCTGTAGGTTTGATTGATCATAAGGTGGTCATAGCTGACCTAGTCGTAGAAGAACCTACGACTATGAGGTAGTCGTAGCAAGACTTACGACTATAGGGTAGTCGTAGCATAACTTACGACTATGGGGGTGGCCGTAGAAGAACTTACGACCACCCAGTAGGCTCTTCCCTTATAACATTTAAGGGGTATACTCAGGGACCATATGACGTTATATTTACTTGGTTAAGGAGTTATAGATAAAAGATAAAATGAGGATTATTATATCCTCGTCAAGGATGCTTGCCTTGCTGATATTCCACTTGTTCAATCTCAGGGGTCTCAGAAATATATTCACTCGCGTCGGGCAGTTTAGAATCTAGAAAGAGCGATAACAAATGAACACCGAGAAAAATATCAAAATGCCAAAATGCTGAAAATGCATGTTAAATTCATAGTAGTGAGGTTCTGTTTTTAAGTGAAATTAGGTGAAAAAGTTAGTTTAATTGGAGTTAATACGAATTTTCTATGAATTTTACAAGGTTAAAGTTCTTAATGTGCTAGTAATTTAATTATCAATTTTTTCTTGTAATAGAGACATGTGTGAGAGTTATTCCAGATCAAAGTACTATAAAAATTGTAACTAACAAAATTGATTTCACCTAATTTGGAGTTATAATGAATTACTTATGAATTTTTGAAGCTTAAACCATTTTTAGTGTAAAATTAATTCATTTCGGGATTTTAAAACGTAACGAATACTTTTTGTACCGGACCGCATCTAACCTCAGTCACTGATGAGCGGGACCCATAATCAGGGTTTGACCTTGTCGCCAGTCCCAAACGGAAGGATGCTAAAAACATATTTTATGAAATACACCTTCTATTAACAAAGACACACTTTTGGTTTTAAACATATAAGAAATACGTCTTTCTTAATTGAAAACGTATTACAATACTTTACTCAGCACCAAACCAGTCATAAGGGTCCACACATCAGAGACCATAACTCAAAACGGTTTCCGATAACTCATTTGTTTCTGCGCAAGGGCCCACGTGTAAAAGACATAACGTGTTAACAAGTTACCAGATTAAGCATTCATTAGCACTAGCTGACAGGGATTTAGGGTTAAATAATGAGCCACAGCTCTGGTCAGAATTCCGACAACAGAGCGCTATGCTCCCACGCGCTTGCTCGACGGCTAGCCAGCACGGTAGTCCACGGTTGTGCGAACTAAGGCTCAAAATGGATTCACAAAAGCTCACTGAACCTAGTGGTGGCTGGAGTTTTGCCTACGGCGAGCCCTACCGGTGGCACGATAATAGAATGCGACAGCGCAACTACTGCTCAAATGAAACCACTGATTCGACGACGCATTACGCAAATACATGTGTATATATATATATATATATGTATATGTAGATACATATGTACACACACACACAAACACACACACACACAGATATATATATATATATATATATATATATATATATATAAATGGTATGATACTCCCGGGAGTATGTACTATAAACTTCTCATATATCACTTAAATCGTATGGTGATACCTCTTTATCTATTTGAGTATACTCCAATAAGGATTCTAAGATACTCCAAAGTGAGTTCCATGAAAAAAAATCATTAAAATCCACTTTTTATTGCATTTTTTGTGTATATACTTCTTTTATATATATAAAAATGGTATATAACAAAAATAAAGGGCTCCAATAGAAAATTTTCAATCAAGTCACATTGGAGTATCTTATAATTGGTATTTAAGTATACTGAAAGTGATAAAGAAGTATAATATGTTCTTTTAAGTGGTATATTGGAAGTGAGAGTACATACTCCTAGGAGTACGAAATATATCCATTTTGACCGTTTCGAACCCATGAATCCCATTTTCAACTCCGTTTAGCCTAACCAAGCACCCAATAAATCCTAATCGTGTACACCACCTTTATTTATATTCTTTTCGAATTTCTTTATTTCATTTTGTTCCCAGCCCGCTTCTTGTTGAGCCCAGACTTCTTTATTTGATTTTCTTCCACGATAGAACCTGAATTTGTTGATTAAGCTACAGAGGGAGTTGATCAATACGCATGAGAGGTGAATCCAGTCAAATACTACGGATAAGGAGGCAAGTTGCATTCTTTGATCATTTTGAGCCTATATTTCATGTACTTATATTATTACTTCCATTATCATATTTATGTCAATTACTTCTTTATTGAGATAATACTTTTGAATGTCATGATGATTAGATATATCCTATCACCCCACATACAAGCCCGCCTGTTCATTTGTAGGCCATATTCACCTTGACAAGTTTAAAATACATAAAATACTAATAAATGTTTGACATTGTCACACAATGTGGTTACAAATACTGAAAAAGAGATGGTTAATCTCCAATAGTTTTGGTGGAGAATTAAGGGTTGAGACCAGGAGGATGAACAGCCCAATAGACTTGACAAAAGTGAGTTAAAGATGAGACCAAGTAGATGGACACCCACGAGTTGATGTTGGTCTATTTCCTCACTGGAGACAGGTAAGAACTAGAACATTGTGCCAAATAACAGACACAGAACTTGCTCAACCACGGGCTTGGTATATCCAAGTTGGCTTAGTACACTACTTTTTCGATTGAATATCTACAGGGTGTCAACTGCTCTTGTTGTATAGAGCAACCACAGATTGGGGGTGAATCAGGAGTGGGCCGGTAAGGGCACTCGCCGAACTACACAATGATACGGACTAGTCAATATCAGACCGCGCACTCCACCATTGGCCGGTGGTTTCCCGATGGCTGTATTGACATTGAACCTACCAGGTAGAGGCTAGAAAGGTTGAACAATGAAAAGACTTTGTTATCTCAACTCAGTCACGCTATCAGGTTGCGTGTATATTGCATGACAATATGAGTTTGCGGTATCTTGTGGGTAAAGTTGGACAACTCTGCATAGTATAATTAATGGTATTCGGATACGCTGTGCTTCTGATTAATGAAGCTGTGTTCATGGATGATTCCAATATATAAAGCATAAGTAGAGATTTTGATATGTTAAGATGGTAAATACAACTGTTGAGTAAACCCCTGATGTTATATTAGTACGATTTTACTGTTTTAAAGGTTTAAACTCAAATGTTGCATCCACATATACCTGATATGGTAAACCTTCAACAATCAATTGAACTCCTGACATGTAGTTAAATAGCTCTCCCATGTGACTCAATCTGAGTACGTTGTGTACTCAATCTTGTTTAATTTTCATCAGAAGGTATATCAGAGGATTGAAGGATTCCTTAGAGACCGTGTTAGGGTTGCAACCGCACTCAAACTTTCCTGTAAAAGCTCTTTGGTTCTTCCGAATGTAAGTAAAAGCTTTGAGCTCGAAATGCCCATTTTGTTGCTGCAAAATAGCTGTTATGCCATAATTTAATCAAATTAATGTTTTTTAAATGTTCGTGAGCAGATTTAGTGCTATTCCGGTCTGTAATTAAAATCCTAGGTAATTGCACAAACCGGGTATACCCTGTATAAAAAAAATGAGGTCGCTTTAGGCTCGTCATGAATGGACCAAGCAATACACCGATTTTTTTTAAATAATCTATTTTTTATTCGAAAATACAGAAATAATACCGCTTAATTTTTATTTATATAAATAATCTCGTGTCGCCGAACGGTTGGGCGAGTCCGGTAAGTCGCCCAACCGAAGTGCGACACATATTCAAGTCGCCCAATGGAACGACGATTTAAACGTTCGAGGTGTCGTCGCTTCATGGTATGACGACTTGGATAAAGTCGCCATACGGTCGAGCGAATTGCTAGTACCTCAATCAAAGTCGCCCAACCGTATGGCGACTTGGGCACATGTCGCTAAACCCTTGGGCCAGCACTTCCTGCCAAGTTGTCCTACGGTTGAGCGACTACACAGTCATATAGAAAGGCAGCCCAGATCCCGTCATGATTTCTTTCACCATTTGTCTCGGCGGACAAGCATAGCAGATTGAGAGAGGAGAAAAAGGGGAGAAGGTAGGGAGAGGGAGAAGCAGAGGAGCTCGAGAGAGGGAGACAATAGGAGGAGAGGATCTTGGGAGAGGTACACAGGGAGGAGTAGAGCTCGGGAGAGGGCGGTTCGGGAGGAGAGGAGTTGTAGACGTGAAAGAGAAAGATGAACGAAGGTAATACTCTTGTTTGTTCTTGTTCTCGGCCGAATGTAGGCGACGTGTAGCTACTTGTTTGTTTACCACATATATGGGGAATGAATGTATGTCGGGAATGACGCGGAGGAGGAAGCTTTAGAAGAGGATGGTGATAACTCTTCCAAGGAGGACGAAGGTCCCATCCCGCAAGGATGGAATAGGGTGGACGTTGAGGGTCTTCTTTGTGCCGGCGAGCACGAATCACCGTGGGAGTACAATGGGACGGAGGTTCGGCTTCGTGCAATGTTTGCTGACAAGGGATCACTGCAGGATGCCATTAAGCTGTGGGTCTTATCCATGCAACGTTCATTTCGTGTACTCAAATCCAGGCAGGAGCAGTACACCATGGTATGCGAGCAGGCTGGGTGTCCTTGGCGTGTGCACGCAAGGAGACCCAAGTACGAGACTCACTGGATTGTCTCGAAGGTGGAACCGCACTCCTGCTTGCTCAGTAGTGTTTTGCCGAGGCATCGCAACCTGACGTCCACCTTCATAGCTAATGTCATGTATGGAGAGATAGTGAAGAAGACGGACCTAGAGGCCAAGCACACCATGGTGGATATCGAGCAGAAATTCAAGTACAAGATTAGCTACGCGAAGGCATGGCGTGCTAAGCAGAAGGCTTTGGAAAGGAGGTTCGGTTCTTTCGAGACGTCTTACGACAACCTTCCTCGTATGCTCCAGTCTTTGCGGGGCAGAACCGGGCACATACATTGCTGTGAAGGACCAGCCACCCAAAAGACCGCCGCTAGATTTTATGGTATTGTAGAGGACTTTCTTAGCATTCGGTCCCTACATCAATGCATTCAGACACATATTGCCCGTGATATCAGTGGACGGGACATTTCTAACTGGGAAATACAAGGGCATGATCTGGCGACAAAGAATTGGCGTTGATGGCAACAATCAGATTCCGCCCTTAGCCATTGCTTTCGTGGAAAGTGAGAATTACGACAGCTGGTTGTGGTTCCTTCAACATCTAAAGGTGGGAGTAGTTGGGGCGCGTCCTGATGTTTGCATAATCCATGATCGCCACTCTGGGATGATGAAGGCCATCCGACAACTTCAGCAAGACCCCGATGAGCCGTTCGTGGCGGACACGAGAGAATGATGGTGCATTCGCCATCTCGGGGCCAACTTCTTCAAGCAGTTCAAGCAACAACCGTTGATGAAGCTGTTTAAGAGGCTTGCTATGCAGAACCAGGAACGTAAATTTGATGCGTTGTGGTAGATGTTGGACGAGCACACCAGGAAGCATATCGTCGAGAGGAACAAGCGTCCCTCATTCTGGGCGGCCTGATACCGGCGCCACACCATCGTTGAGAGCTCGACCTCCCCATTTGTGCGGAGGACCTCGAGGGACATCGGTGTTTCTCTCATTGGATTGAGGCCGAGCCATTGGAGAAGTGGTCCTTCTTGCGACGACGAGATGGTACAAGGTATGGCATAATGACCACTAACCTTGCAGAGGTGTACAACTGGGTTATTAGGGGCCTCCGTTCTCAGCCTCTTGTTGCCATCGTCGAAGGCGTTCTGCATAGTACAATCGAATATTTCAGGGAAAAACATGCAAATGCGGCACTTCATGCGACCAACTCACGACACCCTTATCGAAGATTACAAAGCATACATGCGAGCCAAGACCGAGAAGGCTCGATCGCAGACACGGTCTTCGTAATGGGCAATACGGAGCATCAATTCGATGTGATCCTCCGAGACAGAGCCGGATTCGGGACGGCTCGGTCTCTTGTTACCCATGAGGTATGCCTTGGAGACCATGTGAATGAACCTAGCTGCACATGCAATAAGCTAAAGCTCCTTCACAAGCCATGCTCTCATGTCCTCGCCGCGTGTGGGACCATCCGCATGGACCCATCGAACTTCGTATCGGAGTACTTCATGAAGGAAAGGGTGCAGCAGGTGTGGTGCGGCGAGCTAAGAGGCTTCAGGGTTGTGGGTAACTTCGCCACGTTGGATACTGCAAATAGGACTTGGATTAGGATCTAGACCTCGCTGAAAGGGGAAGGGCGTGGCGAGTCGTCGCGATTCGTGAACGATATGGACGAAGGGAAAGCCGCGGCGCGGGTAGGCGTTGTACGGCCGCCGCCGTCAGAAAGGCACATCGTCGAACTTGCAAGGCGCGTCGACATCGTATGAACTTGTATTACAAGCTGCTAGTATGTTGTAACATGTACTTGATCGAGACTTTGGTTCTTGTAAGCAATTGTGGAACTAGTATGTTGTGGAACTAATTGTAACGTGTAATGTGCTTCTGTCCGCGGACTTTAATGTACTTCTCGTTCCGTGTCTCCGCTAAGCCATCAAAGCAAACCTATATTGCAAGTATGCCTCTTCTAGTGGAATCCTAGAAAGAACCATTCGCATCGCCATCGAATCATCCATGTTTTATGGCATCTTCATAACCACAACGAGCGTTCTCAGCATCTTCATAACTTCATCGAGGAGCGACTCCCTCACGTATCGTAATATCACTTACCTTTCTACTTACCACTCATTACTATCTCAACCGTCCTCACAAAATTCTACAGAAATTTAGCGCACTACAACAATATATGACGATCAAAAAATGTTATTGCGAGTCTGACAAATTTCGTACCCTTCATATTCTACGAAAATAACAAACAGACCAACCAACGTTGTCACCACACTTTTATCTTTTAAAAAAATAACATCATATAATACGATTTGCTAAATACAATACCTAAAAATTGTTCCAATTAGATTTGCATAATTTCAGGTATAGGAGCTAAAATCGCTCATTGGTTGGGTGACTTGAACTAAGTCGTCCAACCAATTCACGACTTCCTAAACTCGCACATCCGTTTGGCGACTAGGTCTCTAGTCGCCGTTCCATTGTGCGACTTGAGTATGTGTCGCACTTCGGTTGGGTGACTTATTGGACTCGTTCAACCGTACGGCGGCACGAGATTATTTCTGTAAATAAAAATTAAGCGGTATTATTTCTGTATTTTCGAATAAAAAATAGATTATTTAAAAAAAATCGCAATACACCACCCCTGCACTGGACCCTTTCATGGCAAGCGGTATGGCATTTCTAACGGAAAGGCACCTTTTGAGCAGTACTCTTTATTCCGCCGAAAGCGGCCACCACGCGCAGCAGTGGGCCGAAGAACTATGCCCAAAGAAGCCTGGCCCAGTTAAGGCAGTCTCGGCCTCGGAGGCCCATAAACCGAAGATACCTTGGCAGCGAAGCACCGACTCCATTTCCTCGTAGTTTTTCTTTTTCTTTCTTGCCTTCGTCGTTTGCTTCGTCCCCTTCCCCTCCCCTCGAACCCCGCGGAGACAACCAGACAACTACCACCGAGTCTACTCCGCGTCCACGCCCCAATCACCCGCCCCACCCACGCTTCCTCCTTCTCCGCCCCCGCCGCCGACGTCCCACCTCCGCGGTCGTCCGCAATGATGAAGGACAAGATGAAGGATCTCATGAGGAAGGTCACCGCTTCCTCCTCCTCCTCCGCCTCATCCTTCAAGGGAACCTCCCACGTCCTCGGCTCCGGTCCACCCCGCTCCTCCGCCTCCTCCCGTGCCTCAAATCCTAACCCCAGACCCGCCCCCAAGCAGCAGCCCCCGCGCCAAGCCGGGCCCTCCGATTTCACCCCCTTCTCCCCCCTCGTCTCATCGTCGTCCTCCTCCTCCTACCGCCACCCCGATGCCGCCGCCGTCGCGTGCCCCAACTGCGCCGAGGCCTTCCCCTCCGAGCTCGCGGTATCCAGTCACCTCGACGACTGCCTCGCGTCGGCCGGCGGTGCCCGCGGACGCGCGGCCGCGTACCTCGCCGGCGACCCGCCCGCAGCCACCGTGGAGGTGGTGAAGAGGCTGCTCGCGAACCTGCTCAACGAGCCCGGGAACGACAAGTACAGGAGGGTCAGGCTCGGGAACCCTAGGATCAAGGAGGCCGTGGCGGACAGGGAAGGCGGGCTGGAGCTCCTCGAGGCGGTGGGGTTCAGAGTCGTGGACGAGGGCGGGGAGCTCTTCGCCGTGATGGACGAGGCACCCGAGGACTCGAGGCTGGGCGAGATCAGGCATGCCGTGCTCCTGCTGGAGAGGGCCCGGCCTGCGACCCCACCGCCGGCAGAGGCCAAGGTGAGCTGCCCAAATGGGGTTAAGGAACAGCAGGAGGTTGAGAAGATCGTTGATCGACAGGTGAGCACTTGTTTAGTTAAATATAGTCTGTCAATTGCTTATTTCAGTAATTAGCAAGGAAGTTAACCATTCGGTCAATGAATTGAACTGCGTTATGGTACTGTGATAGTATGATTTGCCTATGTTATGATGTTCCAGACACACTCATGCCAAACTATGTTTCAACACGTTTTGCACGTAGTCATGCTAAATTAGGTTTGTTTTTATTCTAATAGCTCATAAGATGGCAAACTAGTATAAATATGAGGCAATTCGCTATATGCCACTGAGTAACTTCGGATCTTCATAGTATGCCACTAGTGTCTCACTGACATATGGGTCCTGGGCCCACATATTAGCCTCGCAATAAGTGATATATTGTGAATCATGTAGTTATTCAATAGCATATTGTGAATTTTCTCTAAATATAAAATCAGTGCTAAATTCTAAAATCCTGTTGTCCGCTTGAGATAAGGAATGCGCCACAACAAATCCTGTATTCAGATATAGGTATGTATTTACCAATGTGTTACCATTCCCTTGAGATATTAATGAGACAGTAAATATGAAGCCCAAAAGCCTTGCACCGTCATATATTAAAGTTATATGTTGGAGATTAGAAATTGAAGAAGCTAACTAGCCAGTACATATGTATGATCCTTCCTTTTCTTTTACATTCATGTCTGAAGTTTGCCCTTTTTTTGGGTATATTTACGATGTTTAAGTCCATTGAATTGAGGTAAAGTCCCTTCTCTTGTTTCGAATGTTGTAGGGTTTTTGAACATTGTTGCTTGTTGGTAGAAATGTGTGGAATGATGTGCTTATACTGCTGCCTCTATCTCCGTGAATATCGCTATATCGACACAAAGAAAATAATAAAGGCCAAGACTCCACAAAAATGGCATGTCATCTAGTTTTTATGTAGAGAAATAGTTCTACTTCAAGTGTGATCCCTAATTAAGTATCAGATGCAGATGTTCGGATTTTGTGTTTGAATCTGATGTGACTTGTGGGGATGGATATTCATGTTCAGGTAACACTGTAGCAACTTGCAATTGAAGAAGCTAAATTGTTATGTTCCAGGCTCCCAGCTTGTACTTCCAATACATCTTCAATGTGTATTAGAATAAGATACATATCATTGTATCAGGGACATATCAGTGTCTGATACATCATGCATGTGTATTCTATAAACTAGTAGAAGTGTCAGGTGCTCAGACCATAGTTACCGGATTCGCAACAACCCCCGTCGAACCCCGTTCCCGGTCGCGCGAACCAGTTCGGGGTTCGAACGCGATCTGATTCGTTGCAGGATGGCGAACCCAAAACAGAGACATCATGTGGATGGATTCCGCGGATGCTAACCTGATGGTGCGTGAGTTTCATGGCGAGATCTTGGAGCAGCAAGCCCTGTGAGATCTCACGGCGGCGGGGTCGAGGTCGCCGCCAGCCCACACCACCTCGTCGTCCCCCACAGGACAGAGTGCATCGTCGCCTCGTGTACTTGCTGGCAGCCGTGCTGCCACCTTGTCCGCCGGCCGCCATGCCGGATTGGTGAGGGAGATAGAGAGAGGAAGAGAGATCGAGAGGAAGGTGTGCGACTGTGCGAGTCGTGACTCGTGAGGGAGAAGGGCGGCACAGGGATTCGTGAAGTCCATGGATTTAGAGTGATTTGAGTCATGGAGAGGGGGAGATCGAAAAAGTTGTGCGTGAGGGAGAAAGATCGAGAGGCGGCGGCGTTGGGAACAGGGTTACTGGGATGTGCCCTAAGCCTCTGTTGCTTCCTTACTGCTGCCCTAAGCCTCTGTGTATGAAAAATTGTGGTATTCCTTATCTTCTATAGAGAGAAAATATGCTGCATACTAGAGCAGCGTACCAGAATTGTTCAGTTCGTGAACCGAAGATGTATACCCCCAATCAAACCTTATTTTTGAGAAGTGGTGTACCGCGAATCACGAACCCTAGCCCTGAAACGAATGAACCGCGAATCTGGTAACTATGGCTTAGACTATCAGTGTGACCTATAACTCTGGCTACATCTTAGTCATTACCATATCAACATTAGTTTATTTCTCTTTTGCACAACATGTTGCAACATGCATCTGGTAATTACTGTAAGATCATTTGCTTGAGAACACCAGCGTTTGTTGAGTAAATATTTCTCGGCAAACCTCAAGTTTTAGCATATAAGACTATCTGTGCATTGATGCCTTCTTTTCTTTTCTGTATCTACATTTGATTCTCCATTTTGTAGTTTGCTTTTGCTCTTAGTTCTATCTTATTAGAATGGCAACTTATTGAACTACATGACAACTCCACAGATTCGGGTATTCTTCAATGTTCCTGGAAGTTCTGTTGCACAAAATGATTTACCAGATTCTTTCTACAACCCCAGTAGCGAGGAGATAAGGAATGAGGCTAAGATGAGGAGGGAAAGGCTAGAGCAATCCCGGTTGCTAATTCCGAAGTCATATAAGGAGAAGCAGGCACTGGCCGCTCGACAGAAGTACAAACAAGCACTTATCCGAGTTCAGTTTCCTGATGGAGTGATTCTCCAGGGTGTTTTTCTTCCAGCAGAGGCTACCAGTTCACTATATGAGGTATTTCCATGCTTGTTCCTCTATATGATTTGTCATGTTGAATATCATTCAAATATTTCTCAATTCAGAATGAGTAGATGGTTTATTGTTGGTGGCATTTACATATATTCTTGGACGTGCACTTTTACCAATACCATATCCACTTTGTAGTTTGTACTATTATTATTTGGCAGTTGGCACAATCAGTCCCAAGAGTACTTAGCCTGGTAGCATTTGTGAAGTTGGCTTACCAAGTCACCATCAATGCTTGATTGTTGTTTCTCTGCCTCTCTGGGCATAACATGGTAACACATTATTTTGAAAATTAATGGTCAAAGCTGTACCTTGGAAACCACGAGAAGTCTAAAACATCACTTATTTGAGAATGAACGGAGCAGTCATTATCAGTAGATGTATAGAGCTTGTGATCTGGTCTTATCTCGGATAACAATAAGTCTCTTAACCCCGAGGATAGTGTATGAGGAAATACAGGAATAACAGTGTTGTTGTCCCAAGTCAGTTTAAGCTCGGAAGAAGCTAGTGGAATGTTAATTAGATGGTGTCATGGTGTGAACCCTTAATGCTACAGAATTTATTCACGTCCAATCTCTAGATTTTCCTTTGCTGGCAGATTCGTCTTGTCCTATCCTACCGAGAGCACAAATCTTTGACAATTCACTCACTTATTGCTTCTACTGTCCCACTTCTGACCAAGCCCTATTTGTGTTGTAAATGCTGCTATAATAATGAACAGGATCCATGGACAGTACCTACTAGTACGCGCTCTCTAGCTTCCACAATCATGTGAGCGACCGTGCACGTCTACATTTCCATAGATAGTTTCTGTGCGTGCGCATGTGTGTGTTTTGGGTGCAAGTCTTGCCATAAAAATGATAGAGCAGCCTTTTTCCGTGTGTGCACGCTTCTTGGCAAATCCTGATGCCCAGTCTCTGAGTACTACACTTTTGAGTTCCGTTTTAAAATGGACAGTTTGAATCAGATGGTAATGGGGTTTCAAGGTTGATAATCTTGGACGTCAGCCCTAATAAAAGTACAAAATGCTGAATGGGATAGCCTCATTATAATACCCTTGATAGCATAAACTGGGTTTGTTTATATCCAGTGAATGTTCATTGCGCAGCTTGCATGTGGTCATTCTGGACTAGCTTTTTTATTTGTACAAGTCCTGAAGCTGTTCCTGTGCTTCATGTTATGCTGTTACCTATGCTACTCGAAGTTGTTTTCTTAGTGTTTAAACTGGAATTCTTGTATTACAATATATTCATGCCATTTACTGGTCTTGTAGCATCCAGCTAATGTGCTGTTTTCCCCTAATGTAGTTCGTCGCATCCGCTCTGAAGCAGCCAAACTTGGAATTTGATATTATCTGCCCAGGTCTTCCTAAGTCACGCGTGCTACCTCATTTTCCAAAACCAGGAGAGCGGGCGCACACGCTGCAAGACGAAGGCCTAGTCCCATCTGCTCTCCTCAAATTCAAGCCCAGTGAGACTGATTCGTCTGTGTTCACCGGTTTGCTAGACAAGCTTCTTGAAGCCAGTGAACCATTTACTGCTTGATTTGTGGGCTGCTGGCTTCCCTTGTCTGCAACAAATACTTCATGTTACCCATTTCCCTCTAAATCGTCTGTTATATTGGACTTCGGATAGCTGTAGTTCACATGGGTATGTAGGACCTTATAGGCTGACACATATATTGCTTGCAATTTGGCATTCTTTCTGGCGAAACAGGCCAATAATTCATCAGGCCCAAATTCAATTGGATATAGAGCGATAAGTGGGCTCTGCAATGAGTGCAATACATGACGTCGTTTCCTGATTTTGCTTTAGCTGTTGTGACTTTTGAGAACGATTAGTATACTTGCCGCCGGCAAGTCTATAGTTCGTTAACCTGATTTGAATGTCATGTGAACACTGGTTCATGTATTTCAGAGTCTCTTACTCCTGTTTGTGTACATGTCTGCACACATGCATGCAGCTAGCTATATGAAAGATCTCTGTTCTTCGTGGATACAGTGTACATGGCAGGCGATCGATGCTTATGCCGTTTTGCCTGGCACATGAATAAACAGTTCCGACTCCTGAATTCAAATACTTCACGGCTACACGCACATGAATAAACAGTTCCGATTCCTGAATTCAAATACTTCACGGCTTCACATCAGCTTGCCTTGTTTAACCTCAACTCGCAGCTGCGTGCGCACATCCGCTTCACTGACCGACCACGGCGTCCTTAATCTTGCCTCAGACAAAAGCTGCTTGATGATCATATCAATTAACGAGTCCAGCCAGCTTGCCGCTCACATTTCCCTGCTGCAATTATTCCCCAGTTGCAACTTGTTTATGCTTCCTGTGGTGCTTTTATAGAGTGCGACGCCAGCCAGCTCGTAGATTTAGTACAAGAATGCTTGCGATATCTTTGACCGAATCATGCGTCTCTCGCCTTTCTAGTCTAAACCCTTGGTTACGCCAGCTGATCTTAGTTTACTGTTTTTTTTTTATATAATTCTTCTACCCAATCCTCTGCATCATGTACGTACGCCATGATACGAAGTTTTGGAACCGGAACGGCATCGGGCTTGTTTGATCTTTAGACTTTCTTAGAATGATGTCCGTATATATAACACTGACACGCTTGTTGCCAATATTCTGCCTGGAAAGAAAATTGTGCCGTGCTTGACGTGCAAGTGAGCGTATAAAGGCATCCATAGATATTAAGACATTTGTGCAAAAGCATAGGAATCGGAGTACACTCCTATATTTTCCAGAGTATCAAGGTAGACAAGCGAGCCAAGCATAGCTCATATAATATTGCGGTGGCTTTCCCCCTCAAAAAATATTGTGGTAGCTTTTCAAAAAAAGTTTCCTTTTTTTCACATTTATTATATAATAAATAATTTGACCGCACAGTGCAGAAATCACTAACGTTGCCTTTGAACAAACTATCCCAGCCAAAGTCACCACAACTTGTAAACCTCAATCCGGATTCACAATTTTCTAAGCAATGATCATAGCTATATCATCTTAGCAACGAACAATCTTAACCGCTTGAATACCATCCGGCTCCCAGTAAAAGTTTGTTTAGACACACAGTGATACGAGTCAATTCCTTTGGATTTACAGAGAATTTAAACTAAAACCCCTTTCAATCTGAAAGATTTGTGTAAAATCGCTCTCTATCCAAACAAGCCATAACGGAGGTCATCCCAGGCGGACTGGACCACGGGGCGAGACGAGCGAACGTGGGCGAAAACGAAGGGGAGATCGAAGGGCGGATCATCGCGCCAGCGCAGGAACACAAAGACAAAGTAAAGGAGGGCGTGAGGCGAATAGGCGACGGACGGACGGACTCCGTCGGCCACCCACCGTCACGTGGACTCGGGATCTGAACGCGAATGGGACCTCCCCACCACCACCACCCAATTCTCCTCGCTCCCCGCCCGTCCGCCCGTACGCGCGCGTCCCAATCTCCCATCACGTCTCGTCCCGCGCGCGTGCGCGCACGAGCCACCGATCGATCGCCACCGGACTCGCTGGTGCGTGCGTGCATACCCACACGCTGCTCATGCACAGACGCACAGTGTTCAGTAGTACTACTTTGATTTTGATCTCGACTCTCTTCCCCTTTTATTTCTCGCTCAGATTCCAGACCAGCGGGTCGATTAGTGCGTGGCTTTCTTCGTGTTTTTGTGCGGTTTTCAGCACAGATCAGCGTCAGAAAATGACCCGATTCTCTCTAGTCGGGGAGCACGATCATTTGGCAGAGTGGCCCATCAGGATCAGCATTGAGATATATCCTTTGCACCGCAAAAATTTAGAGAATGGCATATGTACTACTTGCGCATGAGCCTTCTGATCAGAGAAAAAAAGGGATTATTGGGTCACCAACTCCAACATGCGATAACCCTCGGCGTGCGAATCCGCCTTCTTGGTGCTCAAGTCACGGGGACAGGGACGTGCCATATATGGAGTGCACCGGCCGGTGCATCGCTAGCCAGCTAACCGGCCAGTCGGCAACTTTGCTACCTGCACGCATCGCCTTTTTTACCCGCACAGTACCCATCACCTTTCTTACCAAAACGCTCGATCACAAGGCGTCAAAAAAGGAGGTGCACGTGGAGCTCAACTATTTGGTAATTTTTTTGGAAAGGTGTACAGACATACAGTTAGTTGGGACCTTAGCTTAGGCTCACGCATGGTCAAGAGGTCCCCTTGCTGCTTGCTAGGGTTTGATGTATAGATCATAGATGCATGGTTAGAGAGAGAGAGAGAGAGAGAGAGAAGCAAAGCATGAGGATGATGCAATGCAATGGAAGGCAAGATCTTGACCCTTTTTGTTTGGGGCCTACATATATGCGTATTGCTTTCACGCGTTTAGGCTACATGCTCTCTCTCTCTCCCTTTTTTTTGTGCTTGTTTCTTTTCTCTTGTCAAAAGTTCCACGCCATGCTCAAGTTGGGAGCTGTGTGGTGTACAACGAAACTACTGTGGAAAAGAAGCGCGTCGCAAAGCATCCTAGCAAATGGGAGTTGAGCTTTTGCATGCATTAATTTGGCCAAAAAAACCGATGTGCCATATCGACTAGGGCATCTCCAATAGTATATCTATTATCGTCTCTTAGCTATATCACGTCAATAAAATTCTACGTGGAGAAGAGAGGAGGGGGAGAGAGAGCACAGGTCGTTTCTTCTTGAAGAGACTGTTGTGCATGCGAAATAAGATATGATACATTAATATACTCTAGTTGACATGTAGGCCCGTTTCAAAGGAAAATTATAAAATATAAATGTTGAAGAGTGTGCTAGAGACTATCTATTGAAGATGTTGTCTTTAAAGATGATGCAGCATATGTTAGAGACAAGGTTATCTCTAACTATTGAAGATGCCCTTAGACTAGCCAACGGATAGCCAAATTAAGCTCAGTTGACATATATACTAAAATTCTGGAGGGGCTATTGTTCGAAAAATCCTTTTTTTAATAAAAACTATGTCTTCATTTGATAGCTAATTGCCTTCACATTTTACACTATTTCGTTTTCCCTCAAATTAAGCAGGCACTTTACATGCTCCAATTAGATCTGACAGCACCCTTTGGATGCTCAGATCGAGTCTCACTCTACAGTAGAGAGATTAATTGTCGTTGAGACAGGCTACTACAATAATTAAAGATCTACCAAGAACGTAGGTCAGTTGCCATTCATGTCCGCTTACCAGCAGGAGATCTAGTTAAGCAGTCATGCTCCCCAAATTAAATGCCCCATGTAATGTGTCCCTTCTGGTTACTACGCTTAGCTAGATCGCTATTCAAACGAGTGGTTAGTGCTTAACAAATGAGTAGGTTTCATAAAGCTACACATGTCTTGTTGGAACTATTGCTAAAACCATACATGCCTTTAATTTTTCACATAATCGTGTACGCAACTTTTACCAAGATTATAGCATAATTACACTTTAAACCTAGTCATCTTCCAGCCTGTTGTGTTACAACTTTTGACATGCATATGGACCCGCATGTAAGTAGGACAGAAGTAAGCCTCATGCATGGGGAAATGGTCGTGTGCATTGAAGGTCTCAATACAAGGTATCGATAGTACTTGGTATTACAAGACGATGTTCACCGTCTGATTAAAAAAACGAAGGTCCAATAAAAAGCTGCGATGGTTTTTGATACATTGGTCTTTGTTACGGTATCACCACCGAACACTGTTTACACACTCAGAAATCACTGTTTTGCACAGTGATCCTCTGCGTTTCCACGGGGATTCCGTATCCATGCATGGACCTTGCATGGTGAGGGGCACACTGATCCAAACAATAGCGTGTGTCGCTTACACGTGGGCCTGAATGGTTAGAAGTTGTTAGCAACAGTGGGAGTGGGTTAATAATTGTACTAATTTAGCAATAGTTGGAGGAGTTTTTGGCTTATTTAGTATGTTTTAAAAGCAAAATAGCAAAAATAGTCCTCCCACAAATGAAATAGCAAAAACGACACCCTACCACGCGAAAACACTACGGAAGGGGCCTATTGGCACTTGGCGATGTGTCATTCGGAGGCAGCATGTCACACGCCCAAATCATGGTAGGCCACATGCCTCTCTAACTCAGAGCACAGTAGGTCTTCTGCGCATGGCATCTGCCGCAGATTGGATTAGCGACAGGTGGCTTGCCGCAATATGGGTGCACACATTATGTCCACCGCCGCGATATGTATGCTATTTTTGCTATTTCGTTTTTATGAGGCTATTTTTGCTATTTCACTTCAAAAATGTGTTAAATAAAGAAAAAAACTCTAGCTTCAGTGAGAATGTGTAAGTTCCATGAAGACTTTTTCAAGAGATACAAGTCAGATGCATACACTCGTATACCTCTACTTACACCATCACACGTGCACACACACATACGTGGTCTCTCTACACACGATGTGAATTTTCGTGGAGGCACCATGCCTTCGCGACCGTGGTGCCTCCACGACCTCACGGAGCACGTATAAGCGCTTTCCCTTGGAAATTTTGGCCGATACGTCTAGTTTGCGACGCGTATTTACAGTTTTGACCGAATATGTAGGGTATTTGCAAAAATATAACGGCGGCGACGGTGACCGTCGGCCGGTGGCCGATCGACACGTCACCGCTTGGTAGCGAGGTGGCCGTCTTTCTCGCGTCGGTCGCGATGTGCACTCGCGCCAGCGCCGAGCCCGCCGCCTCATCGCGCTTCGCCCTTGACTCATCATATTTGGCCATGCGGTGGTATCTTGCTTGCCAGGCCGTGGGCGCATGGCCACCCCGCGCCGACCTTTGTTCATCGCTGCAAATCGTAATTACTGTGCGGATTAGGGTTAGGTTAATTATATAAATAGGTTAATTAGTTATGGTATGAAATTGAATTTGATGGAATTTTATAATATAGCAAATGAGTTAAAAAAATGAAATTTTTGTGGAGCCTCTGAGCATTGTGTACTTGCTTGTGTAAATTTTTCATAATTTTATTCATTGAATTGTTATCGCTATTTTGTATAAGTGTCTGTTAGTATGAATCCATAAGCGTAGAAAATGAGCTCAAAAATTATGAATTTTATTTTGAAGGGTCCTCACGCTTGATGGACTTGATTGTGTAATATTTGGTAATTTTATATGTGTTACGGTATTGTCTCGAAAATTCTGATTTAGGTCATGAAAATTTGAATTTAGGTTTCATGATTTCATGTGATGTATAAAAAACTACATTGTGAAAATTTAGTTTAGTGTCGCTAGCGCATGGCCACCATGCCCACCAAAACATGGGGTTAATTAGTTAGTTAGGTTAGGTTAGCCAAAACACCTCCCGACTCGCGCCTCTTGATCGTCCTCACTTGCGCACACACACATGCCGCGCATGAGAATTAAAAACCTCGTGGTGACCATCTTTCCCACCGTCCCTCCTTCCTCCTCCGCATCTGTCGCCTCGTCCGAAATTCGGCGCCAATGCTTCAGAAATTCGGCGCCAACGCTGCGACTCTTCTCGCTTCGGCTATAAATCTACCGAACTCGGCACTTTCGCTCTTCGCTCATCTCAATTGCGTTTGATTCTCGTTCTTGCGCTCGTCGTGACAACTCGAAGAACGTAACATAACTAATTTTATTGGGAGGTTAACTATTTTGTTGCTTTCGTCGCGCGTCAAATTCGGCCTTGATTGATTACTTCCCCTAAAGGGCTGATTTATTACTTCCTCCGAAGGGCATGTAATTTATGTTATGCTTTTACCGTTAATACCGTAGTCGTAATTAGTCAGTCTTAGTCAGCTAGTCGTAATTAGATAGTTTAGGGGTAATTAATTAGTGGTAATTAGTTGGTTGACTAGTAATGAATTAGTTTAGTGGTAATTAATTAGTTGTAATTAGTAATGAATGCCTTGTTTGTTATGTACATCATCAAATTCGACGATACCCAGCTATGGATAGAAATGTCGATATACAATATGGCGCTCGAATACACACGTGACAGCCAAAATACGCGTACAAATATAGTAAAACAAAATCACACAACACACGATACTATATGGCTCAACAAATGCGAGTCACTACTCTTTGCCCGCATAACTGCTGCGTCGCGTCATGAGCCTTGTTTTCTTGCCGAGCATGACCTGTGGAATACGTCCACCGGTCCGGAGAACGTGTGTTAGTTCAGAGGGGGTATGGAGACCGTTGAGGTGGAGGTGGACCAGGTTGATAGGCGAACATGTCGTCCTGCTGAGCTATGCCGACCTCTGGGACACCTCCGAAGAATTCATCCACGACGGAGGCAAGAAAACCACTCTGTTGGTACGATTCCTGTAACTCCAGTTGTGCGGATGAGCTCGGCCCCGACGTCTGGGGTTCCCGTGATACGAGGAGCTTTGGCACGAATGAGCGTAAGTCTTGAACCGGAGGACATCGCCCTTGAGCGTGTAGTGGGGCGGCGAACCGGAGGAGCTACGCCTGCGTCGCTAGAAACCACAGGCTGCCATTGTCAGGTGCCACTGGCGTCGTGTCTTGCTCCTGGCGAGAGCTGGGAGGCCGTATCGTCGTCATCGATCAACGTGAATCGCCATCACCCCACGACAATCACCTCGCGGCCGTCACCCCATGGCCGTCACCCCTACGAACGCAATCAAGGTCGCAAGGCGGAACGATGTTAGTACAAATAAATACTCGGGCGTAAACTAAGAACCTCGTACCTCTCGGATGTGCAATCACGAGATAACCAGGGGAGTGCGATCAGTGTCTGCGGGTCCGGACGACATAAGTGATTGATCCCGACGGACCTACGGCGAGAGAACGACATCATGTTAGCGGAACGTAAGGCATAACTAAAAAAACTGAATGTAAATTTGTACATAGCGACTTACCTCCGCAGCGACCTGGCCCGCGGATGATCGACGGGGAACGCTACGACGCCTGCCAGACTCGCTAGGTCGTGGTGACCTAGCGGGTGAGCACGGCCCCCCCCACTTCGTGCCCGATGCGCAGAACGTCGTCCCTCGAACGACCGCAGCTCAAGTTCTTTATTATCTTCTTTATCTCCCCCGAGATGTGCTTCAAAACTTTTTTATATACCGCCGGGGTTCTGTCTGGGCTAAGTTGGGCGTCGTCCGCTGCGCTCTGGATGCGCAGCGTCCGCTCGAACTGTAGTGACATACGTAACAGCTTCATTAAGAAAAAGTGCGAATGTCGTCAACGAAACTGCGAACCAGAGGTTGTAAGTGTCGTCTGATGTCATCATGTCGCTGGCCTTACCGTGGATAAATGCGTGTGGCGGAGGCTCTCTTGGTGCGTCAGATATGTCACCTCCTCCGCGCGCTCCGGAGGAGGAATGGTGAGTCTTGCGCGCGTTCGTGGCACGTACCATTCCATGTACGCGCACTGTCGACTCGAGTGGTCGTCTGGCGCGCTCATTCGAACATCCACGTGCAGCCTGTTCATCCATGTCGCAATCCACTGCTGCTGGTGCATTAGCCAGTCCTGAATATGCCCACCCGACCTCGATTGCCTGAATTTCCGGAAAGATTAATGTTACAAAAGAAGACGTAAGGACTGCAAAAATTACTTGGATGAAGTTTGACTCACAGGTGTACGACTCGCTCCAGGGGCCTACCGTCTGGGGGGGGGGGGAGGCACGAGCTGGTACCGACCAAACTGTCGCATTATGCGTTGCGGCGCGTAAGGCTCCACCATATGTGAGAACACCAGGTGACAGGTCATCGTCCACAGTAATGCATCCATGACACATTGCATAGACAGCCCGTGCGGCGCAACCGTGAGCAGAAAATTACCATGCCATGGACACCAGATGATGTCGCTCTCGTGCAACGACTCGAACTCGTTATGGTACAACAAGTAGCACCTCACCGGTCTTCCGCTGGCCCAGTGCAGACGGGCAGCAGTCCACCGTAAGCCCATGGTGGGCGCGTTTATGGGGTCATGTGGGAGAGGGTATGGGTGCGCCGCTGTCTCGATGGTCGACCGCCAATGAGAAGTCGCCCAAGTCCACAAGTGCGAGAACACGTAGCGAGCGACGAGTTAGTACTAGCACCGCTGGCAAGCATCACACAACCCACGGTATGTGGGCGCAAGGGCGGTGATCCCTAGTCGTACTCGGCATCGGCTCGGCCCCCGCGTCAACCAAAGACTCGGCGACGCGGATGAAGCTGGGGTTCAAAAAATCACCCTTTGTGGTTGGAAACATGACCCAACCAAAGAGCTGGAGAAGGTAAGCAACGAGGTGCGTCCTAACGACCTTGTCAGGTGCACCCTGTGGACATTCGCTGAATTGCCTCAGCCAAGCCCGGGGGATGCCACATGCACCCTCCGGGAGAGGTTGGCCAAACCGCTGCTCCAGCCTGGCCTTCTAGTCTACACTCGGAGGGTCTAGGACAAGCGGCACACCTCGCACCAGGAGACCTGTCAAGAACGAGACGTCCTGCAAGGTGATCGTCATCTCACCCCACCGAAAGTGGAAGGTGTGCGTCTCGGGCCTCCACCTGTCGACAAGTGCGGACAGCAAGCTGTCGTCTAGGGTGAACTGGCGTCCAACGAAGACCATCCTCACAAAGGGCAACAAGCCCGTGTCCGGAGGATCGGGGCGTAGCGATAAATCGGCGCCAATGATCCTCCCCTTGCGAAGCGCGCGGCGGAGGGCCATCCGTGTCAGCGGTGAGCCACAGTTTGCATCGGTGGTCCTTATCGTAGAATTCTTCTAGTAGCTCCAGTAGAGACATGGTTTGAAACACATAGAATAGAGGGAACATTAGTGAGATGGTGGCTAATGAACATAAAAGATTGTAAATTAATTGCAGAGTAGTTTTCCTGGGGTGATAAGTTACATGATAAGCTAGTTTAATTACATTATGCTCCTCTGTTCTTCGATGAATGCATTTCTTATTATTTCGTACACTACTTAATTAATTAATTACTACTAATTATTTCGTAACTAATAAACACGGTAAATAACGTATACTACTTAATTAATTAATTACTACTACCTGCGAACGATGGCGGTTAATAATGTTTGTTCCATATTTTAGCTGGAGTGGAACTTAGCATATGACAATCAATTTATAGAACGTAGATAGACCTTCTGAGTTTAAAAATGAGAGATCAGACAACTCGTAGAATAGCTTGCACCTTTTTTTGGGAATCATTTGCAATTTGCAGCTGCTAATTGCAATATCAAAAGCATGACACTAAGCTAGATTGGATCAATAGAATCTCGTAAAAACACACGCGCATGTTTTCGTTGGATATGTACACATTTTAGCTGTAGATACGATATTATACCTTTTAGAAACTTAATTCTATGAGACTAGCAAATACTCTGGTTATTGTATACAAAGTTTCCTAAAAGGCAAAAAGAATTGCACATTCTAACAGAGAAAGTACATCTCATTATATTTCCCAGATGAATATCTAATTCAGTGACAAAAATGACTTCGAAGCTCTAATAATTATATAAAATTCCTAAATTGGTGTCTCCAATGGAAAATATGGAATAAACGTAATGATATATAGGATATTGTACCTAATTGGACTTCGACGTGGAATGAAATGAATGAAAGCGAAGATCGAGCGAGCGAAATGAAATAAAATGAATGAGCCAAGAAAAAGCGAGCGAGAAATGAAATGAATGAGCGGAAGAGCGAGCGAGCGCGAAATGAAATGTTGGAAGGAATTTATAGCCACAAGCATCAAAGTAAATCCTTATCCCGCGCTAATTAAGCCATATCGGACATGGATGAGACGGATAACGATTGATTGATGCTTTCGGTGGATAAAATATGGCAAATGGAGGGAGGGCCTGGTTCAAATCCTCCCATAATCAACACATGGCAAATGGACGCCAAAATAGAGGAGGGTCGGTTCAAATCTTCCCACAATCAACACATAGCACAGACGTTTATTAATTAAATTTAACAGGACACTTATACGAAATAGCGATAAAAATTCTAAACGAATAAAATTATGAAAATTTTACACAAGCAAGTACACATTGTCGGGAGGCTCCACAAAAATTTCAAAATTTTTGAACTCAATTACTACATTTTAAAATTCTTTCAAATTTGAACATAACTAACTAACCCGATTAATTAAGCGAGTAATCGACATTAACCACCTAACCCGACGCTTAATTGGTGGCGACGCCACCATGCGCGCCATGGCCGCTTATACGCCGCGCGCCGATCATGTGTGGCGGGGGGCGTGTGTGGGCGTGCGATTAGCGGGCCGGCGTGGTGGGGCGTGTGGTGGTGGGGCCGCCGTGGCGGGTGAGTGGTGGCCGAGACTACGTGGCGGCGCGGCGAGGTTGGCGCACGGTGGTCGTGCGCCAGCGCCCTTGGCGCATGGCCACTGTGCGTCCGATGGCCACTTTTGCTAATACCCTCATTATGCTGTCAGAAATACAATTAGGGCGCAAATATGTGCTAAATAAGAAAAAAATTCTTCCCCCTGAAGTTCTAATTGCCAATACTTTTCTGACGAGTGCAATTTAGCGATAGTTTCGAACAGAACAGGTTTAGTTGCATGAAATTTACTCTCAACCTGTAGGTCCCACTCCACAGCGTCACGCGCAGACACACCACCGGTGGCCATGTTACACGCACAGCAAAAGCGGGCCCGCCGTAGCAGTGCGCACGACAGCGACAGGCGGGCCCGGGCCTAGCTTTAGCACGTTATTCCTGGACACTGTGGCTCGTGTGGGCTGGATGAAATTTTTTTTACGCAAACACGCGCTTGGAAATAGAATAAAATAAATGATTAAACAGAGTACTTGCCCGAAATGGGAAGACGGCTGTTTCTGGGAGTCACGTGGCCTCGTGCCCGTTTCGGGGCGGCGTGGGCCCGTCCGGTGAGACGTCGCTACCAGGCATCAGCCCCACGGTTCATTTCCGTTTTCCTTTTTTAATCAATTTTTAAAAAATATTTTAAAGATAACACCTCCTTTAACTTTATTTTCAATTTTGATCTCTTGGTCACGTTATGACCCGTAGCGTAACTAAACCGTACTGTCATGTCACCGACTGCGGTATGACCAAACCTGTTATGATAGCCTTCCGAGCCAACACGCGACCATTTTTGAGCTAAGTTCTGTCACGTCAAAAGAAGTAGCGTAACAACACTCATTTGCCACGTCGAGATCAGTGACGCGATAACGTGTTTTTACCACGTCACGAGTTGTGGCATGGTCAAATAGGTCAGAATTGAAAATAAAGTTAGGGTGAGATCATCTTTAAAATATTTCTTAAAAATAGATTAAATAATAAAAAAGGTTCTTTGATCTACCACGTGAACATCAGTGGCATATTTCAAAGCACATAAACTTCAACAAGTATAGAGTACCACTGGTGTTTATTTTGAGATCTGAATTTGCATTAACATGATTATGATGTAAATACTTCGAGAGCATCTCTCACGAGCTCCAACCATGGTGGATAGCTTTCCTCCAATGCAAGCTGCAGAGGGAGAGAAGAAGGGGGAGGGAGAGGAACGTGGCTCCGCTGACGGCTTTGTCGGTGAGTCGTCGGCAATCGCATCTGCGTCTTGTGACGATGTTGAGAACAAGCGATTGGTATTTGAAAGCAAGAAGGGAGATAGAGATTAGAAATACCTTGGAGGTGGTGTGTTGACTGTGGAGGATAAAGTCACTACTACAAAAAAGGTCTTCACAGACAGTTCAAAAATATCATCATAGATATTTTTATGAGCCGTCTGAGTTTGTAGGTTAGTAATGACATGAGGTCATCACAAACGGTATTCAAACCGTCTGTGTTGCAAACTATCACATATGGTTTGTAGATGAAACCATCTGTGATAGCTGATGTACCACAGATGGTTTTTAGATGAAATCGTCTGTGATAGCTCTTCTCTATAAAGTCTCCAAACAGTGGCTGCTTGTGCCTTTAAAATGCCTTTTAAATCGACTTCATATATATATATATATATATATATATATATATATATATATATATATATATATATATATATGTATGTATGTATGTATATGTATATGTATATATGTATGTATGTATGTATGTATTGTTCGTAGTCCTCGGCCACTTTCGAGGGGTTGTCCACTGACATGAGGAGGATGAGATAGCAGCCATGGGCAACTTCATCGAGACTGCAAGTTCAAGAAGCTTGGCTGTCAGGAGAGCACGTGGACATCTAATTACCTGGATGTCGTCGATAGGTAATTGGACGTCGCTATATTCAGAAAATAGCGTGGATACGGAGGTACTCCGACTGGGAAGTGGCATCATGTATCAGCAACCAACCATTCCTTGATGTGTGTGTATATGTATATATATGTATATACACATATATATACATATACATATATATATATATATATAGTATATATATATGTATATACATATATATATATATATATATATATATATATGTATATACATATATGCCAGTTTTAAAGTCACAAGCAGCGCTACTACTTTGGATACTTTATAGAGAAGAGATCAGGAATGGAATGGTAGGACGTACCTGGGACGCAAGAGAGGAGAACTTGACCGTCATGAACACGGTTACATAGACAAAGGTGAAATGAATGGCGAGAGGCAGGTGAAGAGGTGTTGTAGAAGTTTTTGACTCATTTGGTCTTGTTTTGGAATATAATACACACCAATTAAAAAAATAATTGACGATCAGAGGCACAAGCTGGGTAAAAGTTCGAGAAATTTGTATGTTAATTGCAGCTTTACAAATTAGCCTAACCTTTACAAATATGAAAGTTAATTACAACTTTCAAAAGCAGAATATGATATAGGAACATACCATAAGATTAGTTACATGTACAAAAATTTGTATGTGTAAAGACTCATGTTTTGCCCCATCCGAGCCACATCTCATGAACCAACATCATACACAGAGAACACACCCATATCATCCAACCATCACAGAATACCCACCATAGCCCACATCATTCATTACGCACATCACAGAGCAAGGGAGGGAAAGGGATAGAGAGTAAAGGGGAGTAGTTACCCCAGTGCAACCGGCAAATCGACCACCGGCAGTAGCTCACCACGTCCATCTCCTTCATGTATGCATAAGAAACAACAACCCACATCAGTAAACAAGTCAAACTCAAACCCAAAAACTGAAGCAACAGAGAATGGAAAAAACTGTATGTGTAAAGACTGATGTTTTACCCCATCCGAGCCACATCTCATGAACCAACATCATACACAGAGAACTCACCCATATCATCCAATCATCACAGAACACCCACCATAGCCCACATCATTCATCACCCACATCACAGAACAAGGGGAGGGAAAGGGATAGAGAGTAAAGGGGAGTAGTTACCCTAGTGCAACAGGCAAATCAACCACCAGCAGTAGCTCACCACATCCATCTCCTTCATGTATGCATAAGCAACAACAACCCACATCAATAAACAAGTCAAACTCAAACCCAAAAACTGAAGCAATAGAGAATGGAGAGGTAGCCGGGGGAGATCAGTAGAGAGGTAGCCAGGGGAGGTCGATTGAGAGGTCGAAGAGGGGAAGGCAGATCTGGCGGCGGGGAGGTGGATTTGGCTGGGGGGAGGTCGATTGGACCGGCGGCGGCAGCGTCACCGTAGTTGTGTCACGACGGTGACACTACACAAGACTCTTACGATAAGAGTGTCTTGTGCAGTGAACCGTGGTGTCACAACCGGCGGCGATGGGAAGAAGGGCGGTGTCGGTGACGGGGTCGAGGAGAAGGCGTGACTTGGGGGCGACTGTTGGGGAGGAGGTTTCGGGCGACGACGTCGAGGTCGGGGGCAGTCAGGTGGGGAGGGGAACGAGCGAGAGTAAGGGCGCTGGAGAGTGACAAGTTAGGGCGCAAACCCTAGTGGGCTCCTATTAATAAAGAGATATCACGGACGGTTCTATTATGGAACAGCCAGTGATACTTATCACAAACAGTTTCATAATAGAATCGTCCATGATATGGTTTCACATCACAGACGATTCTATAATAGAAACGTCTGTGATAATATTCATACATAAATGCAAATTCAGAAGTACATATGACACATTCACATATTAGTAAAAAAAAATGAATATTTGCTAAAACTATGTTAAAACTGATAATTTTACGGCAAGTAGTTCAACACATTTGCAAAGAACTTAGCATACTCATGCCTAATCTTGCAGTCGTCGCTGTAGAAGATGACGTAGTCGTCCCACCCTTCCATCACGCCACGGTAGATGCTCGTGCCGCGGTGGCGATCCTCAAACAGCGCCCTTGCCCGCCCAAATGACCCGGCCATCTTCTTCCACGCCGCCTCCTAGACCATGTTCGCAGCGAGCCTCCGACATTGCCTGCACTCCCGATTGGTCCTCTTGGTCGTCTCACACCCGCCGCCGGCCGGCTCACCCTCGACCTGGCTAATGTAGTGCTTCCCAATGTCGCGCGTCTCGCCGGCCGTGTAAAGGAGGAGGCCGAGCACGTATGCTGCGGCCTTGCGGCCGGCGATGACTGCCCGTTCAAGGAACACGAGGTCACACTACATGTCTTGGGGCGCGAAGACAAGCGCGAGGCCGACGATGAAGCAGGCCTCCGAGTTGCTAGTGCCAGCCAGGTGGTTGATGACGGCGAGGTAGCGCTCATTGTCCTACCACTTCATCATCTCCTCCCGCTCTAGCGCCACACGCCTCCCCACAGCGCGCTCCTTGGATGCCTTATACATGGCCTTGCAACTAAAATTCAAGACGATAAAATCTTAATACAAGAATTACTCCATAAGAGAAAATTAAAAGACCAAATTAAGGTTGTTGTTGCTAGTCAAATTCAGTTCAAAACTGGATATTGGACACAAAATGAAATCAACACGAGATTATTCTGCGCCGTATCAACTAATATGACTTTTCGGTTTTTCTCCTTTTTATAGATTTTTAGAAGAATTACAATCAGGTTCTCTATCGGAACCTGAAACTGAAACGAACACCTGAAGCTTTCCGACAATTAACTAGAATATGATACGCTATAGTCATCTTCAGAAACTCACTCTGAACAAAAACCGAATAGAATACTAACTCTTTCAGACCTACCAAAAACAAAAGAATAGAATACGTACGTGGCTCATAGGCTGCAGAGGTTAGTAATGGGCTGAGGAGAGCTCGCAGCCACAAGGCCGACGATGTGGACGACGACATCGTGAGGAAAAGCGATGGTGATCACCGACCTCCTCGCCTTGGTCCTCACTGTCATGCTCCGCGTGCTCACCATGGCGCGTGATGATCATTCTTACAAAACATCGAAGAGACGCATTGTAACGTCAGCGCGCGAGACGCATCGTGCGAGAGCTGAAAGATTGAATTATCACAGACGGTTATCTTTAAAAACCGTCTGTGATGTCTGTAATCACAGATGGTTCTTATTAAAAACTGTCTGTGATGAGCCCTCCAGCTTCAGTTGTAAACATAGGAAAATGAGCGTCAACCGTATTTATGAAAAATAATTCTCAAAAAGACGGTGATGCTTTGGTTACCAATGATTTATTAGGAGCAGATTCTAATAAATCCTATCCGTTGGACTTCCATCTTTATTTGTTAATTTAATCTTGCCACAAGTTGTTAAGCCTATAAATAATCATCAGAAGGACAGAACTAAGAAAAAATCACTCATAAACTTCTCATCTTTTCTTACTTCCATTTCTTCTTAAAGTTCTCATCTCCATACCCTTCTAGTAAGACAAAATTCATGGAACAAAATGACTTTTCGACCACCGTGCATGGAAAGAACAAAATCCATGGATGATCGATCGACTACTTCAATTTAGGTGGTCAAAAAGTCAATTTGGTCTATGGATTTGAAGTCTTCAAGAAATTGGTAGAAGATCATATCCCTACGATCAGGTGAGCACTTCACCGTCTATGATGTGTAACTTCCGATCGATCGATCACGTGAAGTACTTCTGCATTCTTCTATTGATCGGAAGTTAGACGTCAAGACAGTGAAGTTACACATGATACGGAACAAGGTGCCTACCGGATTATATATCTTCTGCTTTCTTCTGTTGGGAAAATCAGCTTCATTTCGACCACTTTAAAAGATCAATCCGGCCCGATCAGGAGCAGTCGGAATCAGCTAATCAGTTGTTTGTAATTACAGACGGTTCCAATAGATAACCGTCTATGAATTTAATAGTATCACAGATGGTTCTTGTTCGGAACTGTCCGTGATACTTCATAGGCGGTCTTCAATATGAACCGTCTGTGATATTACCTCTTCACAGACGATTTTTAATGCAGCCAGTAACACAGACGGTCTCTAAACTAAAACTGTTTGTGATTGCAAGTAATATAGATGGTTTTGGTCAACTGTATGTGATGACATGTCCAGTATTAGCCTGTTTGTAGTAGTGAGTGAAGCGGTTTGGGAGTGGAAGCGGAAGGTGTCCGATTTTTTTCCCCATCTAGACGCCCGAGTTTCTGAATTTTTTTGATGTTTTTGAAGTTTGGTTTGAAGTTTGGTTAAATTTGAATTTCTTGCCCAATTCAGAATGTTTCCTCCAAAAACTGCATTCCTCTTCTGACTTTGCGTTTTCCTCATCCCAAAGGCATTTTTTCCCAGTCATTTTCTCCCCTACTCCTTCCTCACACGCGTCACATCGCCGTTCGCCGCCCATGCACCGCTTCACTTCGCCGTCGATTACGCTCGTGCCAAATTGCCGTAGCACTCTGCCACCTCACCTCACCGTCCACCTTCACCACGCCATTAATGGCCCGTGCCAGCGCCGTTCACCTCGTGCCTTTGCTGCGCCAGCTCCCGTGCCACCTACTCATCACGTCGCGTCCAGCTTCGCCATCGCACGCCCTCGCCACCATGACGCCTCCGTACACCTGCCTTAACTCTGCACGATGCTAATCCTACTCAGCCGCACACGTTGTTGCCACGCACCATGTTCGCCCGATCCATAGTGAATAGTGTTGACCCGATACTATTCACCAAAAAACCCACACACACACACACATACAATGGGTTAATAGAAGACTTTGAGCCAGGAGGTAAGTCGCATTCATTTGATCATTTTGAGCGTATATTTTATGTACTTATATTATTACTTTCATTATCATATTTATGCCAATTATTTTAATATTGAAATAATACTTTTGAATGCCATGATGAGTAGATAAATTCCATCGCCCCACATACAAGCCTTCCTATTCTTTGTAGGCTATATTCACCTTGACAAGTTTAGGTTACATAAAATGATAACTAAATATTTAACATTGTCACACAATATGTTTGTAAATTCTGGAAAAGAGTATTGGCTATCTGTTAATGGTTTTGGTGGAGAGTTGAGGGTTGCGACTAAAAGGATGGATAACCGAAGATTCTTGACAAAAGTGAGTCGAAGGTGAGACCAAGCAGGTGGACAACCACGAGTTGGTGTTGGTCCATTTCCTCACTGGAGACCGGTAAGGACAAGAACCTTGTGCCAAATAACAGACACAGAAATCGCTCAACCACGAGTTTGATATATTTAACTTGGCTTAGTACATTGCTCTTCCAATTGAATATCTACAGGATGACACCTGCTCTTGTGTACAGAGCAGCTGCGGTTTGGGGGTGGGACAGGAGTGGAAGCAGAGAAACACTCGCTGGTCTACACAACGGTAGGTACCGTCAGCATCGGACCGCGCATTCCGCTGTTGGACGGTGGTTTCCCGATTGCTGTATGGTCCAAGAACCTACCGAGTAGAGGCTAGAAAAGTTGAGCAGTGAAAATGCTTTATTATCTCAGCTCAGTCGCACGCTAACGTGTTGCATGTCTATGGCCTAATATTGTAAGTCTGAGGTATCTTGTGGGTAAAGTTAGGCAACTCTGCAGAGTATAATCAAAGGTATTCGGATACATCGTGCTTCCGGTTAATGAAGCTGTGTTCATGGGTGACTCCAGTACATGAGGCATAAGTAGAGATTTTGAGATGATAATCACAATTGTTGAGTAAACCCTGAGATTATATTAATATGATTATATTGTTTTAAAGATAAACTACTTTAACTTAAATGATGCATCCACATATACCTGATATGGTCAACCCTAAACAATCCATTAAACTCCTATCATGTAGTTAATTAGCCTTTTCATGTGGCTTGCTGAGTACGGTTGTGTACTCATACTTGCTAAATCAACTACAGAAGAAAACTAGGAGAACTCCGAAGATCTTGTTGAAGAAGGTTTTGGTGGACCTCTAGATAACAATGATTACTTGTATTAGGTCTCGACCGCGCTCAAGTGTGCTTGTGGTTTGGGAATTATTTTGTCTTGTAATATATTAATTTTGGGCTCAGATGCCCATGTCTGTGTCAAAACCGGCTGTTAAGCCTTATTCTTGTGTAATAAAAGCTTGGCTTTTAATGTAATCGAAAGCTTGCTTGTGATGCTATTTTTTGCTTCACAACTGCACATCCTAGACGTATATAAAAAGTTTGACGGTCCTAAAAATAGGGTCTTTTCGTAAATACTCCGAGAGCATATCCTAACGATTGCCTAGTGAAAAAAAAAAACCAAGCTTGTATAGTTGTATGGTGAGTTGTGATGGTTTTGGTTGGTTACCTGAAAACGTAAACACATCGATCGTGGTTTTCTATGGAGAGGCCACCAGCTACTTAGGCCAAGATTATCTCAAAATTGATCTAAACCACTCTTCATGCCAAAAGGCTAAGCTTAATTTGGAATAGAAATTTATGCGCCTAGGTTGTTCAGTGGATAGTTTTCACATCATTGGCGGAATTGCTCTAGAGATAGTATATAGTCGCGCAAGGAGATTTCTTCTAGCATCTTTTTTAGCGTCTACTTGTTCCTTAAAAAAACCATGCTTTGTGGTATTTGGCAACTACTATACTATACATGGCTAACTCCGTCCTCGCAAAAAGAAAAGTCCTTCTCCCTCTGCAATAATTAATTATAAACATCTAATTGTAATTACATGGTCATTAATTAGTCCCATGCATTCCTTTTGAACTTTTCTCGAAATAGACTATTTTATTATTAGGAAAAAATTGATTAACCAATTTCGTTATTGCAGCATATGCTTGCATGATTGGCACCAATGATTCCCATTCCTTTTAAAAGAGACATTCGCCTCGAGAAAAGCATTTCAGAAAAGGACGTGAGAGAAGGGGAGAGATATTACGTACAGACCAGCAAGGCTTAATTGGAAATACGAATTCAATACCGGTAGTTGTCACGGTGGAATCTGCGGATGTACGTCTCAGTGTTGGGTGCGCAGGACAGCCACACGACGGAAGCACAAGGGTACACCGATCGATAGCACAACCACAACTCGTACGCTCCGGATGCCTTACACCACAACAACCTGTACACCTTAGTGCGCCGCGTATGCTGTGTACATGGCCACAATATTGCCGTCAATTCAGTACAGAAGGGCCCAACATGATCACTACAGCAGGGTTGTTGTCGATACTTTTCTTATCATAACTTCTCATAGGGACGATACATATGTAAAATTAACATATTAATTCTGCTATACACAAAAGAAAAAAAAATTAATGGTAGACTGTGAATGGATATATACATGTTAGCATCTTGGTAGTGCTCCCTCTAATGAATGGATGGAACACACCAATATACTTTTAGACCATACCTTCACTATGGATGGTGTAGTTCAAGATGACACCATTAAGTATCCATGTGCTATTTGTCGGAACGATTTTCAGCACAAAAGGGATATTGTGGAGAAATCATGGCTAAGTCCACTTTGTGAGCACCCACAATCTCTCCATCTATATCCTTATGTGTGTGCTTGAAGCTTCAACCTGATATTGTCCTCTTTTCAGTACAGAAGGGTCCTACTTGATATTATCGTCTTTTCAGTACAGAAGGGCCCAACTTGATATTGTCCTCTTGATATTATCCGGTTAGTAGATCCTTGTGCTATCTTTATGTTCAATGTGATGCTACCTTTTGTGATGTAATAATTATTTGCTTGGCTGCATGTTGTGCTATTTTTGGAATGACAGTATGTGCTCCAGGTAGGTGAGCTTCAACCTTCACAATACGCTGGGCCTTCTCACAAGTTTCTTGAGAAGATCACTGGACCACGACGCCTCCACGCCGTCTAGGTGTTGGCAAACACTAAGAGTAATAAGCCAAACCCCTTGCTTGACTCCCACCATGTGCAACGAATGCACAAGCTCAAGTGGATACGAAATCCACCTCTAAATACAACACATGCAACTAGATACCTCTCTTCTTGCTCACAAGGTGCAACATATGCACAATTGAGAGGATAAGCTTACACTAGCTCAAGAGAGTGAAATGGTATGCCAAAGATTCTCCCTCAACCGGCCAAGGTTGGTATTTATAACCCACACAAAAAAAACTAACTATTGGGAGCAGAAATCCCCAAAAATCAGGATTTACGGTAGTATCGCTGTACAAACCCCGGTACTACCGTTTTTACTGTTCAACGGTCCGAACGGGTGCATTAGACGGTTCTGAACAAGAACCGTCTGTGATAATTACTATCACAGACTATTCTTGTTCAGAACTGTCTGTGATAGCTTTTTTTCATAGACGGTTTGAAAACAGTCTGTAATGACCGTCTGTTATCACAGACACATAAATCCAAACGGTTCAGAAACCGTCTGTGATGACGGTTTAGAACCGTCTGTGATGACACTTTGTGTAGTAGTGGTAGTACACACGGGTGAGAATACCGCGGACTGTATTATCAAAGTCGTGGAAGACTTTGGTCTTGTAAACAATTTTTTTTCAATAACTGTAGACAATGCCGCCACAAACTCTAGGGAAATGGATATTCTTACTCCATTGTTTATTACGTATGCTGAATCCTTCTTGTTACATCAGTGATGCGCTTGTCATATTATTAATTTTATAGTAAAATACGGGTTGAAGAGGTTGGAGCCGTATATTAAAGTTTTCTGCGATGTGATATATTTCTTAAATCATTCTAACCAATGAATAGTTGCATGTAAGAACTTCTGCAGAGCAATATATGTACGCCCAAGTCCAAGACAATTTGGTTTGGACATGCCAGTAAGATGGAACTCTACTTACTTGATGCTTAAGAGCCTTTTACCATATAAGGGCATTTTTTCTGTTTTTATTCGAATGTACTATCGTAGCACTGACGGTAGTGCACTATTGACTGGGTAGCACTGGTTTGTTGTTGATAAAATACCTCAGTTTTTGGAACTTTTTTTTTATTATTCCACCTTGCTTTATCCGCTGTGTATTATCCAACATCTCCTATAATTATGCATAGTATTCTATAAATTGCTTGTCACTTGAAGGCATACAAAAATTTAAGACTAATAGTCTTATGAGAGGCTACCGTTACGATGAAAACTAAATACTTGAAATATTGGAAACAAATCCCATTCCTATACGCATTTTCATTTATTTTAGATCCTAAAGCTAAAATTTAAGGATTTGCTAATGTTCTCCATCTTTTCAGTGATGCTACAAGCCTAGACTATTCTAACTATTTTATAGATGTTCGTGCTAAATTTTATGAGATTTATCAAAGGTACAAACATAAGTTTCAGGGAGTTCGCTTGCAACAACCTCTGTTACCACCCACCACAGGCAAGAAGACAAATGTACGGGGCAAAATATGAGGTGCAGGTTCTTCCTCTAGGTCCAAGGGTTCAGATTCTACAATAGTACCTTTTGAAGCAAGACCAATCGACCACCCAAGGAGTGCGGAACTATCTGTCGGGACCCAAAATATGCAATTCTGGACCTTCTGTGTATAATGCACTAGTCCAGGATCACGCTAGTGCACACAGTGTCAACACAGATGAATATCGATCCACACAAGCGATTAATAACATAAACGAGTAATTTGATAACAAATAGTTGTTTTGACCTTATGGTCAAGTTTACAATTATTAAGCCACGCAGGGCTAACAAAGAAATAAAATAGCAGCGGAACAAAGAAACTTCAGCGGAATCCCATCAATTCACCACAGGCAACTGACTGGGATAAAGACCCTACGATCAAACACCTTCGATGAACTCCTCTTCAAAGTGAAGACTCCTCCTCTTCATTGCATGTTTTACAACAAGCATGAGTACACACCGTACTCGCAAGTCATACCACAGAATGCAATTTATAGATGCAGGCTTATTCCAAAGGAATGGCTTCTGTGGTTATTTTGCAGAAATGCAACATTTGCAATTTGAATACAAGTAATAGATTGAAAGCATAATTCAAAACAAATAGATAATAATAATTGGACAGTTTTATTTCACAAAGACACATAGCCTAAACAAGTTATTCACATAGCCATATGACTTAAGTCACACAGCTCCCTTCCCAAGGTTTTTATGAAAATCTACCCCTCGTGTGAAATCCCCGAGCATGTCCATGACTGCGGACGCGGCTATTCGAATAGATTTGTTTAACACTCTGCAAAGGTTGTACACTTTACCCACAAGATACAACTAGTGTAGCTAGCACTAGTCGTAACAAAATAGTTCAGAAACTTCATCTCGACATTGACACTCCCGGTATGCTTAGCCGCCACAGACGCACACTGTTGGACAGGGACACGGCGAACCGTCCCGTGATGCGACTACTTGGTTGTACACACCTCCACCCAATCCGACACAGCTAACCTACAGCCTGAGTAATCAATGTCAAGACTCCATAACTTACTAAGTTAGGCCCGTCCCATACCAGGCATGTGGTTGTACGAGAGGCTCAGTTCAAAGGCGCACAAAGTTAAGTCCTTAATTGACTGGGGCAAGACTTCCAAATTCTAACCTATCATTCCCGCCAATATAGATCCACCATAAAAGTATACCAGACCACTTGCCCCCGTCCAAAACCTTTTCCCACCATGTTGGTTAAGTGCAACATATGCCATTAACGAGTAATAGCACATAGTACATATCGTTTTTATCACATAGTTCCATAGTCACTTAGTCAAGTTTATATTTGCAACTTACATGAGATAATGACTCGTAGCATAGCTAAGCAAACTAATCGCATCTAACCATCCCACGTTGGTAATACAATAGCACTAACTAAACAAACTAAACTAGGGTGACAAAAGATTATGGCATACAATTAGACAAGGAGGTCATAACAAATTGGATATTAACTAGTCCCGAAAACATTGAAATAAAAAATTAAAGTAAATGCAATAATTTAAATCAATATAACTTTTGAAAACTGGGTTCAATATGATCAAAGGTATAACTTGCCTTGGAATAGGTCTAAGTACTGATCTTGCTCTTGAGGTGTTCCTTCTTCTTCAAATCTTCCCGAAGTATCGACGTCTACTCGCAAACGAAACAAACAAATAAAATAAATAAAAATAGAGGAAAAATAAACTCCAAAAATTAAATAAAAAACTCAGATAGATAGATCTTGAATTTAGATAAATTCACAAATTTGAATGGGCTCAAACGGAGTTCGGATGCAAAAGATATGGACTTTGGAAGTTTGAATCTAAAATAAACCCTAATAATTGGATTATTCCGAATTCTGAATTATTTCTCTAAAGAAAAATCGGATTATTGCGCAACGATGACGTCAGCAATAGAATTTCCGAATAAGAAAATAAAGAAAATCTTGACATGTGGGACCCACATGTCGACCTCCTGATCCACTTCAGAGACCAAGTCCACCGAATCGGCGCATGTGTTTAGATCTCGACCGCCACGCGTCTGCACACGTGGATCTTGATGCGGCTCCACGTGGGCGCCAAGCAACCTGAGAGGCGAGGTGGCGACGCGGACGGCATGCACAAGACAGAACCAAGGTTCCGGCGAACCAACGGCGATGGGTGGTACCAAGGGTAGAGGGACGCGCAGGATCACGATGGTGTGCTCACAGGTGCACGGGAGTGACGAGGATGGCCGGTGGCGAGGTTGAAGTGGCGGATGGATCTCGGGTTCGACGGCGGCGGCGATGGAAGGCTCCTCCGTCGAAACGAAGGCCACCACGAGGTAGGTCTCGTTCTTCCGATGAAGCGGTCTTTGAAGTCGAGACCGGCCGGTTGGCGGGAGAGGTTCGTTGGAGTTAGCGGCGCAAACTTCGTCTTTGAGCTCTCCCGATGGCTAGGGTTGGCGCAAGGGCTAAAGCGGCTAGGACTGGATCGCGGAGGTCGGTGGTGCTCTCCTTTATACCCGTGGCCAAGGAGTCCGGAGAGCAGTGTCGAGCTCCACGACGGAGGAGTCCGGCTCGAGAGGCAACGAAGACGATGAACGAGAACAGTGGGACCCACTTGACAATGAGAGAGGCTCGGGTGAGTCGCACAGGAACAAACAGCGTTCTTTGCGGTAGCCAGTGGGGCCAGGGAGCGCACAAGCGTGAGAGAGAGAGAGAGAGAGAGACCGACAAGTGGGGACCACTGTCGTGACAACGGATGACAAGGCTTAGCCTTAGGGAAATCGGGCGACACGGAGATGGTAGGAAGTGGATAGGGTTTGGGTTTCGACCCAAACACTATTATGGGATTTTAAATAGGTTTTCTATTTTAGAAAATACCAGAAATTCCAAAAGGCAATAGAAAATAGCAAATAAACTTGGAAAAATTCTAGAAAATATATCCAAGCACAAAGAACCCAAATAAAATAGTTTTGACCCTTGTTGATGTAGACTTTAATCATATTAAATTATTTTGATGTACAAAGTCCATGTTTAAGCTTTTGAATTAAATTCAAATAAAATCAAATGGTGAATTTTATCCTACTAACTATTCAAAGGATTTTTAAAGCTCAGAAAATTGGGATGTTACAAACCTCCCCCCTTAAAGGAATCTCGTCCCCGAGATTTAGGCTAGCTAGAGAAAGGGCTAGGAAACTCGTCTTTTAGCTCGTCTTCACGCTCCCACGTTGCTTCTCCTTCTGAGTGATTGCTCCACTGAACCTTGCAAAAATGAACGGTCTTGCTTCTGGTATGGTGCTCTGTGACATCCAAAATCTTGATTGGTTGCTCTTTATAAGTGAGATCTTCCTTCAGTTCGATTGATTCCAATGGGGCTTGTTCTTCTGGCACACGAAAACACTTCTTTAACTGAGAGACATGAAAGACATCATGCACTCCTGCTAGCGACTGTGGCAACTCCAACTGATAGGCTACTTCTCCACGACGAGCCAATATCTTGAACGGACCAACATATCTAGGGGCAAGCTTCCCTTTGGTATGAAATCTTTTTACACCTCTGAGGGGAGTAACTCGGAGATAGACAAAATCCTCTGGCTCAAAGCTGAGGTCACGACGATGATTATCAACATAGCTCTTCTGCCTCGATTGGGCTATCTTTAGCCTTTCTCGGATCATAGCCACTTGTTCTTCCGTTTCTCGAATAATGTCCGGCCCAAAAACTAAACGTTCAGCTATTTCTGACCAATTCAAAGGGGTTCTGCAGGCACGGTCGTACAAAGCTTCAAATGGTGACATTTGATAACTGTTGTTGTACGAAAATTCTGCATATGCCAAACTCTTATCCTAACAGGTGGCATTAGCTAATGCACAAGCTCTCAACATATCCTCCAATATTTGATTAACTCTTTCAGTCTGTCTATCATGCAGGGATGGTATGCGATCTTGAAATTCAGATGAGTCCCTAAGGCTTCATGCAAACTCTGCCAGAAACGAGAGGTAAACTGAGATCCTCGATCTGATACTATCTTCTTAGGCACACCGTGCAAACTGATAATCCTTGACATATATAATTCTACAAGGCGGTCTCCCGAGTAAGTGGTTTTGACCGGCAAGAAATGAGCGACTTTGGTCAAACGATCCACTATTACCCAAATCGAATCATAACCTGATTGAGTCCTGGGTAAGTAGGTAATGAAATCCATTCCGACCTCTTCCTACTTCCACTCTGGAATCTTCAAAGGTTGCAACAGACCTGCTGGTCTTTGATGCTCTACTTTGACTTTTTGGCACACGTCGCACAAGGCAACGAATTCCACGACTTCTCGCTTCATATTTGGCCACCAAAATTTATTCTTAACATCTTGGTACATCTTAGTACTGTCAGGGTGAATTGAATACTTTGAATCATGGGCTTCTTTCAAAATCAGCTGTCTTAAACCATCAACATCTGGTACGCAGATACGTCCGTTGATCCACAGTATACCTTGATCATCTAAGGTGAAGTCTTTGAACTTTCCTTCCTCCATCTTCTTCTTGATATCAGAAAACTCTGAATCCTTCGGTTGAGCTTCACGAATCTGCTTCTCCAAAGTAGACTGCACTTCTAGACTGGCTATAAATCCTTCAGCTACAACTTCTAGCTTCAGCTTCTTAAATTCCTCTTGAAGTTCTGAAGAAATCTCTCTTACTTCCAAAGCATTGCAATAGCTCTTGCGACTTAAAGCATCTGCAACTACATTGGCTTTACCGGGATGGTAATGAATTATGAGATTATAATCCTTTATTAGCTCTAGCCATCTTGTCTGTCTCATGTTCAAATCCGACTGAGTGAAGATGTACTTCAAGCTCTTATGATCTGTGTACACTTCACAACGATTACCGATGAGGTAATGACGTCAAATCTTTAAAGCGTGCACTACGGCAGCTAATTCCAAATCATGGGTAGGATAATTCTCCTCATGAAGCCTTAATTGCCTAGACGCATAAGCGACAGCTCTTCCTTCTTGCATCAAGATACATCCTAATCCTTGACGCGAAGCATCACAATAGATATCAAAATGTACGGGGAAAAATCTGAGGTCCAGGTTCTTCCTCTAGGTCCAAGGGTTCAGATTCTACAATGGCACCTTCTGAAGTAAGACCAATCGACCACCCAAGGAGTGCGGAACTATCCGCCTATTTAGACAGTGATACGGTGGATTACCATGCAAATGGCTTTGAAAATAAGGTAACATACCAAGTGCTATCCATATTAGCACGTGATGTGTTAACTATTCCTATCTCTATGGTTTTCTCCGAGTCTATTTTCAGTCTTTCTGGAAGAATATTAGAGGAGAGAAGAACATGTCTCACGAGTTAGATGATGGAGATACTTCTAACTGTAAAAAACTGGAAGCATGTTGATACACGAGCACAACACTCTGTAGATAATCCAGAGTTGACGAATGTGTTCAATAATCTATACCTAGACAATGGCACTTAGAATATGAATGTATGCAGAGCTATAGGCTCTACTCATTTTTACAATTTTAATATGTATTTTTGAATTCAATACATTTTTTGAGTTTTTTTTTTGAAATTCTGAAAATTTCAGGCCGAGATGGCTACACGGGGCAACCCGGCCTGTTGGGCTTAATGTGCCTGGCCTGCCCAGCATGGCCCGAGAGGACGGCGTGCCATGCCTAGGTCGGCACCTCAGCTCATGGGCTAGCACAACACGACCCGATTAGTTAGCCGGGCTGGCCGTGTAGGGCCTAATATTGCTCGTGCCGTGTCGTGTTGGGTGGCCCATTAGGATAGGTCTGATTCGCAGCGATATATTTTGCAGTGCACTTCCTGAACAATTCTAGGCATGACACGTTGGCCTCTCGGGCTAGCACAACACGACCCGATTAGTTAGCCAGACTGGCCGTGCCAAGCCTAATAGGCCCGTGCTGTGTCGTGCCGAGCAGGCCATTAGGACAGGTCTGATCTGCATCGATATATTTTGCAGTGCGTGCCCTGAATAATTCCAGCTTTGGTACAGCGAAAATTTAGGGGACGTTTGGATGGCTACCTGATGGCTTGATGCTTGGGCGGAGTGCTCACGAGGGCTGCCGTCACGGGTGCCGCATGCTTTAAGCTTTGGCGCCAGCGCCAAAAACGAACTGGGAAGAGTTGCCGCCCAGCAAAGCTATGAGCTCATCCACCTTTGATTCATTCAATCCAACAGTCTACTTTTCATTCACCAATTCCAGGCACAGACTTTCAACCAAACAACTCATCTTCAGGTTTGCCTGACCAGGCAAAAATCATTCACTTTCCAGGCTACCTCCAGGCACCACTTTTTCTCAGGCATGAAATCCAAGGCACCAATCAAACAGACCCTTAATCGCTGTTGACTTGCAAATTAAGCCAGTTAAACAATGCGAGATACAAAGATTCCAATAGGGGTTTAAAATTGGATCACGTTGGGCACACTTTGGGGGTGTCTCTCCGCTTGTTTAATCGAGGTCAATTCCCCTGGTGGCATCTGTTCTGAATTTTCTCAGCCGGCCATACGTATCTTTGCACAAATCACACCACTTGTTTAGAAAGCTATACAGCTGATTCGTGACATGTGTCCCCGATCTCCTAATGATGAAGCAATGTTTATCTTTAGAGATGCATGGATGGCATGCTTCTTTTTAATTATTGGAATGATATGTTCGATGTTGCATGCATGGTAGAGCTAGCTATATTAAGTTATTAACTAGCTTGGCCTAGTACTTTTAGAAAGCGTATATATGATCCAGCTAATTTGATGCCCTCGTTATGGTATAATGCTCCCTAGTGTTCATTAAAAATAACTTTATGTATATCGATCTCCGTAATTATTTGTGGATTTTTCGTGTTGATTTGGCGCTCAAACAAAAGTGGTACTAAAGTTTCCGTCAGAATAACAACGTTTTTCGCTAGATATTTCCCCATTCTTACATGGACGTTCGTAATACATATGGTTGATTTGCCTTCAAGTCAACTCTAGTTACTTTACGTGTGTTTACTAATTATATATCATCAGAACTGAAAGCAGAAGTTCAGCTTATATGAAACCATCATCTTTTGCTGTTTTTTTTTCTTTTGTGAAGGGTGACATCTTCAATGGTGATCATCTCAGCCGTTTTTTAGCTGTCATGTAACTCAAAAGTCTAATTGAAGGAGAGATGATGTGAAAAAAAAAGAATGTACCGTCTCTTATATAAGAGACAAGTTGGGCACGCAAACCATAGCAAATTGTGAGTGTGTAAGGGCATGTACAATGGCTGTCTATAATAATTCTATGTAAATCATGAGACAAGACTAAAGACAAATTTCATACAATGATAATGCATATATAATGCTATCTTTTAATTGTTTTTATAGAACACACAATCTTTTAATGATTTTCTTATTTCTCGTCATACAGTCAACTACAGGATTGTAGATAATATTTTTCTCTCTTTTCATTCTCTTTTATCCACGTTAGCAAAAATCCTACATGGCAACGACTATAGACGGCTGACATAAGTATATTGTACATGCTCTAAGATGAGAAGTTGTATTGAAAATAAATAATTTTATAGATAACTTGTTGGAGATGTTGTCTTTAAGGTTATCTGTAAATAATTAAGAGACTTTAAAGACAATTTAAGAGATAAACTGTTGTACATAGCCTCTGAGAATGGATAAAGATGACAGGGAAGACGAGGGGACATGAGTTAAAGTTCGGGAGACTAAAACTGACATTTCGCCCAACTCTAAAGAACAAGCACATGCATGGAAGGAAGAATAGCTCCATCTTGCCAGCACTTTAACAAAGCTACGCAAATGTTACTGTCAGGACGACGTTCCTAAACCAATTGGGCGTCGCCACGTTTGAAGACAGACCAGCTGCATCATGTAAGTAAGTACTTAACCCTGATATTTAAGTTTAAACCTACTTTTTTAAGGGGAGTTTAGACCTACTTGATGACCACCAGTTAGTAATACTAGTATTTAACTCAGGATATTGAATGGTACTAGTAGTATGTAGCTAGCTCCACATGATCTGTACTTTAATTAAGACTTTGTTCTTAGTTTATTCGGAGTATTCTAATCATGGCAGCCGATGGAATCCCTCGCAAAAACCTGCACGGTCTCTCACGAGTTTGACAAAGCAAATTGTGCAATATTTTTCTTTTGGTGAAAACAATGGTTGAGATCTGTTTATTTACATACATTATTATTTGTTAACTTGTTTTTTCAAGGCAAGCTGGTAACTTGGTGTTTAGTACCTGTGTCTTGAAACTCAAGAATACCTTCACTACTAGGCAAGAAGCTTCTAGCCTAATACACACTCGATTAATTTTGCCCTTAATCTTCATCCATCTATCCTTAATTTTAATCTCCATTTCAAATTGTACATATTTAATACGAAAATGCGATATCGCTTCCTTAATTAGAGCTAGATTGCGGTTGTTATGCATTTGTCGTGCTGGCTATGTGTTCCAACTCAGAATAACCTTTACCCATGTATTTCAATAGTACAAAAAAAATGTTTTTCTACAATAAGATCATGTCACCCCAATATACAAAAAATTTAAAACTGATTTACAAAAAGCACTGTGATATATAGTTGTCTTTCCATATCACCTCAATAAACAAGTTAATTCTTTTGAAAACCCAGTATAAAGAATCGACCACACTAACCTCAATTCACTTTTAAAAAATCCTGCAACTTTTAAAAAATGGACTAGAAAAGAAACAAAAATAGTATATACTTATAAAACGTCGCGCGCACGTGCCACTTGGTGAATTGGTGATGGCGAGAAAATATAAACAAAAACCAAGTAGCACGCCACCCACGTAACGAAAATTTTATTTTCTCCTTTATTACTTTCTCTCGACACAACTGTATTTCAGAGTATTATGATGATTTTTCTTTTACTGAGTCCAAGTCCGTCTCACTAGGGGTGAAAACAGGACGGATAATTTCCGTCCAATTCGATGTCGTATTCGGAAAAAAAAATCAGCTTAGGGTACTATTTTTTAGCCTCGATCCGCGTTTGTACCGGAAAATCTCATGAAATATGAGTTAGAATATGGAAAGAGCAATATTCGATCCATATCCATATTTTATAGGATATCCGATAAACATCAATATTCTTTAATATCCTTTATAGTTTTCTGGTTATTAACTAATATGAATTTACATTTGATTAAGTTTATGTTGTTAAGTAGGATAAATAATTCTTTAATAGATAGTATAATTTGATATTTTTGTTGGTAAAATTATATTTTTCTTTATGTGTACTGATTCGAATCCGATTCATACACGTATATCAAAAAAATCTGTATTTACCCGTACCAAGAGTAAAAATATCAATAGCCACCGGGCCCGTTTTCACTCCTGCACCTCACGCAGCTAATCCTCCGCCACTCGCATCGCATCGCTTTCCGCGACACGTACCACGTGGTGCTCCCCCGCCACGCGCGCGCAGAGAATCCCGAGGCCTCACCGCCACGTGGGCCCGCGTCGTCAGATACGAAGCCCCCGCGCCAATTCGCCTCGTGCACGTGTCGCTGTGCAGCCGCTTCCTTGGGGCCAGTCCCTTCCCCTAACTAGTTTTATCACGTTCCCCGCGCCCCGCCCCCCCCAAAAAAAAATCTCCCCAATTTATTTTCCCCATCTCCTAACCTAATCGCCTCAACTAAATACATAAATAAACATTCACTAAGCACACTCATACTACAAGAGAGAGAGAGAGAGGGACAGAGGAGAGAGAGGTAGAACGGTCAAGGCTGGGCATCGTCATCATCGGACTATCGTCGGAGGGAGAGTCAGAGAGGAGGGAGGGGAGGGGAGAGAGAAGGTTCACAGAGCTAGTGGTGTCTACCTATCTATCTACCTTGGGTAGGCAAAGTCTGCAGCTTCCTTTTCCTGAGCCGGCTGGATGGAGAGGGACTTCCTGGGCGCGATCGGGAAGGAGCAGCAGCAGCCCGCCGGGGAGGAGGGCAGGAAGGAATCAGGTAGCCTTGCTGTCATGGGGTTTCTTGATTTGGGATGCGTAGCCTCTCTTTGGCAATTTGGCGTAACGAATTTTGGGATTGGCTAGCTGGGCGGCCACGGCCATGGCTCGCGGATACGTCTCTCTTTCTCTCTCTCTCTCTGGGGTGTGTGTGTGTGTGTCAGCGGCTCATGGTTGCACCACCACGGTGCTGTGCCTGGCCTCTGAATCCGCATTTGCTTGCGATATGGATGGGCTGCAAAATTCGAGCCTTTCTTCCCTTCCTTCTTTCTCCTCATGTTTCTTGCTTTCTGTTCTTTTGGAAAAGGGAACGCGTTTGGTATTGCTGCCTAATTCCTTTCGACGGCTCCCTTGCCGTGTATGCTCGATTCGGTCGAGAGTTAATGCTTCAAGAAAGCGAGGATCTTTCCGGGGAGAAACTGGCCAAATCTTTCCGGTGTTCGCGCATGTCGTTAGTTGATATCAAGTAGCCTCTGCTTCGCTGGTAGGATGGGGATGTTTAACGGATCCGTGGTTCTTGGTTCGCGTGTGTGTGTGTGTGTATAGGAAAAATAATATATATATTCGCCGGCGTCTGAGTCTGATTGAGAGTTGTGTGTGTGCAATTCTCAGCTTACTTTGGAGGAGGAGGAGGAGCACCGGCGATAGATTGGTCCTTCGCGAGCAGGGCCGGCGCCGGGCCGGCGTTGATGTCGTTCAGGTCGGCGGCGAGGAAGGAGCAGAGGGAGCTCCCGTTCCCCCAATTCTCACCCTTCGACGGCGTCAAGAAGCAGCAGATCTCTCATGTCCTGACTCCACAGGTAGCTCGAGCTGCTCTTCTTGATATATGATTCTTGTTGCTTTTGAGTTTTGCTAATAGTTTTTGGGTTGCCATGTTCTGCAGAGATCATTGGGCTCCGATAGCCATGGCAGCCCGCAGTACGCTGCTGTTCAAGGTGCCCACCGCGGCCAGCCGCCCCAGCATGTTCTGAATGGGGCTAGAGTGATTCCAGTCTCGTCGCCGTTCAATCCGAACAATCCGATGTTCAGGGTCCAGAGTTCGCCTAACCTTCCAAATGTGGTTGCCGGTGGCAGTGCATTCAAGCAGCCGACATTCACCATGAACAATGCGATGGCTGGTTCTAGTGTTGGTGCGTATGGAACAAGGTAGTGATAATTCACTCTGTTATTGGGCTTGTGATTTATAAAAATGGCTGTATAGTTGAGATTGGACTGATATAGATTGTCTTACTTGCAAAGGGACATGCCAAAGGCGAAGACGGCGCAATTAACGTTCTTTTACGCTGGTTCTGTCAATGTATTCAATAACATCTCACCAGAAAAGGTACAATTTTGTTGTCATGGATGGTGCATTTTCATGTTAATTTGGTCACGTAGGTCAACCGCTGAAGCTGTTTAATCATTGTTTCTCATCACTACAGGCTCAGGAACTTATGTTCTTAGCCAGCAGAGGATCTGTTCCAAGTGCATCCAGTACTGTTGCTCGTAAGCCAGACGCACCTATTTTCGCTCCTGCAAAACTAGCGGTACCTGAGGTTTCACCTGCATTGCAAATGCTACTTCAGAAACCACAGCATGTTTCGCCTCCTGCATCAGGCATTTCCAAACCGATCTCCATCGTGTCTCAAGCTGCAAGTCTCCCCAGGAGTGCCTCTAGCTCTAACATCGACTCCACAGCCCCAAAATCTTCTAGCCCATTGGTTGTTCCTCCCACAAGTCAGCCTCCATCAACTCAGCCTGCGACACTAGCCATTACCACTGCTGCAGCTATTATGCCAAGAGGTATGTCTGTTTACTCCTTGCATGGAGTGTTGCTGTTGTTATCATATTGTTTAGTAATTTTTGTTGCATTGTATGATGTTGCTCTTGTTGGTCGCAGCTGTTCCACAAGCTCGGAAGGCGTCCCTTGCCCGATTCTTGGAGAAACGAAAGGAAAGGTAGAGTTCATGTTCTTACTCTCCAGGTGTCCTAGAACAGTTAGTACTGATCGTACTTCATTTGAGTACAGCAACTTAGTTCGGTTCAACAGCCTGCATCTGTGCCCAAAAGCTGATCTTCATATGTGCATGCATCATTTGCAGAGTGACAACTGCCTCGCCATATCCATTAGCCAAGAGCCCGTTGGAGAGCAGCGACACAATTGGGAGCACCAACGACAACAGCAAGTCATCCTGACAGACATTGCCCTCTCAAGCATCCGTGACGAGCCGCTGTGTTTAGGCCAGCCCAGGAATGTCAGCTTTAGCGAGGAGTCCCCCAGTACAAAACTGCAGATCTGATCTGGTCTGATCATTGTCCGGTGTCCATATATTCGGCCAGGCTGACTGATACAAAACCGTAAAAATCTTTTGTATTCAGGCGAGGAGGGCTCGAGCGATAGTCATGATATATGTTATTGATGCAGGTCTTATTCTTGTTTATGATGTGCGTTGCTTGGTTAGTTTACTGTAATGCTGGTCTAGCTGGTGCAACCCCACCTAACTAACAAGAGAGCTGTCACTTGCGGACTCTTGATTATTTTTTTTGCCCTTGTGCCATTGTATTGCAGAAAGAAATATGTTAATTTAGCAGTATCAAATTATAGGCTTACAAATTTCCGCGCCATCTATCGCGAAACTGTACTGTTGTTGTTCTTGTATTATGAACTTACAAGCTGCAGAATGCAAGAGCAGATGTTGCATACTTGCACATGTTATGGTCTTTTTACATCACTGGCAAGATTGTACACAGTGGCAAATGCTTTTGCATGTCGTCATTATGTTGTATCTAATGGAATGCTGATGGGGTTGAAACGACTGTATGACTGTTCTGTACTGATTTTCAAATGCTTTAGCCGGGTATTGGTGGCAAACTGCCGTATTTTAGGTGGTTATGGTTGAAACCGGTCAGATGGTACTCTCGATAGTGAATGGCTATACGTTCAATTATTTTCTTTCTTTTCCTTTTCGTTTCTCCTCCTAATTGTTTGTGCAATCATTTCTGCAGTCTCAGTGATGAATGTTAGGAAACCTAAGTCTGGGCCTTGCAGGCCTGGTCTATGGTGGGCTCCTCATCCCTGTAGACTATATATATGAGGGGATCTTTAACCATTGTACGCATTTTTGAGAAGAGAAATAAAGAGAAGAAAGAAGTCCCGACATCTCTGTGTTCAATCTACTATTTGTTCTTGCATTGTTGTGTGCGATTCTACATCGTCTACGAGGCGATCGATCGGACTGGACTCGCTAGCGACGGTTCCTCAACACGTTATCAGCGTGATTGACTCCGGCCTACCTCTAGGCCTCCTTTACTCGGATCGAAAGATAACCGTCGAAGCACGACACTCGTAAATTGAATAACATTTTCCAGATCGCTTTCAATTCCGCAAATTTGGCTTCTAGATTATTTCCTACGGTGCAAATCCGCTCTAATATACCGCAAGCCGACTTGAAGTCGTCGGCCAAGCCGATCGGTAGGTTGCATGAAAGAGTAGATGTCGATTGCACTGTAAATGATAGATTGCATGAACACAGAAAAAGAAAGAAAATCGGCGTCATTGCCGTCGACTAAAGTTACATGCACGCTGCCGACCACCACTACCAGAGTATCTTGTGCCGGCCCTACTGCGAAAGACCTTCAAGACCTGACGGGACAAGCTTCTGCCCGGCCGAAGCGACCATCGCCTCTGCCGACGCTGACTTCGACCCCCTCAAGATGTTGCCTCGCGCCAGACGGCTGAAGTCGCTCTCCGCTGGCCACACGGTCGCGCGCGTCTTCTTTGCCGGCGCCGCGGTCGCTGGCCGCTTTGCCGTGGCCCGGGTTTACCCGACGACTGCTGCGGCGCCTCGCGACGAAGCCGCGTGATCGCCATCGCGCATCAAGCAAACCGTTGTGTCGCGACGATGCACTCGCGACGCGTGCCGCGGCCATGCGCCGTCTGCTTTCGCGTCGTCGAGACGAAGCCTTCCCACATTGCGCGCGCCACTCGTGGCCCGCCCCGCGACGACCACGCGCCACTCGCAGATGCTTGCATCGGCCTTCATGATCGCGCCGCGCCACGCCTGCCGTGCTACTCCGCCTTCGACTGCCGTAGCCTCGCGTCGCTTCGCTGCATAGCTAAATAAAGGCTGTGTCCCACACCACTTGCCAGACGCCACACGCGCTGCCCTTTGTGCAACAAGCAATGAGGGGCAGGTGGCTAGCGTTAAAACCCTAGCGCCCGGTTGGGTAGAGATGGGTCAAGAAGAAATAAAAGGGTCGGCCCATGTAATTTCTAGAAAAAGAAAATCGAAAAAAGAAAAAATGGGAGAAAAAAAAGGAAATCCCCAATTTTGCAAAAAGGCCCTGGGTTTTTTTAAATTGCACGGAAAATTTTCTCAGAACTGAAAATTAGCATTTTAGCCCCTGAAAATTGCATAATTCACTGAAAATTCATATTCCAAGAGAAAAGGGCCTCGGGAATTCAAATTTTGAATCGTTTTGAGCATTTGAAGCATGTTTAACTTTGCTATTATTATTTCTATGCAATTTATTTATTGTATTTAATATTTTGATTATCTATGATTGTTTATATTACTTTTAATCACTGAAAGTAGCAGTAAGTCATGAAAAGTGCATAGAAAAAATACGGGAACATTATGAGAATTTTTGTACCATTATTTGCAACCATTTTTGTGCAAATTACCAGCAGTAATCTTATGAACTCTTTGCATAAATATGTAGATGACCAGCATCACGAACCGGGAGTTCGAAGAGCTGGCCCAGCATGGCCAGAATTACTTGACTTAGGCCTCCGACGTCGAGATCGTACTTGGGGCTAAGAAGCTCCTTGCTACTATCGGATTTGGCACCTCAAAGGATGCCAATCCCACTACTGAGGAAAATGATCAAACACTTCACTTCCTCAGACACAATCTTTGCCTAACGCTTAAGAATGAGTATATGGCAGACAAGAACACACTAGCTTTATGGACCACACTTAAGAAGCGGTTCAAGAAGTTGAAGTACATCATTCTTCCTCGGGCAGAGCAGGAATGGACCCGACTGCGTTTTGCTGACTTCAAGACCGTGGGAGAGTACAATTCTGCCTTGCACAGAATTTGTACTAGTCTTCAACTCTATGGTAAGGTAATCACGAATGAGCAGAAGATTGAGAAGACTATCTCTACCTTTCACCCGAATGTGGTGCAATCCACACGCAACTATCGTCAAGACGGCTACAAGGAGTATGTCAAATTGATTAACATCATGCAAGTTGCGAAAGCTCAAGATGATGTTCTAAGGAAGAACTACATCTCACAGCCGCCTAGTACCAATGTTGGCCATAAAGCCAATGCTAGCAGCTACAAGGTGAGGAAGCCTCACACAAAGGAAAGAGGCAAGAAGGGTAAGGTTGTGGGTCGCAAGGCTGTAGGATCAAGGATAACCGACTAGAGGGAGGTGAATAGGAGGTTTTTAAACTTTTTGACTAATTAACAATTTAAGCCAATTATGAGCTAAGTCTATACTAGATACAATTCTAGCTAAGCAATTCAACACAAGATAAATGCTAGAATCATAAATGCGGAATAAGTAAAGACAAGAAATAACCACAATTGAGACAATGAAGTTTTTCTCGTGGTATCGAAGACTTGTCGGTCTTCACTGGTCCACGTTGAGGAAACTTGAACAAATCAAGCCGGCTCCATGAATTAAGCCTTCCCTCGATCACTAGTGGTTGTTCTTCCTTCGCTCCGGAGATGGTGAACACCAAACCACTCACAATCTTGGCATCGGGCCTCTTCACAATCTTCTTGAAGAGTTCACCGTGCTAACACCGCCAAGCCGTCTAGGTTAATGAATTGACGACCTTCGCTTGACGACACTCGGGTGCAATGGATCAATCTAAAATGGATGCACTCGAATTTTGGCTCAATTACCTCACAATAAATGCACAAATGTATTTGAGGAGTTGAATGAATGCTCAAGGCTCTAAGAATGTTAAATGATGTCTTGCATACTGTCCTTGAGCAGGTGGAGGGGTATTTATACCCCCCACAAACAAATATGACCGTTGGGGAGGAAATCCCCAACTTTCAGCGAAATGTGGTACTACCGCCATGTACCATGCAGTACTACCGCTCTTCACCTACTGCTCTGTAACAGCTATAATAGAGGCATTAACTCCCTCTGACATAATCGTTTAAACCGTAGCACGGTACTACCACCAACCAACATGCGGTACTACCGCTGGCTGATAATACCGCTCAGCAAGGGCGGTACTACCGTTTCTCAAGGGATCCAAAAAGGATGCTTACTGAAAAAAAAACGTACCGCTCAATATTTCAGAATTTACCGGGGTGCGGTTGTACCGCTTGAACAACTGCAGTAGTATCGCTCTCAGGGTTTGCACCTCAACCGAAAAGGTGTCTCTCTGGAAATTACATACCGCCAACTAAAAATTGGAACAACCGGGTTGTGGTAGTACCGCACCACGAGCCCGGTCGTACCGCTGAGCGGTAGTACCCTTGACTTAATGTCGGTACTACCGATTGTCCTGACAAAGCAGAATTAGCTTTTCAAAACAAAATCCAAATGCATGCATGATCCTAAATTGATCCAATTGGCACAAGAACATGCTATCAAGCTACTAGTCATGATCCCTCTTAATAGTACAGCATTTAACCTAAAATTCGGTCTTCCATCCATTTCTCCTAAGACCGGTTATCGGACCCGGGAGTAACACCCCAAATCCCCTGTGCATTTCCAAACTAGTCCCATAATTTGTAGCTAGTTCACACAGTAAACAGATATGGTAACATCCATAAATCGCACAATTTTATTAATAATCAACAGAGTTTATTACAAGGAAGTCTTACAAGCCAACAATAAAGAACACAACGGAAGACGTGGTAGAGTCTAGCTGATCTACCACATGCAATCGACTGGGGTAGCGGCCTAGTCGTCGCAATCCATACCGATAGCGAAGTCCTTCTCCTCTGAAATTTATTTGCATCAAGCAAGGATGAGCACAACTTCCGTGCTCGCAAGTTACACCCAGTAACATATTATAATGCATGCAAAGATATAACAAAGGAAGGCTTAATAGTTGAATTTGCATAAAACAATGTTTTCTTTAAATACTTGTACTAAGTTCCAAAGCAGTTATTCTAAAACTAAAATTCATTTTATAAATTCTCAAGTTTTATAGTAGGATAACCTCCATATGAAATATGGTGATGGATACCCTCCTATGACATGGCTAACCGCCCAATTTCCCAATTGGATAAACTATCCAAAATCATTTGTCCAAATCTTTTGAAATCCAAAACCAAAGTCTAACTTTGAGTGGCAAATGCTAAACATGTCCATGACCGTGGACACAGCTATTCGAATAGTTTTACACTCTGCAGAGGTTATACAACTTTACCCACATGACATGAATTCTCTAGTTTGTTTGGCATCCGTTAATACCACCGCTCACTACCTTAGGTAAGTAGTCTAGAGCACGTGTCAAGGCCTTTACAATGCTTCATCCCACCGTAGTCCCGCCTCACTAAGGTTTCGCTTCCATTGGACTGTCCATCCTCCGGAAGCCCCCTCTTGCGCCATGTGGGAATATATAAAAGTAGGTCATAGAAGACACCCACGTAACCGGATGGCTCGACCATGGTGAAACATTGCAAATTAGTTAGCCAGGTCCTACCCACTCAGGACATGTGGTAGTACGGTGGAGTTTAGCAAAAGCGGCTCTCAGGCCGGTCCTTAACTGACTTGGGCGGCTTTCCATAAAACCCATGGGCCTCGATGACTCGATCCCGTGCATCAACATGCACCATTCAAACCTCCATTTTGCCCAGGTCTAAACCAACTTTTCCTTTATTTCAATTTTTCAAATCATTTGCAAACTTCTATGACACACCAATGCCATGGATGTCATTTAAACAATATTTATTTATTTTGGTTGAAATTCCCCAAATCAAACATTTTTGGACTAAGCTTTGCCTAAGCATATATTTTTCCAAAGTGTTCTAGTTCACAATATTGCATAAACTAGATTTTTATTTATGGTGTTAAGCAGTGACTAATTCAATAACAAGATTGGCTATACAATGGAATTGGGAATAACTATAACTTTAAAACAAGAATTTAAATTACTTGAATATAAATACGCATGCAATAATAATTTAAAACATAATTTAAATAATTTTAAATACTGGGCTCAAATATGATCAAAGGTATAACTTGCCTTGCTTGATTATTCGATGTTCTCAAACGGCGTTGAAATCTGACTCTCCGAAATCGTCGAAATCTATACGTGAAAATAAGCCAAATTCAACAAAAATCAAATGAAGATTTAAATGAACTCTAAATTAAATAATTTTAGTTTAGTTAGCTAGATCTTGAATTTATATGAATTTAGAAAATTGAATTGTCGAAATCGGAGTTTGTATGAAGGAGAACGAACCCCTAGAAGTTTGGAAATCACATGAAATGATGAAATTGGAATCCTTGGAATTAATAGAATTATTCTTCCCAAAGGAAAAAGGCTTTACTGTGTCAGCATGATGTCAGCGACCGTTTTTCTTTGCGGATAAGGAAAGTGCCACATCAGCGACACATGGGATGCCACGTATGTGGACACGTGAGCAAGGGGGTGACATGATGAGGAGGTGGCGCCACGTGGCGGTGCCACGTAGGCACGGGGTCGGCGGTGCTCCGGTGACTTCCTCGCTGGCACTACGCGCCGCGGCGAGGGACGTGGATGTGCGCAAAAGGAAGAGAATGTGATGCTGGACTTGATGCGTGCGTTCGCGGAGGAAGGGCGTGAAGGAGTCGCCGGTGACGAGCGAAGAAGCGGCGGTGGTTCTAGGTCGACAGCGGCGAAGACGTTCCAGAGCTCCTCCGGCGAAGCGAATGTGCGCACGGTGTAGGCTGCGTTGCGGCGATGTCGATGGCGCGGTTGAGGTCGCCGTGGAATTCTTGACGACACCGGGGAAGACGAAGAACAGAGCTTCGGTGATCACTGGGAAATTTCACATTACGGGCGCTAGAGGCGATGAGGGGCAGTGTGGGTGGTGGGAGTTGGTTGAGTGAAGAAATGCGAAGGTGATGCTCCCTTTTATAGGAGAAGAGGAGGTCGGGGCGAGGAGATCGCGCGCGCGAGGTTCACGGTGGCCGTTACCAAGTCCGGCGAAACGGGCGTGGGAAAAGGGGAAAAAGAAGGAAATGAAGGCGAGGGAATTAGGGGAACTAAATGCGCGTGAATGCGTGAGAAAAAGGCGAAAATGGCGGCGTTGATGGAGCTCCCGCGAGCGGCAATGGCGGCGTGTGCGGGCGAAGAAGAAAGAGAAGAAGGAGGAAAGGAAAGGGACGATGCACAATAGCGGTTGGTCCCACATGGTAGCGAGAAAAAGAATAGGAAAGTAACGGGTGGTGCCTGAGCCGTTGGATTTAGATCAGGTGGTCGTCGTTGATTGAGACGTTCGGACCGCTTTGAACATGTAAACACGATCGGGCCATTCAATTTAGATCGAACGGTCCAGATCGCTTGGGACGTTCGGACCGAGCGAACGTGCACCAAGATCTGGCCGTCCAATTTAGATCGGATGGTCCACAACGCTTGGAATGTTCGGACCGCTCCGAACAGCATCAAAATCTGGCCGTCCATCTTTGATCCAACGGCTGAGATGAGTTGGAGTGAAACGCGCGCGGGAGAAGCAGGCCGAGTGGGCCGCGTGCGTGTGAGGATGGATTGGGCCGAGGAGGTTTAGGCCCAAGGACTGTTTGAGGATTTAAAGTATTTAGCAATTAAAATAATTTTAGAAATTCACAAAGGCTTTAGAAAATAGCAAATAAAATCAAAAACTTATGAGAAAATTCATAGAAATTCTCAAATAAAATTTAAATAAAATATTTCCAACTTATAATTGGTAATAGTTTTTGCACAAAATTTAGTTTGGCTTTAAAATAATTAGAGAAAAGCTTTTAAAATTTTAGAAGATTCTAGAAATTAATTAAAATTTTATTTTTCAACTTAAATCAAATAAAACTTCAATAAATTTTTATTTTTGACTTTTAAAGCTTCAGGCATTCAAGAAAAGAAATCAAACTCTTTCAAATTTCAGAAGATCCAATAAAATAATAACTTTATTAATTTTTATTTTGGTAAGAGAACTTTGGGATGTTACACCGGTAAAACATAAAAAGGATCGATCCTAGACTAGTTGTACCTTGTTTTTGAGCCATATTGACCTTCATGTTGTTCTTTAGCATGCATCTTCAAGTTATCAAACTCACCATTGGGACTTAACCTTGTAAATACTCAATAAACATGTTAGTCCCATATTCACATATTATCATTAATTACCAAAACAATTTTTAGGGGCCTACGTGCTTTCAATCTCCCCCTTTTTGGTAATTGATGACAACAAATTAATATGTAAGAGAGATTATTTTGAATATACTTCTTGATGTGAAACGAGTGTATATTCTTTTGATGACTTAACAATAAAATAATTTTTGCAATGAGCTCAAATGAGTTTTGAGAATTATTTTCTTGTTAAAGCCAAAATAAAGAAAGCTCCCCCTAAACATGTGCATATAAAAGATAGAGAATCCTTGCAAGCACATGTATAGATTTTTAGAAATTTTGGCGGAGTTTCTTTTGCTTGTTGGAACTTGAGGAATAATTGCAACAATATAGAATGACCATAATAAAGATTGCAATTTAGAGAAGAACATAAGCATAATATTAACCATCAAGTTCAACTAGATAACAATAAAACCATAACAAAGTAAACTATTACAAGCACATAAGCATTCAACCATAACAAGTTTAACATACCAAGTTCAACATCAAAACATAACAATCCCCAAAACACATAGAGTAAATAATAATAATAATATAAGTCTTGCTTGCTCTCGCTAAATCTTTCTCCTATGCTTCTCTTCTGGCAAGCTTCTCTTCTCTTCTATTTCTCCCCCTTTGGCATCAAAGTACCAAAAACATCATGCAGCTGGATCCTGAGGGGGAAGAGTCGCTGGGTCCTAAGGAGCTGGGGCCTGAGTAGCTAGGTCCTGAGGAGCTAGGGCCTGAGGAGGAACAATCGCTGGGGCCTAAGGAATAGTAGCTAGAGCAGATGAAGTAGAAACCCTTAGAGGTGTGTTAGTGTGACGATGAGTGTAGCGCTGAGGAGTAGTAAAAAACTGCTCCATAGAAAAGACACACTCTGACAGGGCAGCCATCCTGTTGTGGGTCTCATTTTGGAACTCTATTTGTGCTGTCCTCATCTCCTGCTAAGTGTCCTTAAGCTCTTGCCGATTAGTCATGACTAATTGCAGATTGTTGAGAATCATCTGCTGATTGTTGAGAATCTGAGCAAGAGTGACCTGACCCTGAGCAACATCTGCAGCTACCTCCTCTGGAGCATCATCTTCTTGCTGACCTTGTTGACCCAGAATAGGAGGACCTTCAAAGCCCAATCCTCCATGATATTCTATCTTGCTGAGGATCAAAGCCATAATATATGGAGCATAGTAAATCCTTTTGACCCTATCATTCTTTAAAGAAGTTATGCCCCTAATTATGACATCCACTACATCAAATTTCTTCTCATGCATAATGTTATCAATAATGTTCCATGCATGTCCTCTCACAGCATCAAAATTCCCACTCTTGGGAAGGATGGTATGATTAATAATTCTATTAATCAGACTAGGAATGGGTTGAAGACCATGAATCCTCCCTGGTGTATACCTGACATTCCGATCATAGAAATCTATCTAAGCTGGGACTAGTAGAGCAGGCCTATCATACAGCTTCTCCCACTTGCCAGATGATGTTATCAGGACACGCTCAAATTCTGTCTTACTGCTCTCCACAAATCGGGTCACTGTCATCCATTTTAGTTTGGAGAAATCTGGAGAATCATGCACTGTGGCATAGAACTGTCTCCCAATCTCCTCATCATAGTAATTCTTTAGTGCTACGAGATCATGAAGACCGACTTTTTGAAAAAGCCGATACACACCATTATACTTGTCCAATGTATTGATGTGCTGCCACTTGATCCACTTATGATCTGCAAATTTTCTGTTTCGTCCATAAAGCTGCTCATAAACTTTTTCTTGAAATTTAGTGTGAAACCTTGGATTTATGGAATCCGAAGGATAAAGATACTGATCACTGTGTCTCAAGATAGCATAATCATCAGGTGGAATTGTCCTAAATCTACTTGAGGCTCTTTTGGCTCTCCCATTTCCTCATCTGATTGAGCCTGAACTTCTGTTTCTATCTCAGAGTTAGACTCAGATCCTGACTCAACTTGTGAGGACCTTTCCTCACTTTCAGATTCGTTAGCTGTTGGTCCTTTGCCCTTGTCATGAGTGTCTTTCTGGCGAACTTCTTTAGTTTCTTGAATTGGAGCTGCAGGAGGTTGAGAGGAAGAAGATTGTCCTCTAGGAGGGCCATGAGACCTGCGAGTCACGATTCTTGTCCTTGGCATCTTCACAAGGAGAGGATAAGTTACAAAGAGTACAAATGATCAAACAAAATAGAATTAATTTGAATGGAATCATCTTTGCTGTTCTGTCAGTAAAATCGATAGTACCGCAGGTCTTTAGCCAGTAGTACTGTGATCCAGTAGTACCACCGTTGTTAGGCTGGTAAGACCGCATCGCGGTAGTTCCGTGCTCAAGGGAGCGGTAGTACCGCTTTCACAGACAAGGTTCTAGGGCATGGATTTTGTTGTAATTTTTTGATGTTTCTTATGGAATGAATCCATGAAATAGATTTATAATCATCATGAAACACCAATTTTGTCAATTTGCCCAACAAAAATTGCATATAATCATTCACATTCTAAATTAACCCTAAATGTGACCTAGGGTTTCAAACATGGGTAAAACGAGGATAAACAAGAGTTTTACCTTGAGAGTTGAGGGAGTAAAACCCTAGAGATGCAAGGAATCAATAGGAATCAACAAACAACCGAAGAACTTTGAAGATTTGCAAGGGGATTTTGGGTTCTTGAGAGAGAGAGAGAGAGAGAGAGAGAGGCCGAGAGAGGAGTGGAACGGTTGAGGAGATGCGGTCGAACCATTCAAGGGTAAAAGGCACGGAGTAAAGAGAAACTGCAAGGCAGTTAACGCCCTTTTACCAACCGACGCGGTAGTTCCGCCTCTTGACCGCCGGTAGTACCGCCAAGTGGTAGTACCGTGGTTATAGCGCTGGTAGTACCAAGATCTTGATCATCTGCGCTTAACACATTGGTAGTTCGATTATCCCGAACTTCAAGAAATGACTTTGGATTTGAGAATTATGCAAATGATCCTTAGTTTTGCACCCAAATAAGTATCATTTAGGATCATTATGCATTGAACAGACTAATTTCTATCTAAGAACATAATTTTTATGAACATAGGGATCTTTAATAAAATATTTTGAAAATACTTTCATAAAAGGCTTCAAATAACATCAAATAAAGCAAAATGCATGAGGCAAGAGTTCAACTAACATTTGAATAGTCTATGACATTTAATTCATTCCTCAATTTGTAAAAACGGCATTCATCTAAAGGTTTGGTGAAAATGTCCGCTAATTGGTCTTCGGTTCAGATGTGGCTAATTTCAATATCTCCCTTGCTCACATGATCTCTCAAGAAATGGTAGCGAATATCTATATGCATGGTTCTTGAGTGTTGGATAGGATTATTGGCTATTTTCACGGCACTATCATTATCACACAAAAGAGACATTTTATCAAATTTAATTCTATAATCCATCAAAGTTTGCCTCATCCCTAGCAATTGAGCATAACAACTTCCCGCAGAAACATATTCGGCTTCAGCGGTGGATAAAGCTACGGAATTTTGTTTCTTAGATGACCATGATACTAAAGATCTTCCTAAGAATTGACAACTACCCGAGGTGCTTTTTCTATCCACTTTACAATCCGCATAATCGGAATCTGAATATCCAATTAAATCAGATTTAGCACTTTTGGAAAACCATAGGCTAATGTTAGAGGAATGCATTAAATATCTTAGTATTCTTTTTACGACCATGAAATGGTATTCTTTTGGAGTTGCTTGAAAGCGTGCACACATGCAAACAATAAACATAATATCGGGCATAGATGTGGTAAGATAAAGCAAACTATCAATCATAGACCTATAAAGCTTTAAATCTACCGATTTACCTTCCTCATTTAGATCGAGATGACCGTTGGTTGCCATGGGAGTTTTGATGGGTTTTGTATCCTCCATGCCAAATCTCTTCATCAAGTCTTTTGCATACTTTGTTTGGCTTACGAAGGTTCCATCTTTGAGTTGCATGATTTGAAGTTCAAGGAAATAGCTCAATTCTCCGATCATGGACATTTTAAATTCCCTAGACATCATATCACCAAATTCTTTGCAAAAATCTTGATTAGTAGACCCGAAAATAATATCATCAACATAAATTTGACAAACAAAGAAATCATCATCTAAAACTTTAGTAAATAAAGTTGAATCAATTTTTCTGATTTTGAATCCTTTTGATACTAGAAAACCTCTAAGGCGTTCATACCATGCTCTAGGAGCTTGTTTAAGACCATAGAGCGCCTTAAAAAGTTTGTAGACATGATTTGGATATTTAGGATCTTTAAAACCAGGAGGTTGTTCAACAAAAACAAGTTCGGAGATTTTTTTTCATTTAGAAAAGCACTTTTAACATCCATTTGAAATAATTTAATATCAAAGCATGATGCAAAAGCAAGTAATATCCGAATTGACTCAAGTCTAGTTACGGGAGCAAAGGTTCACCAAAATCTAAACCTTCGACTTGTGAATATCCTTGAGTGACCAGCCTTGCTTTGTTTCTTACAACCATACCATTTTCATCTTGTTTGTTCCTAAAAACCCATTTTGTACCAATGACGTTGTGTTCCTTGGGCCTATCCACCAATGTCCAAACTTCATTTCGAGTGAAGTTATTGAGTTCTTCATGCCTTGCATTCACCCAATCCGGATCATCAAGTGTTTCTTCTACATGCTTTGGCTCAATAGAAGAGACAAAAAAGTAATGTTCACAAAAAGAAGCAATACGAGATCGAGTTTGAACACCCTTATTTACATCACCTAATATTTGATCTATTGGATGATCTTTTGCAATTGCATTATGTATTCTTGGTGGTAAGTTGGATGGTTGATCATCTTTCTTATTGTCTTCTTCACCAATTTGAATTTGATTTGTGGAAGAGGTAGGAGATTCAACTTGAGTGGAAGATGATGGATCATCCTTAGACTTGATGTCGCCAATTTGCATGTTCTCCATGGCTTTTCTTAAGGCTTCATCACCTACATCATCCAAATTCTTGTGCTCTTCTTGAGAGTCATTAGTTTCATCAAATTGCACATCGTGCCTTTCTTCAACTGAACCAGAGTTTTTGTTAAAGACACGATAAACTTTGCTATTTGAAGAATAACCAAGTAAGAAACCAACATCACGACTTGCAAATTTTAAAAGACGAACACCCTTTTTCAAAATATAACACTTGCAACCAAAAACACAAAAGTAAGAGATATTCGGTTTTCTTCCAACAAGAAGCTCATAAGATGTCTTTTTCAAAAGATGAGGCAAGTAAAGACGATTTATGGCATGACAAGCGGTGTTAATTGCTTCTGCCTAAAAACTATCGGAAGTATTATACTCATCAAGCATTGTCCTAGTCATTTCAATTAATGTACGATTTTTCCTTTCTACAACTCCATTTTGCTCCGAAGTGTAGCTTGTGGAAAGTTCGTGCTTTATTTCAAGATCATCACAAAAGTCTTCAATTTTAGTATTTTTGAACTCGGAACCATTATCACTGCGGATTTTCTTAATTTTGAAATCAAATTCATTTTGAGCCCTTTTTGCAAAACTTTTGAAAATGCCGGAGGTTTCGGCTTTGTCATCTAGAAAGAATACCCATGTGTATCTAGAGTAATCATCCACAATGACTAAACAATAGCTATTACCTCCGATACTCTTATAGGTTGTTGGCCTAAATAAATACATATGGAAGAGTTCCAATGGTCTAGAAATTGACATGATACTCTTGGAAGGATGAGAATTAGCGACTTGTTTACCGGCTTGACAAGCATTACAAAGTATTTTATTTCAAGCTTCACATCCTTCAAGCCAACAACTTAATCATGTTTGAAAAGTTTTTTAAGTTGAATCATTCCAACATGAGCTAGCCTTCTATGCCAAAGCCAACCCAATGAGGTTTTTGCAATTAAACAAGTTTTAAGCATGATTCATTTGAAGTAAAATCAACCAAATAAAGATTTCCAAATCTAAAACCTTTAAAAACTAAAGAGCTATCTTTTGCATTTGAAATTTGTAACACCCCAGGCCTACAAGGACCTGGAACGCTACTAATCTAACAGATTATCAAAATTGAAATGGGAGACAAAATAAATCCTAAATTTCGGCAGAACCTCCCCTGTATAGTAAGCTATACCGAAGGTTCCAACAACAAAAAACATCAAGATAATAATGAATTCAACAGTTATCAGAATCCTCACAGGAGTATAAACTGATCTCAAGCAACTATGTCAAAGAATGAACTAAGTTCACACTCAGTACTTAACCAATCTTAAAGGAGAAGGGTTTTCAGTCACAACCAACCGGCATTATTACAGTTCATCAATATTGAATGGTTAAATCAAACTAAAATGAAATCTGAACTTGTATAAAGTCTTTGTGAAAGGGTAGTGTGTGTCTATTCCTCCCCATGGAGCCAACCTCAAGGATCACCTAAAAAAAATAATAACGCAAGAGTGAGTCCGAGACTCAAAGAAGTATGTAAAGTAATAAAAATACAAACAACAATCCATGGATAAGACAACATCATCGGAGAATATGAATGAATTGCGAGAACAAGTATTTGAATAAATGCAATGAATGAATTGGATGGAAGGAAGGGACTACACACATGCATATACGGTATTCTTTGGTGACACACCGTCAAGTGTTCACCTAAGCCCGCACTTAACAAAGTCACGGGGACCCAAGCCCCGTCTGAAGAACGTTTAAACGGTGTCCTTAATCGCCCACATTGGAATGGTGGGTCTTATGTGCCCATACTGGAATTGATGGGTCTTATACAATGATCCACTCCCGTGGATGAATTATGAAATGTGGGTGCTGAGTATGACATATGAATATTGAACAATAAGAAACATGCTCACTAATATGGAGGTAACCACATGGATTGAATACGAACATTTAAGAATCAACAAGGTACTTAGAGGTACAATACCAACAGCAAGCATACCACATGTCATAATCCTAGGAACACTATGGTACTTGCCTTTAGCGCTGCGACGCGTTAGTAGGCAATTGCGGTGCTCCCAAACCTGAAGCTTCACCTCCTAATCAAACAAATAACTGAAATAAGGATACGACGAACACGACAATACTAGATAAAGTTCTACAACGCTCCCCCGGCGATTCAAAATTTAACTAGAAACTCTAAACTGAGAATCAACACATTCTGCCCTAAACCACCCCTGGGCAGCAGCACGGTAAATGGCATAACTCTTGATCTGGAACTCCAAATGAGGTGAACCCAGTTTCTGTGGACTCTTAACTGACAAACCCACAATACTCTAGTTGACAATATACTTTGATTCGGCCAATTTAATATGTTAACAGACAGATGAACTTTCGGCATGAAAACTGTTTAACAGACTAATTAAACGGCAACACTAATACGATCATAACTTTTAATCTATAACTCCGAATTGATCATTCTTTATCAATCCGGAAAGGTTATCAAATTACCTACAATAACCTAGTTGGGAGAAAACCCAGATTCTTCCAATTACAATTTCATAATTTATGAATTAACACAACAGTTTAATCTCGTCTGGAATCTAGACAGCAGATACTGAAACGGTCATATCTTTTGACTCGAATGTCCGAATTAGGTGTTCTTGGCGGCCATGGAAAGCTAAAAACATTATCTAACTATTTCTAAGAGATGGACATCTCGAATTCTGTCTCTAAGACCCTAAATTCGATCACGCAAGGTACTGGACAAGGTCTACTGGCAGTGAAACAATACAGCCCAAATAATAGAATTAGTGAAACGTGACTAGCTAATCATGCAGCACCATTAATTAAACTCTCCCAACCACCCAATCAATGGACACAAACAGCACTAAATATCCTGCTACTAGAAAGATCCTAGCACTAGCAACGTGAGCATGCATCTCCCAATAAAATAATCCAAGCTCTACCTGCACCACCGATTAAAAAACTCAAGCAGTGTAATCAAGACAAAACTCTAGCCGTAGTAATCCAGGGAAAACGATATTCGGGAACTGACCAACCGATGCAGCAAGACTGCAGCAGCTCCACGCGGCCGATGTGCGCTGGCCCAGGCAGGTGGTGTCACGCGCGGCAAGGCTTCATGCGCCGGAACCAAGGCGGCAGGCAGGAGCTTCGCAGGGGCGGTCGCAGGGCGGCTCTCAGGAGAACGGCGGCGCACAGGGAAAACAAAAGACCTGGTAGGGCTTGCCTTCCTCTACCCTCTTATGTGGTTTCCTACTTGGGCCAAAAAAATTATGGGCCGAAAGCCCACGCTCTAATACATCTTTCAAATTCTGAATTTTCATTTCTTTTCTAATTCTATTTAATATCAGTACTAATCACTTACTTGTTTAATTTAATTTTTTTTATATAAACGGGGTACTACAAAATTGTAACACCTTCATTAGAGAATGAGCAAATTAAGCCAAGATCACATATTTGAGCAACGGATAGTAAATTAAAGTTTAATGATTCTACTAAAGATACATTAGAAATAGAAAGGTTATTTGAGATAGTGATTTTACCCAATCCTATTACCTTTCCTTTGCTATTATCGCCAAAGGTGATCTTGTCAACTCCTTTACCATTCTTGAATGTGGTGAACATCTTTCTATCACTGGTTATGTGTTGAGTGCATCCACTATCAAGCACCTAATGTTTTCCACCGGTTTTATAGTTCACCTACAAAATAAGAATCAAGTTCTTTTAGGTACCCAAATTTATTTGGGTCCTTGGAGGTTAGTGGCCAAGGATTTAGGCACCCAAATAGCATTCTTTTTTAGCGCCTAAAATTGAAGTGCCAATAAATCTAGTAATGACTTTATCATCCTTAGTTTTTCTAAGCATATAGCATAAATCATATATACCAAAGGATGGAGTCTTACCAATAGGACAAGCTTGTTGCAAATGTCATATTTCCCAGCACTTATGGCAATACTTACCATTTTGCTTCACAAACCTTGTGAGCTTGTTTACCGGTTTCTTACCTTTCTTGGGGACATACCCAAGTCCTTCTTTGTTGAATGAGGAGTACCTTTGCTCACTCAAAAGCTTATCAAGAGTAGCCTTACCACTGAAGCATCGTTCCAAGCTTTTGCTTAACTTGGTCACTTGCTCTTTTAGCTCATTATTTTCAACAACAAGCTTTGCATCATGAGATTTAACATTATCATGATTAGAGTTAATACTAGAGCAACATGGCATAGCAAGTAGATGCACTATTCTTAGCAATTTCTACACTAGGTATTTCATCAATAATATCACATGTAATACCTACACTAGAGCAAGACTTGCTTGAATTTTCTTGGATAAGCAAGTCATGAGCTTCCTTTAGCTCCTCATAAGAATCTTTTAGAGATATATGCTCTCTCTTTAAGACTTTATATTTTGACATTTCTTTTCTAAGATATTCATTCAAGTCTTCAAATATATCTATTAATTCATCATATGTTGGTTCATTATCATTAATGGATTTTACCTTATCTCCTTTTGCCATGAGGCAAGTAGGAGTGGAGAAGTGTAATGGAGCCTCCTTGATGGCGATGCCAACGAGTCCCTTCTTCTTGGGGGACTCATCCTCATCAGAGTCAGAGTCGGTTGACTCCTCATCGGAATCCTATTCTCCAATATGGGCTTCATACTTGCCATCCTTGTGAAGCTTCTTGAAAAGCTTCTTCTTGCCATCGTATTCCTTCTTCTTGAATGACTTGCCCTTGTCACCCTTCTTCAAAGGATAATGAGAGGCAATGTTCCCCTTCTCTTCGCAATTATAGCACCGAATGTTGCTATAACGCTTGTTGTCACTTGAGGATTGCCCTTTCTCGCTCTTGTCAAAGTTGAAACTTCTATGTGGGCGTCTTCTCATGAGTTTCTTCATTCTTCTCACAAGAAAGGCAAATTCCTCTTCGGAGTCTCCTTTTTCATCTCCATCATCACTTGATTCCGTTTTGGCCTTAAAAGCGGTAATCTTCTTCTTTAAGGAAGACGACTCCAATAGCTCTTCCTTGTCTTTCTTGAACAATTCATTTGTTATGAGGTTGCCCAAAAGTCCTATTGGCGTCATCCTTGGCAACTCAGAAGAGTTGAGAAATAACGTCCCCAACGTCTCATACTTGTTCGGAAGAGTCCTAAGTATCTTGCGCACAATATCAACATCAAGAAGGTTAGTGCCAAGACCTTTGAGTTCATTAACAATGTTGTTGAGTCTTGAATACATCTCATTGATGTTTTCATGAGTCAACATTATGAATGTCTCATATTTGATCCGAAACCTATGCAATTTGGCCTCTTTGACCGTAGATGTTCCCTCATGGATCTCCGAGAGGGTGGTCCAAATTTCGTGAGCTATTTCCAAGTTGCTCACTCTATTGAACTCATCCGCGTTCAAAGCATCAAAAAGAGCATTCACAGCTTGGGCATCTAAATGAGCATTACGTATCTCTTGATCCGTAGGAAGTAGTGGATTAAGAGGCATGACGTAACCCTCATTTACGATTTTCCAAATGCTTGGACTCATGACCTTTAAATAAATTGACATTCTAATTTTTCAATAAGCATAATTTGAGCTATCAAACAACGGAGCCTTTCCTATAGCAATTCCCTCACTAGCCATCCTTTTCTCTCTTAGACGGTTAAGTCTAAATCAATGAGAGACCAATCTCTGATACCACTTGTAGGATCTAGGATAACCGACTAGAGGGGGGGTGAATAGGAGGTTTTTAAACTTTTTAACTAATTAACAATTTAAGCCAATTATGAGCTAAGTCTATACTAGATACAACTCTAGCTAAGCAATTCAACACGAAATAAATGCTAGAATTATAAATGCAGAATAAGTAACGACAAGAAATAACCACAATTGAGACAATGAAGTTTTTCCTATGGTATCGAAGACTTACCGGTCTTCACTAGTCCACGTTGAGAAAGCTTGAACAAATCAAGCCGGCTCCACGAATTAAGCCTTCCCACGATCACTAGTGATTGTTCTTCCTCTGCTCCGGAGATGGTGGACACCAAACCACTCACAATCTTGGCACCGGACATCTTCACAATCTTCTTGAAGAGATCACCGTGCTAACATCGCCAAGCCGTCTAGGTGTTTGGCAAAACACCAAGAGTAATGAATCGATGACCTTCGCTTGACGACACTCAAGTGCAATGGATCAATCTAGAATGGATGCACTTGAATTTTGGCTCAACTACCTCACAATGAATGCACAAATGTATTTGAGGAGTTGAATGAATGCTCAAGGCTCTAAGGATGTTAAATGAGGTCTTGCATACTATCCTTGAGCAGGTGGAGGGGTATTTATATCCCCCCCAAAACAAATATGACAGTTGGGGAGGAAATCCCCAACGTTCAGCGAAATGCGGTACTACCGCTCTTCACCTACCGCTCCGTAACGGCTATAACAGAGGCATTAACTTTCTCTGACATAACCGTTTAAACCGCGGCACAGTACTACCGTTGGCTGGTCATACCGCTCAGCAAGGGTGGTACTACCGTTTCTCAAAGGATCCAAAAAGGATGCTTACTGGAAAAAACGTACCGCTCAATATTTCAGAATTTACTGAGGTGCGGTAGTACCGCTTGAACAACTGCGGTAGTACCGCTCTCAGGGTTTGCACCTCAACCGAAAAGGTGTCTCTCTGGAAATTACATACCGCCAACTAAAAATTGGAACAACCGGATTGCGGTAGTACTGCACCACGAACCCGATCGTACCGCTGAGCGGTAGTACCGCTGACTTAACGCCGGTACTACCGATTGTCCTGACAAAGCAGAGTTGGCTTTTCAAAATAAAATTTGAATGCATGCAAGATCCTAAATTGATCCAATTGGCACAAGAACATGCTATCAAGCTACTAGTCATGATTTTTCTCAATAGTACGGCGTTTAACCTAAAATCCGGTCTTCCATCCATTTCTCCTAAGACCGGTAAAACATAAAAAGGATCCTAGACTACTTGTACCTTGTTTTTGAGCCATATTGACCTTCATGTTGTCCTTTAGCATGCATCTTCAAGTCATCAAACTCACCATTGGGACTTAACCTTGTAAATACTCAATAAACATGTTAGTCCCATATTCATATATTATCATTAGTTACTAAAACAATTTTAAAGGGCCTAGATGCTTTCAAAGGCTAAGCCAAATGCTTAAGCCAAGAAGGGCAGACAAAGGAGCGCGATGACAAGCCCTATGGCCAGCAGGACCAAGGATGCTACAAATGTGGCATATAGGGGCATTGGTCACAGATTTGACGTGAGCCGCAACACGTTATTGATGCTTTCCAGTCTAAGAAGAAGGGCAAGGCAAACCATGAGCCACACCTCGCCATTGCAGGCACGGGGGATCCGCAGCCATTAGTTGCACTCAGGAATGTAGACAACCCAGTAGCAGCCCCTATCACCCCTTCTTTGGATATCATAGCGGCCGCAGTCGTAGTTGCCCCAGAGGAGAAGAACGTCATGGAGCAGATTCAGGTAGAAGTTTCTACATACTTCGCTGATTCGATCTAGTGCACGCATTGCACTTAGATCTTTTTATCATCACTTGTAGTTAGTGGTTGTGACAGAATTTTGAATTATTTCAATAATGGTTGTAAGCTCTAGGAGAGCAAAACATTAAATTCTTATGATAAGTCCTACAAGGCATAATTATTTCGTATTTATAATAGCAAGTAGTGTTCTGATTTTGAAGTATTTTATTTGTGTGTTGTTTGCTTCCTACCTCATATTAATAAAATACTTTATATCAGAACATGTGTGGTGCCCTATGGAGGAAGTGTGCTTAGCGGATAGCGGTACAACGAATATGTGAGAGCCTTGGGGATTTAACTTGTAATGCTTAACCATCCCAACAGTTCTAGCATCACAAGAGAAATTCCCGACTCTCAGTGCATTATGTACCTCCCAGGAGCGGTACACATACACCTTCACAAATAGTATCAAACCATACGCAAGTTATTACAATATCGCAAGATAAAATATCCAGTACACAACGGAAGACAATAAATGAACTAAAATAAAAACATAAAATAACCAGAACTGGAGTCCCAATGACTTGCCATAACGCACAGGGCAACCGACTGGGGTTCAAACCTTAGCAATCGACGTTCCTGCGCAATCTTTCTTACCCGATTCGACCTCAACACTTGATGTCTAGATTAGTAAACAAAAGCAACATTGAGTACATGAATGTACTCCGCAAGACTTTACCAAGCCCATACATAGCTACATGCAAGCTCTAATCAAAGGAGAGGGCTATAGAGTTTATTTTTAGCACAAAGCAATATTTCATTTTGAATACCATATAATAGATTTAAATTGCAAGTGAGCAAACATTTTTAATACTTCAAATAACAGTGAGTATATGACATTAGATAAAAACTAAACATCGCGGCTACCCCTGCAACACACAACAATAGCATGATAAACCATTCTCAATACCACCAATCAAGTTTTAAGTCTAACTCTCGAAAGACCTCCTCAAGCGTGTCCATAACCAAAGAAGTCGCTATTCGAATAGTTTAAAACATGCAGGGGTGTACAACTTTACCCATATGTAGGACTGCTCCTTTTACCACCAGATAAGGCACACTTTCGAAGGTATGCCGACAGAGCTAAGTCCTACGAGACTGTTCCAATATTATGTATTAACTACGAGCCGCCTGTATGGATAGAAACCCATACGTTGTGTCAGAGTCATTGTAAAGCCTCAGTCAACTACCCCTCGGGGTAAAGCTTCGAACAACTACAATGCCTCTCAGTGTGGAGAACCTAGACAGGAACCCACTCCCGCACACCCAACAGCAACATAATTTTTTTAAACACAACACACAACCACTGCCTGCGACTCGGAGCTAACACATGCCAAAGTACTAAGTCAAGAGGGGACCCATATGACCCTCATGTGGATGCATGCAATAATGCTTGGATCAGTGTAACAAGATGTTCAGTCCTTGCTGACTCGGGCACCAACCACACACCCAATAACCACTCCTATCAACCATGTGCCCAAGTCCAAATCGTTTTATTTTTAGTTTTCCCAAATATAATAGCACAGGGTGCTGGTTATAACATAATGAAAATGATTTGTGTGATCAAGGTCATCGATAAGTCGACAACCGCCCAATCTACCAGAAACTAAGTATTGCTAAGCATGACATCGAATAAACATAAATAGACCAAATAACATCCACCGGGCTCTAATTCACCAGTGGGACTATTAGCTGAGGCTAGTGGAAGGGGATGAACAATTTTAGGGAATTCATGCAACAGGATTAACTACCTCTAATTGCAAACATAACTTAACAAATAAAGCATGCATACATACAATTGCAAAACAAGATAATAATTTTTGAATGTAATAGGATCAACATGCATCAATAGAATGGGTGCTTGCCTTTGCTTACTGGAACTCTGGACATTCTCACGAACTTCTTAATTGTACTCCCGAATCATCGTCATCTAACGATAAGAACTGACAAAGCAAAATCATCGAATAAACACCGAGATTCCAAAAAATCTCCAAAAATTATGAAATTAGTACAGAAGGTAGAGAATGATTTTAGATGAAATTAGGTGAAAATTTTAGTTCAATTGGAGTTCATATGAATTCTTTATGAATTTTCAATGTTTAACCAATTTCATGTTGTAAACAATTTATTGTGGAAATTTAACTGGGAGCAAGATGTTAAGACTTTAGACCATGATCTTATAACTTTATGCTAAGAACATACTTATGAGTTTTCATCTTTAATTTCTTTGCCAGTTGGTATTATCTAACTCATTAACCTAGTGCTACTGTTGACCATTAAAGCTTATTGCTATTAGCAAGATTTCATCTTGAAACCTTTCTGTCTATACATCCTATTTGATGAAAATTACTATTTGGAGGTGTTGTTACTTGATCTTCCCACTTGACTCAAACATCCATATTGGTTTTCAAATTTGGCTACTACTGCTAGATAAATGCCCAACTGACTATTTCAAACAAGAGCATTTCCAACTACTGTATTAACAAAGTCTTAAGCCTATAGACAAATCAGATTGTTTTTAGCTTACCTCAACTATGTATACAACCTATGAAATTGCATCTTTCTAAATTAAGGTGTTACTACCTTATTCCCATCAGATTTCAACTTTCAATTTTGTTATTTCACTGGAATGACCTAATTGACATTCCCTAAAATTTGGTAGCATTAGACAAAAGATTTTGCAAGAGGGTTACACTAATAATTCAGATTTTCTCTTGATTACCTTCCCTTCTCCGTCTATAAAACTTCATTTCCACAATTGGTTTTTCAGATTTAAATGCTACTGAAAGCTAGTTACTAACTAACTAATAGAATTAAGCTAAACTCTAATGGCCACTTAATCCAACAGTCACTTGCATTAGAAGATTCAGAAGTTTAATGAGGTTGTGGTTCCAAATTTCCCCAAACCTTCTCTGTTAAAAAACTCATAAAAAGGATTTGGTTGACCTTTGTTAGTTCTGAAAAATCACATCTTTAAAGGTTCTTTTCATATTAGGATGCTGCTAGTTAGATGATTGCCAAATGACTAATTGAATTAAGGGAAACTTCTATCTACAAAAATTGGTCAAGCTATTAATCTTCTAATATTTCTGATCTTTTTCAGAGTACTACTTATACAACCGACAAGAGCTAACTACTGTAAATTAGGTTTGTCAAACACGTTTTCTCACTGAAAAACACTTAACCAAATGTCAATTAGGTTTGAGTAATCTAAAAGTTAATCAAAAGGTCTAGGAGCAATTGAATTCAATTGATCTTACTGATGAGCACTACTACTCAGAGAGAGTTAAATACAGAGATAAGGAACAGGGAGGCAGCACAGAGGAGCTCGACCGTGGCTTGAGGCGGCACATGTCGTTGGCGGCGAGGCGGCGGTGATGGCTGAATTGGAACCGGGGAGGAGAGGTGAACCGAATGACGGTGGTGGCTTGACCGGAGCTGGTTGGCAGCGGCCGAGAAGGGACGAGGAGCGATGGCCCGCCATGGAGGCGAAATGGCTTCGGCAGCGTAGGGTGGAGTTGGGGAGGAATTAGTGAGAGCATGAGCAGCCATGGGGTGTGGGAATTAGTGGTCGCCGAGGACGGGGAGAGGCCGAGGTGAGCCAGCGACAACGACCATGGGTGGCGCGGGGAGGCTACCGTGGAGGGGTCCCTGGAGAAGAAGAGAGAGTGGGTGAGAGGCTCGGGGAGGTAGGGGGATGTCTAGTGATGCTCACGGAGTAAGAAATCGAGCTCGTGCTCACTGGAGGAGACACGGCGGTAGTGGAGGCGGATTCGGCCAGAACCGAAGAAGATGGCGTGCGCGCGGGGCTCTGGTGGTGCAAACTTCGAATTGATGGAGGGGTTGGGCTCCTCGTGGTGGGAGGCACACCGTAACATGGTCAGGGATGGTCAGAGATCACCGGAGTGGCCGGAGAGCTTGGAGGCGGTTCGGCTAGGCCAAAATGGCATTTAGAGCCTTACTCAATTGGAGCTTGGAGAGGAGAGGAATGGGGATGGAGTGGCAAGCGGGACGAAGTGCTACTCGGGGGCGGCCATTTATAGGCAAAGGAGGAGGATGCAAGGTGGCGACACACTCGAGGAAGACTCGGCATCAAAGAGACAGGATGGGACGGCGACATAGGCGCGCATGCGACGACATGGCATGGGTGAGACAAAGAAATGGGTGCGACATTGGCAAGACGAAACTGCGGGCGGGCAACCAAAACCGGTGGCGGTTCTATGCGCTGGCTTCGGGCCATGATAAAGAGGAGGTGGTCAACCGAACACTCTCCATGCTGCTTCGGGCCATGATAAAGAAGAACCTACGTAAGTGGGAGGATTGTTTGCCGCACATGGAATTCTCTTACAACCGGGCTGTGCACTCCACTACGTAGTTGTGTCCGTTTGATGTGGTATGTGGCTTTAAGCCAATTACGCCACTGGATTTGTTGCCGCTGCCACCTTCAGATCGTGCTAATATGGAGGCTTCCAAACGTGCTGATTTTGTGAAGCAATTGCACTTGAAAACGAAGGCTGAAATTGAGAAGAAGACGAAGTATTATGCTAAGAATGCAAACAAGAGAAGAAAGAAGGTGCTTTTTCAACCAGGCGATTTGGTGTGGGTACACTATCACAAGGATCGCTTTCCAGAACGCCGCAAGTCAAAGTTGCTGCCAAGAGGAGATGGACCTTTCAAGGTGCTTGCGAAGATTAACGACAATGCATACAAGATTGAGCTACCTGGAGATGACTATGGCGTGAGCTCTACGTTCAATGTCACTGATTTATCACCATTCTTTGGTGGTGGTGATCCAGCGTCGAGGACGACGCCTTTTTAAGAGGAGGTGGATGATGAGGGCATCCCTAACTCTTTACCATCTTCTGCTACTACAGATCAAGCTACAAGTGTTGAAACTCCAAATATGCCATCTGGACCTATTACAAGAGCACGGGCCAAATTATTAAAAGAACAGGTGAATTTGTTTCTAGCTTAATCACATAATGTTATCGATGAGAATTTTATACTACCTAAAAACAGTGTTTTACTTGTGCTCAGGTTTGAAGATTCAATGATGGACGGAGATCAAGGATATGAGGCTGTTATTTAGGGAAGCCCGTCAAATGAGGAGCTCATGGTCCAAGCGGCCCAGAAGTTGGACCATGACCCATTCGGCTAAGGAGAAGAGGACCAAGGCCCATGTGCCCGAGCCGTCAAGCCCAAGATTACGAAGATGAAGTCAACCAAGGGGCTGGCCCATGTAATGGTGCAAGGAGCAAAGCCCAACTACATGACCAATGCCCAAACCGCATGAAGCCTAATGCGTGAACAGTGCATGTGCGTGAATAGTTCGTGGTGTGAATAGTAACTCCAAATAGTACCACCGTGAACAGTGATTCCAAATAGTCCCCTAGGCCGAGACTATATATAGAGGGTTAGACCCCCATTGTAACGGGGACCACGTTTAATATATTTTCAAATAGCATATGCTTGTTTCTCCTATTGTGCTCATAGCCAAAACAGAGGGAAATTAGGCGTTCAGAACAAGGGGTCGTTCTTGCTTTTCCGTTGGGAATTGAGGGTTCGACGATCTTCACTTCATGGTCAGCGAGGATCCAATCAAGTGTGTGTTTGGGTGAATTTTGCAAAGAGCTGCAAGTCCGTGCATTGGCACGGGGGATCAGTTAGCAGTTCGTCAGGATACACAAGTTATCGAGAGGTTCTACGTCAAGAAGATTGGGCACCCCGCATCAGTTGCTATGTATCCTGATGTATGCGAAACTTATCCCAACCTTTCTCATTTGTGCATTTGGAGTAAGGAATCAAAAATAATGATCTGCTGCATACAAATCACACAAACTTTGTAATCTAGGAACTTGGACGCCTACTTGAGTCAATAGGACGCTTTTCCTAGATAAAGCATTAGCAACCACGTTGTCCTTCCCCTTTTTATATTTCACAATGTATGGAAAAGATTCAATGAACTCTACCCATTTGGCATGTCTATGGTTCAGGTTTGCTTGACCCTTTAAATACTTCAATGCCTCATGCTCAGAATGAATAATAAACTCTTTAGGCCATAAATAGTGTTGCCAAGTTTTCAAAGCACATACTAACACATAAAGCTCTTTATCATAGACCGAATAATTCAATTGAGCACCATTCAGTTTCTCGCTAAAATAAGCTACCGATCTACTATTGGACCCAGGAGTAACACCCCAAATCCTCTGTGCATTTCTAAACTAGTCCCATGATCAGTAACTAGTTCACACAGTAAACAGATATGGTAACATCCATAAATCGCATAATTATATTAATAATCAACAGAGTTTATTACAAGAAAGGCTTATAAGCCAACAATAAATAAACACAACGGAAGACGAAGAAGTAGTGGAGTCCAGCTGATCTGCCATAGGCAATCGACTGGGGTAGCGGCCTAGTCATCGAGATCCACACCAGTAGCGAAGTCCTTCTCCTCTGAAATTTATTTGCATCAAGCAAGGATGAGCACAACTTCCGTGCTCGCAAGTTACACCCAATAACAGAGTTAATGCATGCACGGATATTATTAAGGAAGGCTTATAGGGTTATTTATGCAAAAGCAATATTTGACAATTTAAATACAATACTAAGTTCAAAAGCAGTTACACTATAAATAAAATCAAATTTTATTTTTAATCATTATTTCTCAAGTGTCGGATAAATCTCCATACATAAGTGGTGAAGGACTACCCCCCCTTACACCAGGCTTTCTGCCCAAATTTTCCACATGGAATAGACATCCATGAAATCATTTTTGTCAAACCATTTTTAAAACAAAATCATAGTCTAATCCGCGAAAGGCTTTGCTCAGCATGTCCATGACCGTGGACACGGCTATTCGAATAGATTGACACTCTGCAGAGGTTGTACAACTTTACCCACAAGGCACGACTTCTCTAGTTTGTTTGGTATCCGTCGATGCCACTGCTCACTACCTTAGGTAAGCAGTCTAGAGCACGACAAGACCTTTACGATGCACCATTCCAACGTAGTTATGCCTCGCTAAGGTTTTGCTTCCTTTAGATAGAAATCCGCCGGATTAAAGCCCCATCTTGCGCCATGTGAGTATTAACAATAAGTCTTCACGACACCCACACCACCGGATGGCACAACCACATTGAAACATTGCAAATTAGTTATCTAGGTCTGTCCCACTCCGGATTTGTGGTAATACAATTTTGGCTTAACAATCCGCAGCTCGCAGACCGGTCCTTAATTGACTGAGCGACTTCCAAAACAATCCCTGGGCCTCAAACATTCGCTGAATTGAGCCCGTGCATAAACTTGCACCCACCAACTATCCATTTCGCCTAAGTCCAAACTAGTTTTCAATTTTATTTCATTTTTCAAAGCATTTGCAAACTTCCAAGACACACTAGTGCCATGGATACAATTTAAACAACATTTGATGTTTGGCTAAAAATTCCCAAATTAAAACAATTTTGGGTCTAAGCATCGCTAAGCATAATTTTTGCCAAAATGTTCTAGTTCATACTATTGCATAAACTAGATTTTCATCTAAGGTGTCAAGGTAGGTTTATTTCAATGTCAAGGTTTGGATGTACAAAGAAATTAGGGATGACTATAATGTAAAACAGGTATTTAATTTAGACTGAATAGAAATAAGCATGCAATAAAATTTTAAAAACAGAATTCAAATAATTTTAAATAATGGGATAAAATATGATCAAAGATGTAACTTGCCTTGCCTGATTAGTTGTTCTCAAACGGCGTTCAAATCTGACTCTCTGAAGTTGTCGAAATCTATACGCGAAAATAAGCCAAATTCAAATAAAGATTCAAATGAACTCCAAATTAAATAATTTTAGTTTAGTTAGCTATATATTGAATTTATATGAATTTAGAAATTTGAATCACCTAAATCGGAGTTCGTATGAAGAAATACGAGCTCCTGGAAGTTTTAAACCCTAATTTTGGATTTAAATGAATTTACCGATTTATTTTGGAAAATCCGGTTTATGACGTCAGCCCTCAGAAATTGAATTTCCGGCCGATTTGTTTTTAAGCAAAAAAATCATGAGTCGCTGACAGGTGGGCCCGTGGTCAATGGGCCACGCCCATGGATGGTCAAATGTCTACGATGGACTCGGTGCACAACACAGTGCGAAGCAGGTGGTGCGTGCAGGTGCTTCGGCACACGTGCCACGACCACCCTAGGAGGTCTTCAGGACCACCCGGAGGTCTCCAGGACCACCCGGAGGTCTCTCAGGACCACCCGGAGGTTCCAGGACCACCCGGAGTTCTTCACGCTAGCCCGATAGCGGCGGAGCTAGGGCTCGGGCTCACCGACGCGTGGCACCACGGCGAGTTAAATGGAAGTGTGCAAAGTGAAGAGGATGCGATGGGGAACTTGTTGCACTACCTCACGGCGGCAGAGTGTGAAGAGGTGGCCGACGGCGAGGTCTTTAGTGGCGGCGGCGCGGGGTCGTCGACGAAGGAGATGCTCTGATGATCCTCGGGATGAATGGTTCGGCACACCGTGTTCGCAGCGATGTCGCGAAGCTAGAGGTGAGAACGAAGGAGGTGGAGCAGGCTCATCGGCGACGAAATCGAAGGTTGAAGAAGCATCAGTCGCCGATGATAAACTTCAAAATTCGGGCGCTACGGGGTGAGAGGGGCTAGGTGGATGGCGTCGTTGGGATGAGATGAGAGAGGTGGTCCCAGAGCTCCTATTTATAGGGCGCAAGTGAGCTCGAGGTGGCGTGGAGCGTACGAAGCTCTCCGTCGGGTCCGAGGCGGAATCAGGGGGATTGGGGGCCGGAGATGGAAGGGAATGGCCGTTATGGACGCGATTTGATGCAGTGAATTCAAAGCACGCGAAATCGCGGGGATTTAATGAGGATTGCACCGGGTTTTGCAAGGTTCGAATTAGCGTCAATGGCGGACGCGGCGAATGAAAAAGGAAGGAGGCGCGGGGAAGAAAGGAAGGTAGGGGACACACTGTAGATGGTGGCCCCACTTGTCGGCAGGAGAAAAAGAAAGGAAAGAAGCGGAGCGGGTCGCGACCGTTCGATCACGATCCCATGGTCGCGACGGATTGAGGAGGCGTGCGGGGAAAGCTGGGCCAACCGGGCCGTGCGCATGTGTGAAGGGAGATGGGCCGAATTGAATTCGCCCCAAACACTGTTTGAGGTTTTCTTTTGATTTTCCTATTGATTTAATCCTGATAATTAAAAGAGGCTTTAAAAAATAGCAAATAAAACCCAAAAAATATGAGAAAATTCACAGAAATTCTCAAGAACATTTTGGACTTAAATAAAATATTTCCAACTTAAAATTTGTAATAGTTTTTGCACATAATTTATTTTAGATTTAAAATAATTAAGGAAAAGCTTTTAAAATTCCAAAAAATCTAGAAATTAATGAAAATTTTATTTTTCAATTTAAATCCAAGCAAACTTCAAAGACTTCAATAAATGTTTTTATTTTTGACTTTTAAAACTTCATAAATTCAAATAAAGCAATAAAACTCTTTTAAATTTCGTAAAATCCAATAAAATAATAACTTTATTTATTTTTATTTTGGTAACAGAACTTTGGGATGTTACATCTACCCTCTTGCATTAAAACACCGCCAATACCCAGTCCACTAGCATCACACTCAATTATGAAATTTTTTATGAAATCAGGTGAAACGAGCAACGGTGCTTCAGTCAAGCATTTCTTAAGTTCAGCAAAAGTAGTATCTTGTGCTACCCCCCACACAAATTCCCCACCCTTTTTAGTAAGTTCATTCAATGGGGCAGCGATAGTGCTAAAATCCTTCACAAAGCGCTGATAAAAACCAGCGAGACCATGAAAGCTTTTAATCTGACTTACGTTCACAGGAATTGGCCAATTTTTAATTGCTTCAATTTTAGATTCATCTACCTCAACTCCTTGCGCAGAAACAACATAGCCCAAAAAGATGACACGATCTTTGCAAAAAGTGAACTTCTCTAGGATACCAAACAGCTTGGCAACGCGTAAAATTTTAGAACTTGTCTAATATGCAACTGTAAATCAGAATATCATCAAAAATATACAACCACGAATTTACCAATCAAATGCCTTAAAACATGATTCATTAAATGCATGAATGTACTAGGTGCATTAGTTAAACCAAAAGGTATTACCAACCACTCATACAAACCAAATTTTGTTTTAAAGGCTATTTTCCACTCATCCCATTCGTGCATCCTAATTTGATGGTAACCACTACGCAAATCTATTTTAGAGAAAATAATAGCACCACTCAATTCGTCTAGCATATCATCTAAGCGAGGAATAGGATGACGATATCGAATAGTGATATTATTAATCGCTCTACAATCTACGCACATACGCCATGAACCATCTTTCTTAGGAACTAAAATAACAGGATAAAACACAAGGGCTTAAGCTTTCACGAACGTACCCTTTGGATAGAAGCTCTTGTACTTGTTTCTGAATTTCCTTTGCTTCCTCGGGGTTGGTGCGGTATGGTGGTCGATTGGGTAGCAACGCTCCTGGAATCAAATCGATCTTATGTTCGATCCCGTGAATTAGTGCAGCCCAGCGGGTACCTCCTCCGGAAACACGTCGCTGAATTCCTGCAAAACATGAGCAACACCACTAGAAGGGAAGTTAAGTCATTAGTAGCAAGCAATGCATCCTTGCACACAAGTATAAAGTGCATCAGAGTGGGATTCTCACTCAACTCTCTAATTTCTTATTTAGAGGCTAGCATCACTAACTTGTTCTCTACCTCACTTTTCTTTTTACCACTCAGATTTGGCTTGTGGCGCTCACTCACCGAAGGTGGAATCACTCTATTCTTCCCTCCTTCACTCTCACTCTCTACTTTTACCTCCGTCTTTTGCACAAAATCATTTACAATTTCAGCAGGAGTAAGTGGTTTTAACAGCACATCCTTGTTGTTCCACTTGAATTTGTAGCAATTGATGTGCCCATCATGTATGGAAGCACAATCATATTGCCATGGTCTACCCAGCAGTAGATGGCAAATAGTCAGAGGGACAACATCACAATCAACGGTATCACAGTAAGTGCCAATCTGAAAGTGTATACGTACCATGTAGGTCACCTTCACCTCTCCATTCTCACTCAACCACTGAACATGGTAAGGATGAGGATGTGGTATAAACTTCAGTCCCAGCTTGGTGCATAATTCTTTGCTTACCAAATTGTGACAACTACCACCGTTGATTATCACTTTGCATGCTTTCCCCTTTCCCACTTGTGCGCGGGTGTAAAACAGGTTGCATCGTTGTTCCATAGATGGTTTGGGCAGCACACTTAACACCTTTTGCGTGCAAATCACCGTAGGCAGATTGATGGCACTGCACACTAGTTGCTCATCTCCATCCTCCTCGTCCACATCATCAAAGTGATCAAAATCAGCAAACGGATGGTCTTCATCTTCACTGGCTGATGCATACTCGCCCGCTTCAGTGTACAAAATGGTCTTGTTATTTGGGCAGTCTTTTTGCATATGACCATGTCCCAAGCACTTGAAGCATTGTATATCACGAGTTCTTGTTGTAGAGCCCACCGAACAAGTGCCACTTGCAGCTGGTTGTGCACTTCTCCTTGCAAGGGATGGTGGCTCCTCCTTCTTGCCACTTGGTGCACTTCGGAAAGTTGAACCACTAACAGGAGAAGCACTCTTGCTCGGAAAAGGGTTAGGCACAAATTTGTCGCGGCCTGAAGGACCATGAGCAGAAAACCGTGCATCTTCCTCCAATTTTTGTTCAGCTTTCATTGCTTGGTGCACCAGCTCACATGTATTGTTATATGGTTGAAAATTGACAATGCGCTTGATATTGTGATTCAGGCCAGCAAGATATCGTGCCATGGTTTGCTCTTTATTTTCTTGCACTTTGGCATGAATCATAGCTTGCTCCATCTCTTTATAATACCCCTTTGTAGATTTAGCTCCTTGTTTCAGATTCTGGAGCTTGCTGAAAAGAGAACGTGTATAATGCTTTGGCACAAAACGAGCACGCATCTTTGTCTTCGTATCAACCCAAGTGGCCACAGGTGGTTCTCCCCGTTCAGCTCGTTGACACTCCACTTGGTCCCAGCACACAAGAGCATATCCATCAAATTCCACAGCAGCAAGCCTCAATTTTCTGTCTTCGGAACATCGCTGCAAACGGAATAATTTATCCACTTTAAACTCCCATGTAAGGTACTCTTCAAGATCAGTTCCTCCTTAAAATTTGGGAATGCTCAGCTTGACCTTTCCCAAATCGTCATCATCATGCTGTCGGCGACGATAATTATCATTGCAATGCAAGTGAAGGTCGTTGTCCCAATCAACATCATATGTGGCAGCACCACCGCAACCAAAACCTTGGGCACGCCCATGACCACGTCTAGGGCCAGGAGGATGCCTTGCATTAGCAGTGGCATGGTCATGGTGCATTTGCTCAGCACGAACAGCAAACTCAGCATGGGCCTCATCAGCTTCTAGACCATCTACACTTCCAACATCTCCTCGGTTGCCCCCAAGCATCCCCTTGAGTTCAACAATGCCTTGGCGCAGGGTATTGATCTCATTAGCAACTCGCAACTCCCCACTCTGCATATCCTCGCCAATAATTGCAGCCACATCATCCAGGTTCTTCTTGAACTCCAACTCCCGTTGTAACTCACTGTGTAATGCATCAAACTGGTACTATAGAACTGATGCATTAGGATCCTCCACCTCTGCTTCAAATCCTACCATGGTTAGTGAAGCACACAAGAAAGTATAGGTGGACATATGTGATCACTCAACTCACAATTCTGAACAAAGTAAAGTTTCTTTACCGTTTCAAAAGGAATTAAGATCAACAATAACACTTCAGGGTAGCAGGAAACACAAGGTGATGTGTGAGCGAATTTCAAGAGCGAAGCTATGCACGGCATAGGAGTTTATTGGAGCTTGGTAGGCTAAGTGTATACCTACTCAATTCTGCAATTCTAGGATGTTAACCTAAGTAATAATCCACACTAGAATACTTTGCCTAGGTGCTGATCCAGAAGGTTTAAGTGAAGTGTATGAACGCACACGCAAAGATAAATGTGACTTAATGCAAACAAAGAATGAACCAAGGAGATGCAATCTGAATTTGAGATTGAACTAGTTCATTTTGCACTAAGTACTAGGAGAGATGCTAACCAATTGCAAAAAGTATATGTAAGGGCACAAGATTGCTCAAGACAATTAAATACACAATCTAAAAATCTGCACTGGTACTGTAGCACCCGAAAATCTTGTTGTAGCAATCAAAAAAAGATGTCGTCTTCACAGGGAGCCTTAGAATCACTTGTTAAAGGGCTCTGTCAATTTTGAGCAAATTCTGAGAAACTTGAATTTTTCTTGGTTTGCGGGCCCGTTTTAGGGCCCTAAACGACGTTTTTTGGGGTCGAAGTTTCCGCGCGTGCGCCCGGGTGCGTACGCGTATGAAAAAATCTCTGGATTGCCCAGTCTTCTCTTTTTTTTTCACTGTATCTTGGAGTTTCCTTTCCAACGGCGAAGGGTCAATAATCACCCCAATCGGAGGTCGTATGCAAAAGTTGTGTGTTTTTTATACTCTTTTTTTCGATGCCGTGGCTCTTTCTATATGCGGCTGCCGTTTCCTTTCTTCTCTCTTTTTGCAATGGCTGAAAAGGTTTTTGCTCCCCTCTGTATTGCACAAATCTCATAAGTCAGCAAAGTGTAAACAATCTTAATGAGCAGCCCTAGTGCAATATCAAAAGCTAGTCTCAAGATGAAACGATGGAAGGGATGCACAAAGACACCCAAGTGGTTTGGCTGGCTAAAAAGTGGAGGACCTAACGCAAGTTGTGTCAAGTGGACTCGGATACGAACTCCCCCAAGTGGAATTCAGAGAGAACTCTAGGAAGGACTCTCGGATAAGGAATAAACAAGGAGCTCGGACTGGAGTTTGAATCGAACTCGACTCCAACCAAAAGAATTTGGCAAGGACACAGCACAAAGGTGGCGGCTAGGGTTTGGAACCAGCCAAAACTGTGAGATCACAATGCCAAGGATTGGAGTTGGATTCGGATTTGACTTCCACCAATGGAATTCGGTAGGGACAAAACGTGGAGATCAATTCGGATGCAACCACGAGATAGTTTTCAAATCAGAGACAAAACTAGATTGGTTCAGCCAACGGTGGTGCAAGCCAAAAAGGGCGGCTAGGGTTGTGATTTGGCCAGGCCCTTATCTTCCTCTCAACCAGATCGGCACAAAGTGCAAGTGGCGGCCAAGTGCTGCAAAACCGAGCTAAACTCAAGCAATACTCCAAAGAAGGATTCATCTATCTCTTTTTGGGTGCTAATTAAGGGAATCAATCAGCAATTTTCTTGGGTTTATGGGGAAAACAAAGATGAAGCTACGCAAAAGATCACACGGATCAGCACGTAAACAAAACTTCTAATGGACTAAAATCTAACTAAACCCACAAGAAATAGCAGATTGAACTATGGTTAACTAATCTTTTTTTTTGGTTTGCGGCTTTAGCTAAATAGGATAGAAAATAAGAACAACTAATCAAAAGGATAATAGTTCTACTGAGTGCACTTGACGCTCTGATACCACCTGATGTGGGGTGCCTGATCTTCTCGACGTAGAACCTCTCGATCACTTGTGTATCCTGATGAACTGCTAGCTAATCCCCCGTGCCAATGCACGGACTTGCAGCTCTTTGCAAAATTCGCCCAAACACACACTTAGTTGGATCCTCACTGACCACGAAGTGAAGATCGTCGAACCCTCAATTCCCAACGGAAAAGCAAGAATGACCCCTTGTTCTGAACACCTAATTTCCCTCTGTTTTGGCTATGAGCACAACAGGAGAAACAAGCATATGCTATTTGAAAATATATTAAACGTGGTCTCCGTTACAATGGGGGTCTAACCCTCTATATATAATCTCGGCCTAGGGGACTATTCGGAATCACTGTTCATGGTGGTACTATTCGGAGTTACTGTTCATGCCGCGCACTATTCACACCCGTGCATTGTTCACGCATTGGGCTTCATGCGGTTTGGGCCTTGGTCATGTAGATGGGCTTTGCTCCTTGCACCATTACATGGGCCAGCCCCTTGGTTGACTTCATCTTCTTAATCTTGGGCTTGACGGCTTGGTCACATGGGCCTTGGTCCTCTTCTCCTTGGCCGAATGGGTCATGGGCCAACTTCTGGGCCGCTTGGACCATGAGCTCCTCATTTGACGGGCTTCCCTAAATAATAGCCACATATCCTTGATCTCCGTCCATCATTGAATTTTCAAACCTGAGCATAAGCAAAACACTGTTTTTAGGTAGTATAAAATTTTCATCGATAACATTATGTGATTCAGCTAGAAACAAATTCACCTGTTCTTTTAATAAATTGGCCCGTGCTCTTGTAATAGGTCCAGATGGCAGATTTGGAGCTTTAACACTTCTAGCTTGATCTGTAGTAGCATAAGATGGTAAAGAGCTAGGGATGCCCTCATCAGCAACTCTCATCAATTTTAAACCATCGGCATATAACATCCATTCATCTATGCAACTAGAGCAAGGGTCAGTACCGAAAATTTCTCATCTTCGCAGTTTTGGTTGCAAGGTTTATGTACTTATACCACCACCACAACGAACTGCAATAGGCCCTCTCTGAAAGTCTGGGATATACGTTGGTTATGAGACAAGATTCATAATCAGGTATTTAGATCCCATGACTGGAGACTTGCATACTGCCCGATTCGCTGATAGTATATTTGATGAGGATGGGAGGAAATCAACCCCTTGATAAAAAAAATATTGGGAAATAACGTGACAAGCCACAGGAATCCATGAACATGACCTAAGCACTAGTTAAGCAAATAGAGAAGTCCATAAGATAATTGATTTGCATGCATTAGCGAATCAACTACCTGACCGCTTTAGTGATTTGAAGAGTGTCAGCAAGTCACATGTGCCCGCACGCAATGCACCGGAGAGGGTTGAAATACCGAATAAAGTTGAAGGTATCCCTAATCCCGTCCAGAGGCCTCAGAATAAAAGGACGAGAACTCCGGCCCCTCAAATCCCAAATAGCCAGGGACGTCTGGTGAAAAAGGATAAGAATGACTTGACACAGGCGATCACTGAAGTTCTCTAGAACCAGAAGGGGAGCCAGTTGAGACCTGGTACCAGTATGAAACCTTCAGGAAAATGCATACCGGATTTGAACATTCCCATGGACAGAGATACCCGCATGGATGTGTGCACACATATCGGAGCTAAAAAACTAAAGGGACTTGCCCCCATAATTGGATGCAGCATTGAGCAAGTAGAAGCATTAGAAGAATCGCTCCATGAAGAAATAGCTATAAACTATGTGACCTTGAGAGAATCTATGAATAGGACAATAGCCAATGTCGACATTTATTTTGCAAAGAAAACTACCACAATCATCGATTTTGATCCAGTGCCTGCATCACTCGCTGAATGTAAGAAAAGATTATATTGGGAAGGTTGGAAGAAGGCAATAGCAACTAAATTATTATCTCTGAATAAAAGAGATGTATTTGGGCCTGTAAGCCGCACGCCTCCCCATATGCACCCCGTAGGGTATAAGTGGGTATTTGTTCGAAAGAGAAATGAAAATAATGAAGTTGTAAGATATAAAGTAAGGCTCGTTGTACAAGGTTTCACTCAACATCCAGGAGTTGATTATGAAGAAACATATTCCCCGATCATGGGCGGAACTACCTTTAGATATTTAATCTCAAGGGCAGTAAACCTGAATTTAGAAATGAAATTGATGGATGTGATAACAGCATACCTTTATGGAAACTTGGATTCAGACATTTATATGAAGTTACCTAAAGGTGTCCCTGTTCCGAACCAAGAAAGAGCAAATAGAAGTCTGTACAGTGTGAAACTCAAAAAGTCACTATACGGACTTAAGCATCAGGCTGGATGTGGTATAATCGTTTGAGCGGTTTTCCATGCAAGAAAGGCTACACGAACAATGAGGATTGTCCCTGTGTATTTATACGATAGTCCCAGGATAGATTTTGTATAATCTCAGTGTATGTAGATGATCTGAATATCATTGGAACCCTATAAGATATTAAGAAAGCAAGCTCTTACTTGGAGTCGGAGTTCAAAATGAAAGATTTGGGTAAAACCAAATATTGTTTAGGCTTGCAGCTTGAGCACGCCCCTAAAGGGATATTAGTGCACCAGTCAACCTACACTAAAAAGGTGTTCCCTTGATGAGTACCCAAAAAATAAATCCTGGAGATTAAATGAAATTAGGTGGATTGTGCTCTTTTTCCCTTGACGAGTTTTTCTGAAGTTTCTTGGCTAAGGTTTTTAATGAGGCAATTCGTGTAACGCAGCAGAACGTGTATCATGTACTCTTTCTCTAATTTTTTTCCATTGGGTTTTTATGGAGTTTTGACGACGTATGAACATGTCGGATTATTGTCCAAGGGGGAGTGTAGGAAATCTGAGCCTAGGCCTTACAAGCCTGGCCCATGGTAGGCTCCTCATCCCCTGTAGAATATATATATATATATATATATATATATATATATATATATATAAAGGACTCTTAACCATTGTGCGTGCTCTTGAGAAGAGAAATAAAGAGAAGAAATAAGTCCTCTCACATCTCTGTGTTTAATCTACTATTTGTTCTTGTATTGTTGTATGCGATTCTACTTCGTCTACGAGACGATCTATCGGACTGGACTTGCTAGCGACGGTTCCTCAACAATGAACACTGAAGCTGTCTTAGTCTCTGTTTGATTGTACTTCTCTATGGAATGAGATGATTTTATTATATGGAGAATTTGTCATTCCTAATGTACTAAAATATTGTCTCCAGAATTCTAAGAAGGATGTTACCAAATAGGCAATAATGCATGGCATCTGATACCATCTGCAGAAAAACGGGACCTGCACAGGTCCTAGTAATTTTCCTCCACTCATGGAGTTGTAACAACGAGCAAGAACAGCTTCAACATTTGCAAGTTTCAACATAGTACTTTTTCTTTCTTTCTATCTTTCTGTTTTGACGAGCATACTGATCTTTCTATAGAGGGGGATTTCAGAATTTGCCTTCATAGAATAGATGGATTTTAGATTTTACCCCTCATATGTCTATGACATGTGGATTCAGAGGCTACATGTTATAGACACATAAATGGACAAATTCTAAAATCTATCTATTCACTAGGACAGATTCTGAATTATTCCTTCTATGGACGCTGTACTAAACTTTCTTTGAATGTACTGACTGGGTATTTTTTACTAATTTTAAGAGCTTGGTCAAGTGTTAGCGCCTGCAAATAAACTCTCAGGCGAGCTGAGGATGCAGTTCAACTTCAGATTTTTTTTGGCCCTTTCTTTGGGAGATATTGGCATGGACCGTTGGGTAAGAAGAATTAAGAAATATGGGCTTCATATGTTTGGGCCAAAACATGCTACACGTAGCACATGCATGGTCTTTCCCCCGGCCGCCCTCCTACTTGAAATTTCATACGCCCATTAAGCGTCAGTCGAGATTGGGCAGGTGCATTGCCCATGGCCCGGCCCAAGAATCTCGGTGAAGTATACAACCTCGTTTTTTTTTATATTTTATTGAGGGCAGCTTCTCTATTCATATGTCTATGGATGGTTTTAGCACGAATTTGGATGGACACGTACTATTTCTAACAAATTTTTCTGCATTCTAGGAACATGTACAATACAGGTGGTTAGAGATGTGCTTAGCAAAAAAAAACTTGTAGGATAGACTATAGCATCGATACTTAATTAGGCATCGATATTTAAGAGATGTTTATGTATATAATTATATATAAGCAATAGATAATACAATTATCTAAGCACCTACAAAAGAGATACTTGCATTAGAGAAAATGACTTTTACATAGATGCTTAATGATCTGGCTATATTCTCTTTCTTTAAGTACTCGTATATAAGCATCTCGCATTGTATATGTCCTAAAAGAGCTCTTCGCCTCAAAGCTTGTCTAACGGAGAAGGCGGAGAATGAATAGCCTTGTCTAATATTAAAAACAGCACACAACAGTAAATTATCAACTTTTTTTTCTCGAAATTGTGATGTCCATAGTTAGCATATATGTTGACGAGGATTAAATTCTTAAATATTAATTAAAAACCACATAGCTTATGTGGCCATAGAACTAGTGGCTAACGATTACTGTGGTCGTTAGAATTCTAAGGGTTGCCCGATGGGTAACTCGGTCGGAGGGGTCCTGTACTTGCTACCCGACCAGATGGTTGCTCATAGAAGCTTTGAACTGACATTTGGATCTGATTCCAAGTATACCTCTCCCGTATGACGAATAGAACACATATCTTATTTGTTCCAAACCACATGACATTTACAGCCCTAAGTCAATGACAATAACCACTATATGGTTTTGTCTCTCATTGACATCAACTGCTGGTCAGTTGGAGTTTTACCAACTGACACCGTTTCTCCAACCGGACGCGACACTTTCAAAGAACGCTTCTTCCAGGAGTAATTGCCACCACTTCGTCAGTTATTTAAAGGAAAATACAAACAGGTTCAAGGGAATGGAACAACGACTGATTCGGAACAAGTTTACAACACAAGACAATTGGAGCGAATCATAGCATAATACTCAGTGTAATTAGGGCTAGTCTACTGCTTTGCCTAAGACACCCCTTGTAAAGATCCAGTTCATTGTAATAAAAAGCAATCTCATTATCACCTAAGAACTCCTAGCCATTTTCCCCTATTTATTTCGTAAGATCGGTGACTCGATCGTCGACAGCTGGCGTCGTCTGTGGGGAAAAAGACGTTGAGTTATTGAAGATTACTTCGCTCAAGCAATCCTCATTCACTTTCCTTTACTCTATCGTCGCTCATGCGATCATGGCAGGGACATGGGATAAGGAAAACTAGTTCAACTTGGTGGACTACTCCAACTTCGACATGGAAACATGCATCCGCGCCATGGAACATGACGCAATGTTATCATCATCCTCTTCCGCCGTCGGCTCGCCACTCGCTGAGACTAGCGAGATCGGCCGCATAAAGGAATCGGTCGTTTCGACCAGTTCAGAATGTCCGAACGCCTCTACAAGCCCGATCTTTCTGACCAACAAGATTGATGACAAAAGCCCAACGCTGCGATCAGAGGGTCAATGTACTCTCGATACGGTCATAGGCGACCAGTATTTACCAATAGCTCCTATGTATTCCGAGGGGCAACCGACATCTGGTGAGGGTGTCAATGAAGTTACCACCGGTCGAAGGCCAAGTGGGTGTGGCAAAACTTAGCATATGGTCGGCAATTCGTCGAATCAGGCTGCATCCACCACAAAGCCTGCCAGAGGTGGTAATCTCCGACCGCTCCTCATCGTGGAGGCGCCTTGCCGAAGAACTAGAAGGCACTCCCTTAGCTACGACGGGAGCTTGTCGGAAGACTATTGTTGGAGGCACGAGGTTAACGCAATCGGAAATACCAATCAAGATGCCATGCACAATCCTCCGCAGCTTAACCCGCCACCACTTATTAGTAAAAATGGTACGAGCACTCAAGCACCAAATGGTGGAGGTGACCGAACTGATGGACATCGACCAGTTAATTCGCTTGTTTCTTCCCCCACAGCGCATGAGGGGTCGGACAGAACAAACCAGAAGGTCGGAGGAGAATTCGACTCATCGAACGCCCTCTGCTAGCGGGAATCCTCCAAGACCTTCGGTAATAATTCAAAACCTGCAACGAGTTCATGACATTCTGAATAACTCAGATCCTGCTCTAGCAGAAACTCCAAGTTATGTTCAACTTGCAGGGTAGGTATCGAAGATCCTCCAACAGACCATGCAACGTACAAAAATGTACAGGGAACAAAGAAACTCGCAAAGTCACACTATGACTTAGTCCTAGCATTCCTCCCTTAGTAGGGGAGAACGTGGTCGGACGGTGGACCGATCGATACCTAGGCCTCCTCGAAGATTTCAACAAGAGAGTCATGAGGGAATATGACTCTTCCTTGAAGCCACTCCTTCCCCTCGTCAAGAGGAGCGACCACTTGGCTCGAGAGATCTTCGACATCGCCTAAACTAGGCGGTCGGTCAAAGACGTTTTTCCAACGTCCACGATCGGATTGGGACACTAGATACTCGGTATGCTAATCTGAGGAATCGGTTCCCAACCGACTACAATCTAGCTCCTTTTCAAAGAAGGCGTCACGACTCTATTACTAGCTGTCGAGCATTCTCGGTAGGGCTCCAAGCAGTTCGCAGGTCGGATAGGTTCCGACCAGCTAATATAGAGAAATTCAATGGGACTCAAAACCCATTAGAATTTCTCCAGATCTATACTACCGCCATCAAAGTTGCTGGTGGTAATGACAACGTGATGGCAAACTGCTTGCCCACAGTCCTTGAAGGATCTGCCTGGTCTTGGTTGCTCAATCAACCGGTCGGGTCAATTTACACTTGGGAGCAGCTTTGCGGCCTATTAATCATCAACTTTCAAGGGATGTACGACCGCCTTGGAAAGGAACATAGTCTTTATCGGATGAGGCAGAAACCTAACGAGACTCTTCGCCAATACATTAAGAGGTTCAGCTAGGTCCGTAACTCTATTCTTGAGGTCACAGACTCATCCGTTATCCAGGCTTTCAAATTTGGATTAAGAAATCAAAGGTTTACAAATGACATTGCAATGAATCCCCCATGAACGGTCGTCGAACGTTTTGACATGGCTGATAAGTATGTAGCCGCCAGTGAGGTGGTTGAATGGAGTAAAGCTATTGATCAAAAAGAGAAGATCCCTCAACCTGGCCTAGATAAACCAGAGAAGAAACATAAGAAGGCTCTCAAGGGTAAGAAGAATCGTAAGCCCGCAATAAGGAGGTCCTTGCAATTCCTGAAAATTTTACCAAGGGCAAGAAAAAAAATTTCGGTCGGAGCAAAGCAAAAGCCCCGACCGATGAATACAAAATGAACAAGAAGTGGTGTCGACTTCATCAGGCGGCAGGAGATGATCTGTGCACTTGTCGAGCCTGGCAAAAGAAGCTGGAGGATTATTATTCAGGTAAAGGTCCCTTCCCTTCCGTACAAGAGCTTGGAGATCCAAGCTCCAAGAAGGACAAAGATGGCGATGAAGAAATGGAGTACCAAGAGCCACAGCACACTGTCGATATGATCTTTGGCAGATCCTCCTTGTATGAATCAAGATGTCATCTGAAGGCCGTGGAGCGGGAAGTAAACCTGGCCGAATCTCCGATCACTTTCAAGCCATCCATGTGGTCGGAGACTGTTATCTCCTTTAGCAAAGAAGACTGCCCCATCCCTTCAACTCGGCTAGGTAGGATCCCTATCGTTGTTGAACCTAATATTAATAATTGCAAAGTTAATCAAGTTCTGATAGATGGTGGTGGTTCTTTAAATATCTTGTTTACAAGAGCATTGGAAGAAATGCAAATTCCCAGGTCGAAAGTAAAGCCTGTGAAATATGCCTCTATGACATAGTTCCAGGATCTACTGCTACACCGATAGGGCAACTCTCCCTACTGGTTACGTTCGGAAGGCCAGATAACTTCTGAACAGAAAAGATTCCATTTGATATAGTGGATTTCGAAACTACATAAAATGGAATCCTTGGTCATCCGGCGTTGCCAAAGTTCTTGATAGCTACGCATTACGGCTACATGCTAGGACCAAAAGGGGTCAATACAGTTCGAGAGGAAAGATGGCATATGCGTGCGATCGAAAATCCCTAGAACTGGTCGACAAACTTCCGACCAGGGATACTAATCCACCTTCCATGCAGGTCAAGCACTTGAGACCAAAGATGGCACTAAAACCTTCTAATCAGATCAAGGAGGTTCCACTCGACAAAAGCGCTTCTCCGGAAAGCGTCAAAATGTCGTATGGGTCAGGAAATGCTAATGCATCTACCCAAAAGGTGCTGGTCGGGGCAGGACTCAATCCTAAATAGGAAGAGTCGCTTGTCTCCTTCATTCGAGCAAACTTGGATGTATTCGTCTAGCAGAGATCTAACATGCTCGGAGTCCCCAGGGAGGTGATCGAGCACAGGCGAGCTCTCCAGCCTGATAAAAAATCGGTCAAGCAGAAGCTAAGACGCTTTGCACCAGATCGGAAGGAGGCAATCTAGTCGGAGATCGACAAGCTTCTTAAGGCTGGATTTATTCGTGAAGTCGACTACCCAAAGTGGCTCGCCAATCCTGTAATGGTTATAAAAAGCAATGGGAAATGATGAATGTGTATCAATTTCACAGATCTTAATAAAGCTTGTCCGGAGGATGATTTTCCCCTTCCATGTATTGATCAACTTGTAGACTCTACTTTCGAGTGTGAGTTGTTATGTTTTTTGGGTGCGTATTCAGGGTACCACCAAATTAATATGAGTAAAGATGATGAAGAGAAAACTTTCTTCATCACGCCATATAGCACTTACTGTTATGTCAAAATGCCATTTGGACTCAAGAATGCTGGTGCAACTTTTCAAAAGTTAATGCAAAAAAAACCTTTAATCCTCTAATAGGTCGAAATATAGAAGTCTACATTGATGACTTGATTGTGAAAAGCATTAATGCTGGTGATCATATTTCTGACCTATACGAAACCTTAAATAACTTAAGAAGGTATAACCTTAAGTTAAATCCAGAAAAAGTGTGTGTTTGGAGTTTCCTCTAGAAATCTTCTTAGGTTCCTAGTTTCGGTTAGAGGAATTAAAGCAAATCCAGCAAAGATATCGGCCATTGACCAGATGCGCCCTCCGACCACAAAAAAAGAAGTACAAGAACTAACTGGCTGTACGGCAGCACTAAGTCATTTCATAGCACGGTTAGGGGAAAAATGATTACCTTTCTTTAATCTTCTTTGAAAACACGGAAGTTTCGAGTTGACTAAAGAGGCAAACGATGCCTTTGAAGAGCTCAAGAAGTACCTTACAAGTGCCCCAATCTTAGTGTCTCCAAGATCGGGAAAAACATTGCTGATATACGTGGCTACAATGCCACAAGCAGTTAGTGCTGTACTGATCGTTGAGTGTGACAACATCCGACGACCAGTATATTATGTATGCGAAGTCTTACATGGACCTAAGGAACGATACCCACATGTACAAAAGTTGTTATACAGTCTCCTTATGGCTTCAAGAAAATTAAGGCATTACTTTCAGGCCTACAGAGTGGTCGTACCTACTGGATATCCCCTTGGTCAAGTTCTCGAAAACAGGGAATCATCAAGATGAATAGTAAAATGGGCAGTCGAGCTTGGGGCATTCGACCTCCATTTCATCTCACGAACATCAATCAAGTCCCAGGCTTTAGTATAATTCATTGCTGAATGGACGAACCCTGAACCCACCCAAGGGCCCGAGTACAAACACCATGAAGAGTGGACCATGTACTTTGACAACTCCTTGATGCTCAAAGGCTCGGGGACTGGAGTTGTCCTGGTGTCTCCTACTAGAGAACATATAAAATACACCATTCAGTTAAACTTTCCTGCTACAAATAATGTGTCAGAGTATGAAGGTTTACCGGAAGGACTCTGAGCAGCCAGAGCGCTTGGGATTCGCAGATGACTAGTGAAATACGATTCTCAACTAGTACCGAATCAAGTCGGGAAGTGTTGGACCGAAACGGCGACTAGAGGGGAGGTGAATAGGAGCACTATCTCTTTTTCGCTTTGATCGGATTCAATAAGATCTTGACTCCAGTAGCTATGAGAGCTATGAAGATCAATAGATAAGTGTAGCGGAAGACTAGAACTGAATCCAATTCAAACCCCCAAAAGAAGCAGCCAAAAACACAAAAGACACCAAAATCGGTAGTACTGCTGGTTACTACCGCAGTGTAACTAGCGGTACTACCTATAATCAGTACTACCGCAGTGTACAGAGGGGTACTACCGTAGGCAAAGGTGCGGTACTACCGATTGTCTTGGAAATCAGCACGAGAACGAAATCCAAAATTGATATAACTTTTGATCTGTAACTTCAAACCTTATTAAACTTGAAACATAACCTCTCTAGGATGTTGGGAACCTATTCCAACCAAGGATTGTGAAAATCATGGCCAAAGTTCCAACCTTTTTCTGTTTGAGAGAAGGTTGCTTCAAAACCGAGTTAGAGACCTAAATATGATCTAAAACTTGCTCGTGGGTCAAGGATGATCAAGATGATCTTAGATGTACTCCCACATGTCACAGCAAGCAAGATCACCACAATAAACCAAGGAAAAACTCGCGGATCGAAGAAAGCCCCAAAATCACGAAATAGAGAGCAAGAACACAAAGAAACTCATCTTGTGAAATATTTCCTTGGATTGATTTGATATGCTGTTGGTTTACAGTCACTCCATCCAGGAGGACAAAGACTCAACACATAAGCACAAAATCAAATCCAACTCTCTAGAACCCTAACCTCCCACTAATCTCTCCAAACCCTAAAAACACAAACTAGGGTTTCTCAAAATGAAGGGTTAAAGAAGTTGTGGCCAGTACCCTCCTCTATTTATAGTGGAAGCTAGCTTCTAGAAAGAAAACCCTAATGGGCACCCGTTAAGCCCACACACAAGCGGGTGTCACTTACGCACGTATTTTAAAGCGCCGTTTCATCTCCTCTTGACCTAAACCGTTTCTCCTTGCGTCGTCTTCATCTCCTCTTGACCTAAACCACTTCTTCTTGCGCCGTCTTGCGCCGCAAGTTAGCAAAAGGTCACCAAGGCGGTATTTAGGTGAAGTTACCAAAATACCCCTCCTCGATCCTCTCCGAAGACCGAATCTAATCTTCATGAAGCAATCCCATGCTTCACCACGTGTAGGTTGATCAACGGCTCTCTTCATGTTGGCAAGTCTCTCCCATCCGGCTCCCACCGAAATCACCATGGCACTTGCACCGACCCTCGCGTCGCTTGATGCAACTCGTCGCACCGAATTGCTCGTTCGGTCATCCTTGTCCATTTTGCACCATGCTTGAATGCAATGACTTCACCCGACATCCTTGATCGTTCTGAACCTCAGCTCTCGAGCCTAGTCCCGATCATCCTCGCCGTTGACCATCATTGACCTCCAAGCAACCTGCACAACAATAGACGAATAAATCATTTCCGGGAACAAGTTCTTCACAACTTGACCCACGTTAGTCAAAACATACATCATGCAACACATATGCACTGAAACCCATGAACTTGACCTAACGAAAAACCACTTCACCAAGTCGGCAAACATTCAGAACACAATCGGTACTACCGCCATGTAATCACCGCAGACTACAAGATCTTTGCAGTAATACCGCCCAATAACTACGGTCATACCGATTCTCACGAAGACCAAAAAAACAAGAAAACACGTTCTTTGGAAAATCCATACCGCCAACTAAACACCGGTATTACCGTACTGCGGTACTACCGCTCTACCATTGCGGTCATACCGCACGTTACTTGCCAGTACTACCAAAAATCCTGACTTTGCTGAAAACAGAAGATTTGACAAACTTTAAGAGCCATTGCCAATTGTTTCATTATCCTAAGATTGTGAGCATATCCCCATGATATCCACTGGAAAGAATATCAATGTTCCAGTCCCAAGATGCCATCTTATTTGATGAAAGTATGGAAACTCGAAAAGCACTTCTTCGGGTTCCAGATCCAACATATTCCTAGAAAGGAAAACTTTTTGGCAGACCAGTTGGCACGGTTGGCCTCTACAAGGTTATCTGTCCCGCCCAGAGTTTTTCTCGAGAAACTCGATTCATCCTCGGTGGTCAAACATTCCGAGGACAGATGCTCCACGGGAGATCATATAGCTCGATCCCAATAGTGATTGGATGACATTGATCTACAATTATCTTCAGCATGACACACTTCCTGAAGATGATGTAGAGGCCGATCGTACAGCCCGAAAAGCCAAATCATACACTCTGATCGAAAGTACCCTTTACAAACGGGGAGCTCACAGAGTGTTGATGAGATGCATATCTCAAACGAATGGTATTAAGTTATTATCCGACATACATGGAGGAGTCTGTGGAGCACATTATTCCTACCGAACTCTAGTCGGTAAAGCCTTCAGACAAGGATACTACTGGCCAACTGCCCTTCATGATGCAAAATAACTTTTGACGAAGTGCGTACAATGTCAATTTCATAGTCGACAAGTACATCAGCTGGCACAAACTTTGCAAACAATACATCTTTCTTGGCCTTTTGCAACTTAGTGACTAGACATTCTTCCCAAAGGCACCCGGGGGGCTTTAAGTTCCTTTTTGTAATGATTAATACATTTACGAAATAGATAGAAGCCGAGCCAGTTGTTAAAAAACAACTGAAGCTACCAAGTGGTTCCTCACAAAAAAACGTGATCACACGATTTGGTACACCCAGTCGTATAATCACAGATAACGATACCTAGTTCTTGAGTGGACATTTTTAGGAATTCTACGAAGATCTAGGTATCAAGATACATTTCGCTTCCGTGGCTCATCCGTAGAGTAACGGAGCAGTCGAGCAAGATAATGGCATAATAATGCAAGGAGTAAAACACTGAGCGTTCGACAGTTATTAAAACAGTCCGGAGCTTGGGTTCAGGAACTTCCTTCTGTATTGTGGACCGTTCAAACCACGACCAGTCGTGCGACCGGTGAAACACCATTTTTCTAGTTTACAGTGCTGAAGCCATGCTTCCTCTGGAACTGAAAATTGGCTCTGCTCGAACTAATTGTTTTAATGAAAACGATCAAGAAGAACGACAACTTGACGACATCAATTTTCTTGAAGAACGACGTAACAAACCCCTCATACGATCGGTAGTTTACCAACAAGCCATGAGAAGATACCACAGTTGCAAGGTGCAACCTCGCAGCCTAGTTATAGGTGATCTGGTTCTCAGAAAAATTCAGAGTCAAGCAAATCGCAACAAACTTTCACCGAAATGGGAATGTCCATACACTGTTGTCGAAGTCACCAGACCTTGTTCGGTACGACTAGCCATGTCGGACGGGCGTTTTATGTCTAATTCTTAGAACATTGATCAATTGCGTAAGTTCTATGTATAAACGCCCTTTACATTCTTTCAATTTCAATAAAGATTCATTCATTCTTTATTTTCCGATGAGTGTTGTTATTTATATTTCGATTATCCATTCCTGGTTAAATACTATTATTGTCTCAATCATTGGAGAAGATCAATTTCTCTCAGACATCCTTCTAAAGGATACCTTTTACTTATTGGTTTTGACACAGTTGTCGAACGTCTTAAAGGTCCACATCGTAACCATCATAGATATGGCTCTCATGAGCGACCACACAATCTTTTCTCAAAGAAGGAAACAAGTAATAGAAGCATCGTACAGACAACCACATATACTTACTTGCATCCTTAAAGATCACAAGACTTTCTTTCTTCACTTCAACATTCTGTTCTTCTCCTGTTCTTACAACTGGTTAGGACACGGAAAGCCTCTGAGTTGAAATCTCTACTCTCTACATGTGGTCCAGCCCATTGGAAGGAGTTTTCTAGTGACGGTCCTTTTCTTACAATCCTTGCTACCAGTCGGAACCTAAGAGCGAATACATTTTGCGAAGTGTCAATTATATCTTTGATTCTTAGCAACCTTTATGATCAGATTGGAAATTGTGTATAAATAAGACTACTTATCATTTTTTTGCATACATATTTGCATAATTTCTTCTCATCAGTACAAGTCTTATGATATCTTACGACCATACACTGTGCTATATGGTATTTTGATTATGGAAATAGATCTAATACTAGTCAAATCATACGCTGGTTCCGACCATATTGGTTTCCTAGTGTAAATTAGATCATTTTAGCAATATAATGAACATATACTTTGTACGGTGGTCATGAAAAGTATTCTTTTTTTCCCTGGTCTACTGCTTCCTTAGTAAAATTTTCTACTAACACAAGTAGTCGGGTGCTAGCAAATATATGAGAACTCAAAGTAAGTGATAAACCTAAGTTTTACTAGTGACAAAAGGTAAGTTTTTTTACATTTACAATTCTATATTACATCTTTTCATTTTTTTTGGGACCACCAGACTGGTCGCTACGGAATGGAGATCCGATCTTCATTTCCTCTACAACCTTATTTCCCTTCGAACATCTTGGCTACTTCTTCCTCCGAGCAGTCGAAATCCGCTTCAAGAGCTTGGAGGTTGATAGAGGGGTTTGAAGCCTTGAGTATTGCCAAAGCAAAGCTAACTCCGTCCGCAACATCGTCTTTCATGGTCTGCACATGTTTTTTTTTTCCAAAAGGTGGCGAGTAGACCTTGGAGAGCTTCGAGCTGTCATCCAAGACAATTCGCCTTCTCCATCGGCTACTTTGAGAAAGACAAAAATACTTCCGACCCTGAGTCGGAAAGCATCTTGTTGAAAAATATAATCTTTTCTTCAAGATTGCACTCGAGTTCCATCTCCTTAGCATTTGCGAACTCAAGAACTTTCTCTGTTTGTTTTAACTTTTGAGTTTGCTCTGCATGAGTAGACCAAAGTTAAATAAATAAATTTAAGACAAATAGTAAACTGGTCAAGTTTACGACCAGTTACCTTGAGTTTTCTTCTTAGAAGCCTCGATGGCTTCCTTATGCTTGGTCATCAAGTTTTTGATCGACCGGTCTTTGGTTTGGCACCTTTCTTCAAGCCTAGATATTATGGCATCTTTAGCCATAACCTCCGTCTCAATATTCTTTAATTCTGTCAAAATTGACAAGAGAAGAAATTGATAAACAACGGAGAACAAGATACAAGCGGGAGAAAAAATTCAGGAAGAGAGTACTTACTTTTTAGTTCGGAATTTTCTTTTTCCAAGCTAGTTATTCGCTGGGTCAGTCCTTCGACTACAACAACATTCTCCACCATATGCTATAAAATAGCAAACTTCTTTAAGTTTTTTTAATAAACTTTAAAGAAAAGACTATAAGTGTGGTCCTAAGTGCTTACTTGGATCGCCATGTCCGCATATTCGGCGTAAACAACATTAGGGCCCATCTCTAATTGACGGTCCAAAATTCTCCTCCAGGCCTCATCGAGCTTCTCATCATCGAAGATTCGAGGGCAATTGGGGAAATTGCTAGGATGAGGAAACTTCTTCAATAACAAAGAAATCCTCTCTCCTTGAACGGTTCCAGCAGGGGGTGGAACCTGCTGAGGCTCTTCTTCGACTCCAGTCTCCTTAGACAATGTCGAAGCCGCCAAGGAATCCTAGGCAATGGGAACCAGAACTGGAGCCGCTACCTGCTCGGGGGTTGGCCCAACCACCCTTTCCTCAGGAATTTTCTCCTGAGGGGTGTTCTGATCCGAAGTGACCGAAACACTAGAGGATCTGTAAAGACAAGACGAAAGAAAAAGGTCAAAGTTTCAGAATGCAGGAAACACTAAAGGTATGCATTTACATAACTTTCTTTATTTTTCATACATGGTTTTCTTGGTCTTGATTGTGAAACACCCTAGAGCCAAGTCTAGAGCTCTTGCCTTTCTCCTTTTCTTTTCAACAGATTTCATCGGTTCTGAATCGGTAGGGCTGATTAGACCCCCTACATCCTTCAACTGGAGGTCAGAATAAGTCTCCCCGACCACTGGGTCAGAGAGAAGTTCCTTGACCATCTGGTCGGAGATGGTGGTTTCGTTGACCTCTGGGACGGTTGCTTCAGCAGCAACTGCCTGGTCGGTCATGACCACTTCAGAGTCCGTGATGTCAGATCGAGAAGGCCGACTAGAGGGGGGTGAATAGGCGGTTTTAAAAATCTTTTGGCTAAAACTGGGTTTTACGTGCAATTGAAAATCAATTCGGTTTTGCATAATTAAAGCCTAAATCAACTAGTCTTTACTAAGTGCACTAATAATATAAGACTATTGATAACGATAGTAGTCATACAAAGACATGTAAGCAATTTAATGCAAGGAATGTAAATTGCACAAAGTAAAGCACAAGAAGAACAAACCACAAGGACAGAATGATGTTTTACCGTGGTGTTCGGAGACTTGCCGGTCTCCCCTAATCCATGTTGAGGTAAGCCTAAACTAATTGGACCGGCTCCACAAATTAAGCCAAACACCTCCGAGGTAAGTCCAGCCACTTGGACCGGTTCACCACTCGAACCAACTCATCGATTCACTTGGGGTTGCTCTTCCCTACTCCGGAGATGGCAAGCACCAAACCACTCGCAACCATTCAAGTCTTCTCACAACCTTCTTTGAGAAGATCACTGGCGCAACTCCTGCAAGCCGTCTAGATATCGACAAACACCAAGAGTAACAAGTCGAAGACACTCACTTGAACAAATCAAGTGTCTAAGCTTAAGTGGATACACAATCCACTACCTAATGCAACACATGCATTTAGGGTTTACTCTCTAAGCTCACTAAGTGCAACACATGCACATAAGAGTGTAGAGAGCTTGCTCTTTCCTCAAGGGAATTAATATGGCACTAGCAACCTCTCCCACAACCGGCCAAGGTGGGTATTATAGCCCACACAAAAAAACTAGCCGTTGGAGGAAAGATTCTGAAAAAAATCAGCACGAGCGGTAGTACCGCCGTTCATCGGCCGATACTACCGCACTTCCACCGACTGCACAGTAACAGCTATAGTAGACGTATTAAAGCCTCTGAACTAGCCGTTGAAAATGTGACGCGGTACTACCACCAAATAATATGCGGTAGTTCCACTCTCCGGTAGTTCCGTTCACATAGGGCGGTACTACCGCTTTCCTCAGAGGTCCAAAACTGGCCCTCTCTGGAGATAACATACCGCAAACTAAAATTCAGAACTTCCAGTGTGCGGTAGTTCTGCTCAGAATATGTGGTCGTACCGCAATGCAGTAGTTCCACCAAATGAACCCTAGTACTACCGCCTTCCAAGAGAGCAGAACATACTCAAAAGGTGTCTCTCTGGAAAACACGTACCACCAACTAAGGTTCGGTTCGACTGTGTTGCGATAGTACCACACCAACTTACTGGTCATACTGCTGTGAGGTAGTACCGCCAAAAGAACATCGGTACTATCGACTTTTCTGAGAAAAGCATAGTTGGTTTTCGCTTCAACTCAATTTGCAAAACACATTTGTCAATTGATGCGCGATGCAAACAAAGGTTAAAGGCAAAATTATCAACAAGTTGCAAAATATATTTGCCGACTTTTAGAATCAACGCCACAAGGAATAAGGTACATGGACTTAAACCATTTGCAAAACACATTCGCAAACTAAAGTCACAAGCTACAAGGATTATGCATGAGCCTCGACTATTTGCAAAACACATTCGCAAATATTGGCAACATGCTAACGAGAGCTAGAGCAAGCACAACGAGCTATCAACACATGACAAACTCAAGCTACTAGTCAAGACTCCTCTTAATAGTAGGGCAACCTATACTAGTAAACCGGTCTCCAACCAAACACCAAAACCGGTAAAAAACTAGAAACACATCCTTAGCCCTAGCTAGTCATACATTTGCCTTGCACATCCTCTTGAAGCTTGATGACGCACATCTTCACTTCAAGTCTGGGTTCTTGACTTGAATATCATTAACACATGATGATCTTCTTCAGTTCGTGATCTTGTCTTGATGCTCATCAACACATGATGACATCCTTCATTCCGAATCTTGACTTGAATATCGTCAACGCATGATGATCTTCTTCACGTGCCCTCCATCAACACATGATGGATCTTCTCTTAACTTAATTATCAACTCATGATCATCTCCTCTTCGAGATCTTGATATGCATCAACGCATGATGCATCCTCTTCTTAAACCGTGACTTGATGATAATCAACTCATGATGTCATCCAAAGTCTTCATCATCATGTGACTTGACCTATTTCACCAACTCATGAAAAATGTTGGTCCCAAAATGTGATTATCATTAATTACCACAACATACCATTAACTCAAATGGAGGGTCAAGATACTCTAATCTTTCCCTCTTTGGTAATTGATGGCAACCATCACAATTGCAAATAATTGAATATAAAGACGTATGAGTATATATGAACTACACAAGTTTTATATACTCAATGGATATGTTTCAACGTAGAGATCCCAAATATATGTGGATAAAGAAATATGGATCAATACTAATGAAACCACAAAATATAGAGTGAACTCCCCATGTGTGTATACACGAATGTGTAATAAGAACATATGCACATATTCAAGTTAGACTTTTGGTGGAGTTCAACCTATATTTTGGATCAGAGATATGCAACAAGATATAATAATATGAAGTCAAATGCATACCTCTTTGATTTTTACTTTTTCATCCAAATAAGACTACACAATATGTATATCAATAAAAGCGTTAGTCTCACATATGGATTTGCCATTAATCACCAAAATACTCTATTAACCCATAATGGCGGGTCTAGATTCTTCACGCGACCACGGTAACTTTGGTCGGCGGATCTTCTTTTTCTCCCCCTAATTATACATCAAAGTTAGTTTGGCGATGGAATACTTCATCTAAAATGTAAATTTCATTTTGATGCCTTTCTTACCTAGAAGGAGCCACCCTCTTGAGTGGTTGTTGGGGCAGAAGTGGTCGGAACATCGATTGGATCAGAGCTCCTGGTGAGCTCATTGATCTCCAACCCGATCGACTGCACGTAAAAGGAAAGTTATGGCATACTGATCGAAAAAATACGTAAATGATGAAAGTGAGTTTTTTTTTACCTTGAACCTCTCCATTCTCCTCGCTAGAGAACAGGATGCCAAAATACGGGGAACCTTAACCTTGACATTAGGTTCCCCAACACAGATCATCTTGATCTGTTCCCTGACTTCTTCAGCGGAAAGAGCCGTAGAAAGAGAAAAGAGACTATAAGGTTACAAAATAATTAACCAAAACAAACAAAAATGGTTGGGATTTGTAGGACTTATGTTCCGCAAAATCAATGATTGTATTGACATGACCAACGTACCAGAGTGCGGTACGTGATCAAAACTTCAGAGGACTTATTCGGTGTATGGAGAAATCTCTCACCACATGCCAATAAGTTAGTCCCCTGATGCTAAGGAGTTGGATAGCTTCAATCTAACTCCCCACTCTTCCCTCCTTCTTTGCGGAGGAACGCCATCTTGGGTTCTCGACCGCTACCTTGCCGACAAAGCAGATGTTGTCTCTTTGGTAACCATCATGTAGAACTAGCTTTTCTTCCATGACAACCACGAAGACTTGGAATACATACGGATATATTCCTCAGCCTTCCCATCATGGAGGCATAGAGCGCACTCCCCAGGTGATGCCACCGATTTCCCCGACTTTGACATCTTGTAGAAATTCCTGAAGACTTCCAGATCTAACGGAATCCTCAGGTACTCTTCACAGAGGAAGATGAAGATGCTGATGTTGGCGATCGAGTTAGGAACAAGATTCACCAGCTCCACTTCATAATACTCCAAAACTTTGGAGAGGAATGAGTGTATTGGTAATCTAAATCCGCACTCGATGTATGCGAGGAAAATAGGGATTTCTCCCTCTTCATGGCTGAGAAAATGCTTCCCGGCCGCTGATCTCCAACGGATCAAGTTCCGGTCGGGAAGCATCCCGATCTTCTCTAGGCTCTTGAGCTTCTTCATGCTCAAATCAGAGACAGGCCAGTTGATTATTGGGTCTGACATTGTTGGATTTTGGGCAATGAAAGGAAGAAAGTTCTTGACGAAAGGATGAAGGGGCAAGAAATTCTAAGATCGTAAAACCCTTGAGATGGTGAGTTGAGGGGATTTTATAGCCGCGCTTCATTAACTGCAAAAGGAAGTTGCCCGAAAACCCAATGGGCACAAACCTCTTCGGTTTTCCAGACAGTTTCTCAACTTTAAAGTGAATACAGACCACCTCGTTAACTTCGCCATTAAGACGAGGGTTTTTTTTTACCGATAAGGATCTTCATCAGAGGGGGTTCACATTACAAATTCACTTAAAGTTCGGGGGCTAGCTGATGAGGATTAAATTCCTAAATATTAATTAAAAGCCACATAGCTTATGTGGTTGTAGACCTAGTGGCTAACAACCCCTGTGGTCATTAGAATCCTGAGGGTCACCCGATGGATAACCTAGTCAGAGGGGTCCTGTACCTGCTACCTGACCAGATAACTGCCCGTAGAAGCTTTGAACTGGCACTTGAATCTGATTCCAAGTATATCTCTTCCGTGTGACAAATAGAACACATGTCTTATTTGTTCCAAACCAACGACGTTTACAACCCCAAGTTACTAACAATAACCACTATATGGTTTTGTCTTTCACTGACATCAACTGCTAGTCAGTTAACGTTTTACCAACTGACATCGTTTCTCCGACCGGACGCGACACTTCCAAAGGGTGCCTCTTTTAGGAGTAAGTGCCACCACTTCGTCAGTTATTTAAAGGAGAATACAAACGGGTTCAAAGGAATGGAACACCGACTGATTCAGAACACGTTTACAACACAAGAAAATTGGAGTGAATCATAGCATAGTACTCAGTGTAATTAGGGCTAGTCTACTGCCTTGCCTAAGGCACCCCTTGTAAAGATCATGTTCATTGCAATAAAAGAGCAATCTCATTCTCACCCAAGAACTCCTAGCCATTTTCCTCTACTTATTTCGTAAGATTGGCGACTCGATCGTCGACATATGTCTTTAATGTTAAAAAGCATAAAGGGCACACAAATAGTTCATTAACTAATCATAGAGACATTTCCCCTCTTTACAATGCTCCTTAGGCGATTTCACCGTCCCTCCGCCGATCAGCCAAATCCATCGCCTCCATCTCCTCCGATGTCCTCACGGCATCGTATGGGGAGGGGGACCCATCCCCAAGCTTTTCTTTATGTACAAATTAGGCTTCTGCTATGGTTTTTGTGTGTTGTCCCTTAGTGGAGGCTTTGGGCATCTGCCCATGTTGCTTTGGTTGTTGTCGCCGTGGTTCCTTCGATCGTCGCTAATGTTGTGTCCCTCCTGTTAGAACTTCCACTCGACATCCTAGGTGCTTCCTTACCGTCCCTCTGGTCTAGATCGACTAGATTTGGGAATCCTTTTCTTCAACATCCACAAAGTTTCACTACCATGGTTGAGGATCCTTTTAGCTTTTGTCCACAGTGGTACGAGACTTTTGCTCCGAGCTCGTCGCTGACAACATTTGCCGTCACTGTTGATGCCGGGAACCGAAAGTCTCCATTGATCGCCTAGAGCCAAGGAGACTCCAGCTAGACACCTTGTCGTCATGATCGCTGGCGGAAGGTCCGCTATCGCTTGATCTGGTTCCTCCGGTGAGGAGTCACCCAAACGCTGGCTATTTTTTCTTCATTGAAGCCTTATTCTCCGGCGAGTAGTAGAGGATTTGTTCCTCAAGGTCCTAGTTTGTAATTTTCCTTCATATTAGGGTCCTCTTTGTAATATATGGATGTACCGTGCTTCGCTTTTGTCAGTAAAACCAGAGTAGGCCCTCCTAGCACCTGTTGCCTTAAAAAAGGGCATACAAATATGTAAACCTAATTATATGGGTGACTCGTTGACTCGCTATTCAAACTGAACTCTAGAACAATTTTTTTTATAGGCGATTGCATTTGCAATGGTATGACATAGATTAGCTACGAGTTATACTTGAATATGCGAGACATATAATAAATCATAGCAATTAAACAAGATCACATAGCAATTCGTGTGCAGCTCCTATTGGGGTGAAATGTGACGCCCCTCTCGGGAAATACTAGGAAAGGTCTCCCAGGACCTCTTAGAGAGGTCCGGTAGGACCGCCCGGAGGTCTAGGAGGTCCTCCAAGTATGATCTGAGAGGAGGTCCGCCAGGACCTCCCAGGGGATCTCAAAGACCTCCTGGAGGTCTGGCCTTTGCATACTGAGCTAGTCCCAGGAACAAGAGCTAGCTTGCACAGAACTTCCAAGGTGTAATCACATTCACACGGTACTAGACAAAAGATGAAGCAGAACATATATTAAACAAAGACCTTATGGTCAAGGTTGCTTACAAAGGTTGCCAACTAGGGCTTACAAAAACCAACAAAAGGAAACCTTTACAGCAGAAATGCATAACGCAAGGAGCCATCCAGCAAGCCCACAAGCTGCTGAGTGGAGGACGTCCTAGCACGCTGGGTCATCAAAGAACTCCTCGAAGAGGTTTGTGCTTCTCTGGAATTGATCATCTTCGGCCACTGCTCAAACAGAGGGCTTAAAGTCATGAGTACGTTTGAATGTACTCAGCAAATAGCAGGGAACAATTATGCACATAATATTCATGCAATGGCTTGGCCAAGGAGAGCTGTAAGGTTAGTTTGCAGAAAGTAAGATTTAATAGGAAATAAACATAAATAGATTGCAAGGCTCAAGTTAAAACAATAATACATAGATACATTTGTTTGAAAAGGAGGGAGGTGAGCACCAATTTATTTTAAAAAACCACTCGTAGGAGGTCTGGTCGCATCCACGCCCAGGACCACTCCCACGACCACTCTGGAGCACCCACTCTAGAGTTCCCAAAGACCTCCCTAGGGCTCCAAGACCTCCTCTGAGCATCCACTCAGGAGCATCTTGGACCACCCTAGGGTTCAAAAGAGCACCACAACCAACCATGGACATCACGAGCATTCAGAGCCACCCAGAACACTCGCCGATATCTACGGACAACCGTGGATCATAAATTTTATAAAAGTCTACCCCTTGCGCAATTTTACCAGGCAATGTCCATGACCAAGGACTTGGCTATTCGAATAGATTTTTCATTTTGTAGAGGTGTACAACTTTACCCACAATTCACGACCTCTCTAGCGGGTCGGGTTCCCATCGGAACCCTTGCTCACTTCCGAAGGTGAGCAGTCTAGAGAGCGTGACAAGGCCTTTACAAAGCTTTGAACTGACTCAGAGCTGCCCGCTAAGGTTTCGTAGATCCCCCCTACCGGGTTAATGGATGCCCCCTCTTGCGCCAAGTATGAATCAGCACACACTTCCACCACAACAGAACCAAGCCAGCTCATTGCTAATTATTTGGCCCAGACCACCCCCATAAAATGGTCTTGTGGTTGCACGGTAATACCTGGTTCAATGGAACACAAAGTTAAGTCCTTAATCCACTCAGGCAAGACATCCTCATCCCAGTGTGCATATGGCACCTCCTTTACTGCTTGATCACTTGCCCGAGTGTGAAAACATTTTAGGTTCAACCCAGTCAAAGACCACCCTGGTCTTGGCGCAACAAATTTTAGCAAGAGTGGCATCGCACCACAATCAATACAGCTGCGGCATCAGCACCTCAGCTACTCAATAGTGGCACCAACCACAGTTCTATAGTTCTATTAGTCAAGATTATTAATGATGAAGCATGATTCTTAAGACCCACGGTTCTAAAGTATGGCTAATCATAAACATACGGTCCCATGTTGGCAATATCAAGCGATACCAACTAAAATTACCCATTCTAAGGTGTCCAAGGGAATCATGTCAACATGTTGAGTACAATTATCCAAGGAGGCATAATTATCAAGTGGGATATAGCTACTGCCCAAAACATTTTTTTTATAAAAGTAGCCATTCCTGATAATGTAAAACAACATATTTTTGAAATGCTGGGTTCAACATGATCAAAGGTCTGCGACTTGCCTTCGTTGAGCAAAGGTGAGCCTTCGGTAGAGACTGCGGGTCCAAGTGCTCCTCTTCGAACTCGGGATCTACACGAACGTAAAGAACCAAATAAACAAGGCAACTCTCAATAAAAGAACTTGAAAGACTCAAAAGAACTTAAGCAAATCTCAACCTAAAACTAGAAAGCAGGAGGTCTCAGCGAGAGGGGAGGTCCAACCCGAAAGAGAGTGGTCTTTCCAAAAAGACCAAGACATGGCTGAGGGGCAATCATGGCCGAGAGGGTGGTCTTTGCAAAAAAGACCAGGAGGCGGCCATGAGCGGGAGGGTGGTCTTCGCAAAAAGACCAGCAAGGACCACCAGGGTGGTCTTTGCAAAAGAGCCGACAAAGACCATGAAGGTGGTCTTTGCCAAAGGAGATCCTGAGGGGATCCCGAGGGGGATGTTCTGAGGAAGACACGACTATTCCATATGGTCATAAAAAGAACACGACCACGTAATGTAGTCGTAGCAAGGATACGATCACGCGATGTGGTCATATGAATAAGAAAAGGATAGATACCAAGAAACTTACCAAGGCCGAGAGCAAGCTAAAGATAAGAAGAAGGAGTTAATCCAGAGGCTGGACGACGACCAGCTGATGGTGACAGGATGGACGTCGCAGAGGCTCCGGCAGGCCCTTTGCAACGAGGAGGCGATGGCGCAGCTCCAAAGGGCTCCCTGCTGAAACTCCAAACTCAGAGAAAATTAGGCAAAGAGGCTAGGATTACTGAAAGGAGACTCACTTAGGCTATTTTTATAGCCAGAGATGAAAAAGAAAGAAAGAGAGAGCCATAGAGAGGCTTAGAGACATACGGGTCAAAGGTAGGTGGGAGTCAGGGCAAGTGTCACGACCGACTTGGTGAAGGACAACCAAAACATGCTTTGCTAGAAAGGAAGGGAACAAGGTGGGAGATTAAGGTGCCACGCAAGTGACCGCATTTAATGTGATGCAACAAGCATTAAATGCGCTTAAGGCTTTAGAGGCGGAGGAATTGAGAAAGTGAGCCGGACTGACTAGTGGGGCCAGTCAAACTCGGGTGGATAGATCAGTCAAAGAGGTGGTCTCAGCCGCAAGGGTGGTCTTTGCAAAAAGACTAGAGGTCTCGACCAACGGAGGCTACAGCAAAACGACAAGAGAAGGAGGTCGCGGCAAAACGACAAAAGGAGGAGGCCGCAGCCTCAAAGGGAGGTCGTGACCAAGAGGGTGGTCTTGACCACAAGGGGTGGTCTTGACGAGGAGGGTGGTCTTTGCAAAAAGGCCAAAAGATCCTGAGGACGAGGATGTCCTGAGGAACAAAGCAAGGCGTGGCGAAGCGGGGCCGTCCAATTTGAATCGGGCGGTCCACAAGGAAGTGGAATGCTCAGACCAGCCGAACACTACACTCGATCGGGCCGTCCAAAAAGGATCGGACGGTCCACGAGTGGGAAGGGTGCGAGGCTGGTTCGGACCGCATGAAGGGAAAGGGAGGTCCGAACCCAAAAAGGAGATCCAACGGAGGAGATCCGAAGGGGAGGTCCTAAACGGTCAAGATCAAACGAGGGGAGGTCCTGATGGTCAGATCAAAACCAAGGGAGGTTCTGACGGTGAGATCAAAACCAAGGGAGGTCCTGACGGTCAGATCAAAACCAAGGGAGCGGAGCGATAGCAAGGAAAACGCGGAGAAGGCTGGGGCCGTCAAACCTCGGTCGAACGGGGCAAAGGGATTGGGCCGTCCAACACAGATCGAACGGTACAAAAGCGATAAAGTTCTGGATCAAGGGGAAGGCTCGAACGGACGCGAGGGAGGTCCCAACGGTTAAGATAAACGCAAGGGAGGTCTTAACAGTCAGGATAAATCACATGGGAGATCCCGACGGTTAAGATGAACGCAAAGGAGGTCCAGATGAACACGAAGAGGTTCAAATGAACACAAGGAAGTTCAAGAGAAAGGGGAAATCAACCCAAATTTAGAATTTCGGAGTTCAAAGATGTTTAAAACACACACCTGAGCTGGTCTAAACCCAAAAGAGGAGGACTTAGACCTACAAAGGGGCCTGGACAAGGGGGAGGTCCAACACAAGGGAGGTCTGGACTGAAAGAGAGAGGTCCAGACACAGAGGAGGTCCTGGAAGGTGAGACTAGGCTTAAGAGCACATAGAGCAAAACAAGAAAGGAAAACAAAAGCCAAGGAACACCAAAAAACTTCAACTAACAGAGAGCAACAACCAATTGGACTTAGTTGGAGTTTGGTTAGTTCAAGTTAAACCTCCAATATTTCCAAAGTTTCAAGTTAAGCTTGAGCAAGCAAATAACCGAATGGTTCCTTTTTAGTTTTGAAATCTGGCAAAAACTCTAGGACAAACGGGGCGTTACATGAAAGCAGCTGATAATATGATTAACAAATTGAATAAAAATTTAGATAACTCGAAAAATAACTTCCTTTCTTCTAGGGGCAGATTAATTTTGGTTAACAACAGCTTGAGTAGTCTTCCTACTTATACAATGGGCTTCTATAGATTGAATGAAGAGGTTCATAAAAGTATGGATACTATCAGATCTAGATTCTTCTGGAGGGGGCTAGTGACAATTTTAAATATCATATAGTGAAATGAGATGATATTTGTAGACCCAACGATTTTGGTGATTTAGGGGTCATTAACACAAGGGTCATGAATGATTACCTTATAGCTAAGTGAATTTGGAAAATAAACTCGGCAAATAACGAACTTTGGTTTATAATCTTAAAAGCCAAGTATTTCCCTAGGGGTGCTTTCAGAGATGCAAAAACTTTGAGAGGATCTCAGTTCTAGAAACAGGTGCAGAAAGCTAAAGATTTGTTTAAGTGGAGTGCTAAATATAAGATCGGGAGTGGGTGCAATGTTTCTTTTTGGGGAGATGTTTGAACTGGAGATTGCACCTTGAAGGTTAAGTATAAAAATCTTTTTAATATTTGCCAGTTGCATGACATGAGTGTGGCTTATGGCCTGTCCGAAGATAGGTGGAATATTACTTTCAAAAGAAATTGTGGAGAAGAAGAAGCAATCCAGTGGGAGAGGCTGAAAACCTCTATTATAGATGTTGAACTTGATGACAACCTAGACAGAGTTGTGTGGTATTTAGAGAAATCTAGTATGTTTTCAATTAAGTCTTTGTATAGACTGATAATCTTCGGGGGTGTAACTTGTAGAAAAATGCAAAAGTTGTGAAAAAGCAAAATTCCTCTAAAAGTTAAAATATTCTTGTGACAGTGTTACCATAACAGAGTTCGGATTTTGGATCAACTTAGAAAAAGAGGGTGGAAAGGGGATGTGAATTGCTCTGTTTGTGGTACTGCAAAGAGCATTGACCACATTTTGTTTTCCTGCATTATAGCTAGATTTTTTTGGCTTTGTATTAAAGAGGTGCTCAATTAGGAGTGTATGCCAGATTCTGTAGACAATTTTCAATTGATTTGGTTGGATAGAAGGGGAGCTAATGATTATAATATTGTTTAGTTTAGTTTTGCAGATTCGGTTTGGAATATCTGGAAATTTAGGAACAGAATGACGTTTGAGGGTTTTTTTTCCTAAGCAACCTATGGATATGATTTTCAAATTTATATCTTATTTGCAATACTGACAAGTTCTCATCAACGGGGCTGAGCGAAGTAAGTTGGTTGGCTTCGTGGCGACTACTGAAGACTGGTCTGAACACTTTTGCACCTTGGTTAATCCTGTTTGTCGTCCTGTAATCTCCTAGTTTGGGCTGTCTCTTAGTTTCTCTCCCAGTTGTTTGGTTTTCTTTTACGTATGATATCTTATATACTTTCTATAAGAAGTTGGGTTTTCCCATGTCAAAAAAAAAATCGTGTGCAGCTTGATGATCCTAGTCCACGACAATCCGTCCTATTGCTAACGATGTGTGAAAAAAGATCTCACGTGATGGTATTTTGATCATTAAACTAATTGTGTGGAAAATCGGCGCATTTATCATGGCGATTAATTTCAAAAAATTAATTAATAGAAGTACCGTACAGTTTTTTTTATTAAATAATCTTTTTTAACTTTTATTTTAAAGTTAACCTCCGGCGCACTTTATTTTAAAAAATAACCCCTTTGATCATGCCACCACCCATGGCGTGATCAAACAACACTGTCGCGCTAGGACAAACTTTTGTCACGCCATAGGATAAGTCCGCAAAAAACATCTTTGGTCACGCCACCACTCATAGCGTGACCAAACAACACTGTCACGCCACCATCCATGGCGTGACAAGAGTTTGTCTAGAAACGGGCTGACGTGACAGTGTTGTTTGGTCACGCCATAGGTGGTGGCGTGACCAAAGAGGTTATTTTTAAAAATAAAGTGCGCGGAAGGTTACTTTTAAAATAAAAGTTAAAAAAAGATTATTTAATAAAAAAAATTCCATTTGAGTATGGAAAAACAAAATTCGTCATTTATCCATGGAATAAATTGTATACAATTTTAATCGCGAGATGTGCCTATATAAGTACACAAGAACCGATCCATCAGATAAAAAAGCTCTCTATAAACGAGCACAAACACCATCTCTATGTCCACCATGGCATCATCCTCTCAACCCTGAGCTCATCACCATCACCAATCTCTAGGCACCTCCAACTCCGAGAACCCTAATCCTTCCTTTGAGAGGGGAAAAAAATCCTGCGATTCCAAGTGGCAAAAGGGGGAAAATCACGAGCAAAGGGATGGAGGAGGATGTGCTGGACGAAGCGGTGGTGGCCCAACTGCAGTCTCTCATCGCGCGTTGCCGCTCCAACCCTACTCTGCTCTGCCACCCCTCTCTCTGCTTCTTCAGGGACTATCTCCTCAGGTTCGCGATCTCTCTCTTTTGCTTATCTGTCTGCCTCGGGAGTCTGATAAAGGATCTAAGGAAGTCCGCATGTGCGCGCGATTTCGACCGAGTTTTACTTCCCCTTGTTGTTCTCTATTTCTACGAATTTTTCTATTTTTTTTTGTTCTTGACATGCTTTCTTGCTCTTGTTTGCAGCCTCGGAGCTAGGGTTCCGGTAAGCAACTTCTTGCTTGGAATGTCCTCTTGCGTATCTTTTATACAGCAGTGTTGATTCGGGCGTAGATACCGTGCGAGATTATCTGTTTGGTTCTTGGTGTTAGATGCAATTAGTCCTATTAGTTCGGTTTCCTGCAAGTTTCTTGAAACAAGAATTGCCCAAATTAGGCGAGATTAGTGAAATCCATTTATTGCAGAAGGCGGTGGCAGGTATGGCGAAGGCCGGACAGAGCAGCTTCGAGGACGAAATCATGGAGTCGGACATCGAGTTGGAAGGGGAAGTTGTTGAGCCGGACAATGACCCCCCACAGAAGGTCAGGGTTTCGGTGACAGCCAGCCTGATTTGAGTGAACTAGGTTGATGTGTGTTGATGGTGCAAAGAATTGATGTTGTTGTTCTGGCCTTTTCTTTTGTAGATGGGAGATCCATCAGTCGAAGTCTCCGACGAGAAGCGCGACCAGACGCAGCTGTGCAAAAAGAAAGGCATTGATGCGCTTTTAGAAGGCAAGGTTTATTTGCCCTCAGCTTACCGTTCTTATTATTACAGAAATGTGAAGCAATGAAGTCATGCGAATTTGCAATATAAGAAAATGAATTGTAATTCTGTTAATTCAGCGACATAGAAGCTCTCATTAATTTGATACCAAAAGGGCCCCTTTATTTGGGTGTTTGAATCAATGTGGATTTATGTATCAGGTAAACTAGACGAAGCTGTCGAGCACCTGACAGAGGCTATCTTGCTGAATCCCACTTCAGCTATCCTCTATGCGACTAGAGGTATCAAGACTTGCTATAAATAAGTATATAACCCTTCATTTGATCTAAAACTTTATATTACACTCTTATCTCATGTGCAATATTACAATTTACACAGCTGGTGTTTTTGTGAAGATGAAGAAACCAAATGCAGCTATTTGTGATGCAGATGCAGCATTACAGGTTTGCACATTCTGTTAATTGTTCATGGATAATAAATCCCGTTGTTGTCCAACTATACACTCATAAGCTAGTGTACTTCCTGTGCAATGTGTCACTTGCTCAGATTAATCCAGATTCTACTAAAGGATATAAATCACGAGGAATGGCAAAAGCTATGCTTGGGAAATGGGAAGATGCTGCTCATGACCTTCACTTGGCAGCAAAATTGGATTTTGACGAAGAGATCGGTTCAGAGCTTAAGAAGGTAATAACTATTTACACAGCCTACCCTGGAAAAAGTTAGAGTAGGGAGAAGAACACTGACCCCGTCCACTTAAAGAAAGGATGTGTCTCAGACATGCATTCCATTTTACAGGTTGAACCCAATGTACACAAAATTGAGGAGCACAAGAGAAAGTATGAACGCTTGCGTAAAGAGAAGGACATGAAAAAAGCTGACATGGAAACACAACGGAAACAGGCCGAGGAGGTAATTATATTTCCAAATGGTTGTTTCTACATTTTTTCTTGTCTCAGGTTACACATACAGACATACTAAGCTGATAAAAGTAGGAAGCTCTCTACAAAGCCGATTTCCTTTGTGTTTCAAGTTTTTTACCATTAAGACCAAAACTCATTTGATCCAACTTTCAAACCATGATACATGTTTGTATGACTGTCTTCATCCCTTAAGCAACCAGTCAACCACTGTATACTAATGTTTCCCTATACATTGTTGCGTGCAGGTTTCTGCTGCTTCTGCTGTTCTAAAGGATGGTAAGTTTATTTTATGCTTGTTTGTTAAGTTCTCTCCAAACGGTCTTATCTACTAATGTTAGATGGAAGTATATACAAAGTTTTGCTTGTCTTAAAAATCTTAATGTTTTTCTGCATTTCCTTAAGATTTTCTCTGCATAAAAGAAATTATCTGTATTGTTACTTCTGCTGAAATTTAATGTGTCTGATGCGTGTGTATTGTGACTTTTTTTATCAGGTGATGTGATCACCATCCATTCATCTAGTGAGATGGAAACAAAGCTTAAGGCCGCGTCAATCTTGTCTAGGCTTGTGGTTCTGTATTTCACTGCAACATGGTGTGGGCCATGTCGTTTCATGGGACCTGTTTACAAAAGCTTAGCTGAAAAGCACTGTAATGTTGTTTTCCTTAAGGTGGATATTGATGAACTAGGCAGTGTTGCATATCACAGGAATGTCACTAGTGTCCCAACATTCTTCTTTGTGAGAAACGACAAAGAGATTGATAGGGTTGTTGGTGCTGACAAGACCAGCCTTGAGAGGAAACTTGGTCAGCATGGCTCATCCTAAAGGACCTAAACATTGAGCTATCATGTTACTCCTATGGTGTACTCTTAGTGACTCAGACTCACAATAATGAGTGCTTATGAATAAAAGTCGACCTACATATAGGGAAATTCTGACTCTTCTTGTATTTTCCATGTTGATCTATGTGCCGTACTAGTGGTGGTGCGTCCACATGCTCTCGAGAGAGTTAATTTATTTTGATGATCCATGAAAAATAACTCCAGCAACCTACAGCTGACAGTTTGCCTACAAAACTAATCTTGGTCTTACAGGAATCTTTTAACTTTCTTTCTATAATGATGTTTTTTTTCTGTTGCTACTTACTACTGCGAGTCAAGTTCATGCAGATGCTACCTTATGCAAGCAATTTTCTTATATGTTTTAACTTTTCAAAGTTAAACTTGAACATTTCTCATTTGTTCTCTTAAATATTTCCCTAGCAAAATTTTGATTTGATAGATTGAATATTTGAATCAGATTGCCTGTTGATGCCATTGTTAGCTCAATTGTCTCTTTCCTTTGATAATTGATAATTTGATACAATGGCTTCTATAAAGACAATAGAGAAGTAAATATGATAAATCATGAAAAGCACACATTTGTTCTGAGTAAACATATGGTATTATATTCATGGTACATGTGCATTTCCATATTTTCATATTCTAGTGCTTATATATATAAGAGCACAATATGATGAAACAATACATTGCTGAGCCAAGTATTAAACTTCTGCATTGACCAAAGCCTTCTAATAAGATCAAAATTCGTAGCTGTCATGTTTTTAATGTATATAGAAATACAACTAGGTGTAGCCTTGGGTACAGATACCTGAATTAACCAAAATAAAAAATGATTTCTTGCTGTCTTTCAATCAATGCTTTTGAAGACAAACTTTCTATGACATAGATTAAGCTGCTAGTAATGTTTGTAAACTGAGATAACAAATGCATTCCGTCCAAAAATAAAATAAAATAAGATAACAAATGCACACAAACAGATATGGCATAAATAGATATTGGCATGCTTTTGCTGGTAAGTTATTAACTTCCTCTCATTCTTGGAGTAGAATCTCAGGACCACATAGAAGAAGAGTCGATAGAGCACACCCCATGCAAGGAGGATTGCAGCATCTACCCAGATGTTCTCGGTTTTGATATCCATGGTGGAGACTGGAGAGCACATCCTGGCCTATCACGGGGCATGTTCTTGAGGTTATGTTTAACCCCAGTTTATTTTGGAGGTCGGTTGGCTTGATATCTCCCAGAGGTCCTTGTGATAGATCATTGAGTGTGCCAACATAGCAACGGCTTCCTTTGAACTCGTTCACAAGCAATGCCTCAAATGGATACTCGATTGCAGAGATATGGTGAAGCCAACTCCAAGCAACAGGGATCTTTGTCCGCTTCAAGAAGAATCCACAGGTGAGGAGGAAGAGTGCTGTTGTTGTAATCATGACAGTATAGCCAGTGATGTAGCTTGGAACAGGTGTGCTGACCAGCATCACATAGGCATTGGTTGTTATGAGTGATGCAAAAAGGATGATCCAGAAGTAAAGCAATTTGCTCTTTAAATGGAGCATGAACTTTGTGCTGACTGCAAAGGTGAAGCCCTGTACAGCAAAGAATAGAAGATAGACAATAAGGGAGGATATCACATAGGATGAAGCACGGTATGCATTGTGGGACCTCTCACGGATGAAGATGAAGTGCTCCTGGATGAATGTTGGAACTGCATCATTGGAGGAGAAGAAGACAAGGCAAGCCGCAAAAATGTAGAAGTTGAGGATGCGGTTGATGGTTGGGAAATCAGAACCGCTGAGGCGGTGGAACAATGTTGAAAGGATGAGCGCCATGACTGAGAACAATCTCATGGGAGAGGAACAACTCCAATGTGCGCACAACATTCAGTGTAGTACGCCATGAAAGTACTGCGACCTTCCTGAGCCAAGGATTGGCAAACTTGGTCCCATCCTTGGGAGCATCTAGTGGCTCAAGATCAAGTTGGTACTCCTGATATGTTGGCTCTTCTGGCCTGAAAGATGGTTCACAGCGTCAATTTTGGGAAGTAAGCGGCAGTTCTAAGAACATTAAATGGGAAAAAAAGAAATATTTGAGTTTTTATCACCTTGCAAGGATGACAATTCTGTCCAGAAGCATCTGTATCCTGAAAGATGGTTGATGAATTGTCATGAGCACAATGCTTCTACCTTTTGCAATATCCTTCACTTTCTCCACCACACTGTATGCACTATTGGAGTCGAGGCCGGAGGTTGGTTCATTGAGAAACATCAAAGATGGTTTATGGATAATGTCTATACCAATTGACACTCTGCGGTGTTCTCTGCCAGAGACACCTCGTATCTCTTCATCCCCAATGTATGTGTGAGCTGTTGTCTGTTATTTGGCATTCAAGTATGGTTATAAAAATTCCGAACATGCTTCTGAGGTGCAATTTTCATGAAGTTCCAGGGAAACAAATATTATTAGATTATTATGCTGATTTGCTTGGGAAGTACGATGAATATATGTTTGGAAGCTTGGGTTGCAATTTGTTGCTACTATTGGTCAGTTTTATTGCATATTTGCATTAAGTGAGAGGCCGTAGGATTACAATCTAGTATGATGGAAAATATCAAAAAGGAAAACATGAAACAGGAGGTCTGGCGAGACATGAACTAGTGATGTCATTATTTATTGTGGTCTATCAAGGTTCATAATATAGCAAAGCAATGCATATGGTAGTGCTTGAACTTATGCTGATTGAGAGTCTGTATGCTCAGAAGCAGAGGTGTATAGAATTCATATCAATTGTAGTAGTTTGAGTGAACAAGAGAAGTCTAGAATGGAGGGCATTAAAGGGCTACCTGCAGATCGAGCTGCTCAATGAGTTCCCATACTCGCTTCAGCTTCTCAGCCCTCGAGAGGGATGGAGGGAGCCTGACTTCGGCTGCAAATGTAAGTGTCTCCAGCACGCACGGGAAATAGCTCATCATCTTGCATCACATAAGAGGAAAGCTGCTTCATGTAGCTCGTAGTGATCTAAACAAGTTTCAGGGCATAGAAAACTGCATCATTCCTTTTTAACACAGCTGGTACTTAAATATGCAACAAAACACTTGTTTTATCTTACAGGTCGTCCGTCGATGCTGACAGATCCCTCAAGACTTCCTTTTGCAATCCTTCCAGCAGGTGCGTCGAGGAAAGTGGATTTGCCAGTGCCATTAGGCCCAAGGATTGCGGTAACCTGGCCTCAGAGAGCTTGCCCGGAGATGTCATTGAGCAGGTAGACCCTCCTTCCTGATCTTGACTCCATCTTTCTTCTGCTTCTTTATGACACTGTAAGACTGGTTCTTGAACTCGAGGCCCTGGCCGGGGAAGTTGGTCACCTTCTCACCTGCTGCCATAGGGGACAGGGCCACCGCGCTTCCTCCACACATCCGTGGCGTCAAGGAGGCTCTCTAGGCTCCCCTTCCTCTGTGTCCGGCGGGCAGGCATCTCAGCTGCTCTCCGAGTGGCCGTCTCATCCGCACTTTCTGTACGGTGGACCGTCATATCCATTGCCCTCCGGTGGCCGCCTCGCCCGCTTTCCGCATGGTCGTCTCTCTGTGCAGCTGCTGCCGCATCCTGGTGTTAGCTTGCGGTGCTCCTTTGGTCCTATGGATTTTATTTGGATTAATTCCTTATTTGACACTGAAAGTTGGCTGGATCCCTAAGCGTTGCTCTTGCTGGAAACAAGAAAGCAGAGTGACTGAAAGTTTTTAATAGGAGCTACAACTCTAGTTTGTCTACGCGTAGGCCCACTGCTGCTGATCTCTACTCCTTTTCATTGTCACCTGGTACCACAGGGAAGACGAGAGAAAGCAGAGTGGCTGAAAAAATGCCTTCACTTCAGCTGAGCGTTTCTCTACGTTGGATTTGGCCTACTTTAGTTCTGTTATTTTTTTTCGACGGGCCAGTTGGAAGATTCCCGAGCCAAATATATTAAGAAAGGGAGAACAAGTTTAGGGAAACAAGAAGAGAGAGAGAGAGAGAGAGAGAGCTCTCTAAAACGAAAAAAAACCTTCCAGCCTCAAACGGTCGTGCTAATGTAGCACCGACGCGTTACGCACAGGGGACTAAAGAGCTGAAACACAACCGGCAGCCTTCCACGAGAAGATTTCCTCCTTGATACTCCAGAGCACATCGGTCGTAGGCCGGCAGCGTCCCTCAAAGATTTTGGTATTACGCTCCTTCCAGATACACCAGTGAACGAGGATGGTCACCGTGTCAAAATCCCGTCGGAGCGGTTTTGAGATTAAACTCCTCGTGATAAGCCACCGATCTTGGGAGCTAGACATCGCAGTGGAGGGGATCGGGAATTGGATGCCGCTCCATGTCCTGAATCTTGCCCAGACCTCGGTCGAGAAGGGACAGTCGATGAACAGGTGCTTGCAACTCTCGCCAGGGTGATTGCAAAGAGAACAACACCCGAGATTGGACCAACCGCGCCGTTGGAGATTATCGTTGGTGAGGCACTTCTCATGAATGACCAACCACATAAAAAATTTGCATCGCGATGACGCTTTAGATTTCCAGATGCACTTGTGGCAAGCGAAGGTTGTTGAAGCGACGAAAAAGAGCTGATAGGCAGAACAAGCCGAGTACTTGCCGTCGACCGAGTGCCTCCAGGTAATTTCGTCGTTCTGCGGCGTGGAGGCGAGTCGACGACAATGTCCCAAAGCTTCAAGCATCGTGCCAATGCCGCAGCCTACAGACCCCTCGTGTCCTTAGTCCGAAATTGTTGGCGAAAGCCTCCGCAATGAACTTATTCTTTTTTTCGACAAAGGAGAATAGGGTAAACACGACATCGGCACCGAAGCGCCCACCATCGATCTAGTGATCATGCCAGAAGCGCGTGCGCGAGCCGTCACCCAGCCGAATAGTCGTGGCTGCCCTGAACATGGGCAGTATGTCCGCGTCTTCGCCGGTTGTCACGCCATGCCATGGCTTTGGCTCGGGATCCCATCTGTTCCAGTGCCAGCGAAGGCGGGGCGCAGTGCTGAACGACGCCAGATCGTGGATACCCAGCCCCCCACATCGGAGCGGTCTGCAAACTTTCGACCAGGCAAGCAAGCAATGACCGCCAATGATGGACTCAGACCCCTTCCAAACGAAAGCACGACACTTATGGTTTATTAACTTGATCGCCCACTGAGGAAGCCTGAAGATCATCATGAAGTGAACCGGCAACGCCATCAAGACAGATCTGGTGAGTACGACGCGCCCACCCGGAGTTAGGAGTTTAGGTTTCCACCCGGCTAACTTTTTCGAGAACTTGTTGACGAGCGGCCGAATGTCGCTCTTCCTGAGAGAGCGAATTGAGAGCGGGAGTCCAAGGTACGTGATCAGGAAGCGAAGCCGTCGACACTGCAACGTGGCCGCGACCGCCGTCTCAGTCTCATCATCGCAGCGAATGGTCGTGATGGAGCTCTTGGCCAGGTTGGAGGTGAGATCAGATGCCCTGCCGAAGATGAACAACAACTCTCTCACCACCTCACAACCTTGGGATGAAGGGCTGAAGAAGAGTACAACATCGTCCGCGTAGATGGAGACGCACGGCTCCGTCACCAGGCGGCCGAGGGGGCTTAGCAACCCCCGACACGTGGCCCATCTCGCCGCAGCCTGTAGGACGTCCATAGCCATGATGAACAGGGCGGGGGAGAGCGGGTCCCCCTATCGTACTCCCCGCGCGAAGGACAGGGGTGGACCACGGTCGCCGTTGAGCAGGATTGATGTGGTTGCCGTACGAAGGATTGCGGCGATCCAACCGTGCCATCTACTGCCGAAGCCAAGTTGCACCAGAACACTCAACAGGAACTCCTAGGATAAAGAATCGAAGGCCTTCGTAATACCAATCTTGAGGAGGACGGCGGGAATTTTCTTCCGATGCAGCGTCACCGCGGTGTTACGAACTAACTTGAAATTCTAGTGGATACAACGCTTTGAAATGAAGGCCGATTGCACTGGCGATACCAATTTGCCTATCACGGGGGAGAGCCGTAGCGACATTAATTTGGCTATGATCTTGGAGAAGCTGTGTATTAAACTGATTGGACGGAAGTCCTTGACCGCTTCTGGCTCGTCCTTCTTTGGAAGCAGTGTAAGGTTGGTGGAGTTGAGCCTGTGAAAGTTTAGAGCATTTCCGCTGTGAAATTTGGCTATGGCGTTCAGTAGATCTGCCTTGATGGTTGGCCAATAGATCTTGTAAAATACCCTGGAGAATCCATCTGGCCCCGGTGCCTTCTCCGATGGCATCGCCATGATGGCCAATCTTACCTCATCCTCCAGGAAGGGGGCTTCAAGAGCGGCGGCCGGAGGGAGGAGGAGGGCGGTGAGTGTATGCGACCTCAACGGGTGTCTTTGCTATTTGGAGAGCCCATGATCTCTGTGAAGTAATCTCCCAACATCTCCAACTTGTCCTCTTGGCTCGTTGCGACGCAGCCGCTATGTGAAAGTCTAGGGATAAGCTTCTTGCGGCGCCGCGCATTGGCCTTCATGTGGAAGTACTTCGTGTTGGCGTCGCCCTCGCGGAGGTACGTGCTGCGCGCGCGCTGACGTTGGCGAATGCGCTCTAGAGACGCCAGAGCGAGGTATTTCCCTTTGAGGAGAGCGCGGAGCCTACGCTCACCGCTGGAGAGAAGGCGATGGTCTTGTGCTTGATCGAGCCGAAGAATGATCTCGTGGGCGATCTGGAGCTGCAGACCGAGGCCACTAAGCTTGCGTTGCCCCCACTTTTGCAGTGCCGCAGCCGTCCGGCGCAGCTTGGTGTCGAGAACGACGTACGTGTCCTCAATGTGCACTGGCGACGACCATGTTGCGAGGACAACATCCTGGAAGCCCTCGAGTCTGGTCTAGAAGGTCTCGAAGCGGAACTGTCTAGCACAAAAAAATAGGAGCATGGCAGTCCAGCATCAACAGGCAGTGATTCGAGATCGAGGAACTTAGAGCTTGCAGCTGGCTCGCCGGGTAGAGGTCATTCCATGAGTTCGAGAAAAAGACCCTATCCAACTTCACCAACGTTGGACGTGACTGTTCACTGCTCCAAGTGAAACGGCGTCCAGCGAGGGGCATCTCCGAGAGGACCATCGAGTTGAGGGCGTGCCGGAATCTGCTCATTAGCCTTCGGTTGATACGATGATTGTTCTTGTCGGCGGGGTCGCAGATCAAGTTGAAGTCGTCATTAAGCATTCACGGGAGCTGGATGTTGGCCTCGATGGTGGTCAGCTCCGAGATGAAGCGGACCTTGTCCACATGTGTTCATACAGGACGGCACGCCTTCAACCCCCTTGGTCAGCATTCAACCACAAGCATTGTGCTCTGCTATAACATCTCATGAAACTCTGCTCCTTCAACTCCACAGCCTATCAGGCCACTGGATGAGCTGCCAGCCTACGCCATCATCCCGGGAGCGGGAGGGAAGGGAAGAGCGTATATGTGCAGCATCAGGGGCTGCCAGGCGACGGTGAAGTGCAAGTGTTCTGCCCACTGTTGTTGTCATTCGTTCAGGGTTGAGAGTCATTCGCTATGACAATTGCAATTTGCAAATGCAAAAAAAGAAGTGGTGTCTATGTAACATTCGAGTACATTTTTTTTAGAGGGGCACACAAATTTGTAACAGAAGGTTATAGAAAATTGCGCATTCTCACGTCCCACATTTTGCACATATCCCGTATGTTCTGTCTTTTGTCCAGCCCGTTAAATTGCTAACGGGTTTCTTTTTTGCCCATTAAAGCTGCTGTCGTGGTTTTTCTCGGACCCCTGTTATAACTGTTGTTCAGGTGTTTTTGTCTAGCATGATACAGGCCCCAGTTAAAACTGCTGTTATAGCTCCTATTAAAAACTTCTAATGGACTGCACAAGTACAAACCGATCTGCAAAGTTCAAGAGGGTATTACCAGGTATTCTGGCACCAAAAAAATAAGAAACACAGAAAAAGTTTGTGTTTTGGTTTTTTACATACTTAAAAATATCAGTTAACAAAAAAATTTGAACTCATGAATTTTTGCCAGGGTATTCTGACTGATGATCACATCGACGACAACAAAATTGATTTCATCAATAACAGATATATTGGAACAAACTACAAGGGCTTCAAGGTAAACATAGCGAAGAAAATGTCGATTTAAACAATTTCCCTCCACTTTTTTTTTTTGGTCAGGTTGAGTGTATTGCTATTTTTTTTAACCCTATTGCATCATCCTCAACTAGAGGGACTAAGGGAGGTTAGTCATTCACAACCCTGTTGCATCAAGTTAGTGGGACGCTCGCAATCACTTCGTCCTGCTTACGGGTATGAAGAAAAAAAAGGCTTACATACATAAATTTACATATATTACAAAATTTATATAATTTGGATTTAGTAACTTTAGTTCGTAAAGCATGTAAAAAAAGGGTATAAGGTTTGGAAATGAAAAGTTTTATTTACTGCTTGCAATACTAATTCAGATTGGCAGGTTTGTGAACAATAACATGTTTCCAGCTACAAGTACTAAGGTATATATGTATATTCATAAACTTAAAATGATGCAATTCCAACTCACACATCAATGCAAAAAAATAAAAAAGATGAAAGGTGCTACCAAATCGCAGTGTACCACAAATACCCACGCAAAATGCAAGCAAAGTAGGCACACTGTAATGGGATAATAGAGATTATAGAGCAAGTCAAACCAACACACAATGACTGATTAGCACACCATCACAGTTTCACACGGTCGTTATCAAATAGCACAGAGTCAACCTATCTAGGGGACACACTTGGAGAAATCCTCAAATCATCATCATCATCCACATCCATTAATTGTACGCATCCACGTTAGCTTAATTTAATTAACTTAGCCTTCCTAGATTAGCTTACAACAACACCAGCATAAGCAACAACAGAAAATACTACGACCTACAGGTATGAGAGAAAAAGGTTAACACACACACACACACACACACACATATATATATATATATATATATAATACAAAAGTTACATAATTTGACTTTTGCATTTTTAGTACCTATAGCAGATAAAAAAGGGTATAGGGTGTATAGCTTATGTAGAAGTCTGGTAAGGGACCAGAGGTTATACAATCTGAGGCCCCGTTTGGATCAAAAGGGTTTTCACAGGAATTTTGGATTCTAGCGTTCCTTCGGAAAGTTTTGGTCTGTGTGTGTTTGGGACACAGGAAAACATGGTACCTTTCCTGAGGAAAGGGGAAGTTGCTTGTGTATTTCACAGGAAATAAAACATCTACTCTAAGCCAAAGGAAATGAATCTTGTGGCTCCCTCCCTCCCCACTGTTCTCTCCCCTTCCTCTCTCCTCCCTCCCACCATGGCATAGAACCCTAGAGCAATTTGGCGCGAAATCAATAGAGATGGCTAGCCAGCAAATGAATCCCTCTCCTGGGTGAAATCTACTTCCTCCCCATCCATCAACACAAGGGTTTGATGTTCACCAATTTGGAGGAGATCAAGCGATCTCGCAGAAACCGGTATGGCATCCTATTTTGATTTTTTTTGTTCTTTCTTTATCCCTGCAAGACATCCCTCTTTTCTAGATCGTTTGTGTTCAAGACATCAGGAGGTACTCTTTGTAAGATTTTTTTCTTTTGTAAGACAATATATAGTGTCTTTCCTTGTTCGTTAGATTTTCCTTTGTGCAGGACATCATGTAGTGCCTTTGCCTCTTTGTTAGATCTGAAACTAAATTGTATATATTTTTGTTCTATTGGAAATTGTGTACATTCAAAATTTTCCTTTGATCCAAACAGCCCATTTTTTTTTCCGTTCCCATGTTTTGAAATCATATGGTTTTTCACTTTATACTCCACCCTATTCCTATGTTTTTTTTTCCCATTCCTCTGTTTTCAACTCCTCTGTTCCAAACAGCCCTGAAAGTTGCCAAGAAACCAGCAGGGGCTTTACATGCTCCTCCAAGAATGTTTTGAAATGAGCATTCTGAGCATGCACAAATTAAGGTGACCTTTTTTTTTGTGGAAAAAGCTAGAACAAAAAAAAAAGACATATTACAAAATAAGAAAGGTGATGACATGTATAAAAAATGGAAATCTATATTGTAAACAAAATTAGCTACTCACAATGTGATTTCTCATAGTGTAACACCCCTGCTCAACACTGAGCCCGGAATGCCACTAAATTACCTCAAAGCCAATTTAAATCACATATTACATTAAATTCCAGCAAGCGCATGACAAATAAAATCCCATCCATGGGATAATATATGAAATAAATAAGACATCCGAACCGCTTAATGATCAACACAATAAATGATAATACCGAATAGGGAATCAAATAGAGGATAAAGCAAGCCATCGATTGAATAATCAGATTATAACCATCATCTAAGCCTAATCAACAATTATCAAGTCCTAGAAGGGGTTATTCATCACACCAAAGTAAACGTTCACATGGCTAATTAATTCATTTGAGTGAAGAAAGTGCGATTGTCTAGATGTGCTAGCCATCTCCATCCAGAATGTCGTCAACGACCATCTAAAGCAACAAAATAAACAAAGGTGAGTCCACGACTCAGCAAGCACTAGATATAATGGTAAAACACAAGCTCATTAACATTCGATGCATTATAAAAAATCTCAACATTCTCATTCTCATTCTCAACAATATAATTCTCATATATGTAAATGCTATGATGCACCTCTTTCAGCTGATACCGGTATAGCGAAGTGTTCATCTGTCGGTGACACACTTTTCTCCCCCATCTTCTTGAGAGTGGGGTCCCTACCTCTGTAGGATTTTATCATGGGACACGCCAGATTAGCCATAAATATGGCAGTACTCACCGCCCTGGCCCTTATGCAAGTGAATAATATAGTAATTCATTAAACATTACTATTCTCACCATGTCATCCCCATGGTAGTTGCACCAATATCACAATTGCATCAATATCATAATATATCTCTTTTCATCAATATTACCAGGGCAAATATTTAACTTAACACAATATAAATAAATCTAATAGCAAAATAAACCAACATGACAACATCAACCACCCATTATTCACCATTATACCAAAAGCTTGCCTCTTTAGCTTCTAGGAGCCGGATGGTGCAAAGGCGACATGATGCTTGAGGCAACACTCCCTGGACAATGAATTGATATACATTCAAAAACATGCCAAACACAGTACCAAAACATCACATAATCCACCCTAGCAAGATCACGCAAAAACGATCCAAATAACTTGATTCTACCGATTGACATACCCGCTGTCCCAGTAATAAAATGGCTCTAACTTATTCATCCGAACTCCAAATTCAACCATCAAAGACTTTTTGGAATTCTCATAAAAAAAAATCTACAACTTCCTAGTTATGACGAACCTCTGATTCTACTTTTCTCCCCGTTCCCCCAAGACCGTCTCAGAATCCGTCAGACAGATCCGCTTCACAATTTTATATATTTAATTCTAAAACTTGAAAAATATATAAACAATACCATTTCCGGAAACTAAACAAAATTTTCTACATTATTCAAGTTTCCACCATATTTTAATTTCACTATCTATTATATGAAACCGACCCATCTTCACGACGCCCGCCACCACGTCCATATTTTGGTCCGCGACCTTCCCGAGGCTATATCTTTTTGTTCGCTATTCCGATTTTAATGATCCAGACCTTCTTGGAAAGCTAACGAGATTATCTAACTTTTCTCTAATTGGACAAACCTTTGAATTCGAGCCTAAATACCCCAAATGCCCCCCCGCAAGAAAGTTACAGATCTAATCTTGACGAACTAGAACGGATTGAAAACTAATTTCCCCCTAATCAAAATGATCTATAAACTTAACGACGACTAATCTATGACAAAATTTAGGGATTAACAGGGTTTACCCTTGACGATCACGACGAATCACGGAAATCCGCAAAAACCTTCTCTTCTTCTTCTCCTTCCTCTCCTCCTTGCTCCTCTCTTCCCTGCTGTCCTCCTTCCCCTTTGGCAGCAGCTGGTCGGCGGCAAGGCAGGGCCCGACTGCAGGGCGGCGCAGCAGTGGGGAGGCAGCGGCAGCCTAGGGCAAGGGGAGGGGCGGCGCAAGAGCAGGGCAGGGCGCAGGGGGGAGAAGGAACCAGTGCTTGACCAATCAAATTATTGATGTTTTTTTTTAAACTACTTGGTGTTGACTGATGATTTACAACAATACACTGTTGGTCTGGTGAAAATTAGTACCAAGTCCTTTAATTACAGAACCAAATTCCAGTCTTAATAGAGTCTTAAAATTAGTAGCTGGCATACTTAGGGCACAATTGCTTAACAGAATAAGCAAGTAAAATAAACATGAATAGTTCTACACAATTCTGGCTAGCTCCAAGATGAACCTAGAGGTATATAATCGACTATGCACCAATTTATTAGTCAAGCTAAAAGAACACAATAATTGATGATTGTCTCCTAAGTTAGCTCCTGGTATGTGTATTACTAAAATCATATGCTGGTCGTACTTTAGAAGTTAGCTATTGAGCTTCAGAGATCGCTATGGCACTATCAAGCATCTTCAGACAAAAAGGTGTTCTCACTGCTAGCTAACACAGTTGGTCGGCAATTTTCTTCACTCAAATACCTTCTTTTACCTTTGCGCATGTTTATTCTATGACATGAAATTGAAGGATCTTTTTAAAAAATAACTGCTCCCCTCTAAACCAAATCAATGCATGTACAAAATTGAAGGGGATCTTGCTGAATGGACTTAGTTGTACCACTAAGAAAAAATGAGGTAGCTCTAGAATGTACAGCACAAATGTTTGAAATCAGAAAATGATCGCATTTGCAGATTTGATGAAATTCCTAACTGGACTTGCGTGTGTCGCTAAGAAAAATTTATGCGCACGGCAGATCTGGGAATACACCATACCTTGTTTTTGATGATCAGAAACGGTCCTCTATCTCGGTGAACGAAGCCAAAACCTGTACATATCAGGAAAATAACACAACGAAAATCAAGCCGTAATTTACAAAAAATAAAAATAAATCAAACCCTCTTCGATCACTTATGAGTTGAGGAAGGTATCCGCACAACAACAAAAATCATGCACATACTAGGTCACTCTAGATTCTACTGCCAGTCTTTCCCCTCTTTGGTGCCTTCATAGCATGAATATTTTGATCTCAAGGAAGTGTGACACTGTACTACTTTTGTTTCAAAATATAACTAGTTTTAGCTTTTGGCTTGGGAATCGTGATTTGTGTTGGCATAAACGATAGCACATTCATATTCAAGTTCCTCCCTTCAACATTGAAAGGAGGGCGATATGTAAGGCTGCTCCCAGTGCTCCACCCTGGCCAGTATCTTAAGAGTGCCATGTAGGCAAAGTGCTGAAATGGTAGTAGATTAAATGAGGTGAGAGATTGTTGCAGTATCTAAATAAGAGACTGTTCTGGCTCAAAATCATAGACAAGAAAATTAACTCATTTTCATCTTGTACACACTATCTCCTTGAGATTCTACATCTAATTAAATAAATAGATCTAAGATACTACATCATAAGAAACCATGCATTGGGAAGATAGTATCCTAACACTTCTCATGCACTAAGAAACTGCACTAAGATACTGCTCATTGGAAGCAGCCTAACTGATAAGCGCTAGCTGAAGGGGCACTATTAATTGAAGGAAGAAATGCATGGTCATGTATGGAGTAATTTGAAACAAACTACATAAAAAAGGGAATCAAGTATTATTTGTATCATGAAACTGTGGTAACAATGTAATAATACCATATTACGGGCAACAATTTGTGCCGATCACCGTACATATATACATCTAAATTGTAATGCAAAGCTGAAAGCCATGTTTGATGCAACCCCAGCGACACCTGCGTTCTTGCACCGATCCTTTTGCATGTAGTGTCAATACGTTGGAGCATAAAAAGCATAATAATACGGAGGAGGAGGAAGCTGATCAAAACTTGGTGATGTTTCGCGCCTTGAGGGAGTTGTCCCGTTCATTGGACGGGTTAGGACACCTTGGAGGAACGACACCGTTTACTCCGTGAACTCGAAGCTGAGTTACAGATCAAAAATGACGACGCCAACCAAACGACTTTACTACCGTTTCGCATGTATATACATACACTCACATGCATACTGTACCACGCTTTCTTCCTTTTCCTTTTTTTTTTTTTTTGCGACGACGTGTTTTTTGTTTGTTTCTAATTCTTCTTTTGACCTATAGGTATGGTCGTGCCAAACGATTAACAGTTGTAACGTATACCTCCCTTAGCCCTCGTTTGGTTCATGGAATTGGGCAGAAAATTGGGGAATTGGAATTGGTTCTTATCAATTTTAGCTGTCTGGATACACTTAAGATTTCGAATTGGAATTAGGCTCTAATTCATCCTGAATCCATGGACAACTAAAACGTGGGATAGCCAATTCACACCTCTAACCCTCTGAATCAGATGGAGTCTATAATCTACCTCAACAAACTCCACCCCATTGACTCATACTCCATGTCTCCTCTCCATCCCTTCCTCCTCTCCGCTCGTCCGACGTTCCTCATCGCTGGAGAGCTCCAGCCACCGCACCGGCGATTCACCGATGAGTAGCTCCGGTGACCCTAACCCACCAACGAGTAGATCCGGTGAATGCATCGACGCCAAGCTCCTCTTCACAGGCCTTCTTCCTCAACACCAACACCACCGCACCATCTTCCTCCGCACTGACGCCGCCACCTCTTCTTCTTCCTTTTCGTGGGTGTCCCTCAATGTCTCCGCAAGGCCCCCACCCGGATCTGGAGTCGCTTGGATCCGAGCACCTTCTCCATCGCCGCCACACCACCTTCTTCCTCGTCACCGACGCGTCTCGACAAACTCAGGTAACCTCCACCGCATTTGGAGTCCTTCCTCCACTCCGGTAGCTTCAGCCCACCCACCGCTGGCGAGCTCCCTCCGATCGCCAGTGAGGTTCTAAGGGCTCGCCCATCTTCCCTTCTTTTGCGACAGTGTGTGCTAGTGTTGATGGGGCGGCGGTGGTAGACTTCTTGGAGTGGAGGCTTTGCTTTTGGGTCTGATTCATTTCCAAGCAAACAATTTTGGCAACCAAATAGATTTTTGAATGGGAAACGATTCTACACGTACGTCTGATTGGGATGTTTCGTGTCGTACGGTCAAGCTTCAAAATTAATTGAAAACTCGCCACATACAGACACAAATTAATCACGCTTAACACTTGACAGTGGAGAATACATACATCAATTCCAGCGCATAGGTTAATCAAAATTACCATTATCTTGCTTGATCGGTTGACGAAAAAAAAGCGTGATTACAAAGAATGTAAGATCAATTAATAAACCAATGAATCAAATAAACTAGAAGGAATTAACGTTGCTCTACAAGAACATGACAACAAAAATCAATGAAACATGTGCTATTGTCCGAGGATGTTGCAACTATTGTCCTAGGATGTTGCAACCCTTATCCTAGGATGTTGCAACCATTGTTCGGGGATGTTGCAGCTATTGTCTGAGGATGTTGCAGCTATTGTCCGAGGATGTTGCAGCTATTGTCCGGGGATGTTGCAACCGTGTTCGAGGGATGTTGCAACCGTTGTCCGGGGATGTTGCAACTATTGTCCTAGGATGTTGCAACCGTGTTCGAGGGATGTTGCAATCGTTGTTCGGGGATATTGTAACCATTGTCCTATGATGTTGCAACCATTGTCCTAGAATGTTGCAACCGTTGTCCGGAAATGTTGCAACCATTGTTCTAGGATGTTGCAACCGTTGTCCAGAGATGTTGCAACCATTGTTCGGGTATGTTACAACCATTGTCTTAGGATGTTGCAACCATTGTCCGGAGATGTTGCAACCATTGTCTGGGTATGTTGCAACAATTGTCCTATGATGTTGCAACCGTTGTCCGGGGATGTTGCAACCGTTGTCCGGAGATGTTGCAACCGTTGTCCGGGGATGTTGCAACCGTGTTCGAGGGATGTTGCATAGAGCGGCGTACTTACTGCATGTGTTGTAATAAAGACAAATGATGCTGCATAATTTGTATTTTTATGTTGCGCTAAGTGCTAATTTTTTTGTGGGAAAGTTGGCTCATTGTGCTGCATGTGGAGCTGGCTAAACTTACGTTTAAAGGCAGTACTACGGTACTAGGAGCTTTGAATCACATCACAAAGGCTATATAAGCAAAGGAGAGAGACAGACTACCTGTTTGAAACGAAGAGAGACTACCTGTTTGAAACGAACAAACAGACCAGAAGGAAGAGAGAGAAGCCATCTGATACTTCGCCAAGCAGCACGGCCCATGCCTTGTTTTTTATGCGCTGCAGAGCTGGCGTCCGATCCTAACATATAAATCGGACATACGAGTCCTAGTACCACCCTTTTTGAATTGGTTGAAGATTACATTTCTATGTCTCAGTTGCTTTGTCAACCAAACAAAAAAATTGGAATTGTCACCCAATTCAAATTCCACTAGATATTGAATTGGCACTCCAATTCGTCAAACCCAATTCAATTCAGGATCCAAACGAACCCTTGTCCTTCAAAATATGCATGTATTTGGTAACTAAGGGGAAGGGAAAATGTTGCCCCTACTTTGGTGTAAACGCATGTCACTTTATTACGTTATCTATGACCTCTAGCTAGCTAGTATTTTGATTATGTTATTGTGAACTATATGGTGTATCAGACTTAATTTTGAACTTGATGTATTTCAGTGTAAACGTACACATGCCACTTTATTACGTTATCTATGACCTCTAGTATTAAGGGTTTGTTTCATTGGTTGGGTCCAAGTGTGAATATTTCCTACTTCCCGGGGAGATTAATATGGGTGGGATTGTTCTTTTTTTCTTTCTAAATAAGAGTCACGTGGAAGTCAAGCGCGTGAGATAATAATCCTTGTCACCCTCTAGTCACAAATAAATGCTATTTGGGGGTGACTAGAGTCCGTACGTACGATTAGAGTGATCATATCGTACGCCCATCCCACCCGTCAAATCTCACTTAAAACACTGATCTCAGCTGTTCGATTCGGTGCAACAAAAAACCCAGAAGTACAATAATTAGTTTCTAAATTTACAACAAATCTTGACATGGATGCAACAAACACGAAATAAACGTTCGATCTACCAACAAAAAGCCACAAAAAATGATAGCGAGCACAACAATGATTACTAAGCGTGCAACAAAACCCGATTCGGTAGCAACAAACCATAGTAGCAAAGCACTGCAACAAATCACATCCCTAATTGCAACAAAAAAATTATTTAGTGCAACAAATCAACAAAACAATTGCAACAAAAACACTTGCTACAACTTTTTTGCGAGTACACGTTGCAATAAAATGAAACACTTGTTTCAATAATTGAAAAATGTTATTGCAACAAATCGAGAAAACGCATGCAACCAAATCCATCAAAGGAGGAGGTAGCGGCACTGAGGTGAGGGGACGAGATCGGATGAGGAGGAGGTGGTGGCACTACTACAAAAATGCTAATATCGACGTTGATCACGCACGGTTGATCGAAACCGCTCAGATAAACACAATCACGACGGTTTTGTTTAGAGACCGCTCGTGTAATTGATGCGCTAAAAACCGCTCGTGAAGAGGTAATATCACGACGGTTCATATTGAAAACTGCATGTGAAGTATCACAGGTGGTTCTAAACACGAACCATCTGTGATAATTGTAGACTTCACAGACAGTTCATATTGAAAACCGTCTGTGAAATATCACAGACGGTTCTAAGCACGAACCGTCTGTGATAATTGTAGACTTCACAGACAGTTTTTTAATTATAACCGTCTGAGATAATTGTAGACTTCACAAACGGTTCACATTGAAAACCGTTTGTGAAATATCACAGACGGTTCTAAACACGAATCGTCTGTGATAATTGTAGACTTCACAGACGGTTTTTAATTATAACCGTCTGAGATAATGTCGCTTCAGCTTCAGTGAGTTTCTTCGTCGCCGATGCGTCTCTTCGTTGCATTAATGCCGCTTCGGCTCCCCGATGTGTCTCTTCATCTCACGCACCGAATTTATTCCTTGTTTTATAAAACAGATCATCCGCCATTGAAGGTGATTATCCTCACATATATATAACTCTACTTCTAAAGTAGAAATGGCTCCCTCTGTTTCCTTGTTGCCAGCATTGTTGGCCTACCTGGCCATACTATACGAGCGCCTCTCCCACCATACGTTGGCGGATGCTGCGGAAAGACACTGTTTCAATAGTGTCTTCACTCTTCTGTCCGAGGATTTGCCGGAGCAGGTAACGGCCACCTTCCGCCATCTTGACATCCTCCTCCGCCGCGTCTTCCGGGTGATCTCTCACTTCCAGCGAGTTTACCGCGTCATCGACGTGGTCCTCCACAACGACGTTGTACGTCTTCAGGAGGCTTACCGTCACTTGGACTGTTTAATCGAGGCGGCGGGCAACCGAGTCGACCATGCCGAGACCCCTCAAGCAAGGGAAGGGAGCTTATGGGCTCAATTCTTCTTGATTCAACAGTCCGAGGGTCTTCGGGAGACACTCGAATGAGCGTCGTGAGTGGACGATTTCGGCTTCGCTCATTGATCACGAATTGTCCGATGCCGCCGCCGCCACGAAGTTTTGAAGACGGAGATAGCAACCTACCTCCGCCACTAGAAAAACTTTGTTTATTTAGGTTTATACTTTTTTTAATCTTTGTAACAGTTTAACGCCACATTTGCTTGGCCATATGTAAATTCCAAAATGAAAAAAATAGTTTGGAGGTGAAGTTACTATATTATATGTTGAATTAACTATTTATCACAGTCGACGGTTTAGTAGTTAACAAATTTATTATATCCGATCTGTGTGATATATGTATCGATCATAGTTAAAGCAAAATTTTAGCAAGATTTCAATGACAAAATTGACATATAAACATGTAATTTCTTCATGTCATGTAAATGTATACATATATATATATATATATATATATATATATATATATATATATATATATATATATATATATATATATATATATATATGCTCAAAACATAGAACTTGAGAACAACCATATCACAGACGGTTCTACAACCATATCACAGACAGTTCTATAACCATATCATAGACGGTTCTATAATAGAACCGTCCGTGATATATCTCATATCACAAACGGTTCGATAATAAAACCGTCTATGACATGAGACATATCACGGACGGTTCCATTATGGAACCGTCTGTGATAAGAATTACTGACAGTTCCATAATAGAACCATCTGTGATATGTCTTTATAAGTAGGAGCCCGCTAGGGTTTGCGCCCTAACTCGCGTCGTCACTCCCCAGCGCCCTTACTCTCGTCCGTTCCCCTCCCCACTTGAGTGCCCCCGACCTCGACGCCACCGCTCGTGCCACAACTACGGTGACGCTGCCTTCCCCTCTTCCTCCTCCCCCAAGGCGCTACCCGGCTACCTCTCCACCGACGATGTCGTGGTAAGATAGATCTATCACCTATTGGTTTGTGCTGTTGGTATTCATGTGAACTGAGCTCCTTCTCCCTCTCGCCGCCAGCTCCCGTACCTCCGGATCAAGCTCCTCCTCCTCAAGGCCACGGATCAAGCTCCCATCCTCCCTCCGCGCCCGCCCTAGCACCTCCTCCCTACGCTGCAGCTCCAGCTTCTCCTCCCTCTCGCCGCTGGCTCGCTGCGCCACCTCGGACCTCCCTCGCGCCTCCAGCCTCTCCGGCTCTCCCACTAACGCGTAAGTCCTCTTCTTGTCTTCTTGATGTTGTCTGGTTGTTGGTTGATGCTAATGGTGATGGCCATTGGCCAGAGCCCAGATACTAAATGTGTAATACATACATACATGAAGAGAAGTGCATCATTGCAGAGAAGTGTAAATGTGTAATACATACATGTAGAGAGAAGTAGAGAAATCATAAATATAAATGAATGCAATGATCCATGCAGATGCTTGTTCTTATGCTGTCTTTTATTTAGCCTTGCTGTCTTTTATTTAGTCATGTAACTTAGTACATACTAAGAGTCTCATGCTGTTTTTTATTTAGCCTTGCCACTGGAATTTGATTTTGTTATGTAACTTAAGTTGGACCACTCCTATGTTGGGCTGTTGGCTAGTGGCACCTTGCTTTTGGTTGAACCCTGCATTTAAGTTTCTATGTTTGAAGTTCGAACTTGGTTATTTATTAATTTTTATCGCTTATCAATTATCAATTGTTAATGCTCTCTGATGGATACTCAGGCTTACATGGGATGTGGTTTGGATGGGGCTTGGCTGCAATTAACTTTTCAGATTTGTAAAGGTTAGGCTAATTTGTACAGCTGCAATTAACATGCAAATTATTTATCAATTAGTGTGTATTCTATTCCAAAACAAGACAAAATGAGTCAAAAACTACTACTACACTGATCTTCACCTGTCTCTCGCCATTCATTTCACCTTTGCCTGTGTAATCGTGTTTATGCCGGTCAAGCTCTCCCCCCTTGCGTCCGAGGTATGTCCTACCATTCCATTCCTGATCTCTTCTCTATTCTCTATAAAGTCTCCAAGCAGTGGTTGCTTGTGCCTTTAAAACCGGTTTTAAAGGCACAAGCAGCCACTGCTCGGAGATTTTATAGAGAAGAGTCATCACAGACGGTTCGGTTTTAAAGGCACAAGCTGGCTGCTTGAAGACTTTATAGAGAAGAGTCATCACAGATAGTTCCATGTACAAACCGTCTATGATACATCCATCACAGACGATTTTATCTACAAACCGTCTGTGATAGTCAACCATCACGCATTTATTTCGAGTTAATAACCGCTCAGGATAGTATGCATCATGAGCGGTTCGAAACCGCTGCGTGATGACCTCATATCATCACTGACCCATAAACTCAGACGGCTCACGAAACTGTCTGTGATGACGTTTTTGAACCATCTGTGAAGATATTTTCTGTAGTAGTGTGGCCTGATGCCTCATCTTTGGCACCAAGATCTAGTGGGGAGAGGAGATGGTCGAGGTCCAACGCCTATTCTTTCGACGAGCTCAGGATGTTGTCACATCTCGCAAAGGTCGCAGTCTGCTTCAGTTGCGGAGCACAGTTGATCCCGAGGAGGAGCGTGCAAGGGATGTAAACGCCGAAGAGAGGAGCACCTGAGAGGATAAGGTTGTTGAGGATAGGCCGCTAGCTACCTCGCCATCCTGATTTGTGAAGGTTGCGACTATCTGGTGGAGGTGGAGCTTGGGGAGGTGGAGTGGTGCGGGGGCTCATCGGGGATGTGGGTGACAGCAGCTGGAGGCGCAGATGGATAAGGTTGCGTAGGTGTGTCTGTGGTGCTCTTTTGAGTTCTGATGGGATATGAGCCAAGGAGTGAGTGGAGTGGATTTTCGACCGGAGGGATTTCTTTACTACTCCTTGATCGTTTGCTATTTATTACATCTGGTCCCACTGTAGTGAGGGGATGATTACATTTCAGTGTCTAGCGACTTTCCATCAAAGGATTGAGCGCCTGAGGCGGACAGAGGATGGTACTCTTGCGGTGGACGATGTATATGGGCTGCAGCAGGGACACGGGCCCCGAGTCCAGCCAGCACAAGTAATAGAGAGAGGAAATAAAAAAGCCCATGAAAAGTAGTAGTCTCTATTTGGTTATACTCGTCGACAGTCCATCGTAGCCAAGAAAACATTAAATCTAAAAAATAATTGATGAGAAATAACTATACATACCTTTATTAAGTAGCACACCACAACCACTTAAAAATCTTCCAAAGTATTTAAGTAAGGATAGAGAGAGAGAAAATTGCAACAACTACATACTAGTTTTTCTTAATGGATAAATATATTAAAACGGATACTGGATACTGGTGAGAATGGACAGATATAGAAATGGAGGGAGTGGGATTTTACGACTCAAGTGTATAGGCCGTCGGGCCCTCTCAAAGAGGCCTACTTGGCACGAAAAATCATTGCCAATACGCCAGTTCAGAATAAATCAAGAAGATGTCCTAAAGGGGTTAATTAAACCATTAGTTGGCTTTAGGTAAAAACTCAGGGTCTGCTTGGAGCACAGTACTTTTACATGAATTTGAATTTCGTAGGAAGCAGTACTGCAATTCTTGCATGAATCCAATAAAATTGCCACTTTCAAAATGGGGCCTAATTCGAGTTATACAGGGGCAAGTGACAGGAGTGCCTTTTGGGGCTGTTTTTGAATTTTTTTCCCTTCAATAGGAACTTTACGGATTTTTGGCCGTATTAGCACATTTTCACCTCGTATTTACAGGAATGACGGTCGCCGATTATTATTATTATTTGCAAAATAGCCACCTGCCGCATGGCCATTATGCGATGCCTCCTCACAAGACTTGCTACACGACCACCGTGTGGCGGGCAGCACACCCGCCACTGTCGGTGGTGCTGCCCAAGATGGCCGCCGTGCGGTGGCTTGCCCGCCCGCCACGTGCCCCCTTCCCAATTAGGGTTTCGGTTTCAGCTCCCCTCCCTGATTAGGGTTTCGGTTTCGGCTGTGTTCGTAGGATTTTTTAAATATAGCAAATGAGTTCAAAAAATTATGAAATTTTATGTAAATACTCCTAACATAGTGTACTATCTTCTGTAATTTTTCCATAGTTTTTCTTGTTCTGATTTTATCTCGCAATTTCATTTAAATGTACTGTAATTACTCCTGCCCACCACGTGTCACCCTTCCCCCTATGTAAGATCGAGGTGGCCAACTAGAGGGGGTGAATAGGCGGTTTTAAAAACTTCTTTGGCAAAAACTGATTTCTAATGCGAAAATATAAATCAAATCGGTTTTGCACAATCAAAACCTAAATTAACTAGTCTTTACTAAGTGCACCAACAACATAAGACTATTGATAAAGAGCAATCATACAAATAACAAGTAAGCAATTCGATACAAGGAATGTAAATTGCGCAAGGTAAAACACAAGAGAACAAACCACAATGACATAATGATGTTTTACCATGGTGTTCGGAGACTTACCGGTCTCCCCTAATCCACGTTGAGGTAAGCCCAAACTAATTGGACCGGCTCCACGAATTAAGCCAAACACCTCTGAGGTAAATCCAACCACTTGGACTGGCTTCAACACGAACCAACACCTCGATCCACTTGGGGTTGCTCTTCCTCCACTCTGGAGATGGCGAACACCAAACCACTCACAACCGTCCGAGTCTTCTCACAATCCTTCTTCGAGAAGATCACCAGCGCAACTCCTCCAAGTTATCTAGGTGTCGGCAAACACCAAGAGTAACAAGTCAGAGACGCTCACTTGAACGAATCAAGTGTCGAAGCTCAAGTGGATACGCGATCCACTACCTAATGTAACACATGCACTTAGGGTTTGCTCTTTAAGCTCACTAAGTGCAACACATGCACATAAGAGTGTAGAGAGCTTGCTCTTTGCTCAAGGGAATGAATATGGCACTAGCAACCTTACCCACAACCGGCCAAGATGGGTATTTATAGCCCCTACACAAAAACTAGGTGTTGGAGGAAAGTGTCCCAGACCTCCGGATCCGGGACCCTCTATGTGTATCTGCACTAGTCCCTGAATCAGTAGCTAGTGCACACAATGACATCATTGATGAAATCATATCTTTACAAAAATATCTAAGAAGCAAACAAATTAATATTATTTAGTAGCAACGGACCTTATGGTCAAAGTTGTATAGAGTTTGCCATGTAGGGCTTAAGACAAAAGAGTAAACCTGTAGCGGAATTAAGCAACTCGTGGTAGCCATCCGACATGTCCACAGGCAATCAAGTGGAGAACGCTACCTAGTTCGCACATTCTTCGAAGTACTCCTCAAAGAGCTCTGCATTCACTGGTTCTTTCTCGGTGACTGATCAACAAATGATGTATAGCCGTGAGTACATAAAGTACTCAGCAAGTCGTAGGGAAATGTATGCAAATGGTATTTATGCAAGGCTTGATAAGAATAGCTTTATGGTTATTTTGTAGAAAGCAGTATTGACAGTAAATACAATAAATAGATTGAAAAGCATAATTTAAAAGACTAATACATAAGTAAACAAGCTCTTTGAAACAATTAGTGAATAACCCTGTTCACTTCCCAACCAACAACCAACACCCGAATCGCTTTCCAACCAAACCATTCCAACATTTTTATGAAAATATACCCCTCGTGTAAAATCACCAGGCATTGTCCGTAACCGGGGACACGGCTATTCGAATAGTTTTACACTCTGCAGAGGTTGTATAGCTTTACCCACATGACACGACTTCTCTAGTTTATTTGGCATCTGTTGATACCACCGCTCACTACCTTAGGTAAGCAGTCTAGAGCACGTGACAAGACCTTTACAAAGTTCTGTTTTTACTTGGTTCTGCTCGCTAAGGATTCGCCATGCTGGGCCTCCTCTCGCGCCAATTCAACAACCCAAACAGAACCAAATCAAAACATTGCTAATTAGTTAGCTAGGTCCACCCCACCCTGGACATGTGGTTGTATAGTATGGCCCAGATCAATGGCGCACAAAGTTAAATCCTTAATGGTTGCTCAGGCAAGACTACCTCAACCCATGTGCTTCATGCATTCCTCCTTTACTACCTGACCACTCGCCCGAGCATAAATCATTTTCGTTCAACCCGGCCAAATGGCGACCCTTGCCATGGCACAATAAATTTTAATAACAACGGCATCGCACCATAATTGACACAACTGTGACTTCGCACCACAGTTGCACAACAGTGGTATCGCACTATAATTCCATATATCATTAAGTCAAATTTACCATCATTGAATCATGTGATCATGGACCATCGCATAACTAAAGTATGACTAAGCATAATACGCACCCATGTTGGTATTATAATAATGTCCAACTAATAATTTACCATCCTATGGTGTCCAAGGATTTATGTCATTCAAGGGTACATGTCAATAGCAATTATACAAGGAGGCATAATGACAATTAGGCATTTAACTACTCCCGAAAGCATTTATTATAAACTTAGCAATGCATGTTGATATAAAATAATATAATTTTATAAAATGAGTTCAATATGATCAAAGGTCTACGATTTGCCTTTGTTGGAGGTTTGATATGCTTCGGTCGATGGGTCCGAGAATTCTTCGTTAACGTCGGAATCTATACGAGCGAAAAGAGCCAAATAAATACAACAATTCCAAATAAAATCTAAAAATTATCAAGTTGGAACCAAAAGAAAGGTAAAAAATTTATATGAATTTAGAAACCAGAATCGACAGAATCGGAGTTCGTAAGAGGGAGAACGAATGTTCGGAAGATTGCGATCACATGAAATGATAGAAAATATAGAAAATGGAATATGCAAGAATATTCCATTTCAGGACCTAGGATGAAAGAAGGCTGACTTCTGGGTCACTCTTGGTAGTGAGTGATGTGAATAGCTGATGGTTAATTGGTTCTTAACCCTAGAACCGATGTTGATAGATTAAAGTACACCACTTATGATCGCTTGGGCACTCCTATGGTTAGGGCTTATAGCTTAAAGATACATTATTATTATTATCTAACTACTCTACTAATTCCGATTAACTATCGAAATACCATATTGTTTCTTTTATTCCAACAATAAGCTAGGGTTCACTAATGTTGGATTACGTACGGGTGTTCACGTCTAAACCTGACTGTGTTATCTTATTAATCACTAAACGACTTGAGGCAATACTTTAGCTACAAAGTGTCCTACTAACAATTTAATTGAACTAATTACTTTACTAACCCTAATCAATTCTAGCAATCCCCTAATTACTTGACTCTAACTAAGATTGAGCACACCAGGATACAAGAACAAATACTAGCTAAGTAGATAATCAGCCTAAAATAGATAGTCAACTAATTTAAATCAAGCTCCTGCCAATGACAAACTACTGACAGTGCACTTAGCTTAAAGAAATTACACTAGTAATTGTTAACTAATCTTCTAATGTATTTTAGGCTAAATAATTAAGTTAGCCATTGGGGTCATATGTTAATTCCTAATCACCCTTTGATTACCTACTTATCATCTTAACTATTTACTAATTAACCTACTGGGACGCACATCACACAGTCTTACACGCACGGAGAGAGTCACATGGAGATGGGGCCCATCTGTCATGCATACAGACACAGAGAACACACAGAGACAGAGAGAACCACATAACAAAGGATGGCCAGAGGCGGCTCGGGCATGGCTCAGCGCCGGTGAGGGGATCATCGGCGACGACGAAAATGGAACCGGCTAGGCAAGGTGGTCCCGTAGGTGGTGGCGGCAAGCCTGGGGGTGGTCGGGAATGGCGGGGCAGTGCATCGCGTGGTGGGTAGTGGGAAGGAAAGGTCTTGGCGCCCTTGCGGGTGAGGAGGGGAAAAGTAAGGTGAGCACAAGCATGAGGAGGCCTAGGGGAACTCACTGGGACCGGTAGCGGTGGTGGGGAGGAGTCAAAATGGGCTGGCGACAGAAGCTTGCGACGGCGCTATGGTGGGGGAGAGCCGGAGTGGGTGATAGGGGAAGGTAAAGGGGGGCCAGGGGGTGCTCCAGGTGGATGGAATCGGGTTAAAGCTTACCGAGCAAGGAGAAGAGACCTCGGTGGTGGGTTTGGCCGGGAACGGGGAAGAAGGGCGGCGCGCGACACCACCGACGGGATTCTTGCAATTGATTGGGGGGTTCTAGCTCTGGAGTGGTGAGACGCGCCGTGTGCAGACGGCGGCGATGGAGATCACCGGCGTGGTCGGACGGCGAAGCGGCTTGGCGGCGAGCCGTGGCGGCGCTTGAGCTCATTTGTTCTTCTTTGGCGAAGTTGAGAGGGGAGGGGGGAGAATGGCCAGCAAGGGGGGGGGGGTGTGAATGGGGCTGCAGCACTACCTATATACGCGAGCTGGAGGAGTACTCCATGTGGCCGGTGACATGGGCACGGGAGGTTGGTGATGGCGTGACACCATGCATGCGCACGGGCAGGTGTAACACCCTGATCCAAAATCCGCTCAATGCCCAGCCCACCGTGGGGCGGACCCACGCACACATAGCACCCCACTTACACTTTCGTCCTCGCTTCGTGTAAAAGGGTTAACCCAGAGGTGGTAAGTTTGGATCCAACAGATATTATATATTACTACAACTCACTTTAGACAAGCAATATGGGACTAATCCCACCACATGACTCCTCATGGGCCACATGGGCCACACTACGAGTAGGTCGGGGTATTACATTCACCCCCCCTCAAGGGCTGACGCCCTCGCAAGCACACCGCATACGCGGCAAATGCCCAGAACCACCCCTCGGTACACTTCCGTGCGTCCAGTGCCGGCACATATGCCATGCCGTGTGTCCACTCCGGAACCACACGTGTCATGCGCCATATGCCTGCGCCCCTATCCCGCACGCGTCCGTGCAGCGAAGGTTGATGCTCTGATACCATCTGTAACACCCTGGCCCAAAATCCGCTCAATGCCTAGCCCACCGTGGGGCGGACCCGCGCACACATAGCACCCCACTTACACTTTCGTCCTCGCTTCGTGTAAAAGGGTTAACCCGGAGGTGCTAAGTTTGGACCCAATAGGCATTATATACTACAACTCACTTTAGACAAGCAATATGGGACTAATCCCACCACATGACTCCTCATGGGCCACATGGGCCACACTACGAGTAGGCCGAGGTATTACAGCAGGGCTCCGTGGAGGAGATGCACTATTGGTGGGGCCCCGCTGTCGGTTGGAGTGGGCGACTGGGCTGGTGCACAGGGGTTGGGCCAGGGAGCTAGGCCGCGGGCAAGGAAAACGGCGAGTGGGCCGGAAAGATTTGGCCCAAATCGAAAAGGATGATTAAAAAGCATTTTTGATTTAAGGAAATTCCAGAAAAGCTAAAAGGTTTTTAGAAAATAGTTAATATAGCCCAAAATTCTAGAAAAATGCACATAAATTTCTTGAACCATTTGGAACTTAATAAAAATACTTTTAACTTAACTTTATCTTTTAATTTTGTAAACAAATTATTTTTAATTTCGGGACAAAATGGAAAACCCTTCTTAAAATCCAATAAAATACTTAAATAATATTTTTTTTAACTTTAAATCCAAGTAAAATCCAAAAAACTTAAATAAACCCACTTTTAATTAATTCAAATTAAACTGTTTTTGATTTCAAAATTTCAAGTGAAGCTTTAGCAACTTAATAAAATCAAATGGTTATTTTTAAATTTTGAAAATTTTCAAAAAAAACCCCAGAAAATTGGGATATTATAGAAAGATGCTGAAAAAAATCAGCACAAGCGGTAGTACCGCCATTCATCGGCCGGTACTACCGCACTTCCATCGAATATACAGTAATGGCTATATCAGACGTATTAAAGCCTCTGAACTAGTCGTTGAAATATGGCGCGGTACTACCGCCAAATAATATGTGGTAGTTCGTTCACATAGGGCGGTAGTACCGCTTTCGTTAGAGGTCCAAAACTGGCCCTCTTTGGAGATAACGTACTGCCAACTAAAATTTGGAACTTCCGGTGTGCGGTAATTCCGCTCAGAATATGCGGCCGTACCACGATGCGGTAGTTCCGCCAAATGAACCCCGGTACTATCGCCTTCCAAGAGAGCAAAACTTGCTCAAAAGGTGTCTCTCTAGAAAGCACGTACCGTCAATTAAGGTTCAGTCTGACCAAGTTGCGGTAGTATCGCACCAACTTTCTGGTCGTACCGTTGTGCGGTAGTCCCGCCAAGAGAACGTTGGTACTACTGACTTTTCTGAAAAAAGCAGAGTTGGCTTTCGCTTCAACTCAATTTGCAAAACATATTTGCCAATTGATGCGCGATGCAAATAAGGGTTAAAGGCAAGATTCTCAACAAGTTGCAAAACACATTTGATGACTTTTAGAATCAACGCCACAAGGAATAAGGTACATGGACTTAAACCATTTGCAAAACACATTCGCAAACTAAAGTCACATGCTACAAGGATTATGCATGAGCCTCGATTATTTGCAAAACACATTCAAAAATATTGGCAACATGCTAACGAGAGCTAGAGAAAGCACAACGAGCTAACTTTGTGAGACCCCGGGGTATTTAGCTTGTAATGCTTAGTTATCATTAACCCTAGCATCACAAACAAAATATCTCGTGCCTCAGGAAAATATGTACATCGCAGAAGTGCTGTACATACACCATTTTACAAAATCGTGCATCAATTCCATACAGACATAAAACCAAGCACGAACTAAATTAAACAAAGACATACATAATAGAGTTATTACAAAAGAGGCCGACCGGCCAAATAACAACTAAACAGCTAAAGAGATAAATAAACAGCGGAAGCAAAAGCCATAAGATGTCAATAACAAAAGAGCCAATTAGTGTGTCTTAACCCACAAGGCAACCAACCAGACCACCAACCTAGTCGTCGAACCTGCAGCACATCTCACAAAAGTGCATCCCTTGGGGATCCACTTCTTCCTCTGCAACAATGTTATTAAGCAAAGCAAATGAGTACAAAAATGTACTCGCAAGACTGACGTGTAGTATAACAGAACTATAATTAGATACATGCAAGCTTTATTTAAGTGGATGAGGCTTTGGACTTATTTTAGCATAAAGTAAGTTTTCATTTGCAATATTTAAATAGATTCAAAGCAGTTTTGCACTTCATTTTTAATTTGCAAGTAACCACGAGACAAGTAACATAATAACAATATATAGATGACAACAACAATCCTGGAAGTGACTAACCCAATAGTCACCACAACAATAGTATGAACATCCATTCATACCAACCCATCAAGTTTTAATTAAATGTTGTAGTCTAGTTCTTGCACGACCTTACCAAGCATGTCCATAACCTAGGACAAGGCTATTCGAATAGTTTTAACCCTGCAGGGGTGTACCAATGTACCCACACGTCAGACCACCTTTTTGCCAAGTTATTTAGCACATTTCCTTTGGTATGCCGGCACGGCTAAGTCCTACGAGACATTTCCAATGGATGATGCTAATTAAGAGCCGCAACCCACGGGGATAAGGACACATTAACTTGACCTATGGCCGATCTGTTAATGCTCCTCCCAACACCACACATAACATACACATTTTAACACACCCACCGACCGACTCATAATTAACACCTCCCAAAGTACTTAGTCAAGAGAGGTCCCATATCCCCCTCATGTGGTTAGCACACAAAAGCGCTTGGCTTAGTAACACAAGTAACTCGGTCCTTGGGGACTTAGGCACCATTCCGTTCAATCACACCAACATCCATTGTGCCCAAGTCAAATAGTTTTGTTTTCATTTTTGTTTATTTACAAAGTAACAAAGCACAAGATGGACATAATGGAATAATAATTTTTGTGTGATCAAGGTCATCGACATAAGTCGACAACCGCTCAATTCTACCGGTAGCTAAGCATTCTAAGCATGACACTGCAAAGACAATAGAAGAGCATAATTAAATCACCGGGCTCTAATTCACCAGCGATATTATTAACCTATGGTTTGTGGCAGGGAGTAACAATTTAAAGGCAACCATGCAATAGGAATAGCTACCTCTAAACGATAAATTACTTTGACACAAAAGCATGCATACATACAAGTTAAACAAAGTATTAGACTTTAAAAGTAATGGGATTAACGGGATATGATCAAACTGCTTGCCTTTGCCTTGCTAGAGATGCTCATTATGCTGCAGAGGGTCACTCTCGTATTCAATATAATCGTCGGAACCTACCGAAAGAATCGAGAAGAACAAATAAGAACGAATAACACCGAGAATACTCAAAAATTCAAAACCATCCAAAAATCATGAAAAAATCACAGAAAGGAGAGCATGATTTTAGATGAATTTAGGTGAAAGAATTTTTCCGTTTGGATTTAGTATGTGAGAGCTATAGTATTTTGAAATTCAGATTCCAGAAAAATCAAATTAATTCTCGTCTGTTACTGTTCATCCGAATGATTTATTTAGTGAAATTTTGTAGGATGGTGGTGTATATAAGGATTACCAAAATGGGTAGAGGATAACATTATATGAACAACCCAATTGGATTCATCCCATTTGGAGTTCAAATGAATTACTTACGAATTTTTGAAGTTAATTCAATTTCTAGGGTAAAAATAGTTCATTCCAGAAATTAATTCCAATTTCGAAATTTTCTGGGACCATAACATGATTCAAACCTATTCCAAGTTAAAGTGCATTAATAAATAAAACTAACAAAATTGGTTTCATTCATTTTGGAGTTGATTCGAAAAAAGTTATGAGTTATTGAAATAGAAATGAAGGCATAAGTTCTACTGTTGATTAGCTAACCAATTATTCAAAATTTGACTTATGACAACTTTTACTCCTTTAGACTAGATGCGAGAGGTTAGTATTTATTTTTTATAAACCATTTACTTTGGCATTCGAATTAGTTCTAACTCACTGTTATAAGATTTCAGCCTTCCAAACTTGCCTCCCAAAAAGTTCTTACTTTCTTTGATTAAATTGCTAAAGGATGATTACTAATCTTGATGAGGTTAACAATTCTGGTTTTATGATCATATTGCTATTAAGGACTACTAAGCATTAGCACACAAATTTAAGCACTGGACTACTTCTTCACTTTGCAAACCCAGAATTTCATCCTTGCCTTTCAGGTTAAGGTAGGTGCCTTTCTTAATTCACTCTTTAAAAGTTATTTATTCTACACAAAATTTTCCAATTACTGACATTTGCACTGACTGAAGCCAGCTGATGCTCCTAACTGCAATCTCAAACCTACTCTGCTCACCACTTCAAAACAAGGACTTGGTTGTTCTTTGCTGGTTTCACAAATTTCACAAGCCTACTTGTTTTCAACTCAAGCAGCTCCTGAAAGCTGAAGTGAGCAAAAAGGCTAGAAGGAACAACAACATTTCTTACTACTGGGAAAGGTCAAGTTAATAGTCTCCTTACAAAACTTATATTTTTTTAGACTACTAATCCTGTAACCTACAACAGCACAAGATGACTGGCAAAAATGCCAAGCTAATCTTCTTTCAAGATTTAAACAACAATTCATTTACTCATTTGCTTAGCTTAAATGACAAACCTAAAGTTTGATAGCAATATTAGATTGGCTTTGCATTTGAGGTCTGCTGACAATTCAAGCTTTCATCAAAGCTCTACTCTGACACTTCACTAGTTAACAGACAAAAGAAACCTCTCCAGAACTGACATTCCAATGCCTAATCATCCAACAAATTTCAATTTTTACTTGTCTATTCATTAGAGTGGTCCAATTAACAGTTCTAGGATTAGTTAGCAGTTTATTTTACAAGTGAGCCTTGGTTTTCGGTGACAGTGAGGAACAACACAGAGGACATACAAGAGGAAATTGAAGGTAGCTCGACGAGGCCAATGGTGGTGTCGTCTCGGTGCCGTCTTGTGGAGAAGAGAGGAAGGATGGCGGCGAAGGCGTCGGTGGAGGCGTTGTTGACGTAGTCGGGGGCGGGGAAGTCGGGAGGACGATGGTGCCGGAGTCATGGCAGCTTCAGGTGTAAGCGGCCTGACTTGAGCGAAATTTGGCCGTCTGAGCAATGGCCTTGCGCAGACCGAGGCGAGCTGACAACGAAGACGGCCTGGCAATGGGAAGCGAGGACGATGGTCGGCGCACGGGAGGAGGTGGATCCGGTGGCGGTGGAGGCGGATCTGTTGGTGAGGTAGACGGGCGAGACGGTAGCGCCATGGCCTGGGGCGGCGGCTCGGTGGCAGATCTGGGGCGAGGCGACGGGCTAGAGCCGAGAACAGGAGGCGGAGCAGCCGGGGGAGGCGGCGGACCGAGTGGTGGAGGCGAGGAGGCAGCCGGCGTTGAGGGAGGTGGGTGGCATGACGGCAAACACCGTGGGCGGCGGATCTGGGGCTGGAGGAGGAGCCGCGGGCGAGGAGATCTTGCCAGAGTAGCTGGGGACGGCGGTGCTCGGGGGCGACGGATCCGGAGCCGGGCCGGGAGGACCGGGGCGGTGGCTCCATGGCCGGCCAGGGGGAGGAGATGGAGGCGGATCCAGCGCGGGGCGAGGCGGCAGAGACGGTGGAGGGCGGTGACGGACTGAGGTGACAGTGGCGGCGGCGAACCGAGGGGAGGCGAGCTCGATGGCGGCGAGCGGTGCAGCCGGGCCGGCACGATGGAGGGCCGGTGCCGTGGCCGGGAGGGGGCCGCTCGGGCTGGGAAGAATGGCGGCGGCGCCATGGAGGAAAGCCACCAGGGGGAGAGCTTGGTTTGGAGGAGGGAGGTGGAAGAAGCCTGGAGCACAACTCCATTTGGGTGGAGAAAAGAAGAAAGAGGAATGGAGGGGAAAAAGGGTTTGGGGCAAAGGGAGGAAATAGCCAGGGCATGGGCGTGAAGAAACCAGGGGCGCGCAGCAATACCGTGGGCGGAGGAACAGTGTTTTCAGACTTTTGATAAGAAGGCTGAGACTTAAGGGATTTTTTTAGAGGTAGTTTCTTAACTCCAAAATTCCCAAAATTTATATGGGAGGTCATCGACTCTAAGCACAATCTTGCACAAATTTTCTAGAGTTTTTCATGTATTATATGTTTCTCTAGAATTATTTTGAGTCCCCCTTTTTGATGTTTGACTTTCAAATCTCTTCTTTGGCTGATGGTTTTAGAATAGCAAATAATTTCTAAGAATTATGAAATTCTTAGGGTGAGTCTCTAATATGTTCCAAAACGTAGGAAAAATATTTCTAGGCACTATTCACTTGATTTGTTTGTATTTTAATTTCAAATTCAAACTGAGCATGCAAATAAAATGGAAACCAAATAACCTCCAAAAATTCCAGAAAAATTTAAACAAGAAACAGGGCGTATAAAATCCAATTACATTATTCCCAGCTATGGGTATTACTATATTTTCAACATAAATGACAGTTTGTATTTCTGAGTTTGAGAAAGTATATTTGCAAATTGAAATTTGAGAAATCTTTTGAAAGTACCTCAAGCATTCAATGAGCAAATGAGGTTATACTATTGATAATTTGAATCCCAAAATGAATACTACCATGTTTGAGACCTTTTTAGTTTTACCCTAAGTTCAATTTGAGCGTTTGAATTGGAGAAGAAGTATAGGATTACTAGTTTCAAATCTAGTCTTCAAAATCAAAAGATTTTCTACATAGGGTTTTGTACCCTACTCCGAACTAAGTTTTCAAACTCTTGACAAATTTTTATTTCTAGGTTTTGAAAAACCAGGTTGTAGCCTATTTGCTTTGCAGCAAAAAGTTTTAAAAATGTCCAAAATTTCATAAATGCACATTAGATGTTTAACTAATCTAACTTAAGGATTTTGGGCTGTTACATATCAACACATGACAAACTCAAGCTACTAGTCAAGACCCCTCTTAATAGTACGGCAACCTACACTAGCAATCTGGTCTATCATCCAAACACCAAGATCGATAAAAGACTAGGAACAAATCCTTAGCCCTAGCTAGTCATACCTTTGCCTTGCAAAAACAATTGAAGCTTGATGACGCACATCTTTTCTTCAAGATTGGGTCATTGACTTGATAATCATCAACACATGATGATTTCCTTTACTTCAAGTTCTTGACTTGAATATGCATCAACCCATGATGCACTCTTTCACTTGACCTCTATTAACACATGATAGGTCTTCTTTTGACTTGATGATCAACTCATGATCATCTCCTCTTCTTGAATATTATTGACACACGATGATTTCTTTTTCTTGGATATCTTGATACACATCAACACATGATGCATCTTCTTCTTGAACCTTGACTTGATGACGATAAACTCATGATGTCATCCAAAGTCTCTATCATCATGGGATATAACCTATTCATCCAACTAATGGAAAATATTAGTCCCACAACATGATTATCATTAATTACCAATAACATACCATTAACTCATAATGGTGGGTCAAGATACTCCAATCTTTCCCTCTATGGTAATTGATGACAACCATCACAATTGCAAATAATTGAATATAAAGATATATGAGTATATATGAACTATACAAGTTTTATATACTCAATGGATATGTTTCAACGTAGAGATCCCAAATATGTGTGGATAAAGAAATATGGATCAATACTAATGAAGCCACAAAGTATAGAGTGAACTCCCCCTAAATGTGTGCATACACGAATGTGTAATAAGAACATATGCACATATTCAAGTTATACTTTTGGTGGAGTTTAACCTATATTTTGGATCAGAGGAATGCAATAAGATATAAGAATGTGATGTCAAATGCATTTCTCTTTGATTTTCACCTTTTCAGTCAAATAAGACTACACAATAGGTATATCAATAAAAGCGTTAGTCTCACATATAGATTTATCATTAATCACCAAAATACTCCATTAACTCATAATGGCGAGTCTAGATTCTTCACCCTCCCGCACGCATGGCCCCCCTCCTGCCAGCCCTCCTCTCCCCCCTCCCACACGGCCACTCTGTGGTGGCCACCTTTCGAACCGTCCATCCTCCCTCCTCCGCACATCCATCGACTCCTCGCTGCTACCCCTTTGCCTGTAGTGCTGCGCGTAGACAACGAATCCGAAATTCCTGGCGCCAACACAGCGGCTCCTCCTTCGCTTGGCTATAAATACCAAAATCTCGTAGTCGCTCTTCGCTCATCCCAATTGTGTTTTGCTTCTCGTTCTGGCGCTCGTCGCTGAGAACTTAGAGAACTTAACATAATTTAATTTTTTGGAGATCAAGTATTTGCGTGCTGCTCGTCGGTCGACTTTTTTTTGATAGCTTACCCCCGAAGGGCAGGTAATTTGTCGGATGTTTTTGTCGTTATTACCATAATTAGTTAGTTTAGTGGTTATTAATTAGTTAGTTTATTGGTAATTAATTAGATAGTTTAGTGATAAATAATTAGTCGTAATTAGTTTAGTAGTTATCAGTCCCGCATATTGAATTAGTGCCAATGAACTACTCGTAATTTATTTAGTGGTAATTAATCAGTCGTAATTAGTTAGTTTAGTGGTAATTAGTGAGATTATTCATAGTTAATTAGTTTAGTGGTTATCAGTCTGACATATACATTAGTGCAAATTAAGAACTCATAATTCATTTAGTGGTAATTAATTAGCCATAATTAATTAGTTTAGTGGTAATTAATCAGGCGTAATTAGTGAGTTTATTCGTAATTAATTAGTTTAGTGGTAAATAATTGGTCGTAATTAGTTTAGTGGTTATCTGTCCGGCATATTAAATTAGTGGAAATTAACTACTAGCAATTAGTTTAGCGGTAAATAATTACTCGTAATGAATTTTTGGGAATTGTTGGTAATTAATTAATTATTCCTATTTAATTACACATATGTAATCCATCACTAGCATGCAAGTTATCGTATTTAATTACACATATGTACCGCGGACGGGGTTGTTATGGCTTTAAGTAATTTTGAACATGCAAGACTTATTAGTGTTTTATGGCGATAGTCTCGTACGGGCTGGACCCGGCGGGTTGGTATTGTCAAGATGCTAGTACAAGGTGGTCCGGACGGAGGGGCTCGACGCGATGAGTATTCAGGAGCTTCAGAGCTGCATCCGGAGGGAGTTCGTCACGGAGGCAACGACGAAGAAAGTTGTGATCGAGGGGATCACCTGCACGAATGATGTGTGGGAGCTCGTCAAGGTGGCTGGAAGCGTAGCATAGAGTCGGTACATGCAGATTGCCTCCCAACCCGAGGCGGCCATTTACGGGAAGCCGATGGTGTACGTGAATTTCATACGCAGGGCGTCGGGCTACCTTGATGATGCCAGGGTCTCTACAAGCGGGCAAGTGCATCTTGAGCCTGAAGACGACAGCACAGAATGTGCTGCCTCGGAGGGAAGACTCGCGCATAATTTTGTGCGAAATGAGGGGGTGAAATTGTGGTGGTCGGCCCACATTAACTGCCATGAGTATCTACCGGACCAGTTGCTCGGGTTGGAGTTCGACGAAGACGCCGACCCAAGCTCAGATGGTAGCGACGAGGACACACAACGTACCCAGGACATTACGCAGTGAAGTGCGTAGTGGAAGGCTGCCCTGGCAAGGTCAGCGCTCACCGAGCAAAGATCTTCGGCTCGGTCTTCACGGTCAAGGCGTTGATCGACCACACTTGCGAGCTTAGCGAGCCCCTACGGCAGCATCGGAACGTGACTTCCGCATATGTTGCAAGCCTCATCAAGCACCTAGTTGAGGCAGACGTGTCTGTCTCCCCTAAGATGCTGATGTCAGAAGTCATTAATCTGGTTGGCTATCCACTCAGCTACAACAAGGTCCGACGAGCCAAGTAGAAGTTCATCGAGTCCATGTACGGGACATACGAGGAGGCGTACAATCTTGTGCCGAGATTGTTCGAGCAGATAGCCGAATCAAACCCTGGCATGTACATAAACAAGGTTGACTGTGAAGATGCTGAGTGAGGGCCCAACCGCTTCATACTGGACCGGGTGTTCCGGGCTTTCACCCAGGCCGTTCGGGGCTTCCAGTTCTGTCGTCCTGTGCTCACGATGGATGACACTTTCCTCACGGGGAGGTACAAGGGCATCATTCTCACTACGGTGCGCGGCCGACATGAATGACCAGCTTCTCCCGGTGGTATTTTTCATTATGGAGAGTGAGAACACATCTAGTTGGTTGTGGTTCCTGATGAACGTGAAGTGGGCGGTCGTGGGAGACCGGCGCAACATATGACTTATCATATACCGCAATGCTGGGTTGTTGGCGGTCATCAACACCATATAGCATGGGACGGAATCCCCGAACCAGTGGAATGACGTGCAATCCAGGTAGTGCATGAGGCATCTTGCATCTAACTTATTCACGTGGTTCCACAGTTAGGCGATTATGAAAACGTTGAAGGCATTGTGTCTGCAGAACCAGAGGCAGAAGTTTGAGTCCATCTGGAGATACCTCGAACACCGGAGTACAAGGTATACAAGGGAGTCCACTCCGAAGGGAGAGTAACCCAGCAGTGCCATAAGTTTCTCGGAGTGGATTAATGGCCACGCTCCTAAATTAGAGAAATGGTCTCTTCTCTACGACACAGACGATTCGAGATACGAGATTATGACGACCAACATGTTTGAGGTCTACAACAGTGTCCTCAAAGGTGTGTAGTGCCTCCCTATCACCGCGATCGTCGAGGAGACATGGACTCGCACTGTTAGTTATTTAGTCAATAGAGCCACCGCAACCAAGTGACAGATGGAGGAAGGCAAGTAGTGGTTCGAGAACATGAAGAGGCACATGGACCAGAAGATGGAAAAGGCATGAATGCACGACATACGGGTGATCGATGGCCTCAGGAGGAAGTACGAGATCAGACTTCAGCAGAAATACATCAACAATCATGTCAGGGGGGAAAGAAAATAGGCATGCACCCTGGGTGATGTGACGACATGCACCTGCACAAGGCAGCTTCGCGTAGCAACGTGACCCGATGAGTCTGCTTCCCGCAGCGACGTGATGCAACTCTGCCACATGATTCCTCCTCGGGGTCGCTACCTCGAGGATGCGAATTTCCTTCAACCGAATTACAATTCATCCGTGTACGCAGGGCCGACTCGACATATAAGTACTACCGCTTCTACGGTGGGTTCTCTTGCATCAAGACTCCAACACAATCTAGCTCAGATGGAGAAGCAATAGGACGAGATCTACAAACTCGCAAGGCGTGCTGGGGCCCTCGACGAACAAAGGGAGCGTGCTAGGAGAGCACCTCCCCGCAGTGACACCCCCCGTAGCAGCAACCCCTATCGGAACATTCCAACAGAGCATTCACCCAACACCCGCCCGAGGGGGAGACGTCGCCCCTCTATTGGTGCAGTGTCACATGCAAGTTCTTCAAGTCCAAGTAGCGGCTCAGCCTGGGCAGGCGTTATTGAGGTTGCGCCAACTACTCCTCAGACTACCCCGACCATCGTTGGGACACAGGACGCTATCGACAGCTGGTAAGGACCAATTACAGTATGTTTTCCTACCATTTCTCTTTCAAAGTACGCACTAACAACCTCTTCCGTCTACCTGTAGTCCCTGGATCCGCTATATATGTGGCTATCACAAGTGGATCGACCAAGAGATCCACCCACACGACCAGTGGGGTCTCAACTACGAGAAGTGGGATGCCAAGAGGGACCGCGAGAATAGGGATGAGAAGCGCCGCAACGAAGAGCACAATGAGCGTATCCGACAGGAGACGTAAGCTCATCTCGAGGCGTGTAGGCACAGGGAGCGTGAGACTCGCCAGAGGGAGCACGAGAAAAAGAGTTAAATGGCGGCCGAGGCCAAGGCGGTCGGTGAGGAGTACAACACCGAGCTCGCAAGGAAGGGCAAATGGCCCTGGTCCACGTAGTAGGTTGGGCCATTCTGTAGTAGTCCCCTATCGTACCCGCTATTTTATTCCTATCTCCTAAAGGCATGTATACTTACATAGTCCGGATGTTTGTGTCGCAATGTACTGTAGTAGTAGCAAGGATGGCTAAAGCAATTAGCCGAACCATCATGCCATGTGACCACGTGTAACATTCTTCTGCCTACGGACTCTAATGTAGTTCTGGTTCCGTGCCTCATACTTTACCTTCAGTCGGTTAGCAGTCAACTGGCCATTGGGTTTCTCGAGACCCAGTATATATCGCCATCAAAATCACTATTGGCTATCTCATTGGCCAAAGACCGTTTTCCAGAAGTAGGAAAAAGTATAACATATTTGGAATATCCCACAACCTCCTCTAGACCGCTAATATACTTTGCTGTCAAGACATGTATATCACCAAAATATAACCTAGGATGTTTATATACAAGCACGTCTCTAGAAAGCTATCCATTGTTTCTGTTTAATAGGAGATATAGTAAGTAACAAACAATAAGGCCTCCTTTGAAACATCAGCAAATCTCAAATAACTAATGACTACATATTGTATATTGGTGCATGTTTTATAGGAGGCTAAGACATGCTAATGAATGATCCAAACGTAACATAAAATTCCTGCGTCATATTGTATATTGACATCTCCAATGGATTTGCACTGCAGTTTTTCCCCATACGTTCCAAGTCATATGAAATCATGAAATCTTAATTTCCGAAACCTAAAATCCAAATTTTCGTGACCTAAATCCTAAATTTTTGAGACAATTCCAGAACACATATAAAATTATCGAAACATCACACAATCAAGTCCACTGCGTGAGGAGCCTTCAACACAAAATTCACAATTTTTTGGAGCTCATTTTTTACATTTACAAATTCGTAGAAAACAATACATTTAAATGAAATTGGGAGATAAAATCAAAATGAGTAAAATTATGAAAAAGTTATACAATATAGTACACCGTGTTAGGAGCATTCACATAAAATTTTATAATTATTTGAACTCATTTGCTATATTTAAAAATCCTATGAACACAGCAAAAACCGAAACCCTAATGGGGGAGGGGGGACATGTGGCGGGCAGGCGGGCCACCGCACGGTGGCCGTGCGGAGAGGGGCTGTCGCACAGTGGCCATGCGGCAAGGGCTATTTTTGAAAAAAAAAATAGCGACCGTCATTCCGATAAATACAAAGTGAAAATGTGCTAATATAACAAAAAAATTCAAACTTTACTGCCTGGCTGTATTGTTCATTTGTACGGTTGAGCATATCCTCTCTACGGTGCCAAATCATGCTAATGGAGACGTAAGACGAGAGAAAGCAAAGTGGCTGAAATGCTTTCACTTCAGCTGGAGGTTTCTATGTTGGATTTGACCATCATTTTTTGCCACATGTTCATACAAGACACACCTTCATCTTGATCCCCCAAAAAAAAAACAGTGCAAACAATTCGCTCTGGTAACATATCATCAAGCTTTAATCCTTACGATCTGCAGCCTATCAGAGCCCACTCGGGCCCGGCCGGGCCGGCGGTCGTGGCACGCATGATCCCTCGGCCCGTGCCCGATCGACACGGCTGCGCCGGCCGGCAGAATGTCGCCACAAAATACCCCTGCCGGCTGCCACCACACTCAGACGGCCTCCACTAGCTAGCTAGGGACGACAGCAGGTAATGCAGGACAGACCGGCAGCTGCAGCCAGCAGCTAACATTCTTCACCAAGTGATTGGTGGCCAGCCAATCATTGCAAAGAATCATAATCTTTGCTTTGCTCCATAAGTGGTTTGGTAGGGTGAGTTAGGCCTCTCTTTCTTGTTGAGTTCAGTGCTGAAGTAATTAGGAATGCAATCTGCAGAGATAAGGCGTGTGTGGGTCAGCGTCGCGAATGCAGACATCTCCTGAAGGGCCATGTATGGAGTGTGTATATCAGTATATGTATGCCCTGATTTGGTGAGATGATGTTGTGGGAGGACGACCGGCGCGTGTGGTGCTGCCACAGCAGGTGTGGCAGGGAGGATGGCTTTTGGGGTTGGGGGTGGGGTATGTCGTGGGTGCGGAAGGAACCGCAAAAGGTGGATGAAGAAAATCATAGGCATCCGTGGAGTTAGGCGAAGAAGATGCAAAAGGGAAGACGTGTTCGTCGAAGACCGCATGACGGGAAGTGATAATCCGATGGGCTGTGAGGTCTATGCAGCGGTAGCCTTTGTGATTGGGAGGGTAACCAAGGAAAACATATGGAACCGACCGGGGAGAAAGTTTGTGTTTCATTGTGGTGGAAGTATTCGGGTAGCAAAGACAACCAAACATGCGGAGATGGGAGTATGACAGCGGAGTCTGAAACAAGGCCCGAAACAGAGTGAAAAAAAATCCAAGGTTTTGGTGGGTAGTCGGTTCAGGAGATATGTGGCCGCATGGAGGGATTCAACCCAAAAAGAAGAGGGCATGCATGATTGAAAAATGAGTGAGCGAACAATATCATTCACGGTACGAATAATATACGTTCAGACTTGTCGGTTTGTTGTGAAGTATGTGGACAAGAGAACCGAATGTGGATGCCGCGTGAGGCAGTGAACTGGTGGAGAGCATGGCTATTGAATTCACCACCACTGTCGCATTGGATGGCGCAAAGAACGGTGGAGAATTGAGTAGCAATACAGGCATGAAAATTGGATAAAATCGAAAACGTTTCAGATTTGAAATAGAGTGGGAAAGTCCACAAATAATGTGTGAAATCATCCAATATCACAAGGAAATACTTATAACCGGAAACGCTCTCCACCGACGATGTCCAAAGATCACAATGAATTAACTTAAAAGGACGAGTTGCGCGACTCGTAGACTTAGAAAAAGGTAAACGAACATATCAACCTAATTGACAAGCATGACACAAAGTGTTGTTATTTATTTTGGAAGGACATGAAATAGTGGAAGCGTCAGCGAGGTGGTGAAGTGTCGGATGACCAGGATGGTCAAGATGACGATGCCAAAGGACGTCAGAGGAGGTGGCGAGAGCTTGAGGTGTAGAAGGCCGGAGAGGGTAGAGCTCACCTGAACTATTGCACATGTTAATTTATCGTTTGGTCTGAAGATCCTTCACAGAAAAACCATGAGGGAGAGGAGACACGGAAGTGAGGTTACTGGAATTGGAGGACATGTGAGTGGTGGCGCCAGTGGTACACGCTGCAAGGTCATGGTGTTGAAAGCGTTGACAAGGCCGGAGGAGTCCCAGAAAGGCACATGAGTGGCGTGGGCGTTGCCGAGGTAGTAGCCGTCTGGGCTTGATCGGTCTTCTTGGTAGGGCGTGTGGCAATCAGAGGAGAAAGTCGGGGTGGGCCGGCGTATAGCCATGCGTCGCGCCAGGCTGCGGTGTGCCAAGGTGCTACGCAAGCGGTGGAGAAACGCCGGGGCGTGGGCTGAGAACGTCGGAGGTGGGGCAGAGCTGGATGGCGCCAATCCACGGGTTGTAGAAGGTTGGCATCAAGGGCCCGCCCTTGTGGCCCTTGCCTTTTCCTTTGCCGCGTTTTCCTCCACCATTACCGGTGTAGTTGCCACTGTTTGGCCAGGCGCCAGTGTTGCCGGCAAGGGGTGCGCGCCATTGGGGAGCACCGTAGGAGGGGGCACCCCTGGAGGTGGTGCCACAGTCGGCGGCGGTGGATGAGTCGGCGAGGAGTGCCAAGACTTGGGCAAGTTGATCACCATGAGCATCCTTTAGTTCCTCAAGGAGGAGGAGAGACCGAGCCTGTATGAAGGTTGGGAACGGTTGCATCATCGGAAGAAGAGAGGATAATGTCCGAAAATTCAAATCCATCCCCTTGATCATGGTGAGCACCATGCTTTGGTCGCTCATAGCCTGCCCAACGTTGCGGAGAGTGTCGGCAAGAGTCTTCAACTTGAGGCAGTAATTTGTTGAGGACAGATCGCCCTGAGCTAGATTACTGAATTTGGCCTGAAGGTAGATGGTTCGGGTTGTTTTGTTGTCCCGGTAGAGATTCTCGATTGTCGTCCAGACGTTGGCGGCGGTGGTGGAAAGCGCCATGACGGTGTCAAGAATTTCGGGAGAGATTGACCCGTAGAGCCAAGACAGGATGGTGGAGTCTCGACGCTTTCAATCAGCATGGGGGGGGGTGCTTGAAGAGCCGAAGACGATGGGATAATCTTTGAGGGCGAATTTGGTGACCACGACCTCGAAGAGTGTGCACCACTTCGCATAGTTGGAGGCAGAGAGGTCGAGGATGACGGGGACGAGAGTTTTGATGTTGACGCTGACAGCTTGTGCCTAGAGCAGCGTGTGGGCAGGAGCAACGGCGTTGTCATGGGCAGTAGAAGCGTCGCAGTCGTCGCCCATGGTGGTGCTGGCGGCCTGGAGATGGCGCAAGCGATGAGGGGGGTGGTTGGCGCGTGCGTCCGGAAGGGAATGCACATGGGAGGGCTTGCGTCCTGGAGATGGCGCAAGCGACGAGGGGGGTGGCACGTGTGGTTGAAAGAGATCGCACACAGGAGCAGCAGAAGAAAGACGGGTTAGGGGAACGTGACCGCATCTGATACCATGAAAGATTATGAAGAAGCCTCAAATGGCTCTATGCATTGATCCTCATATATATAGATTACAAAAGACATATTCTATCTATACAAGAGATTGCAATATATATTGTCGGTTTGGGAATAGTAACAATATCCATAAGTACAGAAGGAGATCAACCGGCCGGATGGATGGTGATCGGCACGTGCTAACACTTTTGTGGGACTTTTTCTACTTTCAATCGTGCCGCGAACCGAACTATAGCCAGGTGAATCGGAGTGTGATGAACTGATGATGGTACTGGAGGCCGGTTTGTTGCAGAGAACTTTCAGAAATGTCATGCATAGCTATGTTAACTATTTCTTTTCGAGCTGAAGCGTTGGCGCTTTTCAGCAAGGCGTGCAGGACTCCACTTACTTAAGAGTTCTGTTCCCATAAATGTAATATAAACTGAGTACAAGTCGGCAAAAGTGTGAATGCATTGATACACAGACATATATATACACGCTGATTTAAATGGCCAACTTAACTAGACGGCAGAAACATTTATGGATTTGGGTGACTTGGCCCCATTTCATTGTGCATGCATGTGTGAAAGAGAGGACCTATGCATGTATGAAACCTGGAAATATTCAGTGTTTAATTCAGAGCCAATATTGTATCCCAACTCTGCCAAGTCAAAGTCAAGCAAATAAACGAGTTCTCTCACAAATGGTGATATAAGTAAATACGAATGTGAATCATGCTCTTGTTAATTTGCTAATATTTCAATCCCCATTTTTTTGTTATCTTGAAACTATCCAATCTCAGATATAAGTTGTAGCTGGGCTGTAGCATATATGTACGTATAGTCTACCAACCCAGATGACCTATTCTAGCTCATACATACATTCACATCTCTATTTGACATTTCAAATTCAAACCCATGAAACTTCGATTGGAGTCAATTCAAGAACACTCAGAAAGAGATTGCGCTCGTGTGAGATGGAAAAATGCTATTCCATGCCACTCGTGGGAACACTCGCCGTTTTACAGTACTAGTCAACTGAGACATGACATATATAATCTCTGAATTAGTTTCTGATAAGAAACTAAACGATGATGCTTGGCGTCCCATGCATCACATAAACGTACCAAATCACTCCAAAACATGATCACAAGAGTCACGTTGATCGTGCAAGTTGCATGCACATATTTTTCAAGTACGTCGCTGCTGACCAGTCTTTTGTTCAAATAAGAACATATCTAAGAACAATCTAATACTGCAATTTTCTCTCTAACAAGAAAAAAAAACAGAAAAATGAAGTGGAAGTTAAAGTTTTCAGGATTAATCTCCCTTGTAAGAACATTTTTTTATGGTTTGTTCAAATTTTGTTTTGCTATTTGCTGTTTGTGATGAATAATCACGAAAAGATATTTGTGCATGCTGAGCTTGATGATACTGGTTACGCGGCAGTACATACATAGGGTGCTTTTGTGTTGTTAATTCTTCTTGAGAATTTGAGACACCGCCGCAAAGATTGAATTTTTATCTGCTCATGTACATTTCATCCAGAAGAAATTGTTTACCATATTTCAACTAGTACATAGTCCACAAATGTAGACAAATGCATGCAGCTTTGATGTTGAACTGGAAACTGTTGACCTGCAATTCAACTCAGCGTGTGAGTGACAGAGGGAATTGTTCAGAACTACTAGATGGATGATTAATCACATAGGGATGCCCTGCTGACCTCATCGTGATATCATGAGTGATGAGGTCTTGCATAATGCGTAGTTTGACTAATGTTTTATTCATTCATGTTGTGTGTGTGTGGGGGGCGCTATGCAGAACGTCAGAACCCATGGAGTTGGTAAGACCGGGAGATCATGCTCTAACACTGAAAAGAAATGATGCTAAAACTATTGTCCAATATATCATCATTTTTTTCATTTTTCTTTTACAATCTGAAACAATTCTACTAAACTAAGCTTGAGTGACGCATGTACAATCAAGCTTATATTTTGTGTCAGATTTGTAACTTGCATTGTCAAAAACCCCAGTCTGTTGTTTTTTCTGATTCAAGGGGCTAGCTAGTATGGTTATTGGCAGAATTTTTTTTAATTAATTAACCCTTTTTAATTTTTATTTTAAAGTTAACCTCGACGCACTTTATTTCCAATTCTAACCTTTTTGGTCATGCTACCATCCATGACGTGACAAAATAACGCTATCACGTGATTGAATAAGTTCACTAAATAGCATTTTTTTTGTCACACCACGGGTCGTAACGTGACCAAACAACACTGTCACGCCACAGGTGGTGGCGTGACAAGAGATACGGGAGGCGTGACAACGTTGTTTTTTCACGTCACGGGTGGTGGCGTGACCAAAAGGATCAGAATTAGAAATAAAGTGCGTTTAACTTTAAAATAAAAATTATAAAAAGGGTTAATTAATAAAAAAAATTCTTATTGGCATTGCCAACATTTAAAGTGTGGTGCGAGGCCTCAAGTTCAAAATAGATGTTGAAATGGTCTCCGGTATACATCTTTGACATATCACTATAAGATTTAACGCTATATTACGAACTACCATCACAAACTATTTCCCAAAAAAAAAAAATCATGTCGATTCTGTGCTCAAATGAAAAGGTCTGCACGATCGCACACATACGCCGTGGTTGCACTAGATATGGGCGCATTACAAATCCAAATCGACGCGTTGCCAACACTCTGTGAGCCTGCTGTCAAGTGGATATGTACACATTTGTCCAGTCCTTTTCTTCTCCGTTGAGCCCTTTCTCTATGGCATCATGACGAGCACAAATGATGTAGTACACGTGGCGGCCATCCGCTGGGCCTCCCTTGGACGAGTCCAGAAGCATGCAGAGCGGCCTAGCCCTATTCGAAGATCAAAACCAAAAATAGCACTGTAAACTTATCGGCAGACGATATGTATCCTCGTCCATGCCACGAGTGCACGAACCCTTTCGTCCCCTCTCCTGACAAGGGGACTTTCCACACGTGTCCCTCGTTCGTGCTCCTAAGGAGGGAACTTCCCTCGTCCACACGCTGGGCGAGGGGACTTCTCCCGTACTGCTAATTAATTACGATTAAATTGATTATGACTAAATAATTAGGACTAACTAACTACGACTAATTAATTATGAATAATTAGTTATGACTAGTTAATTGTGGCTAATTAACCATAACTAAATTGATTAGGACTAATTAATTACAAATAAATTAATTTCAGCTAATTAATTAAAACTAATTAATTAAAACTAAATAATTACAACTAAATAATTACAACTAATTAATTACTAATAATTAGTTATGACTAAATTAATTACGACTAATTAACCACGACTAATTGATTATGACTAATTAATTACAACTAAATAATTACGACTAAATAATTATAACTAAATAATTGTGACCAATTAATTACGACCAATTAATTACAACTTCCTCCCACAACTAGTTAATTAATTGATTACGGGTTTAATTAATTCTTACTAGTCGTAATTAAACCAAGGATTAATTAAATCTGTGTAATTAATTAATTAACTAGAAGTACGAGGGAAGTCCCCACTGTGCCGCGAACGAGAATTCATTAATTAAACCTGTGTAATTAATTACACAGTGGGGGTTAATTAATTACGACTAAATAATTACACGATGAGAGTTAATTAATTAACCCATGTAATTAGTAATAATTATTTAATTGTAATTATTTAGTCCTAATTAATTAGTTGTAATTAATTGGCCGTAATTAATTAGTCATAATTAATTAGTTGTAATTATTTAGTCATAATTAATTTAGTTGTAATTATTTAGTCGTAATTAATTAGTCAAAATTAATTTAGTTGTAATTAATTAGTCTAATTAATTAGTCGTGGTTAATTAGCCATAATTAATTTAGTCATAACTAATTATTCATAATTATTTAGTTGTAGTTAGTTAGTCGTTATTAATTAGTCGTAATTAGTTAGTCATAATCAATTTAATCATAATTAATTAGCAGTATGAGGGAAGTGCCCTCACGTAGTGAGTGGACGAGGGAAGCCTCCTCTCGAGACATGTGTCGGAAGTCCGCTCTCCAGGAGAGGGGACGATGACACGTGTTAGAAGTCTAATTACTACAGGTATAGATATATTTAAGTTTTATTTCGAATTTCATTTATTTTTTATTATACTTGACATAACTCTTTCTTTTAATCTAACCTGTTATAACTCAGGTCTCCTAGCTGGACAACCTCGGAGTAGCTAATCAGTATAGGCATACTTAATTTTATTATAATTTTAGATTTTTAGGATTTTATTTTGGAATTCAAATGGAATTCAAATTGCTAAATTCCTTTTTATTTTTATTTTGAATTTTAGTTATTTTTTATTGTACTTGATATATACTTTTTTAATCTAAGTCGTTATAGCTCGAGTTTGCGGATGGATGGCTAGATATTTTATTTTTTCCCAATTAACATGTGAATTTTTATTATACTTGATATGAACTCTTTATTTTAATCTAAGTCATTATAACTCAGGTCCTCTAGGGTGGCTAGATATTTTTCATTTTTTCCTGATTAACGTGAGAATTTTCTCGGAGTGCCTAATTAGTATAGGCAGTGGCGGACCTAGAATTTATCGGATTGGTGTTCAGAGTTAATAAAATATTATTCAATGGAAAAAAAAATCAAAGGTCCACACTAGCAAAAAAACAAAGTACAATCTTTCCGCACTAGAAATAACACCACAAAGAATTGAGAGAAATTACAAAATAATTAAGAAAAAATGTTGAAATGATAATTTGGGATTTGGGACCGAGGAATTGAGGAATAGAGAATTGGGGATGTACATGTGCTGCTATTGATGTATATAGTCTAACTCACCGACCCATGAATCTATAGTTTGCAGGTTTGATTGGTCATATGAAGTTGTATAACTTGAGAAGTTGAGAGCATCAATAAATTATATAGGCATGTCTGGGTGAATTTATATTCATATTGCTGAAGTATGCCACCCATCTGCACATATGGTGCCTCATGTGCTTCCTCAGCCGTGATGTGATTCACCCGACCTTGCCCTTGGGTTGGTGCTGATGAAGTTGGGGGCCTTCCTCTTCTTCTTTGTCTTAGGGTGTGTCTGAGACTGTCTTGCGTACCCAAGATTAACCTTGGTAGGAGGGGTAGATTGCTATTAGCAGTTACGAGCGAAGTGCCTGAGCCTACCACATTTAAAACATGCTAAGTGGGCAGGTGCAGCGCCACGCTGCTGGGGCTAACTTGGCCGGACGGGAGTGGTGTATGAGGCACCACTAGGTTGGCCTATTGGGGAGGGAGCTCGGGAAGAAGCGACTGACATGCCGCCCTTGCTAGAAGAGCCAGTCTGAAAGGGTCGATGGCTAGCAGTTGGACCATTGGAAGTTCCCATCTTCCTCTTGCGGCTGGTCTCAAAGGCCCTGTGTTCGCTCTTGAGGAACAAGGCCTTGTCGATCAGATGTTGGAAATCCTGGAAGTCATGAATGATCAACTGCACTCGCAGTCCATCACACAGCCCCTCCATGAATCGGTCGATCTTCTCTTCCTCATCTGCTATGTCATTCTGTGCATAGCAAGCCAGCTGATTGAACCGAGTAAGGTACTTAGTGACTGAGGAGTTGCCTTGCTTCAAGGTCCTGAATTCATTCCTCTTCATGCGCATAATAGTTGCAGGAATGAAGTTATACGAAGGCTTCTCGAACTCGGCCCATCCCACTTGGCCGCGACTTGTGCCCTCTTGGCACCTCGCTTGGGTTCTTCGACAACCCTGGCCACTAGGTAGTTATCCCACCAGTCGGTGGCTGGTCCCGTGAGTTGGTGTGTTGCATACACTACCTTGTATTCTTCTCGACATCGAGCCAAAGTCAGCTTCTTCTCCATAGTGCAAAGCCAATCTTCAGTTTCCAATGGCTCACTTGCACTAGAGAAGACGGGAGGCTTGGTGCGCATAAATTCTCCGAGCTTGGACCCATGGCTGGCCGCTCCGGCTTGCTGACTAGCGGCTATTGCTTGTAGCAGCTGGGTTTGTTGTGCCATCACTTGGGCCAGCGTGGGATGCTTAGGTGGTGCTGGTGTTGGTGCTGGGTCGCGACCATGACCACGACGACGACCCGCGGCTGCTCTCCTTGGAGGCATCTGTTTGCGAGGACTCTTTAGAGAGCAGTATGCGGCAATACAAAGTGATAACAGAAAAGAAGCCATCACAATGTAATATCCCAAAGTTCTGTTACCAAAATAAAAATAAATAAAGATATTGTTTTATTGGATTTTCTAGTTGTCAAAGTTCTTTCTTGATTTTCTGTAATTTAAAAAGAGTTTTCTTTGTTAAAAGAAAAAGGAAAAAATTATTTGATTTCTTGGTTTTAAAGTCAAAAAGAAAATTTATGGAGTTTTATGAGATTTTATTGGATTTAAAGTGAAAAGTAAAATTTTAATTATTTTCGGAATTTTAAAAGCTTTTCCTAATTATTTTAAAGCAAAAATAAATTATGTGCAAAAATAAAAGCCAACTTTGATTTCTTGGTTTTAAAGTCAAAAGCAAATTTATGGAGTTTTCTGAGATTTTATTGGATTTAAAGTGAAAAGTAAAATTTTTAATTATTTTCTGGAATTTTAAAAGCTTTTCCCTAATTATTTTAAAGCAAAAATAAATTATGTGCAAAAATAAAAGCCCACTGCTACAACCGAGCTCCGAGCTCCATTAATGGCCGAACCTCACTCTTTCTCCCCTTTCTTCGCACTCGGTGCATTAAAACCAATTCCGTTTAAAGGGGAACGTGCACGTTAACGTCACACACGTTACAACAACATCAATTGCACGTTTCCTCCACTACATGCAATTAATTTAGTCGTTTCATTTCGTTCTTCAATTGCACTCGAAACAGTCGTGTCGTTCTCCCTCCACAACTCCCCTCCGCCCCTATAAAAGGGAGCACGAGGTGCCCCTCCTCTCACCCATCCCATCCCCACCACTCACCTCTCCTCTCTCGCTCCCACCTTGCCGGCGCTAGAGGCAAATTTAACCAATATGCCTTCCTTTTTTATATCTATGCATGCATTAACTCTGTTACTGGGTGCAACTTGCGAGCACGGTAGTTATGGCCATCCTTGCTTTATGCAAATAAATTTCAGAGGAGAAGGACTTTGCTACCGGTGTGGATCTCGACGACTAGGCCGCTACCCTAGTCGATTGCCTGTGGCAGATCAGCTGGACTTCACTACTTCTTTGTCTTCCGCTATGTTCTTTATTGTTGGCTTGTAAGCCTCTTGTAATAAACTCTGTTGATTATTAATAAAGTTATGCGATTTAGGGATGTTACCATATCTGTTTACTGTGTGAACTAGCTAATGATCATGGGACTAGTTCAGAAATGCATAGAGGATTTTAGGGTGTTACTCCTGGGTCCGACACAAAAGTCTACCCAATACTCATGACACAAAACAACACGTTCAAAGCCAATTGGTAAAAATTAGAGAGATGCATTTAGACCAAAGACGAGTTCCGCAAAACCGAGAGAAAAGAAGCAGCCAGAAAAAAAAACCAGAATAAAATACATATATACTTTGAAGGGCTGCTAAGCTGTTCCCTAGTGTGTAGTCCTAGGTTTCTATCGACTAGCTAGCTAAGACCGTTACCCTATAGTCGGGGGCTCTGATACCAAGTCTATCGGACCCCAAATTTGGAATTTGGAATCCACTGTGTTAAACTGTGCCATTATCTGGATCAGTACATAGCACACATAGATACATTCTTGGACCATTCCCATAACCATGTAAGCTCAAAATAGACCTACGGTTAGGTCCATAGTCACGACCATTCTTGGTCGAAAAAGGAAATCTGGGGAGGTCTTGAAGAAGTCCTGAAGGTCTTGGAGAAGTCCTGGGGAGGTCCTGGAGTTGTCCCGAGGAGATCCTGGGGAGGTCTTGTAGAGGTCCTAAAGGTCCCAGAGAGGTCCTGAAGAAGTTCTGAGGAGGTCCTGGAGTTGTCCCGAGGAGATCCTGGGAAGGCCTTGAAGAGGTCATGAGGAAGTCCTGTAGTGGTCTCGTGGAGATCCTGGAGTGGTCCTGAAGAGGTCGAGGGAGGTCCTGAGGAGGTCCTGAAGGGAGGTCCCGAGGAGGTTCGGGAAGGAGGTTCGGGAAGGAGATCCTGGAGGGAGGTCCTGATGAGGTCCTGAGGAGTGGTCATAGATTGATTCCGAGGAGGTACTAAGGGGGTCCTGGAGAGGTTCCGAGAAGGTCCTGAGGAGTGGTCCTGGAGAGGTTCTGAGGAGGTCCTGAGGAGTGATCCTGGAGAGGCTCCGAGGAGGTCCTAAAGATCACACCCGATCGTAGGTGGTATGGTTGTACTCAGTGTAGACCGTGCTCGATGTGAATAGTGCTTGTAGGGACAATGCTCGTATGCACAATTGAGCAGTACAAGCCCGTAACACACACACACAGACATATCAGGCCGTGCGGCCAATCGTTTTACAAAAAGAGCCACGAAACAGAAATCTTACAAAAGTCAGAGTACAGAAACGAAGATAAGCGCAGAAGCAAAACAAGTCATAGTGGATCCATTCACTTTGCCCACAGGTAAGCAACTGGGGGTCACAGCCTAAGCTTCATCATCTTCACTGCCTTTTGGTTTAGCCTCCAAGTGGTAGTGGTTGTAGTAGGGGTCTTGATCGCATGGGTTTGAAAGATTATATTGGACGAGCTTGAGTACACAACCGCACTTTCATGAGCCAACACACAATCTTGATCGTATAGATCTGAGGCTAGTCAAGGGAAGTTTTAGAGTTCGTTTATTTGCACAAAGCCAAGTTTGAACTAGATAAGTAGTAGAAAATCCTGAGACTTAGCATTTTTAACAATCTGTTTTCATAAATGAATTTTCAATTGTAAAGTACTAGTGGAGGTCCCACCTCCTATACCATTGAGTGGCTCCATCCACCCAATGCTCGGGCTATCTCGTATTTACCCCTGGTCCCCGACCAGGCGTTCTCAAATCCCTAGGGTCCGATCCCATCCTTCATTTTCATTGCAAATGGTTCTGTAAAAATGAAAGCTATATCGAGAAAGTTCTCAGCACCACTCTTGACCGTGAGCACGGCTATCTAGATAGTTTTCTTACTCTGTAGAGTTTGCACACTTTACCCACAAGAGGTAATTGTCTTGATATATATACACACGTTTCCTTAGACATTGAATCAAGGGGAGATTACCACAAGGCCTTTACAATGCTCAACCTCGACGCACTCCATCCGCTACACTAAGGTTTCCACCGCCCGAAGCCACGCTCCCAGGAGGCCCCCTCTTGTGTCGTGTGGTTCCCGTAACCGTTCTCCCCAACCTGTCCACCAAGCATTCCACCTTGGTGAGCCACGCCAAGGCGAGCAAATTAGTTGGCCAGGTCGTACCCATTATAGACTTGTGGTTGCACTGTTTTTGCATGAGAGGTCATTCCAAGATTCAGTCCTTAATTGACTCGGGTGGTACATCCACATACCAACAATCTCTCGTGCCCCCGGCATCAGCCACTCTCTCCAGCCACCCGAGTCGAAAACAGTTTTTAGGTTTTCTTTGTTTTGAAAATATTCTTTAGTCCAACATATCAGCCAGGCTCCCAGCCTCGACTGCCCCAAATCACTTTCAAAAAGTTTTTAATGATTGTGGTCGGGCAATTTAAATGCCTGCATGAAATTGTATCAAAGTAAGGCTAAGCATGACACTTAGATACAGACTTATTAACTATTATGTTAACCATTAATTCTAGGGTGACAAGGATAATGTCCAAATTCAAGGTTTGGAAGTTTATACACAATTATTATTAAGGCATTAACTATGAGCTAGACCAATATAGTTGGATAAAACATAGCAATGTAATTTCATAATTTAAAACAACATAATTGGCAAAAGGTAGGTGCAATATGATCAAAGTGTTGACTCGCCTTGGTCGGGGTTTTGCTGACCATGTCCTGGATCAACCGGAGGATCTTCGATCACTTCAGCTTCTATATACGCAAGGATAACCAGAAGTCAAATAAACCCCGAGAAACTCAATTTGAAATCGACAACCAAATGAACTCCAATAAGTCCAAATACATTCAATGAAAGGGAACACTTTGAAAGGAAACACCCATATCTAACGACAATTTGGAGAGTCTAAGACCAAGGGTCTTAGACTAGGTTGGCTGAAGGTATAGACGAGTAGGGTCAAAACACAGTGGTTGAGCTCTGTGCTTAAAGCATTGTGGTCGAACAGTGTGGTCGAACCATAGTGGTCGAATGAGCAGTCGAACTGTGTGGTCGAAACACAGTGGTCGAACCATAGTTGTCGAACTGTGTGGTCGTGGAAGTGCTATGACCAGGGGAGGTTGTGGAGGTGTTATCACCAGGGGAAGGTCGTGGAAGTGTTACGACCTGGGGAGGTTGTGGAAATGTTACGACCTGGAGAGGTCGCGGAAGTGCTATGACCTGGGGAGGTCGTGGAGGTGTTACGACCAGGGGAGGTCGTGGGGGTGTTACGACCAGGGGGAGGTCGTGGAAGTGTTACGACCTGGGGAGGTCGTGGATATGTGATGACCTGGGGAGGTCGTGGAGGTGTTACAACCCGGGGAGGTCGCGGAAGTGTTACGACTTGGGGAGGTTGCGGAAGTGTTATGACCCGGGGGAGGTCGTGAAGGTGTTACGACCTAGGGAGGTCGTGGAGGTGTTATGACCTAGCGAGGTTGCGGAAATCTTCGACCACCGGAGTTCTTCTGTCCAAATACTTGGGAATGTGTTAGATCCTCTGGCAACTTTCTACAGAGAGGAGATACGACTAGATGTGGTCGGAGGAGGTTTCGGCTGTGCGTAGTCGAAGGAGTTTTGACTACGTGGTCGTAGAAGGCTTAACCGTGCATAGTCGAATGAGAGAAGTATTCGACTACACAACAGTGGTCAAAAGAAGCAAAAGTTCGACTGCTTTGACACGATCGAATGAGCCAGTGAAAGAGCCAGAGAAAGAACCAGATAAACATTAGAGAAAGAATAGGGTAGCTCGAACAAGGAGGAGCATCTGAGCCACTAGGAACGTACCGGTACGGAGCTGGGGAAACGAGCTAGCCGGAGTTGGGCTGACGACGGTGGAGCGCGACGGCGAGAGAAACTCCAGCCTCTGAAGAGTGGCTTGAGGAAGGAGAGTAGTCTTCGATCTTGTGGTAGCTCTATGGGAAGGGTAGATGGTCCTTAAGGGTGTCTTGGAGTATTCTGCAGTGAGGGGAGGAAATCTGAGGCCAAAGGTGACCCGATGGGCGCCAATGGCGGTGATGATGTGGGCTCGGCAAGCGAGCGCTTGAGCCTGACTGGAGCTCGAGTTCACTTGGGGGAGGAAGAAAGTGAGGCTAGCACTAGAATGGCGACGAAAGGCAACATGGGCTTGGAGCAACTATGTATAGGAACTTTGGCACAACTCGACAAGGAGGAGTGGTTGGTGTTGTTGACGGAGTGGGCAACATAGTGTAGCTGAGTGACGGTTTGAGCAGCTGCTATTAATGGCCGATTGATAGAATTTTATACTTGCTAAAATTCTGAGCTTTGCTTTAAGGGATTCTCACACGATGATAGATAAGAATCTGACATCTGTTATATAATTCTAATTGTACTTGTGCTAGCAAAAGAGAAAGTTCACTCAAACAACTCTCCAAAAATGTGATCGAGAATAACAACACTAGCTATCACATAAGAAGTTTTAAAAATCCCATATTTTTGCATTTATGGATTTTTGGGCTGTTACATGCTCTCAGCTGTGCTGAAAGTTTGGTTGGTTTGGCCGAAAATGGTCTAGATATTCTATTATGTGCTACAATCACTACTACAGAAAGGGTCATCACAAACGGTTCTAAACCATCATCACTGCATTTTTCGAACCGCTCGACTTTATGTGTCTGTGATAACAAAGTGTTATCACTGCATGCTTTTTGAGACATTTGTGATAAGAACAACACAGACGATTTTATGGTATAACCGTGTGTGAAGACCAACTATCACAAACGGTTATATGTACCAACTGTCTGTGATTAGATAAATAACATAGATGGTTAGGAAAAATAACTGGCTGTGATATCATAATTATCACAGATGGTTTTTAGTAGTAGCGTCTGTGATATCTGACATATCAAAGACGGTTTTTGGTAGTAGCCGTCTGTGATATCTGAATATCACAGATGATTTTTAGTGGTATCCGTCTGTGATTGGATACGTATCACAGACGGTTGTTAGTAGTAGCCGTCTGTGATTGTATATATATCCTAGACAGTTTGTTGGTCGTAGTCGTCTATGATTGGATACGTATCACATATGGTTTGTTGGTAGTAGCTGTTTGTGATATTATGCATTCACAGACTGTTTTTTGTGGTAACTGTCTATGATAGTATGCATTCACAGACAGTTTTTAGGGTTTTTGGCTAGCCTCAGGTAATGCTAGCCATGCCCTCTGAAAACAAGCAAGCAGAAAACAGATATATCACAATTGATTTGATATAAAACAACTCAAAGTGATTTAAAAACTCAATATCAATTACAAAGTGATTTGGATTACAACTCAAAGTGAATTACAATAAATTGGTGTCGCCTGGGTGAAACTCTCCATTCTGGTTAATGATCTCCCCCGTGATGAAGATGGCAAGTCTGTCCTCTAATGTCCGCGAGTATATTAGGATGGTAGGCACTTTCTTCCATTGTCATGCCCTAAGCTTGCCTTGAGAATGTAGTAAGCATATATATTTAAATTCATAATTATATAGGATTGAGTGACAAACCATGGATCCTTCGTCTTAGCACTCATGATTTCCAAAGATATGATGACAAGCGAGAATGCACATACGTTGCCTTATAGTTGTTCTTGTGACCTTTGCAAAAATAGAAGTGTGATATAGGATATATATATATATATATATATATATATATATATATATATATATATATATATATATATATATATATATATATATATATATATATATATATATATATATATATATATATATATATATAGTGGATTGAGAGGCTAGGTTACGAAGTGTGATATAGGATTATTGTGCTGTAGTGGGTACCAGAAATTTAGTCCTGTGTCGCAGTGTATCGCTCCATTCCTTGTGTGTCCCTCCCTCGGCAACATAGGCGCTAGACGACCTACGTGATTCCAAAAAGTTATCCTCAGACATTTCAAACGAAGGGAGACTACAATAGAGTTATGTATGGAGGAAATGAGCATACCTGTCGAGTAATTTTTGCACAATGGTGAAGTTGTGTGTTTTGTCAACTAGGGAATTAAGGTATATTACCTTGTTCCACTTTGTTACAATGACTAGAAGGATCCCATGGTAACTATGAGTATGTCGCTATAGTCATTAAACCTAAGTTCATATTGCGTATAAAGAACAAATAAAATTTGTATAGCAAGTAGTGAAGCACTTACCCCTGGTTACAGGGCACCAGTATGTAGTCCCTGTCGAGGTGAGTAAGCAATCCCTTCATTATGTACTTCTCGACGTAGGATGTGTTTTCGATGATGCTTTGCTCAGAGATCAACCGTGGGTCGAGGAAACCCATCGGCTGTCGTGGTCACCGGGCTTCTTACATCATGTGTCTATACATAAGCAATGAGTTATGATATTTATCGGTATTGCGTGAATGTATAACTTGATTGTACACACCTAGCATCGTAGAAGTGAGGCGTCGAGGTTGAATAGATCAATTAATTCTTCAAAGCCCATGATGAAGTAGCTCGCCTTGTGGAGGAAATGGTTCTCTATGTAGCTAATGGTGAATCCAGTAGGCCGGTCTTCCTTCGCCTCATCGGTCTGCCGCATGTACCAGGCATGCAAAGTCCGGCAAGCCAAACCAGCGTGGCGTAATATTATGTCAGAGACCAACGACATTCCGAGGGAGTACGTGCCGGGCTTGTGAGGCACCTCAATCTTCTTTGATTTGGCCTTAGCGCCTCACGTGCTATTTGTCTTCCTGGAAGACGACTCAACACGCTTTTCTTATTTCTTGGGCGCCGTCTCCACGTAAGCCGATACGGAGGCCTTCTGAAGCGGGGGTTGAGGTAGAGTCATTGAGGGTCTCTTTCTGGAAGACGACTCGACACACTTTTCTTGTTTCTTGGGCGTCGTCTCCACGGAAACCGATATGGAGGCCTCCTGAAGCGGGGATTGAGATGGAGTCATCGAGGGTACTGTTGGAGAGGCATGGTCATCGTGTGGAGATCATGGCACTGCAGGGTCAAGGGTGATGTCCCTCTTGGGCCACTGGACATAAGTATGCAAGGCATCTCCTAGTGTTATGATCTCTTCATTTGGGGGCTTTTCCAGCGAGACGACCATCAAATTATAATGTACCATGTCCACCTGGACCTCGGCGTAACCCTACGTCAGCTGGGCACCGTGCACCACTATCCCTTCCTCGCATGGATACACCACCCCGCCAAATTTCTCAGAAATGGACCCAACCAAATTTCACTTGGAGCTGCAGGCGTGGGCACCTACAAAACGCTACAGAATTAGCTAAGGCGTCCTACAGGTATATCTTTCGAGCATTCCAGAGATGTACATTACCTGGATGAGGTCGATAGGTAATTGGATGTCACCAAGTTTAGAAAGTGCAGGCGTGGATGCGACGCTACTCCAATGTTGAGGGGGACTGGCTCCCAAAATCGTAAGGACGGCTTGCGACTGGCTGCTGAGTTGATTTATTTGTTCTTGCAATGATGTTATCTGTCCTTGAAATTGTGCACTAATCTCTGCACTGATCTCTTGTTTCAACTGTTCCTCACGTTCGGCCTTGGATCTCTTCCGACTCCTATACGCCTCGGAGTCGTGTGGGAATCCATCCCTCTAAGGTACGTAAACCCCAAGGCCTCGCGTGCGACCCGGGTGCTCCTTGTTTCCTAGGGCCGTGGATAGTGTATCCTTCTCCCTTACTGCTTGGAAGGAGCCTTGGGAAGATTGGGTACTCAATGTTTGCTGCAAGAGGCCATCATGTTATTTTAGACCCTACGAAGTTATGGACTTATTAACAACTAGGTAGTTCGACATATCTTACCAGGCGTTGGGACACTGCCTCGTCTTCCGGGTTTGTGAAAGAGATGGCGCCCGACGATGTGATTGTGGCCCTCCCTCTTAACCAGTATTTGGCGCGCTCGTCTATGATCTCGGCAAATGGCGGGGAGACCTATGACTGGATTGCCACATTGTCCTCACTCATCCATCCTAGGAGTTTGCCCACGTACCCAGCGGTGCTGAGTCTGTGGGGTGAATGTTTTTTGCCTGGATAACCTTGTGCGCCGCACTTTGCTGTTGAAATTTGTCTGTCGTCTTCATCTGCACAAAGCCGTCCCATGTATTTGACGACACGAAACTATACTTCGTGCAGGGCGTCCGATCCTTGTTCACGTACTCCGTGACAAGCTTGCTCTTTAAGGTCTTCCAAGCGTATCTCATCGAGAGGAACACCTATCGTCGCACGAGATTGGAGAATTCTGCTGGGATATCGAACGACGTTGTAATTTCAGTCCACAACTGCGCTTTCTCTACGGCCGTCAGATCCTTTCATTTCTGTGTGGTGATGGGGACTCATTCCCTTCTAAGTATACCACAGGTGGTCTGGAATGCTGCCGCTGCTTTCTCTGGTAGCAGAGGGAACCCAGAGGTACTAACGGCCGTGATGGTCATTCGGCCCATAGGCATTTTCGATATTCCTCTGGTATGTCGCTTAGGTACCACTTTCCTCGGAGATCCAGACGCATTCAGTGACGTCGATGACGGCGGCGAAGACAGTGCGGACTACATCTCGCAAGATTAACAAATCAGTATTGCATCAATAAATGATATTACTGCAAGATCAACAAATCAATACTGCATCAATCAGGATAAAATGATCAACAGATAGAACTTCACAACAAAATAAATCATGAATTAAGAGTTCACTGTCAATATTTCAATTGAACCAACTACACAATATTTCAATTGACAGGAACATAAACAATAATCACAGTGAATAGAGGCTATCAACAGAATGGAGCAAAATGACCAGACAACATCAGCATAATGAAACAGAGGGATCTGATGAGCATGAATAACATGACACAATATTAGAGAATCCAACATTTGAAACTTCTATTAGCACAATCCAAAGTGGTGAGCTCGTACCTTGACAGGAGGCATCGACGAAAAGGGAGTCAAGGTTGGGGGTCGTAGAGGGAGGACGCCGACGCGGGGAGAGAGGAGGCTCGGGGATGACGGCGGCGTAGGGAGGATGATGGCGTAGAGAGGGGAGGCTCGGGGATGACGACGGCGTAGGGAGGACGACGGCACGGAGAGAGGAGGCTCGGGGATGATGGCGGCGTAGGGAGGATGACGGCGCGGAGAGAGGAGGCTCGGGGATGACGGCAGCATAGGGAGGACGATGGCGCGGAGAGGGGAGGCTCGGGAGGAACACAGGGAGTAGTAAGGAGGAAATACCTAGCGGGGCCCTACTTATAAATGCATATTGTAGACGGTTCTCTTAAAGAACCGTCTGTGATAAGTGCATATCACAGACGGTTTTATTCCAAGACCGTCTGCGATAATCGAGCATATCACAGACGGTTCTATTCCAGGACCGTCAGTGATAATCGAGCATATCACATACAGTTCTATTTTAATAACCGTCTGCGATAAGTATCACAGACAGTTTTATTATGGAACCGTCTGTGATGCTCGCGAAACTTTTTGGACGCGTGAGCGGGAGGTGAAATGTTTTGGCGCCTCGTTATCACAAACGGTTTATTCCACTAAACCGCCTGTGATAGTTCCTTCTATATCTAAAAAATATTCTGTTTTTCGGCTAGCCTCTAGGAATGCTAACCATGCCCTCTGAAAATAAGAAAGTAGCTAATACAATCACAGATGGAATGATTTCTTAATTAGTGAATCAATTACAATGGAATAATTTCTTAATTACGTGCCGAGTTTATTAATTACAATGGAACAATTTTTCCAAAAAGGGGTCATCATGTGGGATCATTCCACTTGCTATTTTGTTTTAAAATATAGCCCTTCACGATGATCGACGCGCATATAGCTAGCTTCCTCACTGGGTTCTTCCTCGTGCCTGATGCCGTCTCCGAAAGGAGGCAACTCATCAAATTGATTGTACTCTTTCTTATCCACGACATTATCAACTCTGACAATCCTTCTTTTTTTCATGAAGAACTACGTGGCAGTTCTTATTTGCCGGGTCCTTTACATAAAAAAACTTGAACAACTTACTTAGCGAGTACGGATGGTTCGTCCTTATATCCGACACATTCTAGGTCCATAGTAGTGACACCGTACTTGTCGACCTTCACACCCTTTGGAAGTTTGACCCAATGGCACCGAATCAGGGAGATGTTGAAAAGTACGTACTCAAGCTCCCAAATCTCCTCTACGAACCCATAGTAGGAACTCATCCCAACGGTATTGAACTGCTCGTGAAATGTATCTATGTGGACACCGCTATTCTGGACTGTGCTCTTTCTATCCTGAGCTGTCATATAAAATGTGTACCCATTTATGTCGTATCATTGCCATGTCACAATTATAAATTTTAGCCCTTTTGCCAACCATGGCAGTGTATCATCACTTGATGATGGCCCCCTAGTGAATTGCACCTTCAACCATGCGTTGAACCGGCGGTTGTGCTCTCTCGTGATCCAAACCTCTGATCGGCTTGGATTCTGTTGGTGTACCATGTCTTTGTGCTCGTCGATGTACAGGGACACTTGGGTCATGTGTTGCAAGACCATGAAATGGGCTTGAGTGTACGCGTCGAAATCGGGAGTGATTGCTTTCCTTCTAATGGTCCCGATACCCTCCAACCTCCCCTCACGACAAGATAGAGGCACACCTATCGGTTCCACCTAAGCCATGTAGTCGATGCAGAACTCAATGACCTCTTCAGTTGCATAACCTTCGATGATGCTACCCTCCGGTCGAGATCGATTCCGTACATAGGACTTGAGAATTCCCATGTACCTCTCGAATGGGTACATATGACGTAGGAACACAGGGCCGCATATCTTTATCTCTTTCACAAGGTGGACAGTGAGATGGACCATGATATCAAAAAATGATGGAGGGAAATACATCTCAAGATGACATAGAGTCGTCACCACCTCGGCCTGTAGCAAATCTAGTCCTTCGAGATCGATGACCTTCTGAGCAATTGAGTTAAAGAAATAAGACAGCCTCATGATTGCCACTCGGACCTTGTTCGGCAAAATACTTCTAATTGTAACAGGAAGCATTTGTGTCATCAGCACATGACAATCATGAGACTTCATACTAATTAATTTCAAATCTCCCATAGAAACAAGTTTCTTCATGCTGGCGGAGTAAACGGACGGAACTTTCACACCGTGTAAGCTCTGGCACAGTTCCTTTCTCTTGGCCTTGGATAGAGTATAGCAAGCTGGGGGAAGGTACGTTCGTCCTTTATCGGTCACTTTCGGTGCTAACTAGGTCCTTATGTTCATATCAACCAAGTCACGCCGTGCGTTAACACCATCCTTTGTTTTGTCACGAATGTTCAGTAAGAGACCAATCAAACTATCACATACATTCTTCTCCACGTGCATGACGTCGATGCAGTGGCGAACTTCTAAGTGCTATCAATAAGGTAAGTCCCAAAAAATTGATCGCTTCTTCTAGATGTTTTTTTGACGAGTCCTCAATTTACGACTCTTTCCAAGCACAACATCGATATCCTTGACCATATCATAGACCTCTTTCCCTCTAAAAGCCGTTGGAGCTGAACCGTCCTCCTTATTTTCGTCGAATTGTTTCTTCATCTTGCGGTATGAGTGATACTTGGGAAGGAACCTACGGTGACGCATATACACAGTTTTGCGTGAGTTGTTCAGCCACACATTCTCCGTATCATGTAAGCAGTGCAGACATGCTTTGGCTTCTTTTGTACTGAACCCCGACAGGTTACCAAGGGTAGGAAAATCATTGATGGTGCAGAACAACATGGCGTGTAAAGTAAAGTTCTCTCGTTTGTATGCATCCCATATCTGTACCCCTTCGTTCCACAGTGTCACAAGACCTTCCAGCAATGGTTCTAGGTACACATCATTATCGTTCTCAGGTTGCTTCAGCCCTTGGATACGTAGTGACATCAAAATGTACTTCCACTTCATACACAACCAAGGAGGAAGGTTGTACATACATAGATTCATAGGCCAGGTGCTATGTCGGCTGCTCATATTTCCGAAAGGATTCATTCCATCTGTACTCAACCCAAACCTTATATTCCTCGGTTCTGCACCGAAGTATTTGAAACTCCTATCAAAGTTTCTCCACTGGGCAGAATCAGCAGGGTGTCTTATCTTTCCATCTTTCTTACGCTTCTCCGAGTGCCAACGCAGCAATCTTGCCTCCTTTCAGCTCGGAAATAAACGCTTTAAACGGGAAATTATAGGTAGATACCACAACAGCTTAGCAGGACGTCCTTACTTCACCTCGATGCCCTCGCCGTCATCGAAGTGATTCTTACTCTTGTATCGGGATGCTTTGCACACCGGACATACATGCATATCTGCATACTCTTTACAGTAGAGGATACAATCGTTCGGGCATGCATGTATTCTTTATACTTCCATTCCCAGTGGACAAAGAACCTTCTTGGCTTGATAGGTGGTTCTAGGCAACACGTTTTCCTCTAGAAGGATGTTCGCTACAAGACCTAGTAACGCCGTGAAACTCTTGTCGGACCAACTATTGCTTGCCATTAATTTCAATAGTTCAAGCACGGAGGACAACCTTGTGTATTCTGGCTTGCAGCCTAGGAACAAAGGTTTCTCCGAGTACTCCATTAAGCCCTCGAATCTACCAAACTCTCCCCCACTATATTCCCCTTCTGCATCGCGTAGCATCTGATCCAAATTGTCATCGTACGACCTACCCTCATCGAAAGCATAGTCCACATCCGGTATATCGTTGTCTCCCTCGACGATGTTACTACCTTCCGATATAATCTACTCTTCATTGTGACTAGTCCAACATGTATACTCCTTTTTAAAACCCCTTCGAATCAAATGGCCCTCGATCTGCGTCGGGTTCGTAAACATCTTCAGATTATCGCAATCAATGCATGGACAATACATAAATTTTATCCCCTTCTTCAACACATCCTGCTCAGCAGCTCTTTTAAAAGCAGACACACCATCAATGTAGTCTTTACTCATACGGTTCTCAACGTACATCCAGCTTCGGTCCATTTGCGCTACGCACGCAACAAATTAGATTAATACACGCAACTACTCTTTCTATTGACCAAACATACTACAAATTGAATAACGATCTACCCAGGGCAAATATAAATTTAAGGATTACAGATCATCATAACTGAGGCTCACGATGATGTAAACAATATTATTTTACACAATACAGGACAAGTGAATGTGTATATACATGCTGCTCATTGTTCTATTGTAAATCTTAACTTCCAATAGCCTCCTTAGATGATAAACCTTGCTATCATCCATGCATCTCTCTAGATTATAATGCATATAATTAGAAGCAAATACTAACCTTAGACCACCAAGAATAAATAGATCTACAAGCACACTTGCAAATCTACAGTATTTAATTCTTTCACCAAATGCCCCAGAGCAGGCCGCCTCCTTCAAAGCAGCCGCATATCAGAGACAGATCTGTCTGGAGTCAGGATGACAAGATATTTAATTGTGAATATCACAGACCATTCTTGAAAAGACCCGTCAGCGAGACGTAACACAGACAGTTTTAAATAACCACCGTCTGTGATAATCGTAGGCTCCCACGGGTCTTGTGAAGAACCTTCACAGACGGTTCTTAAAAGAATCGTTTGTGACATTCGGAGACCTTATTTATCACAGACGGTTCTTAACAATAACCGTCTGTGATATTTGCCATTAAATATCAAGTCGTTCCCTCAGATCTAGATCTATCAGAAGTGAGAAATGTCTTTGATTTGTGCGACTGCTTTGAAGGAGGTGGCTAGCTCTAGGGTGCGTTTGGTGAAAGAAATACCGTAGATTTTCCAGTGTACTTGTATTTCTATTTGTTCTTGCTGGTCTAAGGTTAGTATTCCTTTGTCTCTGATGCGGCTGCTTTGAAGAAGATGTCGAGTACGGCGAGGAAAGCAACCAAGCCCACCACGAAGCATGTTCTTTTTTTTCGGTTGTCGTCCATGCAGCATGAGGTGATGCGACAGTAGCCACAGCCTACATCATTGAAGCTAACACACTCTCCTTGCGGCCATGCTTCTTAAACTTGCAGGGGCTGGTCATACCGTGGTTATATTCATTAGCATTCTCTAGCTGATCGGTATGACCGACCCCTGCGAGTTCAAGAAGCATGGCTGCCTAGAGAGTGTGTGTTCGATGAGGTTAGTCGTGGCTGCTGTCTCATCCTCATGTTGCGTGGACGACCCCAAAAAATCATACATTGTCGTGGACTTGGTTGCTTTCTTAGGCGTACTCACCAGCTTCTTCAAAGCAGTCGACCTTATCAGAGACAGTTCTTATTAATAACCGTCTGTGATACACATCATAGACGGTTCTAATTAAAAACCGTTTGTGATAAATAAACATCATAGACGGTTTATGTTAATAACCGTCTGTGATAAATAAACATCACAAACGGTTCGTGTTAATAACCTTCTGTGATAATTATATATCACAGACTGTTGTAGTTTATAACCGTCTGTGATATTTATCACAAACAGTTTATTCCATTAAACCGCCTATGATAGTTCCATAGCCAAAAAATGTTCACACGCCAGGATAAGTAGGCCTAATCCTGAGCTTTCGCATCTTCTTCTAGTAGTTGAGCTCAGGTCTTTCTCATTCTAGCCTCACCTCACCTCATCTCCTCCTCTTGAGTGAGGGCCATATGTCTGAGGTGTCGAGCACACCGAATCGGATATAAGGTTAGTATTCCTTTGTCTCTGATGTAGCTGCATGATCTTTTTTTGGGGGATCGTCCATGCAGCATGAGGAGGATGAGATAGCAACCACGTCATACTTCATCGAACCAGCAAGTTCAAGAAGCATGGCTCTCAGAAGAGTGCATGAAGAGGCTATTTCACTGGCATTCCTCCAGACACAACTGCGGGCCTCGAATCTATGCCATGCAGCTTGTAAAATCCTCCTCCTCATGCTACTTGGGCACATCCGAGGCCTGCAGTTGTGTCTGGAGGAATGTTAGCGAAATAGCCTCCTCATGCGGTCTTCTGGCGGCCATGCTTCTTGAACTTGGAGGCTTGATGAGGTCGGCTGTGGCTGCTGTCTCATCCTCCTCATACTGCGTGGATGACCCTTTGAAAAAAACGCTTATCAGAGATGGTTCTTGTTAATAACTGTCTATAACACACAATACCGACGGTTCTAATTAAAAACCGTTTGTGATAATTAAACATAACATACGGTTCGTATTACTAACCGTCTATGATATTTATACAATCATAGACTGTTGTAGTTTATAACCATTTGTGATACATATCACAGACGGTTTATTCCACTAAACCGCCTGTGATAGTTTACATACCACCATAAGTAGGGCCAATCCTGAGCTTTTTCATCTTCTTCTAGTAGTTGAGCTCAGCTCTTTCTCCTTTTGGTCTCACCTCACCTCATCTCCTCCTCTTGAGTGAGAGCCATATGTCTGAGGTGTCGAGCTCATTGAATTGGAGGGCCCTAGCGCTAGCCACTGCTAGGCGGGTGGATTGCTCTAACTGCCGTGTGCAAGCAAATGTGTTCTACGCCAACACCGAGGGAAATACTGGTCAGGTGTTTCACAAATGTCCTTATTTCTTAGTAAGTAAACTTAATTTTGATTTCTTACGGTTTGGATGTTTCTCCAATAGCTATGAAATGTGTGTGCTGTTTTGGCGTTTGTATGGTTCTGTAGGCTAGAGGATTTCAATATTTCCAGTGGGCAGACACCATGGACAGAGCAAGGGAGCGCAACAATACAGGGCAAAGGATGGATTCTAGGCTGGAGCAGAGAATGGAAGTTGTGCTGGAGCAGAGGCTAAACATGCTGGAGTTGAAGATGGAGCGCATTCTGGACCATATCGAGTGGTTGGAGAAGATTTTGTGTGTGTGTGTATCATTGTTGTAATTTATGGTATATTTGTGAAGTAGCTGGTTTCCTGTAGTAGTAGTAAAAAATATCACAGACGGTTCCAACTACAAACCATCGGTGATACATATCATAGATGGTTATAGTTAAAAAACCATCTGTGAAGTATTCATTATCACAAACGGTTGTTGTTAATAACCGTCTGTGATAATTATATATCACAAACGATTTTTTCCACTAAACTGCCTGTGATAGTAAACAAGTTCAGCATAGACAGTAACTTAACTTCAAACTGGATTTTTTTTGTATTTACATATGGCCAAACAGCGTGGCCAGTCGCTTCTTACAAAAGATTTCAAAACGTAAAAATAATAAAAGATCGAGTTTTCTAGTGGCCCAAGTAGTCTGCTATCTCCGTTATCAAAGCTTCGTAGGCGACGTCATCGGCATCGGAGGGTTCAGGATCAGCACAGGTCGCTTGAAACACTTCCAACCGTAGATGTGATCGTTCCATACTCGCCCAAAGAAGCTCCTCTTGAGGAGCCAAGTAGAGAAGCGCCCATAGGCCCTCTTCTCTTGCTTGAGGGGTCTCGGTTTGGTCGATTCGTTCACTCGCCGCCTCGATGTCGCATTCCAAGCGACGGTAATCCTCCTGCAGACGTGCAATCTCTTGCTTGAGGACTACACCGATGGCGAGGTTAGCTCGCCAAAAGCTGCAGACCACCTGGAAGACACGGCACAGGAGGTCATCTAGACGACGCAACATCGCCGTCACATGTCCCGGCATAACGTCCACTGGAGGAGGGAGGACACTGTGATTACAGTGTCCTTCCGCAGCTTCCGCCAGCGTATGGCCGGCGTGGTGCTTGTACAGGATGGCCAGGTAGGCCATCAATGCCGGTGTTAGGGGAGAAGAGTGGGGAGCCATTCTATTTTTGCTTGAGAGTAGCTAGAACGATGTGTGAGGAGTACGGTGGTGGATGATCTCGTTTGTGCTTGAGAGTATAGCGATGTGTGAGGAGTACGGCGGCAGATGATCATTCTTATAAAACATGCAAGGAGACGCATCGCGCGGGAGGCGAAGTGGCAATGAACATATCACATACACTTCCAACCACAAACCGTCTGAGATATAAAATTATCATGGACGGTTCTTTTTAAGAACCGTCTATGAATTATCACAGACGGTTCGGATTCAAAACCATCTGTGATAGTTATTAATATCACAGTCGGTTCTAGTTAATATCCGTCTGTGATATTTCACAGACGGTTTTAAACATGCACCGTCTGTGATATTAATAACTATCTCAGACGGTTTTGAAACATGCACCGTCTGTGATATCACATCTTCACAGACGTTTTTTTGCCGCAGCCAATAGCACAGACGTGCGCTATACCAAAACCATATGTAATTGTATTTAATACAGACGGTTCTGAGGAACCGTCTGTGATGAGGCGTCAGGGTTTGCCAATAAATAAGCCTTGAGATATTGGGCCGAGTCATTGTGGGGGAAGGCTGAAACAGTGACCGAATGTGGAATGCCTTGGCTTTGGTGAAATTTGTCTTGAGTCTTTGAGTGTCATGAGTGAGGTGCCGATGAAATGAGCTTTTTGAAGACATTACATGTTGATTTAACCCATTTTCTAGTATATACATGTATTATACCTTATATATACTAAATTTTTACCCAAAATTTTGGGTGTTCAGCTGAATACCCTTGAACCCAGTTGGGTCCGCCCCTGAGTATAGGTATATCGATGTGATTATCGATATTCAGGAGAAATTATTCGGGGGCAAGAAATATATAAGAGTATATGACACATAGTATAAATTAGGAAGTCCATGCATGCTTCTGAGTCTCTACGTAAGAAATTATCTATTTCTAGTTCGATTCGGCTTTGAGTCCCTATGTCGTTTCCTCTTGTGTCATGAATATGTTTTAGCCGTGGGGCTGGATACATGAGATAGTATATATGCGCGTGCATATGTGCAACAATTTGTGAGAAGGTTAAGTTGGTCAATGAGGATGGTAAACTTGTTTGGAAGTTGGGGATAAGAAATGTCAATTCTATGGTCATGCAGAGGACATTGATCATCTCTTCATCTATTGTCCTTTGATTAGATTTATTTGAAATACTCTGAAAGCTACTTTTGGTTTCACTTCTTCTCCTCAAACTGTAGAGCATCTTTTCGGGAGTTGGTTGGACATTTTTAGTGCAATGGTTAGGAAATTGGTCACGGCTGGAATTGCTACAGTGGTATGGGTCATTTGGAAAGCTCGTAATGTAGCTTGTTTTAAAAATATCATACCTAATGATCCCACTGATCTCATTTTTGCTATCTGTTTTTGATTAAAGCAATGGACAATTTTGCAGTCAAAGAAGGAGGCAAAAGAAGATCTTCGGTTAGGAATCAATTTACTAGATAGGATGGCGTGTGAAGTTTATAATTCAAGACATGGGTGGAGACCAATGGTTGCAAGGATTGATAGATGACGATGAGGAATTGGTTCAGTAGTTTACTTCAAGTTGGTCTGAAGATTGAAATGCATCAAGCTGGTATGAAGAGTGAATTACATCTAAACTTTTGGTCTTGCTAGTTCGAAAGACTGGTTGTAATAAAAAGTTGATGTTAAATTCTATAGCTAGTCTACTTTCTTTTTTGATCTCCTTTGCACTGAGTTGCTTTGTCCAGCTCATGTGAGAGGTTGAGGGCTGGTCAAAAAAGAGTTTGTTTTCTTTCATTCTCTTTGTCGTAAAAAACAATTTGGTTTCTGTTATGGAAATCGGAAGGGTCTTCGTCTGTTATAAAAAAATGTGAAACAGTTTATATCAGACTCCATCTAGCATCTTCCATGAGTTTGGTGCCTCACGGAATATCCATCTAAAATTTAATAGCCATGTCACAAACTACACTATGTAATCCTAGCCTTAGGCTATACCAACTTTTTAGATGGGTGAGATTTTCACTTTTCTGATTAATGCGAGAATTTTAAGTATTTTTTTTCTCTGATTAATAAGGTAATTTCTAGTTTTTTTCTCCGAGAATTAATGTGGGGGGGGGGGGGTTTGGAGAGTCTCCAATTAGTAAAGATAAAGATGACACACGTGGCAGCACAAAATCCGAAGTTAATTGGTGAGCTAATGGGGAAGTTGATGACATAAAAGTTAGGCAAAATTTTGCTACGTACAAGACTCCCAACTTTTGTGTCCTTAGCTATTGGACACCAAAAAATCGTGTCTTTGCCAAAAGAAACTAAAATTTTGTGGCACTTTGTTGTGGAACACTAAGGTCATTAAAATATCATTTTTGGGCTAAAGAGGAGAGAAAAGGCTAGTGAAAAGTCCATTTTGCCCTTCCGGTCTACTTCTTCCTCTTCTCTTCCTCCCAACCGAACTAGCCTGGATCCGGCCGTGGGCCGCCGAATCCAGCCGCCTCAGGCCACCACCATTGTTGCCTCCCCCATGGACGACAACGAGCTCAAGAAATGGTTTTGCTAAAGCGGAATGAGTATGGAGTAGAACACAGAGTGTGGAATCTTGTAGTGCTGGTGGATTGGACGGAGTGACTCAGAGATGGTCGAAACACGAGCGTGATGGCCATGGTGGACATGGGAATAGGGGAGGTTGGTAGCAGCTTCTTCGGCGGTGGGAACGACCAAATGAGGGGTCTATGAGTACTAGAGAATCGAGGCGGTTTTGGTGATGTGAATGGCAAGGCGGGAGCGAGGCCGAGGTGGCCTAGTGTCGGTGGTGGCGCACGGGACATTTATTCTCCTGCAATGGTGGCCTTACAGCGGTGGTGCAAGGGAACAGAGGGGCGCACGAGTATCAGTGGATCACGACGAAGCTTCGTGTATGCTTGGTTTGGGTGGAGGAGCTTGGCATTGTGCTGGCACCGTGCATATGGAGCTCGGGGCGACGACGCTAATGGATGCGGCGAGTCGAGAGGTATTTGAGTAGAAGAAAGGGTGAAATGGGATCAACATGATGTGTTGAAGGAGAATCAGCGATCAATTTTTGGAAGAGAAGCTTTGTGGGCGAGGAATTTCTTGAAGTAGCTGATTTGGGGCATGACCCGGTGGCGTGGCTTATCAACGTTGGGGATGAAGAAGAAGCGATGCGACGCTGCTGCTGGCTTCAAAAGGGTGAGGCAAAGCAGTTTTCTTAGCTCGACTGGCGGACGCATGAGAAAATGCCATAGCGTTGGTCTTGGTGTTTCGGCGTGGCTAGAGTTGGGGAAGATCATAGCTATCCCAGCACTCCCTCTCTGCTTTCTTTTGTTCCTTGTGCAAATGCCGTAGTGTCTCCGCCTCTATCCCTTGCCGCCGACAACACTCCAGTGAACCACTCTGGCCTCCGCCACCACCAACAGACTCCTCATGACCCCTGGAATTCCATTTTTACTGTTTCTCATGGTCCCCTGTCCCTCCTTCGCCGTCGGTGAGCTCGCATCACTGCCTTCCCTGATTTCTTTCTCTCTCTCTATATATATATCTCTCGCGTCATCAAGACTGTCTGAAGGCCGACTTGAGCTAAACCTTGTGTGTATAAGGTTGAACCAAACTGACTGACCGAGTTAGGCACTGTGCATTGAAGCCATTTTACAAAGTTTCTCTCTCCTATTCGGCCAGATATATTATTTTAATGAGAGGAGTGTCTAATAATAAATAGCCACAATTTTTTAGTGTTTTTTTTTATCAAGACACGATTTTAGATGCCCAATAACCAAGGATACAAAAGTTAAGTGTCCTACAGCAAGTTTTTCCTAAAAGTTAGCACCGTACGATCATATCCTTGAGAGGTTCAACCTAACATGTATAAGACATGTATCTCTCAGGGTTATTTTCCAGCTAATACAGTGTGAAATCCACTTCCATGCTGTGCATGTGTCCTTGACACTGGGAAATTTTATTTTGGCCGTCATCTTTGCTTGTGGTCGTGCCCATCACGTACGTACGATATCTCACGGCCACGGAGAAAATTCTCACAAGCACACACATGCATCATGCATGCGTCGACCATGTTTCACACGGTCGGTGCTAGAGCCGACCTCAGATCTTCACTATAAAGTCTAGGTGACTTTGGAGCACTAGGGTTTAGTCATGCAACTAATTAATTCATTTGTCCTTTACACAGTACTACTATCTCACAGGTCACTGCACAATACAGCACCACACTGAGCCAGACACTGTGTGTTGATGGTTAAACCAAACCGACTGAATGAGTTAGACACTGCGCATTAAGATCATTTTACAAATTTTATCGCTCCTATTCGGCCAGATATATTATTTTAATAAGAGGAGTGTCTAATAGCAAATAGTTACAAAATTTTAGTGTCTTTTTTTTTTTATCAAGACTCGATTTTGAGATGTCCAATAGCCAAAGACACAAAAGTTGAGTGTCCTACATCAAGTTTTTCCTAAAAGTTAGTACCGTGTGATCATATCCTTGAGAGGTCCAACCTAACATTTTTTTTAGATAATGGAAGAGAAAATATTTTTTGGTCTCTGCATCAAGGATATACACAACCTATTTTATTAACGAGTTTAAAGCATCAAAGTAACCAAACCTGTTAAAAATGGCATGAAGCCTTACAAGCAAATGATGACTGCAATCTAAACTCAATCATTACAAATCCTGTGACTAAACCGCCACCCATTAATGCTTAAAATTTGCTTCGCCACAACCTCCAGCCGGTCGCTTCCAGCCAATATGGACTCCTTCTGGGCCGGTTTCTACAAATTTGCCTAAGCCCTCAGCTAGTGCCCAGTCAAAAAGATAATCTGCAATGGATTAGTGACAATCTTTTTTTTATTAAAAACAGCATCATTCCGACATAACCAGATAGACCAACATAAGGCACTAGCTCCCAGTAGGAGTTGTGACTTTAAAATTTTGGGAATACTAGCTAATCAATTCCCAAACAGATTTGCTATACTCGCAGGAGGAGATAATTTAAATGCACATTGAACTGTCCACCATGAAAGACGTGCAAAGGAGCATTCAATAAAAAGATGTTGAATTGTTTCCTCGTTAATATAAAAACAACACTTTTTGCTTCCTCTCAAATTTCTTTTGAACAGATTATCTTTAGTTAAAACTACCCCTTTTTTAGATACCGTAGGAATATTTTCACTGTTAATGGAATTTTAATTATCCAAAAGTGGTTCCTAATGGAGATTTGAGAACTTGTAATTAGTGCCGCATAAAAGGATTGTACTGAAAAAGTCCCAGATTTATTCAAATTCCACTTGAAAACATCTATTTGAGGGATCAGCTGTACATTAGCGAGTCTCAAAAGTAACTCATTCGACACATGCAACTTAGGCCCAACAATAGGTCGTCGAAAAGATATAATTAAAGGAGCTGCTCTCAGAATATTCCTCACTGTATCATCCTTTCTCCTTACCACATTATAAAGGAGTGGATATTAACTTTTCAGTGGAGAGTCTCTTAACCAAATATCTTTCCAAAACCTAATTTGCATTCCATTTTTAATCTGGAATGAACCAAAACGAAAAAACTGATCTTTGATTTTCATTAAACCTGACCAAAAGTGGAAAGTTCTAGGCTTGTTAACCATCTGCGAAAGACACTTCCCACCCAAATATTTTCTTTGTAACATAGATTGCTATACTCCTTCTTCATTAAGCAACTTAAACAACCATTTTTCAAGTAAACTTTTGTTTTTTGTGTCTAAATTTTGAATGCCTAGGCCGCCCTGCTCTTTGGGTGAACACACTAAACTCCACTTAGCAAATCTATATTTTCATTTATGATTATCACTCTGCCAGTAAAAACGAGAACGATAAAAATCTAATCGTTTGAGGACCTCCCTAGGAACCTCAAAAAAGGATAACAAAAATATTGGCAGACTGCTAAGCACTGAGTTAATAAGTACTAAACGTCCACCAACAGACATATTTTTTATTTTCCAACTGCTAAGTTTCTTTTCAACTCTATCCTCAATCCCTTTCCAATCACAATTCCTTAGTTTTCTGAAGTGAATTGGAATACCTAGATACATGAAAGGAAAGGCACCGACTTCACAACCAAATAATTGAGTATACCGCGATTCAACCTCTTTGGCAGTACCAAAACAAAAAATTCCACTCTTGTGAAAATTAATCTTTAAACCTGATAATTGTTCAAAGACACATAGAATAAGCTTGAGATTTTTTCTTGTTCTAAATCATTATTCAAGAAGAGGATAGTGTCATCAGCATACTGTAATATTGACAACCCATCATCAATCAAGTGGGGAACTACTCCTGATAAAAGACCTTCTTCTTTAGCTCTAGAGATAAAGATGACAAGCATGTCCACAACAATATTAAAAAGAATTGGAGACATAGGATCACTTTGCCTTAGACCCTTCTGGGTTTGAAAAAAGGATCCTAAATCGTCATTGACTTTTATTCCAACACTTCCTTGCTTAACAAAACTTTCCACCCAAGAACACCACTTAGTTGAAAAGCCTTTCATTCTCAAAGTTTGAAGTAAAAATGGCCATTTTACTTTGTCGTAAGCTTTTTCAAAGTCGATCTTGAATACTATTCCATCCAAATTTTGTTTATGTAACTCATGGATTGTTTCATGATGGATAACAACTCCATCAAGAATAAATTCCCCCTGCATAAACGCTGACTGAGATGATCTGACAACCTTTTGAGCTACACCAATAATTCTGTTAGTAGCGACTTTGGTAAAAACTTTAAAACTAACATTTAGAAGGCAAATAGGTCTATATTGTTGTATTTTCTTAGCATCCGTTTTTTTGGAAGCAGTGTAATGATCCCAAAATTCAAGCTAAAAAGAGACATTGAGCAAGTCTGAAACTCATGAAACATGGCCATCAAGCCCTTTTTAATGATTTCCCAAAACACTTGATAGAACTCAGCTAGGAAGCCATCTGGTCTGGATGCTTTGTTATGTTCCATTCGAAAGATAGCTTTTTGCACTTCCTTCTCCGTGAAAGGTTCTATAAGGATTTCGTTTTCAGCATCCGAAACTTGAGGCATGTCATTCGTAAAAGTATCAATCATGGATAAATGATTAACCGGATGGTCCAAATAGATATTTATAATAGTTGGTGATATACTCTTTTAATTGTACATCACCCTAAATTATCCCCTCTCCTATGTTTACCATTCGCAATCGAATGATAATAACATGTATTTCTATCTCCCTCCAAAAGAAATTTCATTTTGGATCTTTGGTACCATTTAATTTCTTCTTCTCTTAACAAATGTGCCAATTTTTCATTAGCAATTTTTTTAAGAGACAGGTCTTCATCAGACAAACTCCAAAGCTCAGCTTTCTTATCGATCTTATCAATTATCATGTTGAGTTCTCGTTTTTCCTTTTTATTATTCCGACTGATATTTTTAGCCCAACCTTGAAGATATTGTCTAAGAGATCTAACCTTACATTGCCAAATGTGTAAGGCAGATTGCCCTCTAATTTCCTTTTTCCAAATGTCGGCCACCATCTCCCTAAACGCTTCCCTACACAGCCAACCTAATTCAAATTTAAATAAAGGCTGACTCCTTGTATTAGAGGAGGCCGCTCTCGTATTTAAGAGTAATGGTGTGTGATCCGACAAAGACCTTTGAAGAGCATTAACTGTAACCAAAGAAAATTTATGTTCCCAATTTGTACTCATTAACACTCTATCCAGCTTTTCAAAGGTTGGATTATCTAACGAATTGGCCCAAGTAAACTTTCTCCCAAATAAGTCTATTTCCCTTAAATCCAAATTATTAATCACAACATTAAACAAAAAAGGCCATCTATACTCAAAATTATCATTATTTTTTTCGTCTGCATGCCTGATAATATTAAAATCACCCCCAACTAAAATGGGAAGTGAATCTTTCCTACATGCATGAACGAGTTCAGTAAGGAATTTCTCCTTGAATTGGATTTGAGCTGCACAGTAAACAACCACAAGAATCCATTGGAAATCATCCTCTCTATATTTTCTGGTGAAACTTTACATAAAAATCACCAGCGTTAATAGAACCAATATAAAAAAACCCCGAGGATCCACCCCTAAAAGGATTCCCCCGGATCGACCTTATGGCGGAGAACAATGCCACAAAAAATCCCGTCCACTACAAAGATGATTAAGACTAGACACTGAAAATTCTTTTTTACCAGTTGCAAGATAACCACAAAACCTAAATGTTGCTCCTTAACCACTTCACAAATGTAACGATGTTTAGCCAAGTCACCCAGACCTCTGCTATTCCAAAAAAGACCTTTCATTTTACCTTTAATTTGATTGGCCTATTGCGAAAAGTTTTCGTTTTCGACCTCTTTCTATTTGTCACCAATGTAAAATTAGATTAGTCATCCTCTGCAACGTCATCAAAATCACTACAAAAAATGATTCAGGGCTGAGATATCGTTGCAATCCAGATTCTCATCCTCCATCTCCTCTACGTTTACCACTCCTTTGTTTTTTAATCTCCCTAGTTCCAGAGTCTTAAGATTGTTAATCGAACTACCTATCTCTGTACTATCAGATCCCAAAGAAATGCCAATGCTAGCAATTTTTTCAACAATTTGCTCATCAGAAAAAGACATAAATGAAAATTTATTTCTAGACTTACTTGAATCAAGTTCGAGAATACGAACTTTCGCACATCGCATAGCCTTTTGGATCAAGTCATCATCACTAGACTGTTACTTCTTGATGCATGCACTCTGTCTAATGTCCACCGGATCAACCCTCTGAATCAACGCCGGCCAAGAAACTGGACTTGCAGCTAAAGCAACCTTGACAACTGTGGGATCATCCACCACCCCTTTGTTAGCCATGGAAACAACCAACTAAGGGTCTTTGTCCTCTTTGTTAACAAGAACAGCTGCTGTAGTAACCAAGGTAGGCGCAACCGGCTCCAAGGGTCCTTCCTCAGCTGCTGTAATAACCAAGGTAGGCGCAATCGGCCCCAAGGGTCCTTCCTCTGCAGCATCCGGCTCCACTTGGAACTTCCCAACAACTTTCGCACCATAGCAATCATCCCACACAGACCCATCTTATGGAATTGCTGCGGCACTTTGTGATGCTTGTGAGATTGCCACAACAGCGGGAGAAACTAACGTGACGGTGTGACTGCTTAGCGCTGTTGCGACCTAGTCTGATGTTGTGCTTGCCAAATCAACAGATGGTGCGGCAACTCAATCCCCTAGCACGGTAGGAACGTTCATCTCATCCTGGACCATCAAGGAATCTTCCATGATAGAACCACCACCCGAAACAACTGTTAGATCCTTCTTCTGGTCTAAGTGTAAACAAGTTGTGGCATCGGCCAAACTCAAACCCTAGACATTCGAGATTGATACACCGTCCCCACAAGCACCAGTCTCAAACACCTTTCTGTCCGCCCTTGGTGTAACCCAAATAGTATCCAATGTTAAGAGGCCCAAGGTAGTACCCTTAGTAATTGAGGAAGATTGACCCACGCGATTACCAGAACCGTTCGATTGAGAATCCGAATTATTCTTCAATATCTTAGCATCTCTGTCTCCCATCTCAACATCTTTGCCTCTACCCCGAATTGTCCTCCCCTCATGATCCTCTCTCCGATCAATGTATTCATCAACAACTTCTAACACATCTTCTTCAACTTTGAAAAAAATGTCGTAAACACACTGGCCAACCACAATCTCTACACTAGAAGGTATTGCCTCAATATCTAGTACTCCTACCAGCATACAAATCAAATCATGCTTACGAACCTTTAACATATCCACTCTAAAAGTAGTGCCGATGATTGAGCCTATAGCACAAAGGCTCAAAAAGTCACGTACTTCATAGGGCACTCCGAGAACCTGAACCCATACCTTATGAAGCTGATACTTAGGTATGGGTTTCAAATTCCATTCTGCGAATTGCATCACCACCTTATGTTCCTTCACATGCACATCACCAATAGCTATCATATGAAGCATATCCAGCATGGTTGGAAAATGAACTAAAAATGCATTGTCACCCTTAATCTCCACCTGTGGCTGCCAATTCATTGGAATTAGTCTTCTCAACTCTGCAATCAAAAGGTCTTCTAACAGTTGCTCACCAATGATCTTAACAAGCCTTGTCTTATTATTCTCTTTCTTTAACTTCTTCGACCCAGATGTTGGGATATGGTAAAACCCCAACCCGTCAACACCGAACCCACACAAATTAGCAATAGGTCTCGGCATCAGCGACAACAGGCACTTATTTGCTAAATGATTCTCGCCCTCACAAATGTCATAATTTAAGATTGCTTTACAATTGTCTATTCCATGACCCTTCCCTTTACACTGAAAGTAGATAATGTTGGAAATAGTACCTGCGGAACCAGTGTTGTCAAGATGAGTACCCCCTCCGAACCTACCTACCACCTCCGGCCCTCCCTCGGCCATTACCAGATACCCGAGCCTGATGCTAAAAAAGGTTGTCGCAAACACCAATAACAGGTAATTTTTCGTGCCCGTCGAAAGCGCCGTTCGGCCCTGCAGCCTGCTCGTCGGCTCCACCACTGACTGAAAACTGTCCAGCTCCACCATTGGTCGGATTTAGACCCCCGCCAAAGCTAGCCTGACCACCATTGTCACTGTTGACAAGAAATTGTCCAGCACCTCCGCTTCCCATGTTCTGCGTACCGCCGAAGACAGCCACACCACTGACCCAAAGAACTGGCCTCCGGTGCCCGCTGAGACGAGAAGCTTCAGCGCCATCGTGGCACAGTAGATGCCCCCACGAAGCTAAAGCGCCTTTGCTATGCCCGGCAGCCGAGCCACCGCTGAAGTCGATTTAGGGCATCTGTCTACCTAAAGCTTTTAGCTTATCGCCTACGCGACCCCGCCGAATGCCATGCCGCTGCAAAGAACCTCCATGAAACTTCGCCTATCACCGTTCTTGATCTTGACCACCGCGGAGTCTTGATCGTGGGTTAACCGAAAGCGACACACCATCTCGTCGAAATTACCGAAGCGTGGCAAACCGCTTTTTTGGGTTTGATCTGAATTGCTAAGAGGCAAACAAACTTTTTTTGGGCCCAGCCCAATGACCTTAGGGTCAACCGAAGATTGGATGGGCAGAAAATATGGTGGAGCTCGCGGGATAGATTCCAAAGCTGGGGGAACTGCCTGCACGTACGCATTTTGAATTGACTCCAAATCCAGCGAGATTAACGCGCACTTAACGCTACACCCCGAGACTTCCATTGACCCGGACTTTTGGTTTCGGTGAGCTCTATCCATGGCCGCACCCAACGTCAATGGAGGTGACAAGCGAGGAGGTGGTACTGGCCCTTGCCATGGCCGAGTAGCACCACAACACTTCCGTCTCGACGATAGACCCATCGCACTGAGCTCTGCTGAAGAGTATCCCGCCATAATTGCATCGCCATAGACATGCGAAAGGTAGATGAGTTAATAGATTAAACTCCGTTACTGTCAGAAGATTTCGAGACTCCTTCGGAACAATCGGACGACCACTTCTCTGTTTTTGATTCAATTGCCGCTTCCGTCAAGATGATATCCTCGTCTTCAAGGAACCACCTTCTTGTAACTGCCAAATCCTAGATCCAATCGCCGCACTAACAATCTGATGAACCAACGATAAAGGCACTAGGACATCACCCGTGCCTGAAACACCACCGGCTTCAGCCCCCTCCAACTCCGACCTCATGATGTCCCAGCACCTCAAAACATGAAGGACTTGGGGGCTACAACACCAACGACCTGCCGCATCGGATCTTTGTAATGTTACAATACGATAAGTTTTGTATCAGTCCAACCTAACATGTATCTCTCAAGTGTGAAATCCACTTCCATGTTGTGCATGTGTCCTTTGACACTGTGATTTTTTTTTTGGCCGTCATCTTTGCTTGTGGTTCACTACTACAGAAAAAATCTTCACAGATGGTTCAAAAACGTCATCACAGACGGTTTCGTGAGCCGTCTGAGTTTATGGGTCAGTAATGATATGAGGTCATCATAGACGGTTTTCGAATCGTCTGTGATACATACTATCACAAACAGTTTGTAAATGAAACCGTTTGTGATAGTTGACTATCATAGACGGTTTTATCTACAAACCGTCTGTGATATATATTCTCTATAAAGTCAGTTCAAGAAGCATAGTTGCCAAGACAGCGCGTGGACATACAATTACCTAGATGTCGTCGATAGGAAATTGGACTTGACATCAAGGAATGGTTGGTTGCTGATACATGAAGCCACTTCCCAGTCAGAGTACCGGTTTTAAAGGCACAAGCAGCCACTGCTTGGAGACTTTATAGAGAAGAGACCAGGAATAGAATAGTAGGACGTACCTAGGACGCAAGGGAGGAGAACTTGGCCAGCATAAACACGGTTACATAGATAAAGATGAAATGAATGGCGAGAGACAGGTGAAGAGGTGTTATAGTAGTTTTTGACTCATTTGGTCTTGTTTTGGAACAGAATACACACCAATTAATAAATAATTTGTATGTTAATTGCAGCTTTACAAATTAGCCTAACCTTTACAAATATGAAAAGTTAATTGCAGCCAAGCCACATCCGAACCACATCCCATGTAAGCCAACCAAGCACAAAGAACCAGCATCAATAACCCTCAGTATTCATCAGAGAGCATTAACCAAACCCACCATTTTGCCCCATTTATTTTTGTTAATCTAAACCCACAACATGAACTAAGCAAAATGAATAGAATGCACATACACCAATAGCCCTCAGTTTACATCACAGAGCAAGGGGACTATTAATATGAACTAATTATCAATTCAATTTAAGCATAAGACTATTAACATCATTGAGCAGTTCAACAGCAATACAATAAGACCAAGGGTGTCCAAACTCACCACACCAGTAGTAGCCCTCAGCATCCATCGCAGAGCACTAGCCATTTTCATCACAGAGTAGGGGTAGAGACAGAAAGGGAGTAAGGGAGGGTGATGCCTCAGTACAGCATAACCACGGCGGCGATCCCACCACCAGCACAACCCTCATCCATCTCCTTCACCTTGCATAAATCACACAAACATCAGGACGCAACTTAAGGCTCAAGCATAAAAATCAAACTCAACAAAAGACATTAAGCTAACAGAGAGGAGAATAGAGGGAGGATGGGGAAAGCAAAGCCAAGGGGGCCAGGGCCCGAGTGTAGGAGGTCGAGCAGGCGTGGGCCGCGCTAGAGAACCAAGCCAGGCACGCGTGCAGGTAGTAGGTGCAGGTGGCGGTGTAGGCGACACGCAGGGCCAAGCCTAGTAGCTTGGGTGGCGGCGTCACTGTAGTTGTGGCACGACACTAACACTGCATAAGACACTCCTATCGTAGGAGTGTCTTGTGCGATCTTGGTGTCATGTCTGTCGGTGGCGACAGGAAGAAACAGCGGTGTCGACAGCGGGTCAGCAGCGGCGTCGAGGTCGGGGCACTTTCGGGTGGGGAGAGCAGAGCGAGAGTAAGGGCGCTGAGGAGTGACGAGTTAGGGCGGGCGCAAACCCTAGCAGGCTCCTACTAATAAAGAGATATCACATACGGTTCTATTATGGAACCGTCTGTGATATGGTTGTTCTCAAGTTCTATGTTTTGAGCATATTATCATGTATACATGCATTAATTACATGACATGAAGAAATTACATGTTTATATGTCAATTTTGTCATTTAAAATACTGCTGAAAATTTGCTTTAACTATGATACATATCACAGATCGGATATAATTAATTAGTTAAATAAAATTTTCAGCTGTATTTTAAATGACAAAATTTTCAGCAGTATTTTAAATGACAAAATTTCAAAATGAAAAAAAAAACAGCTGGTCACCTGCTTCGGCACATCCTCGGACAGAGGAGTGAAGACACTGTTGAAATTACAGTATTCTTCATGACATCCGCCAACGTCTGACGAGAGGCGCCATGCGGTATGGCGGTAGGCAATCGATACTGGCGACAAGGAAACAGGCCGAGAGGGAGCCATATTTCTGCTTTAGAAGTATAGAGTTATATGTGGGGATGATATCAATCATCTTCGATGGCGGATGATCCTTTTTATAAAACAAGGAATAAATTCAGCGCGTGAGACGAAGAGACGCATTGAGGAGCCGAAACGGCATTGATGCAACGAAAAGAGCGCGCCGGCGGCGGCAATGACGAAGAAACTCATCGGCGGCGAAAGCGCGCCGAGTTGAAGCGATATTATCACAGACGGTTATAATTAAAAACCGTCTGTGAAGTACAATTGTCACAGACGGTTCGTGCTTATAATCGTCTGCGAAGTATCACAGATGGTTTTTAATATGAACCGTCTTCACAGACGGTTTTAATATGAACAGTCTATGATATTACCTTCTTCACAGACGGTTTTTAGTGCAGGCAGTAACACAGACGGTTATTAATATGAACCGTCTGTGATTGCATGTAATATAGATATTTTTGGTTAACCGTTTATGATAAGGCGTTCAGTATTAGTTTTTTTTTATAGTAGTGTTGTGCCAATCTGGTACGTACGATATGTCACGGCCACGGAGAAAATTCTCACAAGCGCACACATGCATCATGCATGCGTCAAACATGTTTCACACATTCGGTGCTACTGCCGACCTCAGATCTTCACTATAAAGTCTAGGTGACTTTGGAGCACTAGGGTTTAGTCGTGCAACTAGTTAATTCATTTGTCCTTTACACAGTACTACTGTCTCACAGGTCACAAGTTGCACGGTTTCTCACCTGTGCAATTCGTCCGGTTTTTAGTATTACTTGGCAGCATGGACTGTTACACAGTACTAATGCGTTTTTGGTAGTCTCGGTGTTTTATGGTGTCACCTCTATTGGAGCTGATATTGATGCTTTTGGTGTGGCCCTACCGAGACCGGTGTATCTCTATTATCTTTAAAATGCATGGCAGAGCTTCTGCCATTGTTTAAAAAAAGGTATTCTCTGGAAATTCTAGAGGAAAGAAAATGGTCAGATAGCCACCTTATTTTACTAATACATGTGGCCCCACATGCAGCAGACTACTCAGAGCATCTACAACAATCTCTATAAATTTATTCTTAGAGATTGCCACATCGACTTTTAGATGATGTGGAGGAGAAAGATGAGGAGAGAAGGTGAAAGCTGTTTCTACATGAAGAAACTATCAGATTGTTAATACCAAGACATAAGAAACAACAAAAAACTCTATTGGAGGTTTAATTGTTACCTAAACACTCATTTTGTGGATCTCACTGCCTACCAACAACCAACAAACTTGTAGCAATTAAAGTCTTAGATACAAGTTTAAGAAACAATTCATTGGAATGGTTGTTTCTTTTTATTAGATTAAGTACTCTCTCTTTTCTTTTAGTAACAAGTTAAGAAACAAACTATTGCAGATGCTTTCTTAGCATCATCTAAAAAGAGTGACAACCTCTTAGTAACAACTAAGGTGGATTGTTGTAGATGCTCTTATATAGCTAGCTAGACTGAAATGAAAGCACCAAATTAATTATCTTGCATGATCCCCATGCACCTAGCATGCATGCAGGCATCCTATGCAAGCATGTCACCAACAGGTCAAGGCAAAGCACTACGGTAGAGAAAATCCTGGTGCGTTTTTCATCAAATATATCGCCTACGCCCACTCATTGCGTAGTCTTTTCCACTCAAATTCCTTCCGTTTACAAGTGACATGTACCATTGGCAGTACAAAATTGAAGATCGAGGAGGAAAACGAGTGTAATATCCTCGCTAACTCGTAGTGCGGTTCATATGATCTATAAGAAATCATGTGATAGAATTAGTTTCATATTGCTTGTCTAAAGAGAGTTGTAGTAGTATATAATGCCTATTAGGTCTAAACTTAGTACTTCCGGGTTAACCCTTTTACATAAAGTGAGAACGAAAGTGTAAGTGAGGTGCTATGTGTGCATGGGTCCGCTCCACGGTGGGCTAGGCATTGAGCAGATTTGGACCAGGGTGTTACAGATAGTATCAGAGCATCAACTTTCGCTGCACGGACGCCTGCGGGGCAAGAGCGCGGGCATATGGCGCATTACACATGTGGTCCTGGAGTGGACACACGGCATAGCATATATGCCGGCACTGGATGCACGGACGTGTACTGAGGGGTGGTTCTGGGCATTTGCCGCGTATGCGGTGTGCTGCCGAGGCCGTCAGCCCTTGAGGGGGGTGAATATAATACCCCGGCTTATTCGTAGTGCGGCCCATAAGAAGTCATGTGGTGGGATTAGTCTCATATTGCTTGTCTAAAGAGAGTTGTAGTAGTGTTGGGTCCAAACTTAGCACCTCCGGGTTAACCCTTTTATATAAAGCGAGGACGAAAGTGTAAGTGAGATGCTATGTATGCGTAAATCCAACTCACAGTGGACTAGGTATTAAGCGGATTTTGGACAGGGCGTTACAACGAGAGAATAGTATTAGAAAGTTGACTAAGACGTCGAAGCACTACGTGAAAGAGCAATATCGCGCCTCTACGTACTGCGTACACTTGGCGAGAGTTCTGGTGATCTGAGAGAGAGAGAGAGTAATGAATAGTGAGCATTAGTTCATTGTGAGATGCCACTGGTACTGTAGGGATTTTATTCACCCAATCAGTCAAATTTAGTTAGTAGTCACGCTTAAATGTGACTGGCTGTGGCAAATAAGATAAGAAACACAAAAGCTTTTCTAAAATTTTTAGGTGAATGAAAGATAATAAAAATCCGGGTGACTGAAAATGAGCAAAACCGTAATAAAAATGTCTTGTATATTATATCCCAATCTTGTAAAGAATAACACCATTTCCTCCGGGGGAGCGCTGATATTGTTTACAGAAAAGGTCGGGAGATGGCCCTCGCGTAGCCACCGGCGCCTCACGTCGTCCCCCTCGGGACGACTTCAGGCGACTCCACCCCACCGCCACCGCCCCTCGCCGCACCCGCCCGGCCGCCGCCGCCATCGGCGTCTGCTCGGCGGCGGCCCCCCCCCCTTTTTTCTCCTCTCCCTCCCCTTTCTTCTCCCTGTCGGTTGGAACTCTCCGTCGCGTGGTGCTTGCCGAGCCCGCCCTTCGCCGCCGCTCCGCTCGGCCCGGCGGATCGGGCTCACCCTCGCCGGATCCGCTCCGGCCCGGCCGGATCTGTCGCCCGGCGGATCTGCGTCTGGTGGCTGCTTTCGAGCGGATCCATGGCGTGGTGGTAACCGTGGCGGCGCCCGGAGGTCGCGCGATTTTAACCGTCTCGCCGGCGGTGGCGGTAGCGCGACGCCCGAGGGTCGAATGGATTGGAGCGCGTCGGCCGTAGCTTCTTCGTCTTGAGCCCTATCCTGCGGCCGGCGGCGGGGTGACTTTGGCGGCGGCGGCGGCGGCAGCCGGCCGTGAGGGCGGTTTAGCGGCGGCAGGCTTCTGGCGGCGGCCGTTGAGGCTAACCGGCGGCTGCGGCGGCTACGGCTTCTCCGGCGGTGCTCGGTGGTTGCCTCGATGTGCGTCTTGCGGGGAGCCGAGCAGTGCGCGATGGCGTCTGTGTGAGTAGAAGAGCGTGTGGTGACCGCCAACGGCGAGCCCGAGCGTGAGGCCGAGTTGATGTGGCGGCCACGGCTGCGGAGATTGCCTCGGTCGCATGGTATTTGTGGTCTGTGGCCGTGCAGTGCCTTTTGCATTTGGCGTGGGTGGTTTTGGCCCGTACCTCTTTTGTGCAGGTTTCTGGGGCGCGGAGCCATAGCCAGCTACTGCCCGACTTCTTTGGTGCAAAGGTCGTTGACGCCTTCGGGCGCCATCCCCTCCTTGGAGGCGACACCTTCGCGTCTCCTCCTCCCTAGATGCTTCTCCGGGTGAAAACCCTGTCTGGGTGTCCGGATGGGCGACGACGACATTGTTATCGTTACCATCCTGAAGGCGTCGCTTCGAGAAGTCCCTGCACTCTTCGTTTTGTTCTGCCGGCTTCTTCTGTAGGTTTACCCCAACGTCCTCGATTCACGGTGGCCCTTCTTCTGGTTTGACGCTTCACGACAGCTTTCGGGTCCAATGCGCGCTCCTCCAAAGCGTCGTGCTGCCGACTGGTGTGGCAGAGAGTAGCGGCGTGGGAGCTGGGCTCCGCCGACCGAGTTGTGTGACCGAGAGGCGCGGCGTGGGAGCTGGGCTCCGCCGATAGCGAGGAGCGGCGTGGGAGTTGGGCTCCGTCGACCGAGTTGTTAGGTTGGTTGGTTCTTGTGGTGAGTTGGGTTGGCCTTACTGCTTTATGCGGTTGTGCCTCTCCGGTGTGAGTGTCGTTCTGTTCGAGTTGATGTCGTTTTGTCGTCTCGGGGTTGGCTGCCGATTTCCCTTTTCTGAAACCGTGCATCTGTTAAGGTTTTTGGGCCCGGTTTCCCTTATAAACTGGATCAATTCTCTTCTTCTTTATATATACGCTCAGCAGGAGCTCCATTAAAAAAAAAAACACCATTTCCTCCCATTTCATTATTCAAATTCCTTTTACTTACATGCATATGTGCATGCCAAACACATGTACCGAAAAGAAGTCTGAAAAAATGGATGAGAAAAAGAAGAAGAAGAAAAAAAGCATATGTCTCTCACACAACCACTTCATTTCTTTTTCTTATTTTCTTAATTCTCCCTCTAATTTTCTAAGAGTGCTAATTAATTAAGTACTAGGTGCAACGACGATGGATTTTACCGGGCAGTAACATGTACGTACGCATTATGGCAATTAACTTAGTTATAAAGAATAAGAAATTTAGCTCGATCAAGCCCACGTCTCCTGGTGATCAAATAACGCAATCCTCTGGTACGTGTTGAAGGGATCCTCGAACTCATCCCAAGACGTCAGCCCGGTGACGATGTCGTCCAGCCCCATCAGGTACATCGACTCCGGCCACTCCATGATCGGCGGCAGCCACTCGTCCTCAAACCCGCCGCTGCTCGACGCCGAGGCGGAGGACGACGACGAGGACGACTCAGGCGAACCGGTGGCGCTACTGCTGCTGATGTTCGGCACTGCCACGTCGTATGGCAAGATGACGTCGTCCAGTTGCATCATCGGCACCTCGTCGGTGCAGAACACATCGTGGCCACCAGACAGCTGACTTCCCGTGGCCAGGACGACGTTCTCCTCCTCCGGCACCTTATGCTCCGGCGAGTCTCCGCCGGCCAGATGTTGCGGCTGCTGCGGAGGAGGAGCGGGCTGGAGGGGCTTGTGGGTCACGGGGTCGATCCCCATCTTCTTGAGCTTCTTCTTGATGTGCGTGTTCCAGTGGTTCTTGATCTCGTTGTCCGTCCGGCCAGGCAGGTGGGACGCGATCTTCGACCACCTGCCCAACATATATTGTTAGTTCTAGTCCAACTGGTAAGGCACCCGAATGTTCAGTATCCCGAGAAACTGCATGCGCAGTTTGGCTTCAGGAACTGCCTACCTGTTGCCAAGCTGCGCGTGCAGGTCGATGACCGTCTTCTCCTCGTCCTCCGAGAGCAGCCCCCGCTTCAGGTCCGGCCGGAGGTAGTTGGTCCACCGCAGCCGGCAGCTCTTCCCGCACCGCAGCAGCCCTGTTTGCACAAACACGAGTATCGTCAGGACATTGACCACAGGTTGTGACATTCCGGCGCCCGGCCGGCCGGGGAGCTAGGGGTACGGTAGACGGTCACCCACCGGCGAGCTTGGGCACGGCCCTCCAGCAGCATTGGCTGTTTCTGAGGAGGAAGCTGACGAGCTTCTGGTCCTCCTCCGCCGTCCACGGCCCCTTCTTCAGCCCCACCTTGTCACAGCACGGCTGCCTCCCCATTGTTACTTGCAAGATCGACCGAGATCAAGACAAGATCACTCACAATAAAGCAGCAAGCGACAAGACAACAAGTCGTAGCAAACGGCTGCAAAGCTTGCTTGATTTTGGTAGTACTCGGCAACTATTATCTTTTAGCTACATGGTGAGACGCCATTGCCACCTTCCTTTATAAAGGAGGAGGAGGGGGAAGAAGACAAAGGGGCCGGTAGCTTAGGCTATCTAATTCTTTTTTTTTTTTTGAGGAGGTGAGTTAGCTCACTTGGCAAGTTTTGGGAGTGCCCAAGCTGCCCACCCAAGTTCGAGTTCCCGGCTCGGCACTTGGGTGTCTCACCCGGGTTGTGTGTGTGGGTGTGTGTGTTTGAGGACTGAGATGGGGCTTAGTTGGCAAAAATGAGGGGAGCTATAGGCTCTCAGCCCGCCACGTTGGAGCGCTGGCTCCCGTGGTGCCTCGTGAGATTGGGTGCTTTCTTCTTTACAGCGGACCGGAGGGGGTTAAAATCTGGGCATTCCAAAAAAAAAAAGGCTATCTAATTCTAAGGTAGCAGCTGACTGCTGCAATAGTAGCAATCGCAATGGCGCGTGTGCGTGTGGAGTATGGACCATGGAGCATGGAAGTCTTTGTCCGGGAGGGATGACGTGGCATGGGTGATGAGGCTGGAAGGTGGGGCCCCGACGTGTTTGTTGCCGCTTGGCCTCACTGCTGCTCATGGGTCCCTTTTGCTTGCTTTGTAAGTGCTGTTCTACTAAGCTTTTCATGCTTTTATTTGATCCTCGTTTGTTGTTCAATCAAGGGTTTTTTGATGGGATTGCTTTTGGTATTGAATTAGTCTTATGAGTTTTTTTCCATTTACCTTAACCTTCTCAACTTGGTCTCCAGTCTAATAAGATATGCATATTGTAGTTGGTAGGATTTGCATGCTAGACAGCTAGATATTAGTCTTTTAATGAAATGCTTCCATGCAACTTCAAATAGGCATAAATTATAAAGATGATAAATTACCTGTGGTTAGTACTTAGTACTAGTTTGTGAATCTCACCCTCTCTGATTTCTCGTTCAGTTTAGTATTTGTGCAGTTTAATTTTAGAAAACATGAAGCATTTCCCACTTTCTGAACAATACTTTCAGAATCTCTTATCTATCCTACTACTTATTTGCTGCACAAAGCTTATATCCATAGTAATAGTAGTCTCCCAAACACACTCTTGTTGCCTACATATTATACTGTCAAGTAACGAGATTCTAGTTAGACAACTGAAATCCGCCAAATTCGAGAGTAGGACAAAATTAACAAACTTAAGCAGAAAGTATTTGAAAGAAATCAACTAAGTAGAGTTCAACAACCAAACTCAAGCAATATTTTGTGGAGTTGATGACCAATCCTATCTTGTGACCTTTTCTTGATCTAATTAACTTGATCTTCTATCTTCAGTGCAGAAGAGAACGCGGTTGTTGTGAACTTGACCTTTGAAGGGTTCAGTTCAGTTATTAGTTATTACTTTAGAGGTTCAGGTTATCATCTACCAAACCAAGGAAACGGGATATTGCTAATGAATGTAAATAGGATAAAATTAAGTAGCTGTCAATAATTCAGAGGTTTGTAGCCGCAGTCTTCTTAATATTTTGGACAGGATTTTGGTAGGTTGGGAAACTTTGACTGATGCCATGCAAGAGTGCTGGCGTTGACAATTGCGCTCTTGCTGCCAGCACACGGAGCTTCTAACCAAAAAAAAACAAAAAAAAAATAGCCACAAGTATGTTTTCTTGACATTCTTTACTGCATATTTTGAACTCATGTTATAAACTAATGATCATGAGCAGATTAATTTCCAAAGACAAATGGAACATTTTGTCAACAAAATACGGTGTTTGCAGCGAAATGCGGGATAAGGAACTCAAAACACTTCCGAGCACGTTCTGAAATTAAGCAATGACATCACTGATTTTGATCAAAGAAGCCAATTTACTATTAAAAAATTCTGGCCTTGTATCAACTAAGCTACCAAGTACCAACCAGCCAAACAGTAAGTATAAAATCAAGACTTCAGGAACTGGTTGAATGATCAGTTCGTCAATTGACCAACTTTTCGAGCAAGACATGCTTGCATCTGATTTCCTGGTCAGTTTTATGCACATTGGTCTAGTTGTCAGTTTTCTCCATTCTTCCTTCTCAAATGGCCATCTCTTTACCAAATCATTTCCCATGCAGCTCATAAGTCTGAACTCTGACGTGGTCTTTCAAGCTAGAACCTTCAGAGATGAAGAAGCTGCGATGCTTTCGGTCAGAATAAACTTAATATTATCATTATTCCCAGTAGAATTAAGCACGTTTCAGAATGCAAGTGCCCTCGATCAAAGCACATGACTTGTGTAACCTTAGCCGTCAGTGGCTGCGGTCCACTGTCACTTAGGATTTTCCGTTTTCAGAAGTAAATTTTCTGGCACGTGGATATTGCAGCTGGTCATGCAATTTTGGTCTTCTTCTGGACACTTTTGACAGCAATGGCATAAAAAAAATAAGTTTTAAAATGAAAACAAGGGCGACTAAATCATTGGTCGAGTCAGGTAATCGATGCACGGTTAAAGGTGTAGTTAGCATTTGACATACGCTTGGGCTGCACTTGAGCGACTTTCACACAAAGAAAGTGAGGAAAAGAATCAAGCATCAACCGAGGGGGTGGTCCAAAGATTGTGTTCCTAAACAAGCTCAGTGGCATGAGCATGCAATAAGGCAACCCTTTGACTACTACTGTTACCATGCAGCAGGCGCCCTTCTTTTGCTGATTTCCATCTGAAAGTTCAGACGCAATCCATTATCCGAAACGCCACGTATCGACTATCGAGTCTCGGGCAGGGAAATTAATTTCACCGAAATTTCCGTGATTTTGGTGCCCTCCGAATTTTTTTCAATTTGTTCAAAAAAATTCGGAAATATTTGAATTTGGACAGATTACATCCTAAATTTGATTTTGGACAAAACTCGGTCAAATTTCAAGTCCAAATTTCGTCCAGTTTGAAAACCCACTGAAATTTTGAACGTTTCGGTCCCCTCCGAATTTTTTTTTTCAAAACGAAATTATTTTCGCTGGTCTCGGGGCGCGTGTTACCGGATCTTGCTGCGTGAGACCCGTGTTCATGTAAATGGCATGAGTATAGTTTACACCATGGATGGCCATTGACAGCGATGTTGGTTTAGTCTGTGAAAGTGTGGAGCTGTGAACTGCCGTAATTTTTTACGAGAATTCAGAGTACCCTTCACTTCATGGCAAGGACAGAAGATTAGACGTTTGGAACAATCCTGTACTTGCCGTGGAATCAACTGATGAAGGGTGTTTCTTGGTGTTCTCCTTTTTGTGTCTTCAGACTTCTTATCAGCCGTGTTTTCCTCTTCCGTCGACCGTGGGGACATGAGACGCTGTCTGATTTTACAAAGTATCAAAAAAGGTGTTTCGTATCACCCCTCTTTAGAATTTGCTCTCCAATGTAACATCTGAATAGGAATTCCATGTCACACTTCTTTAGAATGTGCTCTCCTATGTATCATCTCAATCAGCGAAAGCTTGATTCCTCTTTGCTGTGACGATCCATTGATTCCCTCGTGAAACTGATAGCTCGCTGCTGGAACTCGACAAGATCGCACGAAGTTTGGATGAAACTTTTGCTCCTTTCAGATTCTGCTCTGTTGTGCGAATAATGTAGGGAACATTAGGTGAGTGACATCCTAATCGTCGGAATTTAGAGAAATAACATCGTATTCATAGTTGACTGCCTCATAACACCATGAACAACAAAAAAATTAGGAGACTGCTGATAACACCACAAACAGTCAAAAATTAGGAAAATAACACCCACAGGGTAAAATGATGTTTTTGCCCTCTCTCTTGCATCCCCCTCTCTTCTCTGGCTTCACTCTCTCTCCCTCTTCTCCGGTCGAGCTGTGCCGTTGCCACTACCAGTCACCAAGTACGCTGTCATTGCCAGTCTGCACAGCCATCGCCAGTCTCTGAACTGCACCGTGCATGTCGAAGAGAGACACCTCGAGAGGAGACACCAGAGTTAAGGGGAAGGGGGCAATTGTGTCTTTTTAAAAATTTTGTGTTGGAATATTCCCTTAGAGTATTGTTTTCTAGATTTTTTTAGCATTTTGGATGTTATTTAGTAGTCAAGTTCAATTGCGACGTTATTTCTCTAATTTCAATTTTTTGTGATGTTACTAACCTAATTACCCTAATAATGTAATGTATGCGTCCTTGCATTTTATCTCATATTCCAAACAATTTTAGAACAAAATTGTTGAAGTACCGAGTATAGTGCTTACTTTTCCCTAATACCTCGTGCTTTTGGTGAACTGTGCATAAATCTCAATAAAAAAATATATAGAATATCTTTTTTGCGATCAGTCATATCATGAATGAATAGAAGCCATCACAATCTAATGAGAACTGACGCAAAATCGGTGACTTCTGCTCGGTTGCTGCCAAAGCATTATTCATCATTTCTTTACATAGTACAATCTTACGATTCTCAGTACACAACAGATTGCAGCATGATTCTTTCTACAGTGTTTGGTATCTCCCAGCTGTCATCATGTTCGCATTGTGAGCAGAAAACCCGTAAACTCTGGAAGGCGTTTCGGCTGTGGAGAACCTCGTGGTGCTCTCCAGGACAACAAACTGTTGACTGAAAGTCCACAGAGTCTGCATTCATTTTACTCGAGTAAGTCAACGTGATTATTCACAATTACCAACTTCGCTGGATTAAACTCACAAATTCAACAGGTCAGTGCGTTGCTACAGGAACGTACTGAACAGTATATACCTACTGATCTCATCGTTACAAGAGAGCACCAGCAGATCCATTCTGATAACATGCTTTTGGACCAATATCACACTGTACATTGTTGACAGGCAAAAGTCCCAACAAATTTGCATGTCCCTCACAGTATGGCTTCCATGTTGTGTATTTTGGGAGCTTAGCTGCTTACAAGTCAGAGCAAGCTGGTTCATTTTCACTAACATCCCAAAGTTGAGAATGGTTGAAAATAAAAAGAATTTAAATCTTTTATGATTTTTCATTGCTATTCGAATTTTCGGCGTTTATTGGAGAATCTTGTTTTGGTTTTTGCCAAATAATTCTTGTAATAAAAAAAATAAAACCGGGAATCAAGAGCCAAATAATTGGGAACTAATTTGAGCATAATCTTAAATTGGTTTTCAACCCGAAATCGATATCTGATAATAAATTACATGAAGAGCAAAAACACCAGAATATTAAAATTCGCATCCAAGTAATTGGAGCCGAGAGTTCAAATTTGAATGCGAATTCAAATCTTGATTGGGAATTTCAAATAAAAATTCAAAAAAACCAATTCTTGTTGACATTCTTTTTCCTCTCTGCTCCCTTTCACTTCCAGTCGGGCCCTACTACTTTTCCCCTCTCTCTTCCTCCTTCCTTTCCTCTGTCCAGCTCCGACACCACCCGGCCCTGGCGCTCACGCGCGCCAACCGCATGGCACCAAGACCCTAAGCGCTCCTGCGCGCCTGCGCCACCGCCTGCCCGCTCGCACTCACGCGTCGTGTGCTGCTTGCGCCCATGCCACGTGCTGGCCACGCCGCTCGGCCACCTCTCCTATCGGCTAGCCAACGGTGCCACGACATCCACGCGGCTATAAAAGCCGGTTCACACATTGACCTTTCCCCCATTGCTCCTCCTTCTCCCTCCCAAACTGCGCGCCATCGTGCCCCACGCGTCGGCCACCGTCGCCTCCCCTACCGTTTCGGCCACTGCGGCGAAGTTACCTCCAATCCGCTAACGTCAAAATGTGTTCCCGATAATCCTCTTCTTCCCCTCCGGTTTAATTGGAAATCACGTCACGAGCAGTTCGACAAAAATCGCATGCGTGATATTGGGTAATATCACGAGCGGTTTTGGTCAGAACCGTCTGTGATACTTCACAGACGGTTTTAAACATAGACCGTTTGTGATATGACCCCTTCACAGACGGTTTTTTGCGCGGAAAAGAACACAGACGGTAGGTAAACAAAAACTGTTTGAGATTGTGTTTAATATAGATGGTTTCGATGAACCGTCTGTGATCAGGCGTCCAGTATTAGCATTTTTGTAGTAGTGCCTTCTAATACAGATGGATACCCAGTATAGTGAATTCCATATAAGGTTGTGCTTCTCAAGTAGTGCAACACTCTCTCAAGTGCCTCCCAATGATCATCTCCTGGGTTAGAAGTAAACCGACTTAATTTTCTCACAGCAAATGATATGTTAGGTCTTGTTGCACCAGATAGATACATAAGGGACCCAATAATTTATGAATATCTCAATTGATCTTTGCCTAATCCCTTATTCTTTCGAAGCTTAACACTAGCATCATAAGGAGTTGGGGAAATCTTGCAGTTCTCAAAACCGAACCGGCTCAAGATTTTCTCAGCATAATGGGATTGGTTTAAAGTGATCCTATCCTCATTTCTGATCAATTTAATATTCAGAATAACATCTGCTTCTCCTAGGTCTTTCATATCAAAGCATCTAGATAAGAAAGATTTGACCTCTATGGATATCATGGGGATATGCCCATGATCTTAGGATGATGAGACAATTGGCAATGGCGTTAAGGGTTTGCGGAATCACCCGTTTTCGGCGTTGCTCTAGTTCTGTCAGGCCTCTGGTGGTCTGACCGGCCATGGTGGCGGTCAGACCGGCCATGCCTTGTGTGGTTTTTCTGGTTTGGTGGCTGGCGGTCGACCAGGCCAGGTGGCGATCGACCGGCCGGTGGGCGATCGGCCGGGCACTTTATGACTTTGGATTTTGGAGTGGGCCAAAAATAGAGGTGTAGGCAAGTGAGAGGGTTCTTACATACTTGGTCCCATAATTTTGGAGTTTCCAAGGAAAAGTTCTATTCAATTGAAAATTCCAGAGAGGTTCGGATTTCTATGGGTGGAATTTTGGCTAAGTCCTAGGGCGGTTAGGCCTTTTCTTTGTGATCGAGGCCGAGGCGGTGGTGATCGAGCCGCCAAGGGTGGCGATCTGACCGGCTTTGGCTTGTTAAATCGGCTCGGCGTGGCGGCAGCGTGTTCTTGTTAGGTCAAGTTCAGGGTTATCATTGCATATGTGTTGCATGATGCATGTTTTGACTAACGTGGGTCAAGTTGTGAAGAACTTGTTCCCGGAAATGGTTTCTTGGTCTATTGCTGTGAAGGTGGCTTGCAGGTCTATGACGGTCAGCGACGAGGTGGATCGGGACTAGAGAGCTGAGGTCCAGAACGATCAAGGATGCCGGGTGAGGTTAGAGGACTCAAGCGGGGCGCAGAATGGACATGGATGACCGAATGGGCAGTTCGGTGCGACTGGTTGGATCAAGCGGCGCGGGAGTCGTTGCAAGTGCTCAATGGTGCCGGTGGGATCCAGACGGGAGAGACTTGATGACATGGAGCCGTTGATCAACCTACACGTGGCGAAGCATGGGATTGCTTCACGATCTGTGGACTCGGTCTTTTGGAGATGGATCGAGAAGGGGTATTTTGGTAATTTCACCAAATACCGCCTTGGTGACCTTTTGGCTAAACCGCGGCGCGGGTCGGCGCATGGTGAAGCGGTTTAGGTCAATCAATGATGAAGATGGCGCTTTGAGATGCGTGCATGTGTTAACCCATTTGTGTGTGGGGTCTAATGGGTGCCCTAATGGAATATCCTCTAGGATCTAGCCTCCACTATATAAGGGCTAAGTGCTGGTTGCACTTGGTAATCCTTGGCCATTTAGATAACCCTATTTTGTGTTTTAGGGTTTGGGACGAAAGGAGGAGAGCAAGGGTTCTAGAGAGGGATTGATTTGAGTGCTCAAGTGTTGAGCTTTATCCTCCAAGTGGGAGTGGCTATAAACAACAATCATCCATCTATCCAAATCAATCCAACTAGATTTCACAAGATGAGTCTTTATTTCGTTTTTGTGTTCATCCTCTCTATTTGATGATTTTGGGCCTTTCTTTGATCCGGGAGTTTTTACTTGGTTTTTCCTCTTGATCTTGCTTGCTGGGATATGTGGGAGCCCATCTAGGTTCATCTTAATCATCAATCTTCCACGAGCAAGCTTTTTGATCTAAGTTTTGGTTTTGCCCGGTTTTGGTGAAGAAAGGGTGATTTTCGGGGGTTTTTTTTTGCTCTTGAGAGCTTTTGGCTTGATTCTTCCTGTGACTGAGAGTGCTAAGATGTATGGGAGACCATCCTTAACCATCTTGGATTGATTCCTCCCACGAAATCATCTCAATCACCGTTTTCACATTTGGCTCGGTTTTGAAGTACCCTTCGTTCAAACTAAAAAAGATAGAAACTTTGGCATGGATCTCTGCAATATTTGATTGGAATATGTTCCTAATATCTTTAAGAAGGTGTGTCTCAAATTTCGTGGATTTTGGCCTTACGGATCAAAAGTTAGACCGATTTGAGTTTCGGTTTTCGAGCTATCTGTGCTGTTTGGGCTGTTCATCGTCAGGCTGACGGTCAGACCGCCAATATCAGAGGTCAAACTGCCCCATGTAGTGGTCAGACCGCCAATATCAGAGGTCTGACCGCCCAACTCTTTGTGAATTGAGTTCCTAGTTATTTTGGGTGTTTTGCGTCGGGGTTTTGATTGAATTCAATACAAGTCTTCCATTGTGCTTGTACTTTGATCTTCGTAGCTTCCATAGCTATTAGAGTGAATTGGTGTTGAATTTGATCTTTGTGAAAAAGTGAGCGTGCTCTTATTCACCCCCTCTAGTCGCCTTTCCGGTCCTACAAGTGGTATCAGAGCCAAGTTTGCTCTTTTGTGATCTTAACTGATCTTTGAGCATGACGACTAGTGTGCCGACTTGTGAGCGCTTCTTTACGTCTTATCGTAGTTCTTTTGCCGTTGATGTCCGTCGTGACGAGAGGCTTGAACATACGATTTTTATGATGTCTTTTAAGGAGCAATTCATCTGCGATATTTGTGGCTATCCCTTTCATTTTGATTGTCCTAGTTTCAGGGATGAGTCATTTTTAGAGCCCGAGGAGAATATGCCAATTGGCATATGTGCAGTAGCTTTTGAGGATGAACATGATGGAGGGCATTTTGAGGATGATAGTGATGAGTCTTCCGAGGACGATCCCCTACTCAAGCTAAGCAAGGTGAGCAAACAAAAACTCATTGATGGCTTGATTTCATATGAATACAAATTGCATGCTCTTAGGAAGAAAATGAAATTGCTAAAAAGGGAAAAGGATGATCTGTCTCATGAGCTCTCCAAATTGAAAACCTCCATGAATGCTTATGATTCATTGCTTGTAGACATGGAGAACTTGAATAATTCTCTTGCATGCCTAAAATCTGAAAATGAATTATTGAGATCAAATGCTTCTATGCCATGTGATTCTTGTGTTGCCTTACATCATGAACATGACAATGCTAAGTTAGAAATAGGCAATCTTAGATCTATGGCTAGAAATGATTGTGATTCTTGTGTAGGCATGCTTGCTGAAATTGAGAAGCTTAAATTGACTAATTCCTTGTATCTTGAGCAATTAGAAAATGCTAGGGCTGAGATTATTGAAATTGAAGCTAGGCCTTGTAGCATGTGCTTAGAACATGAGAAATTGCTTAAGGATGGTTTAGTCTCTTGCAAGAATTGTGCTTGTTTAGAAACTGAAATTGATGCTTTGAAATGCATGCTTAATTCAAAAGCATCATTAATTTCTTGCACATCTTGCATTTCCTTGAAGAGCGAAATTAAGTCTTTACGCAATGATATGAGCGCCAAATCATGTGACTCTTGTATTTTCCTTCACTCCGAGATTGATGTTTTAAAGATCTCTCTTGCTTCTTTGCATTCGGAGTTGGAGTCTTTTTGTGCTAAACGTGAGTCACTTGATGTTGGTTTTTGTGACATCGCTTTGGATAGCCCTTCTTTGGTGAGTTCGACTCTCACGGACTCTTCTTGTGTTGTCCAACGGATTTCAAAAGACAAATGTGCTTCTTTCTCAAATGGTACTAAATCTTCAAAAGAGAAGTACCATTGCACATTTTATAAGAAGAATGGACACACTTTTGAGTTTTGCTTTGGCCGTCTGAAATATAAGTGTCGAGTGCGTCGTTGTACCTCTAGGAACACATATAGTCTTTCTCATGGCATGTGTGTGTCTAGTGTCGATACGAGGACGAGTCATGATGCTAGTTCTTCCAGGACTTATTCTTTGAGCCATAATGGTGCTTTGTCCTCTCGGACCGTGTCTCTTAGTAGACCTTTACACCATTACTCATTTTGTGGGAAGAATGGACATCATGTAGATTTCTGTTTTCGGCATGCAAAACATTTGCGTTGAGCTCATGCTTCTAAGTCTCCTAGTGGGCATAGTCTTTCTCATGACATGCACATTAAAGAGCCAAGCACGAAGACTCGATTTGTTGATGGCTTCTTTGACACCTTTTCTAGTGGTGTCGGATAGCACCGTGGACATGGTTTGCATGGTTTTGGTTTTGGTCCACGAGCTGCCCCGAGGCAGAATTTCCGCTGTTTTCCAAGTGGTGGACCTTGTTTTGTTCATCGAGGTACACATCCACGGCGAGGTTGTGTGAGTTCTTTTGATGCTTCTGTTGGTTCTCATCATGGTGCTTTCAAGCAAGGCCATCGCCACTTTTCTAGAGTTGGACCTCGTTTTTCTCATCGAGTTGTCCACTCGCGGCGTGCCTCCAAGGATGAGATTGGATCTTCTTGCATGGACCATCATTTGCATCATGCTAACTCACATAATGGTTCGATTGCCTCTACTGGTGGTGTGTCCAAGGTTTGGGTTCCCAAGTATTTGCTCTCTAACCCTTCGGGATCCAAGACTTGGACACCTTGCCTTTCTCATGTGTAGGTACCAAGAACGCGGGTTGGAGAACATGGACTTAAAGATTCTGATCTTTTGCTTTATCACATGATCGGGACACTTGATGGTTCTCCACCTCAATGATGGCCTCCAAGAGGCATGTGCTTTCATGATTGGTGCTTTCACATGTCTGGTGAGCTATCCTATACCTTCATGCCCTTATCTTCATGATTATTCATACTTGGCATGTTGTGCTTGTTTTTGTACTCACCTGTATCATATTGGCATGTATTACTCCTTTGATATCTTTCATCATGCTTTTACCTTGCTTGTACTTCCATGTATCATATTGTTGTTCTTTATTTCAATGGATGTATAAGCTTGGTTTTGTCATCACGAGCTTGTGCTGTCTTGTACTCTTATTATCTTGCTCATATTGATTCTTGCTTATGTATCCATGTATTAAACTGTTGTTCATTGCTTCCGTGGGTATATAAGCTTGGTCTTGTCTTCATGAGCCTGTGCTATTTGTACATGATTTATCTTGCTCGTGTTGATGTTTGCTGTATGTATCCACATGTTCACTTGATATCCATGTTAGCATACATCATTCATGGTTTGCTCTTAAAATGCTTTATGCTTACATGGTTTTTGTGCCTTACGGTTAATTATGGATGCATGAGTCTTGCCATAGCTTTCACTAGCATGCTTTATCTATGATTGTACATATGATGTGTGATTTGCTATGTGCTTGTTTGCTTGCTCCTATGCCTTATTGTGGATTAAGGATAGTTTGAGCTTTGTCTTGTCTTGGATAGCATGTGCTGTAATTGATTTGTCTATATTCATGCTCATGTCCTGAACTGTTGATTATATGCTTTAATGAGCTTTGGATCATCTACTGCTATCCTTGCTAGTTGTGTATCTTGGTACTGTTTCTCTAGAAAATGTCTCACTAACCCAGTACCAAGGCATAGACTTCTTTTGTCTCTTTGGTGTAGCCTTTTCAGTTAAGAAGAAGAACATGTGGTCCAACAAATGATCAAAGACTCTAGCTGTTGGTTCTTCTTCATTTGTGCATTCATGTTGGCTATCACTTCTTGGAGACGAAGGAATTTGAGATGAGGATGATGGGTGAGTGCAACTACTTTCTGGAGCTTCAAGGAATGAATCTTCATTCATCATGACTACATCTCACTACCAAGCAATACGACTCAGGTTCGAGCTTCTATACCTTACTTTTATGTATGGTATCCCTAGTCTACCTTGCATACCATCTGGGTTGTGTCAGGTGTTGGGCTTGTTGTGTTCGGGGTAGATAGGAGGCTTTGTTCTAGCACGTGTCCTTTCTAGGCACTCTTCTTATCCCATGGTTACTAGGATGCACTCTTCTCACAGCCTAGGTCGAGCTTGTCTCCCAATCACTAGTCTTAGCAGGTTTTGAGCTGCCTGTAGGCTTTTTAGTGTTGGTGTTTCGCTCCCTAGCCTTTCGAGTTTCTTTCCCTAGAGATCGTGTGGTGGTTGAAGTCTTTGTGCTAGTTTGTAGTGTTCAAGGCACTTTTGGCAGGTCTCCTCATCAAACCTTTTAGACCCATCAAGGTTTGCCACCTTGAAAAACGAGTTAGGGATAATTTATCCATATGGGTTGGTTTGAGGGGGAGTTGGTTCTGAACTTTGCTTGTTCATCTGAGCTTTCCTTGTTCATGTGAACTTTTTGTGGATCTTTTCTGATACCTTCTTCAAGTGGTATCTTCTTCGGATCCTTTTGATCTTTTTGATCTTTTTAGGCTTTTAAGTCTTTTGTGCATCTCATTGTATCATATTGCATACATATGACAAATCCAAAAAGATGCATTGTAATATAAGCTTTACTGCTCATCTTTTAAATTGTTGAAGCTTTGCTTATTACCCTCTTGAGCTTTAGTATTTCAATTCTTGCTCAAGATTGTGTTTAGTTTTTGACTTGCTAGAATTATCATGCTTTCACATGTGCAGCAATGTCTTTGCTATATGAGCTAGAACTGTTAATTAACTTGAACTGAAAATTGCAATTTGTGGATCTTTTAGCTAGTTGCACAATTAGTGATCCTTTTGTGACATTGGCCCTGTCAAAATTGTTTTGTTAGCTTTGGAATCTAGAATTGAACATCTTTGAGCTTTCAGTTCATTAAAGAATCTAAAACAGCCCTTGTGCAAAATGAAAAATGATCTTTTTTGTGCGAAAAAACTGATCTCACCAATTCTTTCTCATGAGACGGCTTGCCATTGTACTAGGCATGAACTCAGGAGGAGTTTTGGATGACCTAGACCACTCTTTTAAGCTTTTTGTGCTTGAGATAGTCGCGGCAAGGCTTGAGATCTAGCACATGGCCAAGAAAACAAATTGTAAAAATTGGTTGAAGCTTAGGAAGAGATTGTGGATGGCTCCTAGTTCAAGATCTTCTTTACTAAGATAGACCTTTAATCAACTTGAAATGAAATTTCTCGTGAAAATTGGGCTTTTGAAATAATTTGAGCAAAATTATTCATTTGAGAACTTTTTGTCTCTAAAATGGTCTTTGCTAGCTTCTTGATCTCACATTGACATTCTGACAAGGCCATTATCACTTTAGGATACCTGTTGTTAAACTTGCTAATTTTGAAGCATTGTTTACTTTAATCCAACAACATGTGGTATTTACAGCTCATTAGCCTAGCTTTGCTATATATGTCTTAACATGATCTTGCTAGCTTTATCAGGCTTGTTGTATCTTGAGTAATGGTAGAAATGCTAGCCTGTTCAATTGAGTAATCTCCAAAGCTTCTTTTACCTAAAAATTAAAAAATCAAAACAAAAAAGAAGCCACCCCATTGCATTTCATGCATGCTCTTTCTTTTGCTTCTTCCTTGCTTGTGCATTTGTCATCTCTGGATGAGAGGAAGGGATGATTCCTTGATGAATCCATTGTCAAAGGGGGAGAAGATATAGCAAAAATGTAATGTTAATAAAGAGCTTGTTGGTTATGGGGGAGAAGTTTTGTAAGGGGGAGAAGTTAGGAGCTTTTTGGAGAGAATTGGAGAATTTGAAATTTTAAAATTCTCTCTTGAAAAATGATGATCATAGTGAGAGGGAGCATTCATATTGCATTCTTTTGGTCTTATTGCCTTTTCTGAACTTGAATTGCAAATCTTGAAGCCTCAAAATGATCTAAGGTCAAATAGAATAATTGTTCTTTCATATGGACCTTAAGTGAGATTTTTATCGATTCTCTGGAATTGGAAGCTTTCTTGCTTTCTTTTGCTGTATCTCACTTGCCCATGCTATTTTGAAGCCATCTTGGTCATCTCCATTGCTTTCTCTTGCTAATGGATCAAGTTGTGCCTTTGCGCGAAAATGTCGAGTATTTTAATTTTCAAACCTCAAACTTACATTTGTTGAGAAATTGCCAATGTGTTCATCAAGGGGGGAGATTGTGGATATCATGGGGATATGCCCATGATCTTAGGATGATGAGACAATTGGCAATGGCGTTGAGGGTTTGCGGAATCACCTGTTTTCGGCGTTGCTTTAGTTCTGTCAGGCCTCTGGCGGTCTGACCGGCCATGGTGGCGGTCAGACCGGCATGCCTTGTGTGGTTTTTCTGGTTTGGTAGCTGGCGGTCAGACCGGCCAGGGTGGAGGTCAGACCGGCCAGTGGAGCGGTCTGACTGGCTTTGCCAGAGCGGTCAGACCGGCCACTTTATGACTTTGGATTTTGGAGCTGGGCCCAAAATAAAGGGTGTAGGCAAGTGAGAGGGTTCTTCTGCACTTGGTCCCATAATTTTTGGAGCTTCCAGGGAAAAGTTCTATTCAATTGAAAATTCCAGAGAGGTTCGGATTTCTAAGAGTGGAATTTTGGCTAAGTCCAGGCGGTCGGGCCGACCGCCTTTGCTAGCGGTCGATGGCGTTAAGGCGTCGAGCCGGCTAAGGTTGGCGGTCTGACCGGCTTTGGCTTGTTCGTCGGCTCGTGTGGCGACGACGTGTTCTTGTTAGGTCAAGTTCAGGGTTATCATTACATATGTGTTGCATGATGCATGTTTTGACTAACGTGGGTCAAGTTGTGAAGAACTTGTTCCCGAAAATGGTTTCTTGGTCTATTGCTGTGCAGGTGGCTTGCAGGTCTATGACGGTCAGCGGTGAGGTGGATCGGGACTAAGCTTGGAGAGCTGAGGTCCAGAACGATCAAGAATACCGGGTGAGGTCAGAGGACTCAAGCGGGGCGTAGAATGGACATGGATGACCGAACGGGCAGTTCGGTGCGACTGGTTGGATCAAGCGGCGCGGGAGTCGTTGCAAGTGCTCAATGGTGCCGGTGGGATCCAGACGGGAGAGACTTGACGATATGGAGCCGTTGATCAACCTACACGTGGCGAAGCATGGGATTGCTTCACGATCTGTGGACTCGGTCTTTTGGAGAAGGATCGAGAAGAGGTATTTTGGTAATTTCACCAAATACCACCTTGGTGACCTTTTGGCTAAACCGCGGCGTGGGTCGATGCATGGTGAAGCGGTTTAGGTCAATCAATGATGAAGATGGCGCTTTGAGATGCGTGCGTGTGTTAACCCATTTGTGTGTGGGGTCTAATGGGTGCCCTAATGGAATATCCTCTAGGATCTAGCCTCTACTATATAAGGGCTAAGTGTTGGTTGCACTTGGTAATCCTTGGCCATTTAGATAACCCTATTTTGTGTTTTAGGGTTTGGGATGAAAGGAGGAGAGCTAGGGTTCTAGAGAGGGATTGATTTGAGTTCTTAAGTGTTGAGCTTTGTCCTCCAAGTGGGAGTGGCTGTAAACAACAATCATCCATCTATTCAAATCAATCCAACTAGATTTCACAAGATGAGTCTCTATTTCGTTCTTGTGTTCATCCTCTCTATTTGACGATTTTGGACCTTTCTTTGATCCGGGAGTTTTTACTTGGTTTTTCCTCTTGATCTTGCTTACTGGGATATGTGGGAACCCATCTAGGTTTATCTTAATCATCAATCATCCACGAGCAAGCTTTTGGATCTAAGTTTTGGGTTTGCCCGGTTTTGGTGAAGAAAGGGTGATTTTCGGGGTTTTTTTTGCTCTTGAGAGTTTTTGGCTTCATTCTTCCTGTGATTGAGAGTGCTAAGATGTATGGGAGACCATCCTTAGCCATCTTGGATTGATTCCTCCCACGAAATCATCTCAATCACCGTTTTCGCATTTGGCTCGGTTTTGAAGTACCCTTCATTCAAACGTAAAAAGATAGAAACTTTAGCATGGATCTCTGCAATGTTTGATCGGAATAGGTTCCTAATATCTTTAAGAAGGTGTGTCTCAAATTTCGTGGAGTTTGGCTTTACGGATCAAAAGTTAGACCGATTTAAGTTTCGGTTTTCGGGCTGTCTGTGTTGTTTGGGCTGTTCATCGTCAGGCTGGCGGTCAGACCGTCAATATCAGAGGTCAGACCGCCCCATGTAGCGGTCAGACCGCCAATATCAGAGGTCTGACCACTAGGCAAATAATCGACCCGCCAATTTGAGAGGTCTGACCGTCCAACTCTTTGTGAATTGAGTTCCTGGTTATTTTGGGTGTTTTGCGTCGGGGTTTTGATTGGATTCAATACAAGTCTTCCACTGTGCTTGTACTTTGATCTTCATAGCTTCCATAGCTATTGGAGTGAATTGATGTTGAATTTGATCTTTGTGAAAAAGTGAGCGTGCTCCTATTCACCCTCCTCTAGTCGCCTTTCCGGTCCTACAATCTCGTTAATAACAGTAGTATTTGTCCCAAATATAAGTATGTCATCGACATGCAAACACAAAATCACTCCTTGGCACCCACCATAACGATAATACACACATTTATCTGCCTCATTTACAGAAAAACCAGCAGATGTTAAAGTTTTATCAAATTTCTCGTGCCATTGTTTAGGTGCTTGCTTTAGACCATACAAGGATTTGATTAATTTGCATACCTTACTTTCCTGTCCAGAAATCACAAAACCATGCGGTTGCTCCATATAGATTTCTTCCTCTAACTCTCCATTAAGGAAAGCTGTCTTCACATCCATTTGATGAATGTGTAGACTATGGGAAGAAGCTAGTGCAATAAGCACACAAATGGTTATCAATCTAGCAACAGGAGAGTAAGTATCAAAATAATCCTCACCTTCTTTCTGGGTATAACCCTTGGCCACAAGTCTTGTCTTGTACTTATCAATAGTACCGTCAGGCCTCATTTTGTTTTTAAAGATCCACTTGCATCCAATAGGTTTACACCTGATAGGACGTTCAATGATCTCCCAAGTCCCATTAGCCATGATGGAATTCATCTCGCTATGGACTGCCTCTTTCCAATACTCAGCATCAGGTAATGCATAAGCCTATGAAAGAGTGTTTGGCACATCATCCATGAGATATACAATAAAGTCCTCACCAAAGGTTTTCTCAATCCTTTGTCGCTTGCTCCTACGAGGAACCTCTTGGACTAAATTGTTATCTTCTTCAGGATTATCACTCATTAGTTCAGATATGGTGGTAGGTTCAAGACTATTATTCATAGTTTGATTATCCTCTTTTCGAGAAGTACTGCCTACAGTTCTTATAGGATAAATATCCTTAAAAAATGAAGCATCTCTGGACTCCATTATTGTATTAACAATAATCTTAGGAGTCTCTGATTTTACTACTAAAAATCTTGTCAGACCTGGGAGTAACACCCCAAATCCTCTGTGTATTTCTGAACTAGTCCCATGATCAGTAGCTAGTTCACACAGTAAACAGATATAGTAACATCCATAAATCGCACAATATTATTAATAATCAACAGAGTTTATTACAAAAGAGGCTTACAAGCCAACAATTAAGAAACACAGCGGAAGACGAAGAAGTAGTGGAGTCCAGCTGATCTGCCATAGGCAATCGACTGGGGTAGCGGCCTAGTCGTCGAGATCCACACCAGTAGCAAGTTCTTCTTCTCTGAAATGTATTTGCATAAAGCAAGTATGAGCACAACTACCATGCTCGCAAGTTACACCCGTCAAATAACAGAGTAACATGTATATATGGATATCTCAAAGGAAGGCTTAATATGATTAATTTGCATAAAACCAAGTTTCTTTAAAATACAAATACTAAGTTCCAAAGCAGTTATTCTATAACTAAAATTCATTTTATAAATTCTCAATTTTGTAGTCGGATAACATTCACACATGAATGGTGAAGGATACCCTCCTATCACATGGCTTCCCGCCCAATTCCCATTTGGATATAAATCATTTGTACGTGTCAAATCATTTTGAAATCAAAACCAAAATCTAACTTTGAGTGGCTTTGCCAAGCATGTCCATGACCGTGGACACGGCTATTCGAATAGTTCTTAACACTCTGCAGAGGTTGTACAGCTTTACCCACATGACACGACTTCTCTAGTTTGTTTGGCATCCGGGGTACCACTGCTCACTACCTTAGTTAAGCAGTCTAGAGCACGTGTCAAGGACTTTACAATGCGCCATTCCACCATAGTCCCTCCTCACTAAGGTTTCACCCCCTTTGGACTGACCAACCGCCGGGTTCAGGCCCCCTCTTACGCCAGGTGGGACTAACGTAGGTCATAACATGACTACCCACCGCATCTGAAGGGAACGACCACAGTGAAACATTGTAAATTAGTCAGCTAGGTCCTGCCCATACAGGACATGTGGTAGTACGATTGTGGCTTAGCAAAAGCGGCTCTCAGGCCGGTCTTTAACTGACTTGGGCGACTTCCAATAAGAACCCTGGGCCTCAACCCTCTGACCAGGTTGAACCCGTGCATAAACCTGCACCCACCAACCATCCATTTCGCCCAAATACAAACCAACTTTTCCTTTTTGCTTTTCAAAATCATTTGCAAAAATCTTCCATGACAAACCAATACCATAGATTTTTAAACAACATTTGACTTCTGGCTGAAAGTCCCCAAATTAAATATTTTTGGGTCTAAGCATGGGTAAGCATAATTTTTCTCAAAATGATCCCAGTTCATACTATCGTATCAACTAGATTTTTATCTAGGGTGACAAGGTATTTCTGTTCAATGTCAAAATTTAGATGTACAAAGGAGTTAGGAATAACTATAAATTTAAAACAGGGATTTAAATTACTGAATAAAAATAAGCATGCAGTAATAATTTAAAACAAAATATAAATAATTTGAAATAATGGGATCAAATATGATCAAAGGTATAACTTGCCTTGCTTGATTAGTTTCTCTCAAACGGCGTTGAAATCTGACTATCCGAAGTCGTCGAAATCTATACGTGAAAATAAGCCAAATTCAAATAAAATTCAAATGAAGATTCAAATGAACTCCAAATTAAATAATTTTAGTTTAGTTAGCTAGATCTTGAATTTATATGAATTTAGAAGTTTGAATCGGCGAAATCGGAGTTCGTATGAAGGAGAACGAACCCCGAGAAGTTTGGAAATCACATGAAATGATGAATAATAGGATTTTCCAAATTTCAGAATAATTTTACTAAAGGAAAGTCGAATTATGACGTCATGATGACATCATTGGCAGTTTTCTTTCGGTTGAAAAGAACAGCCACGTCAGCGCCACATGGACGGCACGCAAGCGGTGACGGGGCAGCCACATGGGCAGACTTGGTGACGTGGCGATGAGGTGGCACCTACGTGGCGCGGCCACGTCATCTTGGCACTGGCGGCAGCTCAGCCGTGAGCTCGCCGGCGAACGGCAGCACGGCGACGGCCGGCGAGGGCATTAACGGGTAGAGGAGATCGCGAGGGTCGTGATGCTTACCACGGCGACGCTCAGGTACGGAGAAATCGCCGGCGGCGAGGACCTTGGCGACGGCGCGGTTCGGCTCGTGGTGGCGCGGGGCTTCGGGTGATGCTCCGACGAAGGCGGCGCGAGCACGGGGTTGGCGGGGCTGCGGCGATTCCGTTGGTGTGGTCCACGGCGTCGATTAGTCCTTGTGGCCGCCGGAATCGAGGGAGGACCGAGCTTCGGGTGGCGAGGCAAAACTCCAAAATCCGGCGAAATGAGGTGAGGAGTGGAGGGATGAGTGGAGTGGTTTGGATGAGTGAAGCATTGCGCACCCGGTGCTCCCTTTTATAGGGGCTGGGGAGGGGTGAGGGAGGAGATCGTGTGCGACTGTTCCGAGTGCAATTGAAGAACAAAATGAAAACGGCTTAATTAATTGCATGTGGTGGAAGAAACGTCCAATTGAAGGTGTTGTGACATGCGTGACGTTAATGCGCACGTTTCGCTTCAAACGGAATCCAATTTAACGCATTGAGTGAGGAGAAAGAAGTGGTGGCAGTCATTAATGGAGTTAGAGCTCCACAATTGCTGCAGCAGATGCGGCCGGGAGAGGGGAGAGGAAGGGCGGCGGCTGGTGGCTGGGAAGGAGGAGGCACAAGAAGTGGTGGTGGCTGGGCTGGGTGGTGGCGGCTCGGCCAATTGTTGCTGCACGTTGAAGAAAAAAATAACCAGAGAAGAAAAGATGTCGGGAGGTTGAAGAAAGTATGAGAGAGAAAGTGAGGGACAAAAGAATAAAGAGAGGTGTTATGTTGATAAAAGACAAAAGGGCAAAGTGGTAGCAGCCACATGCATGTGCTCTGCACGTTAAGCGTGCACGATTTCTAGAAAAATAAATACAATTTTTTTATTTTTTACTTTGCACGTTAAGTGGGACAAAAACAGGGATGGGTGACCGCATGGGCACGCGCGCACATAATAAAATATATTTTTTATTTTTTTAATTCGAAATTCAGATTTAAGCAATAAATAAATACAATTTTAGAAGTTAGCAAATGAGTCCAAAATTTCTAGAAAAATTCACAAAAATCTCTAGAATTATTTTGAACTTAATAAAAATAATTTCAACTTAAAGTTGGCTTTTATTTTTGCACATAATTTATTTTGGCTTAAAAATAATTAGGAAAGCTTTTAAAAACTTCAAAAATTCCAGAAATTAAATAAATTTTATTTTTCAACTTTAACTCAAATAAATCTTCAAAAACTTCAATAAATTTTACTTTTGACTTTTAAAACTTCAGAAATTCAAGAAAAGCAATAGAACTCTTTCAAATTTCAGAAAATCCAACAAAATAATAACTTTATTAATTTTTATTTTGGTAACAGCACTTTGGGATGTTACAAATCTATAGGCTGTGCTGTTATGAGCATATCCCAGCAAGACACAATCGGCTATTTTAGGTCCAAACTTTCTCTTTTTCTGCAATGGTACATTGACTTTTGCCAAACACCCCTAAGTTCGCAGAAAATTAACATTGGGTTTTCTCCCCTTCCATCCCTCATACGAAGTAATCTCACACCTTTTAGTGATTACTCTATTTAGGATGAAAGTTGCTGTCAGTATAGCTTCCTCCGCCACATCTTAGGCATATCGACACTCTCCAACATGACATTCACCAAGTCTATTAGTGTTTGATTTTTCCTCTCAGCTACCCATTTGATTGAGGTGAGTATGGTGGTGTAACTTCATGGAATATTCCATGTTCAACACAGAATTGGGAGAATTCAAGAGAGATATACTCTCCTCCACGATCTGATCTTAGTCTTTTAATTTTCTTTTCTAGTTGGTTCTCAACCTCGGCCTTATAAATTTTAAAGTAATTTAAAGCTTCATCTTTTGTTTTCAATAGATACACATAACAATATCGTGACACATCATCAATTAGAGTTAGAAAATATCTTTTGCCTCCTTTGGTCAACAATCCATTTATCTCACACAAGTCAGAATGGACAAGATCTAAAGGTGCCAAGTTCTTTTCCTCCTGTAACCCCCTTAAAGGGTTTTCGAGATTGTTTTGCTTGCACACAAGTTTGGCACTTTGATCCTTTGACAATTTCACATTTTGGAATTAAATCTAATCTAGACATTCTAGCAATACTATCAAAACCAATATGACAAAAAAGAGAATGCCATATATTGGCCTCACATTTATTCAAACCAATTGCAACATCCTAGAGGTCCAAGGGAGGTCCAAGAGGACGTCCTAGAGGTCCAAGAGAAATTTCCATGAGAGGTCCAAGAGGATCTCTTGGAGGTCCAAGAGAAATCTCCATGGGAGGTCCTAGAGGACATCCTGGAGGTTCAGGAGAAATATCTAAGGGAGGTCCAAGAGGAAACTCTCACTGGTCATATGTGACACTAGAATTGAGAGAGAGAAATGCACGGTCAACAAAAGAAAGGTGGACTTGATTCACAACACGTTTACGGTCGCGCGTCGTAAGTCACAAGTCACGCGATTGCCACGCAAATAAAAGCGCGCGCGTGTGTACGTGCGTGTGTGTGACTTTAGCTATAGTCCTCCTCATGTCACCCCATGACATGTATCACATGTATCAAGGGGTGGCGAGGATTCCATCTTATAAATTGTTCTCCCACTACTTGGTTAGGCAGTATGGGACTAAACCATGCATGCTTTGGAATTTAAGAATGAATAGGCCTTTACAAATAAGGGCACAATTCTAACAGGGAAAACATTACCGGTAAGAAATTTTTATTGGAGGGTAGCAATAACATTGGTTTTCTCTGGTTACCGGAAATTTCGGCCGAATTTTTAAATTAAAACTTGAATTTTTCAGATGTATAGATGAAATTTATCTAAATTTTGAATTGGGATGAAAATTAAATAAATCTGATTTTTTTTGTCTGGTATAAAAATCTATCGGGCCCAACCGATTTACCGGTTACCGGTGAAATTTTAGCGATAAAATTTTCACTGGTTTATAGCAGTGAGCAACATGCTGGTTAAGGACTTGCACATTATGTATGATCTACCTACCCATATGGTACCCTAAAAGACCATATGGTTGACCAACAAACAATAAAGTTCAATCACACAAGATGTACACTCCGGCTTAATCATTCAACACATTAGGGAGAAATAATACACATTTCAACCTACACCCTAAAACCCGCATAAACTCAGTCTATAGTCTTGTTAGCACAATTATTAATTCTTTTCTCATTGTTATATCCCTTCTTTCACATGAATGAACTCCGACTAAACAACCAGAACATCATCAGTTCATCGCAGCAAAAAGTAAGGTGGCCATCCTTCCCTTTGTAGCATCTTATGTTATCCTGATACCTCTACGCGCACAATGGCATAGCATTTTAGATTTTTAGTTCATATGAGAAGCAGTTATAGACACCAAACCACAAAGCTTATGGCTTTCATCATGGGTGAAAGAATATGGTAATCCGTAGTACATTTGCCTGTTCTATGTTAGACCCCAAATTTGAAATTTGGAATCAGTTCCGATCACTCAGTTTCGACTGCTGAGTTTCGACCACTCAGTTTCGACAAATGAGTCTCGACCACTCAATTTCGACTATCGAGATTCGACCACTCAGTTGCGACTACTGAGTTTTGACCACTCAGTTTCTACTAGTGAGTTTCAACCACTCAGTTTTGTCTACTGAGTCTGTCGGATCCTAAATTTGAAATCTACTGTGTCAATCACATAATATATTACATAACAGGCCGTGTGGCCGACTGTTTTACAAAAGGGCCACGAAGGCCACACTAGTACATAGCTCAGAGTACAGAATACAGGATAAGAGCGGAAGCAAAAGAAGTCGTAGTAGATCCATTCGCATTGCCCACAGGAAAGCGACTAGGGTCCCGGCCTAAGCTTCATCATCTTCTCCACCATCAGGTCCAGTCGCCAAGTAGTAATCGTAGGAGTCTTGATCAAGTGGGGCCGGAAGATTATATTAAATGAGCCTAAGTACATAACCGTACTCGTGAGCCAACACCCAATGTAGTTTATTATAGATGCAAGGCTAGTCAAGGGAAGTTCAGAGTCCTTTTTATTTGCATAAAGCTAAGTTTGAATCAGGCTAAGTAGTATAAAATCCTAAGACTTAGCATTTTTAACAAATAGGTTTTATAACTGAGTTTTTATCTGTAAAGTACCAGTGGAGATTTCATCTCCTATACCATTGAGTGGCTACGACCACCCAATGCTCAGGCTATCCCGTATTTACCACTAGTCTTCGACCAGGCCATTTCAAATCCCTGGGGTCCCACCCCATCTTTCCTTTCCATCCAGAAATCGTTTTGTAAAAATGAAAGCAAGTTCAAGTGAGTTCTCGGCACCGCACTTGACCGTGAGCACGGCTATACAGATAGTTTTCTTACTCTACAGAGTTCACATACTTTACCCACAAGAAACAATCAACTGATAATATCTATTTAACACACTTCCATAGGTGTGAGACTAAGTTGATTATCACAAGGCCTTTACAATATTCAACGTCAACGCAACCCCACTCGCTAAGGTTTCTGCCGCCCGGAGCCACGCTCCCAGGAGGCCCCTTCTTGCGTCGTGTGGTTTTCCTGTGGCTTATACCCATACCCATGCCACACACCCACCAGTGGCGAAGCCACGCTGAGGTGAACAAATTAGTTAGCCAGGTCGTACCCATTATAGACTTGTGGTTGCACTATTTTTACACGAGAGGTCATCCCAAGAACTCGATCCTTTATTGACTTGGGTGGTACATCCACATACCCCACCGGTGTGCATCACCAGCACCAGCCACTCTTTTAGGTCGCCCAAGTCGAAATCGGTTTTTTAGGTTTTTCCTTGTTTTCAAAATAACTTCTAGTCCAACATACTAGCCAGGCTCCAACCTCGATTGCCCAAATCTAGTTTTCATGTTTTGAAAGATTGTTGTTGGGCAATTTAATGCCCGCATGACCAGGTATCTAAGCAAGGCTAAGCATGACACTTAGATACAGACTTATTAACTAGTATGTAATCCATTAATTCTAGAGTGACAAATGATAGTGTCCAAGTTCAAGGATTGGAAGTTTATACACAACTATTGTTAAGGCATTAACTATGAGCTAGACCAATATAGTTGTATAAATCATAGCAATGCAATTTCATAATTTAAAACAATATAATTGCAAAAAGTAGGTGCAATATGATCAAAGTATTGACTCGCCTTGCTCAGGGTACTGTTGATCTTGTTCTCGGTCAACCGGAGGTTCTTCGGTCAATCCAGCTTCTATATACGTAAAAACAACCAAAAATGCAAATAAGCACATATGAATTCAAATTGCATCCAAACATTCAAATGAACTCCAAATGGGGTGTTTTCGGTTTAGTTGAGGAGATTTGGTTAGTTTCCATTCTTTTATTACCGTGTCTGGTGTTGGACATAGAATCTGAGTAGAAAAAAGTAAGTGGTTTCCTAGTCGGTCGCTAATTCATATACGAGTCCTTGGTTTTGAGTACTATTCATCATCTTGACTCCCTAGTCAGAAGGGGTTTCGACTACAGTCGTCAAGAGGTTTTGAGTCTTGTTTGTTGCTTAGTCTTATCGTTGTTTGACTATCGATCGGAAGGGTTTTCGACCACATGGTCGGGAGGGTTTTTGACCACCTGGTTGGAAGGGCTTTTGACCCACTGGTCAGAAAGGGTTTCGACCATCTGGTCGGAAGGGGGTTTTCGTCCACCTGGACGGAAGGGGCTTTCGACCACCTAGTTAGAAGGGGCTTTCGACCACTTGGTCGAAAGGGGTTTCGACCATCTGATCGGAAGGAGCTTTCGACCACCTGGTCGGAAAGGGTTTCGACCACCTGGTCAGAAGGGGCTTTCGACCACCTGGTCGGAAGGGGGCTTTCGACCACCTGGTCGAAAGGGGTTTTTGAGTACGTATAGTTGAAGGAGGTTTGACTACCTAGTCAAGAGGAGTTTCGACTACGTGGTTGGAAGGCATTTTGGTTATGCGTAGTCAAAGAAGGTTCGACTATGTGTAGTCGAGGAAGGTTCGACTATGCATAGTCAGAGGAGGTTTGACTACATGCGAAGACTACACGATCACGTGGTCGGAAGAAGGCTTGCGTAGTCAAAGGAAGTTTTACTACACGCAAAGGCTTCACGATCACATGGTCAGATTAAGGTTTGACTATGTGTAAACGAAGGAAGTTCAACTACACACGAAGACTTCACGATCTACAACGCATTTGGTGATCCAACTGTGCTTCTACGCAACTAGAGTGAGCATCTAGTGGCCGCCAGGAACGTACCGGTATGGCATTGAGGGGACGAGCTGGCTGGAGATGGCCTGGCGATGGTGGACAGCGACGACGAGAGAAGCTTTGAGCGACAGTGATGGCCCGAGGAAAAAGAGTAGTCTTCAACCCTCAGGATATGATGAGGACATCCGTACCATGGATACAACCGCACCTACACACACAACTCATCCACAACCAGTGTTAAAAGGACCACTTACTCGAGCTCGTGTTCGCCAACTTAATTACCAGGTGAATTCGTTCCTAGGTTTTTATATTACTGAGAATAGACCGCTACCTAATACAAGTGATTTAATTGTGCTTAGGAACATGGGAAAGGACCAAGGAGAGGCATGTGGAGTCATGGACATGCATGAAAGGCATAATAGAGGTCACCACGTCACTTTGGGTTTGAGTCAAGCAAGAGTTCGAGTTGGGCTCGTTCTGGATTCGGATTTGGACTACTGCGACAGTACTAAGTTTAAACGGACGTAACTTCTTCATACGGACTCCGTTTGGGACGTTCTTGGACTTCATGGAAATATAATCAAGTCTAATTTCCAAATAATCCAATCTCATCTTCAAATTCCATCTGAATCGGCCACAATCATCAAAAGAGTCTATGTCTATTTCTGAGCTCGAGTCAAAAGGGTGTTGCGCCACCTCCACTTGGGCCCATAGGCCTTGTGTGGATATCATGGGGATATGCTCACAATCTTAGGATGATGGTACAATTGGCAATGGCGTTGAAGGTTTATCGAAACACTCGTTTTCGGCAAAAGTTTAGTACTGTCAGGCTTCAGGTGGTCAGACCGGCCAGGAAGGTGGTCAGACTAGCCTGTGTGGCGGTCTAACTGGCCACCTCTAGCAGTCAGACCGGCCAAGCCTCGGGTCAAGTGGTTGGCAGTCAGACCAGCCGTTGGGCGGCGGTCTGACCGGCCATTAAATGTTTTTGAGTTTGGAGTTGGGCCAAAAATAAAGGGTGTAGGCAAGAGAGAGGATTCTTCTACACTTGGTCTTATAATTTTTGGAGCTTCGAGTCAAAAGATCCATTCGTTTGAAATTTCCAGAGAGTTTCGGATTTTCAAGGTTGGATTTTGGCTAAGTTCCTGCTGAGCGGTCATACCGGCCAACAGGTGGCGGTTAGACAGGTCAGGGGGCGGTCAGACCGGTCATGGGTGGTGGTCAAACCAGTTTTGACTTGTTCGTCGGCTATCTTGGCGGTGATGATTGTTTGGTTAGGTCAAGATCATGGGTTTCAATGCATATGTGTTGCATGATGCATGTTTTGACTAATGTGGGTCAAGTTGCGAAGAACTTGTTCTCGGAATCGATTTCTTTGTCTATTGTTGTGCAGGAAGCATGGAGGTTAACAACGGTCAACGGCGAGGATGATCGGGACTAGGCTTGGAAAGCTGAGGTTCAGAATGATCGAGGATACCGGATGAAGTCTATGGACTCAAGCATAGTGCAAAATAGACAAGGATGACCGAACGAGAAGTTCGGTGTGACGAGTTGCATCAAGCGGCACGGGGGTCGGTGCAAGTGTCATGGTTGTTTTGGTGGGAGCCGGATGGGAGAGACTTGCCGACATGAAGAGAGCTATTGATCAACCTACACGTGGCGAAGCATGGGATTGCTTCATGAAGATTGGACTCGGTCTTCGGAGAAGGATCGAGAAGGGTTATTTTGGTAACTTCACCTAAATACCGTCTTGATGACCTTTTGGCTAAACTGCAGCGCAAGAAAGATGAAGACGACGCTTTGAAATGCGTGCGTAAGTGAAACCCGTTTGTGTGTGGGTTTAACGGGTGCCCATTAGGGATATCCACTATAAATAGGGGAGGGTGCTGGTTGTGCACCCCCAACTCTGATATCTGAAACCCTAGTTTGAGTTTTAGGGTTAGGAGAGAATAGTGGAGAGGTTAGGGTTCTAGGGAGATGGATTGATTGTGTGCTCATGTGTTGAGTTTTTGTCCTTCTAGATGGAGTGGCTGTAAATCAACATCAATTCCAAATCAATCCAAGCAAGATTCCTCGAGATGAGTCTCTTTTTGTTCTTGCTTACTATTTTATGATTTTGGGGCTTTTTTTGATCCGTGAGTTTTTCTTTGGTTTTTCGCCTAGATCTAGCTTGCTGTAACATGTGGGAATACATCTAGGATCATCTTGATCATCAATCACCCACGAGCAAGTGTTTGGATCATATTTTGGTTTTGACTCAGTTTTGGAGCAACCTTCACTTAAACGGAAAAAGGTCGAAACTTTGGCAAGGATCTTCACGATCCTTGATTGGAATAGGTTCCTGACATCCTAGAGAAGGCATGTCTCAAGTTTGGTAAGGTTTGGAGTTGCGAATCAAAAGTTAGACCAATTTGTGATTTTGAGTTCGAGTTAATTTTACTGTTCATTGGCCTAGAGGTCAGACCGCCATGTACCTAGAGGTCAGACCGATTTCCAAAGGTCGGACCGCCAACTACATGGAGGTCTGATTGTCCAACTCTTTAGGTTTTGAGTTTTTGTGATTTTAGTCTATTTGCTTCGGGGTTTTGATTAGATTCAATACAAGTCTTCCACTGTGCTTGTATATTGATGTCGGACCCGGGATTAACACCCCAAATCCTTTGTGTATTTATGAACTAGTCCTAAGATCAGTAGCTAGTTCACACAGTAAATAGATATGGTAACATCAATAAATCGCATAACTTTATTAATAATCAACAGAGTTTATTACTAGAAAGGCTTACAAGCCAACAATAAACAAACACAGCGGAAGACAAAGAAGATGTAGTAGAGTCCAGTTAATCTGCTACAGGCAATCGACTAGGGTAGCGACCTAGTCGTCGAGATCCATACCGGTAGCAAAGTCCTTCTCTGAAATTTATTTGCATGAAGCAAGGATGAGCACAACTTCCGTGCTCGCAAGTTGCACCCAATAACAGAGTTAATGCATGCATAGATGTAACAAAGGATGGCTTATAGGGTTATTTGTGTAAAAGCAATATTTGACAATTTAAATACAATACCAAGTTCAAAAGCTCAAATTTTACAATAATTAAAATTGAGTTTTAAATGAATTGATAGAGATAGTGTAGGCACTGTCGTAGTAGGGCACCAAGGGGTGCCCCGCACTCTAGAGTCGTCAGGAATACTGATGTGCCGTCGGGGATACTGTACATGTGTAAACCTAGTCTTTATAGTGTATTTTAGGCAAATGTACCTAAAATGCCCCCTCTCTCTCTCGCCTATGGGGGCAAGAAGGTAAATATCCCTTCTTACCCCCTATAAATAAAGCCCCATGGGCATGTAACAGCGAGAGATCTCTCATTCGTACACAAGTAATACACATACTCATACATGTTTGTGGCCCCTCTCTCTCTGGTCCTTCCCCCAAGACAAAGGGTACGGAGTACCCTCCGTACCCACTATCTAGCCTTTTAGCTACGACAGTTAGCGCCGTCCGTACGGACCGAACAAGAAGTCACACATGAGAGGATCAGCTAATGACACCACACCACATCAACCGAAGGCTACCCAAGTCACCTTCGGTCACTACCCCACCCTCAGCCCAAAGGCTCCCCCACCCCTTCGGCTGCTTGTCTCCACCCTTCGCTCGCCGACCGAAGCCCCCACATTTTCGGCCGAAGCATCACCAGACCAGCCGAAGCACCACCAACCCAAAGCCACACGGAGCAACTTCGGGGTCGCCACAGCCACCTCCGGCGTCCTCTTCGCGCAACCACCTCCGGCGCCCCTTCGGGCCCCCTTCGGAGCATCTGCACACGTGTCTCCTCCAGTTGCTCGGAGCACCCCGTTCGACCTCCCCTTCAACCGAAGCCACCTGAGCCGCCGTTGGCACGCCCCGAAGACCCCTCGAGGCCCCCTTCGTAGCCGAGCGGAGCCCCTCGGAGCCACCTCGGGCGCGGCGCGCTGCCTTTGGGCTGCCTCGGGTGGTTCCCTCTTCACCAGCAGCCCTTAGGCGGTCGAGTCATCGGACCTTCGCTCGTTCCTCCTCCGGTGCAGCCGCGCCTCTTCGATTGCCTAGAGCAGGCGGATCATCCTACACTTCGGCCGAAGCCTGCTTTCACCCGAAATAAAACCTCGGCCGATGCCCCCTTCGGCATCTCTGGCACCCCTCTATGTCGGCAGCCTTCGACACCTCCAGAGCCCCTCCCCTTTGGCGAAACCTCCACCTTCGGTGAAGGCAGCCTTCGGAGCGCCCCTCGGCGTCACCTCCGAAGCCCCCTTCGTGGAATGGCCACGCTGAGTGAAGGGTGTCGGCAGAAGAGAGCACACTGCAGTCGAGGCCTCCAGCTGCGCCCTGGCCCCCTCCGGCACCAGTTCCGGCCCTGCCGCAGCTTCGAGCCCCCTCAGGGTGTCTTCGCGTCTGCTCCGCCCCGCTCGACACCTCGAGGCAGACCCGAAGCACCACCGCGTAGCTGCCAAGGATCAGAGCAGTAGGGGATCAGCACTAGTTCAATACTTGCTGGCAGTTGAACCAAGGCAGAAAAAAAAGTTGGGGGACGGCGAAGAAAAACGCCGCGCATGGCCCTAAGCCCCAGCGCACGCTGCCTCGCTCTCCGGAGTGTGTAGCGAAAGCCCACAAGAATGGCAACGTCAATAAGCCCATCACCATGGCAATAAAGACACCACGCATGGCCACGAGCCTAGGTGCACACCGATGCCCCCCGCGGGCATGAGTGTATAAACTAAGACACCACGCATGGCCACGAGCCATAGTGCACACTAGCTCACCCTCGCGGGTGTGCAGTGCATAAGCCCACCATCGTGGCAACAACATTTTTCAAATCGCGCTCAAACGCCCACCCCTAGTCATTCCGGAGGCTCCGCCTCGGCGACTAGGGAGACTCCCGCCGCGAGGGCCTCGCCCCGGTAGAGAGACATTTTTTCAAATCGCGCTCAAACGCGCAACCCTAGTCATTCCGAAAGCTCCGCCTCGGTGACTAGGGAGTCTCCCGCCGCGAGGGCCTCACCCCGACGGAGACATTTTTTCAAATCGCGCTCAAATGCGCAACCCTAGTCATTTCGAAGGCTTCACCACGGCGAATAGGGAGTCTCCCATCGCGAGGGCTTCGCCCCAGCGGAGAGACATTTTTTCACATCGCGCTCAAACGTGCAACCCTAGTCGTTCCGAAGGCTCCGCCTTGGCGACTAGGGAGTCTCTCACCGCGAGGGCTTCGCCCCGGCGGAGAGACATTTCACATCACGCTCAAACGCGCACCCCTTGTCGTTCTGGAGGATCCGCCTCGGCGGCTAGGGAGTCTCCCACTGTGAGGGCCTCGCCCCGGGGGAGAGACATTTTTTCAAATCGCGCTCAAACGCGCAACCCTAGTCCTTCCGAAGGCTCCGCCTCGGCGACTAGAGAGTCTCTCGCTGCGAGGACCTCGCCCTGGCAGAGAGGCATTTTTTCACATCGCGCTCAAACGCGCAACCCTAGTCATTCCAAAGGCTCCATCTCGACGACTAGGGAGTCTCCCGCCGTGAGGGCTTCGCCTGGTGGAGAGACATTTCACATCGTCCTCAAACGCACACCCCTAGTCGTTCCAGAGGCTCCGCCTCGACGGCTAGGGAGTCTCCCACCGTGAGGGCCTCGACCTGGCGGAGAGACATTTTTTCACATCGCGCTCAAACGCCGAGCCCCTGTCGTTCCGGAGGCTCCGCCTCGGCGACTAGGAAGCCTCCCGTCGCGAGGGTGTTGCCCTGACCGAGAGACATTTCACATCGCGCCAAATGCGCACCCCTAGTCGTTCCGGAAGCTCCGCCTCTACGACTAGGGAGTCTCCTACCGCGAGGGCCTCGCTCCGGCGGAGAGACATTTTTTCACATCGCGCTCAAATGCGCAACCCTAGTCGTTTCGATGGCTCCGCTTTGGCGACTAGGGATTCTCTCGCAACGAGGGCTTCGCCCCGGTGGAGAGACATTTCACATCGCGCTCAAAAGCGTACCCCTGGTTGCTCCGGAGCCTTCGCCTTAACAACTAGGGAGTCTCCAGCCGTGAGGGCTTCGCCCTGGCGAAGAGACATTTCACATCGCGCTCAAACGCAAAACCCTAGTCGTTCTGAAGGCTCCGCCTCGGCGACTACGGAGTCTCCCGCCACGAGGGCCACGGCCCGGCGGAGAGACATTTTTTCACATCGCACTCAAACACGCAACCCTAGTCGTTCCAAAGGCTCCGCGTCAGCGACTAGAGAGTCTCCCGCTGCGAGGGCTTCTCCCCGGCGGGGAGACATTTCACATCGTCCTCAAACGTGCACCCTAGTCGTTCCGGAGGCTCCGCCTCGGTGGCTAGGGAGTCTCCCGCCGTGAGGGCCTCGCCCCGGCGGAGAGACATTTTTTCACATCGTGCTCAAATGCGCACCCCTAGTCGTTCCGGAGGCTCCGCCTTGGCGGCTAGGGAGTCTCCCGCCGTGAGGGCCTCGTCCCGGCGGAGAGACATTTTTTCACATCGTGCTCAAATGCGCACCCCTAGTCGTTCTGGAGACTCCGCCTCGGCAACTAGGAAGTCTCTCGCCGCGAGGGTGTCGCCTCGGCGGAAAGACATTTCACATCGCGCCAAACGCGCACCCCTAGTCGTTTCAAAGGCTCCGCCTCTACGACTAGGGAGTCTCCCGCCGTGAGGGCCTCGCCCCGGCGGAGAGATATTTTTTCACATCATGCTCAAACGCGCAACCCTAGTCGTTCCGATGGCTCCGCCTCGGCGGCTAGGGAGTCTCCCCACACGAGACCCTCGCCCTGGCGGAGAGACATTTTTTCAAATCACGCTCAAACGCACACCCTCATCGTTTCGGAGGCTCTACCTCGGCGGCTAAGGAGTCTCCCGCCGTGAGGGCCTCGCCCCGGAGGAGAGATATTTTTTCAAATCGCGCTCAAACACGCAACCCTAGTCGTTCCGAAGGCTCCGCCAAGGCGACTAGGGAATCGACCACCGCAAGGGTCTCGCCCCGGCGGAGAGACATTTTTTCAAATCGCGCTCAAACATGCACTCGTAGTCGTTCCGGAGGCTCCGCCTCGACAACTAGGGAGTCTCTCGCTGCGAGGGCTTCGCCCCCGCGGAGATACATTTCACATCGCACTCAAACGCGCACCACTAGTCATTCCAGAGGCTCTGCCTTGGAGACTAAGGAGTCTCCCGCCTCAAGGGTCTCACCCCGGCGGAGAGACATTTTTTCACATCGCGCTCAAATGCGCAACCCTAGTCATTTCGAAGGCTCCGCCTCGGTGACTAGGGAGTCTCCCGCGGCGAGGGCGTCGCCCCGGCGGAGAGACATTTCACATCGCGCTCAAACGCTCACCCCTAGTCATTCCGGAGGCTCCGTCTCGGCGACTAGGAAGTCTCCTGCCGCGAGGGCTTTGCCTCGGCAGAGAGACATTTCACATCGCGCTCAAATGCGCACCCCAAGTCGTTCTGGAGGCTCCGCCTCAGCGACTAGGGAGTCTCCCGCCGTGAGGGCTTCGCCCCGGCGGAGAGACATTTCACATCGTGCTCAAACGCGCATCCCTAGTCATTCCGGAGGCTCCGTCCCGGCGGCTAGGGAGTCTCCCGCCGTGAGGGCCTCGCCCCGGCGGAGAGACATTTTTTTCAAATTGAGCTCAAACGCGCAACCCTTGTCGTTCCGAAGGATCCGCCTTGGCGACTAGGAAGTCTCCCACCGCGAGGGCCTCACCCCGGCGGAGAGATATTTTTCAAATCGCGCTCAAACGCACACCCATAGTCATTCCGGAGGCTCCGCCTCGGTGACTAGGGAGTCTCCCGCCACGAGGGCTTCGCCCCGGCGGAGTGACATTTCACATCGTGCTCAAACACGCACCCCTAGTCATTCCAAAGGCTCCGCCTCAACGACTAGGGAGTCTCCCGCTGTGAGGGCTTCGCCCCGGCAGAGAGACATATCACATCGCCCTCAAACGCGCACCCTGAGTCATTCCGGATGCTCCACCTCGGCGGCTAGGGAGTCTTCCGCCATGTGGGTCTCGCCCCGGTGGAGAGATATTTTTTCAAATCGCGCTCAAATGCGCATCCCTAGTCATTCCGAAGGCTCCACCTCAGCGACTAGGGAGTCTCCCGTGTGAGGGCCTCGCCCCGGAGGAGAGACATTTTTTTCAACTCGCGCTCAAACGCGCAACCCTAGTCGTTCCGAAGGCTCCGCCTCGGTGACTAGGGATTCTCCCGCCGCGAGGGCCTCGCCCCGGTGGAGAGACATTTTTTCACATCGCGCTCAAATGCGCAACCCTAGCCGTTCCGAAGGCTCCACCTCGGCGACTAGGGAATCTCCCGCCATGAGGGCTTCGCCCCGGCGGAAAGATATTTCACATCGCGCTCAAACGCGCAACCCTTGTCATTCCAGAGGCTCCGCCTCGGCGGCTAGGGAGTCTCCCGCCGTGAGGGCCTCGCCCCGGCGGAGAGACATTTTTTCAAATCGCGCTCAAACGCGCAACCCTAGTCGTTCCAAAGGCTCCGCCTCGGCGACTAGGGAGTCTCCCACCGCGAGGGCCTCACCCCGGCGGACAGATATTTTTTCAAATCGCGCTCAAATGCGCACCTGTAGTCGTTCCGGAGGTTCCGCCTCGACGACTAGGGAGTCTCCCGCCACGAGGGCTTTGCCTCGGCGGAGAGACATTTCACATCGTGCTCAAACGCGCACCCGTAATCATTCTGGAGGCTCCGCCTCGGCGGCTAGGGAGTCTTCTGCCGCGAGGGCTTCACCCCGGTGGAGAGACATTTCACATCGCGCTCAAACACGCACCTCTAGTCGTTCCGGAGGCTCCGCCTCGGCGACTAGGAAGTCTCCCGCCACGAGGGCTTCGCCTCGGTGGAAAAACATTTCACATCGCGCTTGAACGCACAATCCTAGTTGTTCTGGAGGATCCGCCTCAGCGGTGAGGGAGTCTCTCGCCGTGAGGGCCTCGCCCCGGAGGAGAGATATTTTTTCAAATCACACTGAAACGTGAAACCCTAGTCATTCCGAAGGCTTCGCCTCGGTGACTAGGGAGTCTCCCACCGCAAGAGCTTCGCCCCAGTGGAGAGATATTTTTTCACATCGCGCTCAAACGCGCAACCCTAGTCGTTCCGAAGGCTCCGCCTTGGCGACTAGGGAGTCTCCCGCCGCGAGAGTTTCGCCCCGGTGGAGAGACAATTCAAATCGGGCTCAAACGCGCACCCGTAGTCGTTCCGTAGGCTCCGCCTCGGCGACTAGGGAGTCTCCCGCCGCGAGGGCTTCGCCTCGGTGGAGAGATATTTCAAATCGCGCTCAAACGCGCACCCGTAGTTGTTCTGGAGGCTCCGCCTCGGCGGCTAGGGAGTCTCCCACCGTGCGGGCCTCGCCCCGGAGGAGAGACATTTTTTCAAATCGCGCTCAAACGTGCAACCCTAGTCGTTTCGAAGGCTCCGCCTCGATGACTAGGGAGTCTCCCGCTGCGAGGGCATCGCCCCGGTGGAGAGACATTTCACATCACGCTCAAACGCGCACCCCTAGTCATTCCAGTGGCTCCGCCTCGGAGACTAAGGAGTCTCACACCGCGAGGGCCTCGCCTCGGCGGAGAGACATTTTTTCACATCGTGCTCAAACGTTCAACCCTAGTTGTTCCGAAGGCTCCGCCTCAGCGACTAGGGAGTCTCCTACTGCGAGGGCATCGCCTCGGTGAAGAGACATCTCACATCGTGCTCAAACGCACACCCCTAGTCGTTCCAGAGGATCCGCCTCGGTGACTAGGAAGTCTCCTACCACGAGGGCTTCGCCCCAGCGGAGAGACATTTGACATCGCGCTCAAACGTGCACCCCTAATTGTTCCAGAGGCTCCGCCTCTACGACTAGGGAGTCTCCCGCTGCGAGGGCCTCGCCCCGGCGGAGAGACATCTTTTCACATCGTGCTCAAACGCACAACCGTAGTCGTTCCGACGGCTCCGCCTCGGCGACTAGGGAGTCTCTCGCCGTGAGGGCTTCGCCCCAGCAGAGAGACATTTCACATCGTGCTCAAACGCACACCCCTAGTTGTTCCAGAGGTAATTGTAATACCCCAAACATTTATTGGAGAAAATATCATTCGGGAAAGCAAAATTTATTCAATTTGAAACTCAACCAAATTCTAGATTCGAAATTTAAGTTCAAAATTCAGAGTTTGGGGGAATTTAAGGAGGTGGGCCTCCGGCCCAGGCTACCCTAGCCTTGTGGTCGGCCATGTAAACCAAGAGGGGAGGCGCCTAGTTGGGCCTAAAGCCCATGCGCCCCACTCCTCCTTAACCCTAATCTAGGGGGCGCCCTTTCCCCTTTCCCACCCCTTGGCCGCCACAAGCACCTCCCCTTCCTTGGTGCCGCCCCATCTCCCCCTCCATTGGTGCCGCCCCTTCATCCCTGGTGGCTGCCCCTGCTGTGGTGCTTCCCCGTCTCGCCCACGGAGTTCCCTACTGCCGGCCTTCGTGAGCAAAAGAGGAGGTGGACAGCATTGGAGTCGGCCAAAGGAGGGAAGGAGAGGGTGAGGAGAAGGGGGATCATCTTCTTCGAGGCTTGATCATCATCTTTCCATGGGTCTTAAAGGGTAAAGAAGTGCTTTTCCCGCTGTTTGTTGATGATTAGAGGCGAATTCGATTAATTGGGTTGGACCGTTTTGTTGCCGGTAGATGTTCAATTCTGTCTAGTACCTTGCGGGGTCTATTTAGGGTTCTTAGAAGCCGAATTGGGGGATTCCTTCCTATAGATATCTAGATAATGTTTTTAGCTTTCCGTGGCCACCAAGAACACCTAATTCCGACATACAGATCAAAAGTTATGATAGTTTCATTCCTGCTGTCCAGAATTCTGACGTGATTGATCTGTTAATTTGTCTTTTAAGATATGTTTATGTTAAAGGAAAATTCAGGGTTTCCACTCAACTAGGTTATTTTAGAATTTTTCATAACCTTTCCAGAATGATAAAGAATGTCCTAATAGGAGTTGTAGATTAAAAGTTATGATCTGTTCTTTACTGCTATCCGTTTTGTGTAGACAGAATCTGTCATTCAAGTTCATCTGCCTGCTACCATTTTATTTTGGCCGAATTGGGTCATCTCACCAGCTAGAATGTTGTAGATATGTTCGTTAAGTTTCTTTAGGAATTAGGCTTACCTCGTTCCGAGTCCCATATCAATAGTTATGGTTTATTCCGTGCCGCTGTCCAGAATCGTTTCTATGGTTGTGTTGCCTGTTTTCAGAATTGGGTAAATGGCTATTTCTTGGGTGTTCAGGAGGGTGTTGTAGAATGTTACTGGTAGTATCCTATACCATGTTGTTCTTTTTTCGAGTACTTACTTGTGTAGGCGGAGATGCTTCGGGTTTAGGGGCACCGTCATTGCCTACTCACGTCATAACATAAAAAGGCAAGTACTTTGATGTTCTTATAATTAGTGAATGCTGGATGCTTGATGTTCGTATTGTGCTTTTCTGTGATCCATGAGAATGTTCAAAATTTATGTTCCTTTCTTATGTGTTAATTCCAAGTGTAGACATGATGTCTTTCATAGTTCATATTTCAATACATGCATCCATTTTCATATTCCTTCCACGGGAGTGGATTATAAGACCCATCAATTCCAGTATGGGCACGTAAGACCCACCATTCTAATGTGGGCAGATTTGGACACCCGTATGAAATGTTCTTTATACAGGATTTGGATCCCTGTATTTTGTTAAATGCGGGCTTAGGTGAACACCGACGGGTGTGTCACTAGCTATACCGGTATAAGCATGTATGCAGTCCATTCAATTCATTCAATCCATTCATTCCATTCATTCGTATATTCATTCGGTGCTATGTTCATATCTGTTGTATGTCCACTTATTCACTGTACTTGCTGAGTCTCGGACTCATTCTTGCTTTGTTTATTTATTTTAGGTGATCGTTAATGATGGCTCTATTGGGAGGGAGTAGACACGCACTATTCGTTCACTTCACTATATTTCATTTCAATAATAGGACTTGGTTCTATCCTTCATTCGTTAATTGATGAACTGTAATAAATAAAGCTAGATGTGGTTGATAACCCTCTTTATGTTATGGTTGATTAAGTACTGCTTGTGATCTTCGATCACCCTTTTTATATACGTGCTTGAATTCAGACTATATTCATGCCATGATTCTATTAAATGTTGTTCTCTTTATGTCATTAGATGATATATTATTCAAATTCTTCCGCATTATGGTTGTATATTAGATTATTTAGGTGACATCTTAGCTTCCGAATAGCCAGGGTGTTACAGTAATGGTAAAGATTTTGTCTCGGTCCGACACAATAGAGCGAGGTATGTCATGCAATTTCACAATGTGTTGGAGGATGGCCTTAGCCACCACACTTGCAGTGAAAGGATGGCGCAAGGGAACAAAATGAGAGTATTTGGTAATTCTATCAACGACTACTAAAATGACATTGTAACCTTCGGATTTGGGCAATCCTTCAATAAAATCCATTGTAATATCTTGCCAAGCATTATCGGGAATAGGAAGTGGATTTAACAACCCCGGCAACTTACATTGCTCATGCTTAGCCTGCTGACATATAGCACATCGCTGGACAAAATTCTGAACATCCTGTTTGAGACCTCTCCACTGAAACAGCTGTTGGATTCGTTGGTAAGTAGCTTGAATTCCAGAATGACCCCCAATAGGAGTGGCATGAAATGCTTGGATAATCTTAGTTTTCAATCCGGTGTTTGCCCCTATCCAGATCTTGCCCTTGTGCCTAATGAGGCCCTCATGCAGACTGTAACCTTCCTCATCGGGTTGAGACACAACCAAACGAGTGAGCAATTGTTGAGCCTTGCTGTCAACAGCATATGAGTTGAAAACTTCCTGAAGCCACACCGGCTGCCCCATTGAGACTGCTTGCAAAGAGAAAACATGCCCTATCTTGGACAAGGCATCAGGTGGTTTATTGTCCATCCCTCTTTTGTATTGGAATTTGAACTGTAGACCAACTAGCTTTGTCATGGCTTTCTTCTGTAACTCAGATGTAAGCACCTGATCCTCCATGTGACATAATGCTTTATAATCAGTTTTAATAACAAAAGGTCCTCTCACAAGATATTGTCTCCATTTGTCCACAACTAACATGGTAGCCAAGAATTCTTTTTCGTAAACCGACAATTTCTGATTGTTAACTCCCAATGCCTTGCTGAGATATGCTACTAGATGCCCTTCTTGAATCAAGACAGCACCTATACAGTATCACAGGCATCGGTTTCAATAGAGAAAGACTTGTTAAAATCTGGTAAAACCAACACTAGAGTCTTGCTCATAGCTTGCCTCAGGGCTTCAAAGGTGTTCTAAGCTTCCGGGCTCCAGTGGAACATTTTCTTCTGCAAGAGCATAGTTAAAGGCTTTGCTAGAATGCCATAACCCTGAACAAACTTCCTATAATACCCTGTTAGCCCTAGAAATCCTCGCAATTCAGTGATGGAAGCAGGAGTAGGCCACTGGAGCATTGCTTTGGTCTTGTTTGGATCGGTGGCAACTCCCTTTTCTGAAATAATATGGCCCAAATACTCCAATTGATTCTGGGCAAAAGAACACTTACTCCTCTTCGCATATAGTTGATGTTGTCTCAACACTTGAAAGACTACAGTCAAATGCTTCAAATGGTCATCCAGATTTTGACTATAGATTAAAATGTCATCCATGAAAACCAAGACAAATTTTCTTGTATACTCATTAAATATGGAATTCATCAAACATTGAAAAGTGGCCGGGGCATGTCAGACCCAGGATTAATACCCCAAATCCTCTGTGTATTTCTGAACTAGTCCCATGATCAGTAGCTAGTTCACATAGTAAACAAATATGGTAGCATTCATAAATTGCATAACTTTATTAATAATCAATAGAGTTTATTACAAAAGAGACTTACAAGCCAACAGTAAAGAACACAGCGGAAGACGAAGAAGTAGTGGAGTCCAGCTGATATGCCACAGGCAATCGACTGGGGTAGCGGCATAGTCGTCGAGATCCACACTAGTAGCGAAGTCCTTCTCCTCTGAAATATGTTTGCATAAAGCAAGTATGAGCACAACTACCGTGCTCGCAAGTTACACCCAATAACAGAGTTAATACATGCAAGGATATAACAAAGGATGGCTTATAGGGTTATTTGCGCAAAAGCAATATTTGACAATTTAAATATAATACTAAGTTCAAAAGCTCAAATTTTACAATAAATAAAATTGAGTTTTAGCTGAATTAATAAAGCTAGTGTAGGCACCAACCTAACACCAACATAAACACGAGAACCAACCTGGGGTTTCAACCCATAACTTTTCTCATGGACACCCATCCATGCCAAAAACTGTTTTACAAAACCTTTTGAAAATAAAATCAAAGTCTAACTCGCGAAAGGCTTTGCTCAGCATGTCCATGACTGTTGACATAGCTATTCGAATAGATTGACACTCTACAGAGGTTGTACAACTTTACCCACAAGAGATAATCAACTTTTCTTGTCCGCCCACACACTTCCGAAGGTTTGCGATTAAGTGATTATCACAAGGCCTTTACAATGTACCATCCCAAAGTAGTTATGCCCGCTAAGGTTTTGCTATTGTAGGCTTCGCACCAAATGATAACCCCCTCTTACGCCATGTGAGTATTAACAATAAGTCTTCACGACACCCACACAACCGGATGGCACAACCACATTGAAACATTGCAAATTAGTTAGCCAGGTCCCGCCCATTCGAGACATATGGTAGTACGATTTTGGCTTAACAATCCGCAGCTCGCAGACCAGTCCTTAATTGACTGGGCGACTTCCAAAACAATCCCTGGGCCTCAACCATTCACCGCATTGAGCCCGTGCATAAACTTGCACCCACCAACTATCCGGTTCGCCCAAGTCTAAACTAGTTTTTTATTTTATTTTATTTTCCAAAATTATTTGCAAACTTCCATGGCACACCAATGCTATGGATACATTTTAAACAATATTTGATTTTTGGCTGAAAAATTCCCAAATCAAATATTTTTGGTCTAAGCATGGCTAAGCATAATTTTTCTCAAAAAGTTCTAGTTCATACTATTGTATAAACTAGATTTTCATCTAAGGTGTCAAGATAGGTTTATTTCAATATCAAAATTTGGCAGTACAAAAGATTTAGGCATAACTACAGTTTAAAACAAGTATTTAAATTACATTGAATAGAATAAGCATACAGTAATAATTTAAAACAAAATTTAAATAGTTTAAAATAATGGAATCAAATATGATCAAAGATGTAACTTGCCTTGCTTGATTAGTTGCTCTCAAATGGCATCGAAATCTGACTCTCCGAAGTCGTCGAAATCTATACGCAAAAATAAGCCAAATTCAAACAAAATTCAAATGAAGATTCAAATAAACTACAAATTAAATAATTTTGGTTTAGTTAGATAGATCTTTAATTTATATGAATTTATAAATGTGAATCGACGAAAACGGAGTTCAGATGCAAAAGATATGGGCTTTGGAAGTTTTAAATCACATGAAAAGATGAATAATAGGATTTTCCCGAATTTCGGAATTATTTTAATTCGTAAAAAGAAAAGGAGCCGCTGACGCATGGGGCCCTCGGTACAGTGGCAAGGCCACGTGGCGGGACATGTGTGCGAGCCGCGTCAGCGAGAGGGCGAGGTGGCGCCTATGTGGCGCGTGCGTGGCAATGACGTGTCAATGCCACGTCACGCCGGCGTGTGGTGGCGTACGGGAGCCAACGTCCCGGTGTGTGGTGGCGCATGGGAGCCAACGTCCCGGCGGCACGGCTACCAGCGGTGAGGACATCCACGAGTAGAGGGGATCGTGAGGATCTCAGGGCTCACCTAGGCGGCGGTTGGGCGCGACAGGAACAACGGCGGCGAGTTCGGGCTCGCGGCGGCAAGAGGGTTCGGGTGGTGCTCCGACGACGAAGAGGAGAGCCCCGGGTAGGCGAAGAGGTGGCGGTGCTGATGGCGCAGACAGAGACGATGAGGAGGTGGTGTCAGTGCCGGAATCGAAGAAGGAAGGGCGCTCGACCGGGAGTCTTCAACGGCGAAATCCAGCGAAAATAAGAGGGGAGAGGAGGAGTGAGTGGTGGGAGTGGGATGAGTGGAAGAAGGGGCACCCCGTGCTCCCTTTTATAGGGACCGGGAAGGCTGAGAGGGAGAGATTAGGCCTGTGGGTCCACTGGTGGCCATTACTTGAATCCGGCGAGCGCGTGCGCGATTAAGGGTAAGATGGCCGAAATTGGGGGCGGCGGTGAATGGGGAATTCAATGCGGATGACAGTGTGAGAAAAGGGGGCGGAGATCATGGCGTTGATGGAGCTCAACACGTGCGGCCATGGCGGACGCGTGCGGCGCCTGGAGGTAGAAGAAGATGGGGAGGAAGAAAGCGCGAGCCCACACGTCGGTGAGACTAGAGAGAAGAGAGAGGGAGCGAGAGAAAGCAGGACGTCAGATCTCGATTTGACAGTCATGATAAGGCGCGCAGGAGGATTAGGCTGTGTGGGCCACACGCGTGCAGAGATGTCGGACCCGGGAACAAAAGATCCCGAACCCTCTGTGTTCATACACCAGTCCAGGATTTCCGGTGTACACAGTTACAAAAATGATAGCATAACCATATCTCGCATTGCATTAATAGTAAATCAGAGTTTGATACAATTGGGCATGAAGCCAAATAAAAGATTAAATAACACAGCGGAAGTCGAAAAAGTAGTGGAGTCTAGCTGATCTGCCACAGGCAATCGACTGGGGTAGAGGCCTAGTCGTCGAGATCCACACCGATGGTAAAGTCCTTCTCCTCTGAAATTTGTTTGCATAAAGCAAGTATGAGCACAACTACCGTGCTCGCAAGTTACACCCAATATGGAATTGTAATGCATGCATAAGGTAAACAAAGGACATTGGCGGGGTTATTTTATGTAAGCGGCGCTTTTAGTTTAAATAATCATATTAGATTGCAAGGCCATTTTCATACAGATATTTAAAATCATAATTTAAATGACAAATGTATAATGTGGATAACTTCCAAGAAAGGTGATGGATATCCTCCAATCACAATGGCTAACCGCCCAATTTTCCCGTAGGACTAACCATCCTGAAAACATCTGCTGAAATCATTTTAAAATCAAAAACAAGTCTAACTCAAAGTGGCTTTGCTAGCATGTCCATGACCGCGGACGCGGCTATTCGAATAGCTTTCTACTCTGCAGAGTTTGTACAGCTTTACCCACATGAGATAATTTGCTCTTTGAGTCGGCCAATCCACGCTTCCTAAGGCGTGTGACAAAGCAATTATCACAAGGCCGTTACAATGATCTACCTCACAGTACTCATGCCCGCTAAGGTTTCGCTCCCTTTGGACTAACCATCCTCCAGGAGCCCCCTCTTGTGCCAGGTGGGACTATAGTCTAACCTACACCCACTCATACAAAATGGCACGAATATCTACGAGGTATCCCAAATTATTAAGCCGGTCTTGCCCAAACAAGGCGTGTGGTGGTCTGATAAGGCATAGCAAGATGCGGCTCCAAGACCGGTCCTTAATCGACTTGGGCGTCTTTCAAATCAAACCCTGGGTTTTAATCCTAACCAGATTAAACCCGTGCATAAACCTGCACCCACCATTCATCCGTTTCGCCCAAGTCCAAACCATTTTGATTTTATTTAAGTAAAACCACCTTTACAAATTCTCTATGGTAAAACAATACCATAGTTTTAATTTTAAGCAATTTTGTAATGGTTTGGCTAAATCCTCCCAAAATCAAATCATGGTCTAAGCATTTGCTAAGCATTTCCAAACAATTTATCTATGGTGACAAAGGGATGACATTTCAATATTCGAGATTGGCCATACAATAACAATTGGAGTAACTAAGCTTTTAAACAGGGCATTAAAATAATTGGCTAAAAATATGCATGCAATAATAATTTTAAAAACTGAATTAAATAACTTTAAAATAGTAGGTGCAACATGGTCAAAGTGTAACTTGCCTTCGCTAAAGTCTTGAAATTCTAAAGCTTCGAAAGAATCAAATTCCCCGGAATCGTCGTAATCTAACGTGAAAATACGACAAATCAATTGAAATTCAAATAAACTCACAAAGGCAAAACAAACTAACTCCAATTCAAATAATTAAATTTTATTTAGCTAGATAATAATTTTATAAAATATTAGAAATTTGAATCACTCAATTGGGAGTTAGGAATCAAAAGATATGAATTTTACAAATTTAAATCTAAATTCTGAAGTTAAATGAATATTTCGATTTATTTTTCCAAAGAAAATCCTTTATTGCACAATGCTGACGCAAGCCCTAGGATTTTCGGTTTTAAAAGAAATGAATTAAAATTCGACATGTGGGCTCCATCGTCGGTGGCTTTGCTCATGGGTGAGTCCACCAGAAACTCGGGCTCGGGTTGTGCGGTGCGGTGGCATGTGTGTCTTGTCTTGGGCGTGGACGGGCCGACACGTCGGCGACTACTGAGGCTCGAAGTTGATGGGGCTGGCGACGTCGCGTGAGGTGGCGCCGATGTGGCTGGCGGCGGCAACGGTCAAGGAACCAATGGTCGCCGAGCTACTGTTGTGATGGTGGTGGCGGCAAAGCGTCATGCGATAGCAATAGGAGGGAACGGCGAACACGAGGTGCTCACCCACTTGACGAGACGAGGACGGAGGCGGCCGGCGGCGAGGAAGAGGCGGCGACGAGCTTCGGGTTGTCGACGGCGACGAGCTCCAGGGGTCCTCCGGCGAAGGCGAGGCACGCACCGGGTTCGCAGCGACGCGGTGAAGACGATGGTGTGGTCGACGGCGGCGGATCGGCTCCGGCGGCGGCGCAATCGTCGATTGAAGCTTCGGTGGCCGACGGTGAGAAAACTCCGATTCCGGCGAACACACGGCGAGAGGGGGTGAGTGGGTGGCGGCCGGATCGGGTGAAGAGAGCTACCCGGCTGCCTTTTATAGGGGCGAGGAGGTACGAGGCGGCGAGCGCGAGTGGAGATCGTGGCAGCGGTTGCTTGGCGGTTGCGGCGATTCTTGTGGCGGCGACGGTGAATCCGGCGAGGAGAGAGAAGGCGGGGCGAGGCGGTTGGGCGCCGAGTCGTCTGCAAGACGCGTCTTGTGAGACGCGGGCGGTTGAAGCGGCCGTTCGCGAGCTCCACGTCGCAGATGATGGCGAGGCGTCTTGTTGCTGCGCGAGGAAGGTATGAGGAAGAAGAGAGGGTGCGGGCCGTTGGATTTTCATCCGATGGTCGGGAGGAGCGGGGTGGCGTGGGTGCGTGTCAGCCGTCGGAAGGGAATCCGGCGGTGAGGAGGGGTGAGCAAGGCGCAAGCGAAGTGGGAGGCCGAGGCATGGAGGGGCAGCAGTGCGAGAGAGAGAGAGAGAGAGAGGATGGTAGGGAAGTTTAGGCCCAAAGGGATTAGGGATTTTAGATTGTTTTCTTAATTGATTTAATTCTAGTAATTCATTTAGGTTTTAAAATACAGCAAAATAAATCCAAAAAAAAATTATGGAAAAATTCACATAAATTCCTAGAATTGTTCTGGACTTAAATAAAATATTTCCAACTTATAGTTGGCTTTTAATTTTGCAAATAAATTGTTTTTGGCTTTAAAATAATTAGGTAAAAGCTTTTAAAATTCCATAAATTAATTTAATTCTCATTTTTTCAACTTTAGCTCAAATACAACTTCAAAAAAAAATAATTAACCTCTTTTTTTTTACTTTTCAAATTTCAGAAATTCAAATAAAGCAATCAAACTCTTTCAAATTTCAGAAATTCCAACAACATAATAACTTTAATTAAATTAAATTGGTAACAGAACTTTGGGCTATTACAAACTACCCCCCTTAAAAGGAATCTCGTCCCCGAGATTCGGAGTGGCTAGAAAGAAAGACTGATATTGGATGATTGTATTGGGAGGCTAGAAAGAGATAAGGAGAGTTTATCTTCAAGTTGGCTTCATATCCATCGATCTTGAGTTATGCGAATTTTTGGAGTGTCAATTCATCCTTCAAGTCCTTTGTGCATCGAGCGGTTTGAGTTGTCCAATCGATTGATAGAGAAGAGGAAAAGCAAGGGATGAGAAGAAAACTATGAGGAGAGAAATCTACCCCTTAAGCAAGCAGCGTACACAAGATCAAAAGATCTATATGTACGACGTACCAAAAGAAAATATACTATGCAAATCAAGCAACAATATAACGTTCTACTCGATTGATACTAATAAGCTGGTGAAGCGACTGAATTCACAGAATGAGTCTGGGCAATTAAAGCTATATGGTTGGGCTGACGAGACAATCTTCAAATCACGGTCTTCAGAAAGTCCAGCATGTTGTCCTTGAAGGGTAGAGATGACGACACTCCTTTTCTTCCATCCGGCTCTCTTTATGAACTACTTGTCACAACCAAGTGCTAGGGTGCTAGCTAGAAGCCATGATCCTGTCTTCCCAACTTTGCTAGATCCAAAACTTATTGTTATTGAGATCCACCAAACCATACATCTTAAAGTTTCCCCCAATTAAAAGATCCATTCATTCAATCAATCTCTCATTCTATTGATAGACAAAATAACTCACAAATCTTTCCTAGCATAAGCTTAAATAATCCAATAAATTCACCACTTTGATTGCAAGTTTTGTTTTTCACTGCACGAATCCAGAAGCAAAAATTCACATCTTCAAATCTGATATACTCCAAGATCACGCTAAAATTTAACTATATCCATTCTTGAAACGAAAATTCTATTACACAATTGCTTTCTCCAAAAATTCTCAACTCGATTCACGACATGATTCACTTACCTTTCTCAAGCTTATTCATCAGTTGCAACTTCTAGGATTCCCTCATATAACTCTAATATCTTCATTATAGAATTCTCCAACGACTGCTTGAGATCCACAAATTCCAATATAATCCGCCAATTATTTTATCACCATTTAACCAGCAAATATTTTGACCAACTTCAATCAGCAAGATATCCCTTAATCAATCATTCCAACATCCAACAAGCATAAGTTTGTATACTCCAATATCCAACAATTATGCAATTCTATAATCCGATCAAAACATATCTCTATAATCCGATCAAGTTTCCTTTTAAATCCACTTTTCTATTTAGGTATATCAAATTTCAAGTTTCCAACCAACATTACCAACAATTCAAGACTTGGATAAAATTGAATTTTTCCTAAAAATCAAATCGGCTTGCCAGATTTCTATATCCTTCAAAAATCCATCAACATTTTCCTTTACGATCATCTCCTAATTGCATAATCTACACAATCCACCGAACTGCTCTTCTTTAAACCATTCAAAATCAGGGCATATCCACCAACATACTCTTGTATCCACTAGAACTCCTTATAATCATCACCGAATCCTAAAATCTTTAATTCCCAATATCAGACTCATCAATGATTCTCCAAGGCTACCTAGCTTGGCATCCAAACGCACTGGTTATTCTTACAAGAGCAGCTCCTAAGGGCCTGGCGTGTTGTAGGGCTTGAATCATCTGCACTATTATCCCAGGCATCCAGCGCTTGATCACGATAGGCTTGGTCCTATAGAGATTTCAAGGGAAAGAGGATCCACTTGTGATTATAAAACGGTGAAGCTAGAATAAGGTGAGAAAGAATAAGGTAAGAAAGAATACCCAGAGGGAGGTAAGGATGGAAAGATGACCAAGATGAGGACAGAACAAATTATTTTGCTTGTTGTATAAAATAAGTTTTGAAGTTTTTCAACTAACAGCCATTCCAACTAGGTCACGACCTACAGTCGATATGGCTCTGATACCACTTTTGTCGGACCCGAGAACGAAAGATCCCGAACCCTCTGTGTTCATACACCAGTCCAGGATTTCCGGTGTACACAGTTACAAAAATGATAGCATAACCATATCTCGCATTGCATTAATAGTAAATCAAAGTTTGATACAATTGGGCATGAAGCCAAATAAAAGATTAAATAACACAGTGGAAGACGGAAAAGTAGTGGAGTCCAGCTGATCTGCCACATGCAATCGACCGGGGTAGCGGCCGAATCGTCGAGATCCACACCGATGGTAAAGTCCTTCTCCTCTGAAATTTGTTTGCATAAAGCAAGTATGAGCACAACTACCGTGCTCGCAAGTTACACCCAATATGGAATTGTAATGCATGCATAAGGTAAACAAAGGACATTCGCAGGGTTATTTTGCGTAAAGCAGCAGTTTTAGTTTAAATAATCATATTAGATTGTAAGGCCATTTTCATACAGTATTTAAAATCATAATTTAAATGACAAATGTATAATGTGGATAACCTCCAAGAAAGGTGATGGATATCCTCCAATCACAATGGCTAACCGCCTAATTTTCCATGAGACTAACCATCCCGAAAACATCTCTGAAATCATTTTAAAACCAAAAACAAGTCTAACTCAAAGTGGCTTTGCTAGCATGTCCATGATCATGACGCGCTATTGAATAGTTTTCTACTTTGCAGAGTTTGTACAGCTTTACCCACACGAGATAATTTGCTCTTTGAGTTGGCCAATCCACGCTTCCTAAGGCGTGTGACAAAGCAATTATCACAAGGCCGTTACAATGATCTACCTCACAGTACTCATGCCCGCTAAGGTTTCGCTCCCTTTGGACTAACCATCCTCCGGGAGCCCCCTCTTGCGCCAGGTGGGACTATAGTCTAACCGACACCCACTCATACAAAATGGCACGAATATCTACGAGGTATCCCAAATTATTAAGCCAGGTCTTGCCCAAACAAGACGTGTGGTGGTACGGTAAGGCATAGTAAGATGCGGCTCCAAGACCGGTCCTTAATCGACTTGGGCGTCTTTCAAATCAAACCCTGGGTTTTAATCCTAACCAGATTAAACCCGTGCATAAACCTGCACCCACCATTCATCCGTTTCGCCCAAGTCCAAACCATTTTGATTTTATTTAAGTAAAACCACCTTTACAAATTCTCTATGGTAAAACAATACCATAGTTTTAATTTTAAACAATTTTGTAATGGTTTGGCTAAATCCCCCCAAAATCAAATCATGGTCTAAGCATTTCCAAACAATTTATCTATGGTGACAAAGGGATGACATTTCAATATTCGAGATTGGCCATACAATAACAATTGGAGTAACTAAGCTTTTAAACAGGGCATTAAAATAATTGGCTCAAAATATGCATGCAATAATAATTTTAAAAACTGAATTAAATAACTTTACAATAGTAGGTGCAACATGGTCAAAGTGTAACTTGCCTTCACTGAAGTCTTGAAATTCTAAAGCTTCGGAAGAATCAAATTCCCCGGAATCGTCGTAATCTAACGTGAAAATACGACAAATCAATTGAAATTCAAATAAACACACAAAGGCAAAACAAACTAACTCCAATTCAAATAATTAAATTTTATTTAGCTAGATAATAATTTTATAGAATTTTAGAAATTTGAATCACTCAATTGGGAGTTAGGAATCAAAAGATATGAATTTTACAAATTTAAATCTAAATTCTGAAATTAAATGAATATTTCGATTTATTTTTCGAAGAAAATCCTTTATTGCATAATCTTGGCATAAGCCCTAGGATTTTTGGTTTTAAAAGAAATGAATTAAAATTCTGACATGTGGGCCCCACTGTCAGTGGCTCGGTGCTCATGGACTGAGTCCACCGAAGGCTCGGGCTCAGGTTGTGCGGTGCGGTGGCATGCGTGTCTTGATCTTGGACGTGGCCGGCCGACACGTAAGGCGACACGGGCCTCGGTCGACGGGGTGGCGGCGTGGCGTGAGGTGGCGCCGAGCGTGGTGGCGGCGACAACTGCGGTGCGAGAACCAATGGTCGCCGGAACTCTGACCCATGATGGCGGCGGCGAGACGCGTGATAGCGAGAGGAGGGAACGGCGAACACGAGGTGCTCACCCACTTGATGAGACGAGGACGGAGGCGGCCGGCAGCGAGATAGAAGCGACAACGAGCTTCGAGTTGTCGACGGCGACGAGCTCGAGGTCCTCCCAAAAAGCAGGCGCGACCGGTTCGCAGCGACGCGGTGAAAACGGCGTGTGGTTGACGGTGGCGGATCGGATCCGCGGCAGCGCGATCGTCGATTAAGCCGGTGGCGACGGTGAGAAAACTCAATCCGGCGAACACACGGCGAGAGGTGAGTGGGTGGCGGCCGGGTTGGGGTGAAGAGAGCTACCCGGCTGCTTTTTATAGGGGCGAGGAGTGTACGAGGCGGCACCGAGTGGGGATCGTGGCGGCGGTTGCGCGGCGACGTGGGTGAATCCGCGAGAGGAGAGGGGAGAAGGCGAGGCGGTTGGAGGTGAGGTGCCGAGTCGTGGCGCATTCTTGTGGGACCTTGGCGGTTGGAAGCGGCCGTTCGCGAGCTCCACGTCATGTGATGATGGCGAGGCGTCTTGTTGCTTGCGAGGAAGACGGTGGGGGAGAAAAAGTGGGTGTGGGCCGTCGGATTTTCATCCAATGGTCGGGAGGAGCGGGGTGGCGTGGGTGCGTGTTAGCCGTCGGATAGGAATCCGGCGGTGGGGAGGGGTGAGAGCGGGCGAGCGGGTGGGAGGCCGAGCGCGCGGAGGTGGGCCGGGGCTGCGAGGGACAGAGAGAGAGAGAGGGATGGGTCGGGGAAGTTTAGGCCCAAAGGGGATTAGGGATTTTAGATTGTTTTCTTAATTGATTTAATTCTAGTAATTCATTTAGGTTTTAAAATACAGCAAAATAAATCCAAAAAAATTATGGAAAAATTCACATAAATTCCTAGAATTGTTCTGGACTTAAATAAAATATTTCCAACTTATAGTTGGCTTTTAATTTTGCAAATAAATTGTTTTTGGCTTTAAAATAATTAGGTAAAAGCTTTTAAAATTCCATAAATTAATTTAATTCTCATTTTTTCAACTTTAGCTCAAATACAACTTCAAAAAAAAATAATTAACCTCTTTTTTTTTTACTTTTCAAATTTCAAAAATTCAAATAAAGCAATCAAACTCTTTCAAATTTCAGAAATTCCAACAACATAATAACTTTAATTAAATTAAATTGGTAACAGAACTTTGGGCTGTTACAAACTACCCCCCTTAAAAGGAATCTCGTCCCCGAGATTCGGAGTGGCTAGAAAGAAAGATAGATATTGGATGATTGTATTGGGAGGCTAGAAAGAGATAAGGAGAGTTTATCTTCAAGTTGGCTTCATATCCACTGATCTTGAGTTGTCCGAATTTTTGGAGTGTCAATTCATCCTTCAAGTCCTTTGTGCATCGACCGGTTTGAGTTGTCCAATCGATTGATAGAGAAGAGGGAAAAGCAAGGGATGAGAAGAAAAACTATGAGGAGAGAAATCTACCCCCCTTAAGCAAACGCTGTACACAAGATCAAAAGATCTATGTACGACGTACCAAAAGAAAATATACTATGCAAATCAAGCAACAATATAACGTTCTACTCGATTGATACTAATAAGCTGGTGAAGCGACTGAATTCACAGAATGAGTCTGGGCAATTAAAGCTATATGGTTGGGCTGACGAGACAATCTTCAAATCACGGTCTTGAAAAGTCCAAAGATGTTGTCCTTGAAGGGTAGAGATAGCGACACTCCTTTTCTTCCATCCGGCTCTCTTTATGAACTACTTGTCACAACCAAGTGCTAGGGTGCTAGCTAGAAGCCATGATCCTGTCTTCCCAACTTTGCTAGATCCAAAACTTATTGTTATTGAGATCCACCAAACCATACATCTTAAAGTTTCCCCCAATTAAAAGATCCATTCATTCAATCAATCTCTCATTCTATTGATAGACAAAATAACTCACAAATCTTTCCTAGCATAAGCTTAAATAATCCAATAAATTCACCACTTTGATTGCAAGTTTTTTTTTTCACTGCACGAATCCAGAAGCAAAAATTCACATCTTCAAATCTGATATACTCCAAGATCACGCTAAAATTTAACTATATCCATTCTTGAAACGAAAATTCTATTACACAATTGCTTTCTCCAAAAATTCTCAACTCGATTCACGACATGATTCACTTACCTTTCTCAACCTTATTCATTAGTTGCAACTTCTAGGATTCCCTCATATAACTCTAATACCTTCATTATAGAATTCTCCAAATGACTGCTTGAGATCCACAAATTCCAATATAATCCGCCAATTATTTTATCACCATTTAATTAACCTCTTTTTTTTATTTTTGACTTTTCAAATTTCAGAAATTCAAATAAAGCAACCAAACTCTTTCAAATTTCAGAAATTCCAACAACATAATAACTCTAATTAAATTAAATTGGTAACGGAACTTTAGGCTGTTACAAGAGAGGAGATGGGCCGGATCAAGGTTTCGGCCCAAATGCGATTTGAAATTTTCAATTGATTTAACAATTTAGATAATTCGGTTAATTCAAAAAGGGTTTAGAAAATAGCAAATAAAATCCAAAAATTCTAGAAAAATTCATAGAAATTCCTAGAGTTATTTTGGACTTAAATAAAATATTTCCAACTTAAGGTTAGCCTTTAATTTTGCAAATAAAATATTTTGTCTTTAAAATATTTAGGAAAAAGCTTTTAAAATTCTAGAAAATTCCAGAGATTAATTAAAATTTTATTTTCAACTTTAACTCAAATAAAACTTCAAAAACTTTAATAAGTTTTATTTTTTACTTTTAAAACTTCAGAAATTCAAGAAAATAAATAAAACTCTTTCAAATTTAAGGAAATCCAACAAAATAATAACTTTATTTAATTTTATTTTGGTAACAGCACTTTGGGATGCTACAGGGCATTAGTTAAGCCAAATGGCATGACCCGGAATTGAAATTTCCCATGATGGGTTTTAAATGTTGTTTTATACTCATCTTGCTCCACCATTTGTATTTGATGGTAGCCAGCTTTTAGATCCAACTTGGAAAAAAATTGTTGTGCAAGCATTCAACTTCCTATAATCCACACAAAAACGCCAACTACCATCTTTTTTTTTGAACTAGTAGCACAGGTGATGCAAATGGACTCATACTTGGTGTTACCAGGCCTAATTTAATCATGTCTGTCACATGTTTCTCAATCTCATTTTTTTGCAAAGGAGAATACCTGTAAGGTCTACTATTGACAGGAGTAGTTCCAGACTGCAAAGGAATAGTATGGTCAAAAACTCTATGAGGAGGCAAGTGAGTTGGATCATGGAACACATCACTATACTATTGTATCACTACTTGTACTGCTGTTGGAACCATTTCAGCAGAGATGTCAACAATTGGTTCCAGGAGAGCTGTGGCCAAAACCTCATTTCCTCTGTACCATTTTGCTAATGTATCCCCTGACAACTCCTGTAATTCAGTATCGATCCTGTCCTCACACCTTGCAACCGGATGATTTTGCCTTGATACTGAAATTTAACCCATTTGTGAGCCCAATGGCAGACCATTTCTCCCCAGCCTTCTAACCAATCCATTCCCAATATCGCATCATAACCCACAAAATCAAGTACCTTCATATCCTGTTGGAATGTGTAGCCCTGGATCCACCATGCAAAATTGAGCACTTCACTCTCACATTGAAGTAAATCTCCATTAGCCACTTTAATTGCTAATGGAGCTGGAAATACTTTCTGCTTACTGCCCAGCTTCTGTACTAGGGTGGCACTCACAAAACTATGTGAACTCCTTGAATCCAACAACATGAGCATTGCTTGATTGCCTACCAAAGCTTTCAGCCTTACTGTTTTCGGATGAGATGCTCCAGTTAAGGCATTTACAGAAATATGCATTCCTTCCTCATCTGACCCTTCAGTAGTTACTAAGTGATCTAGCAGTTCATCTGTCAAGACTTCATTGTTGCTTTCCACCTCTGTGCAGGCCGTTTCTTTGGGCAATCATGCTGGGGGTGAACTTCTCTCCACATCCGTAACATAGCCAATGTGTTCTTCTGTACTTCTTCAACTGCCTGGCTTTCCATAATTCTCTCGAAACAAATTGTCCCTTCCCTTCTGTTCTGCCTCCAGCTCCATGATTATCTCTCCATGGAACTCCTCTTTGAGCCCCTCTTTTGGTTCTCTCCAACACTCCCTCTTGTACCAGGGCATAAGCAACTGCTTGACTTACTGTCGCGGCCATTTGAATTTTGACCACAGCTTTCAGCTCTTCCTTCAATCCCAGGGTGAACTGGGTAACCAACATAGTGTCACTAATGGTGTTGTCAAACAACCGAAGGTGATACACCAATTGTTCAAATTTCTTCTTGTAGTCTTCTACTGTTCCTTTTTGCCGTAACTACAACATTTCCCTCATCTTGTTGCTATGTGTGTTCACTTCAAATTCAGACAACATGGCCTACTGGAACTACTCCCAATTATGCCATACATTTGCTGACTTATATGCTTGGTACCAATGTGCTACACTATTCTCCAAATACATCGTTGCAGCTGCTACTTGAAACCCTTCAGGGATTTGATACATGGCAAAGAACGTTTAACACTTGTCAATCCAGATCCTAGCATCAGTGCCATCAAACCTTGGAAAATCCATTTTCGGAATCCAATTTCTTCTTCCGGGCCCATTAGCTCTATTGATCTTGGGTACCTCCGTGACTATGGGTGTGGGAGGGGGAAAAGAGATATGCGGTGATGTATGTGATGTCTGCGATGTCTGTGAAGGAGGGGGTACCTGCACTGTGGTAGGTTTTACTCCTATGATTCCAAGCCCATCTCGCGGCGGAATCATGATTTGGGAAGGAACTGGCCCTTTCATGACATTTGCAACTTGCACTTGTTCTTGCTGGAGTTTTCTTATGGAGTCAAGAGATAAGTTAACCTTCATATGCACTTGATCCAGTCGCTCTCCATGCTGTTCAAGCCTTCAGTCTACTGCCTCTAACTACTCCCCAGTCACCCTCTTCACCTCAACCACCATTTCTGTTTTCATCTGAGACAAGAGCTCCTTCAACCTCTTCTCCATTGCTTCCATCGCTTCTACCACTTGCACAACCTGAATGCCACACTTCGCCGGTGCCGTTGTGATTTCTCCTCCAAGCCAATCCAACTAGGAGCAAGTCTTACATCGATCAAGCCAAGAGGGCGGTCGGTACACCCCTCCTGGAAATTTACAGATCAAAGCCGAGAGAGTAAGAGAAATCAATGAGGGATCGACGAGGCTTTGATACCATATAAGTACATTGCATATCTATTCCATTTTAGGACAAAAATAGCTTTGATTCAACAGAAGTTCAAAATATAGAGGTACTTTTGGGGAGAGCAGAGAAGAACAGCAAAAGGGAGAACGAAGAAGAAGAATAGTAATAACAGAAAAGATCCTCCAAATTGATACTCTACTCGGTTACACAGTCCCATCTTATACGCCGGTACAAGTCCAATGAATCGAACTAAACTCCACAGCCCACTCAGCCCAATACTGCTTCTTGTCCGATCGTCCAGCCACTTCTGTCCATCCGATTACTTTTGGTTCAATCGTCCCATCTGTTTCTGTTCGTTCGATCGCCTCTTGTCCGATCGTCCCATCCTCTTCTATCCATCCGATCTCCTCTTGTCCGATCACCCCATCCTCTTCTGTCCGATCGCCGCCAACAGGGCTATGACAAGTGTCTCCGGTATCTTGTGGCCCACGGGTGGTTGGCTCCGCAGCCACGCTCCGCCGTAGGATAGGCCTCGCTGGAACCCTCCCCGGATGCGGCGGAGGCGAGGAGGAGACGGGAGGGGGTTGGGGTCCCGACGCTTCTCGCAGACAAGTGGGACCAGAGAGTCGGTGAGACGAGAACGAAAGTTCAAGGGCCCTTTCTACAAAAATTCACCTGCGAGTTTTCCCCTTCTCGATCTAACACCGTTCTCTACTGATCCAACAGTGCAAAGAGGCCCCACGTAGGATTGTAGAAGGAGGGTACCTTAGCAAAATTCTCCCGACCTCCCATTGCCCATGCCTCAATCTTACCCGTGCAAACTTGATCGCACGGCCAAGAAATCCACTTAGGAGTTAGATCGCAGATAAAATCTACGATTATGATAGGCAATCCATTTCCTAATTTTCATCAGAAACAAGGCCTTTCTGCAAAACTCCCCCGGCCTTTCCGGACACAATCTGGGCCATGTAACCTCGAGCTTGTTATGAAACCTAGTTTCATAGGCAATTACCAAAATGCCCCTTAGAAGGGGTCCATCCATGTAGTCTATAAAGGCTTATTCTTGTAAAAAGAGGATTGATGATGAATACAAAGAGCTCCACCATTCTCTCTCACATACACGTGTGTTTATCTTGCTCCTATTGTGTTCAGGTTATGGACTGATCTTCGAGTTAGCAACATGACGACTATTGGAATCTCAACATGTTATTAGCACGAAGCTCTTCAAATTGGATATATCGTCCTATATATTGATGATTAGATCAATCATGTTTCTCGGCTTTAATCACAGATTGATTTGTGATTTATTTGCATGATTTGAGCTAATTTATTTCTAGTGTTTTAATTCTGTAAATTAATTATTAGACCGTAGATCGATTATTTGCTAAGTACTAGTAGGGTGCCCGTGCGTTGCAACGAAAACACAAACTTTGCCACAAGATAATATGAAGTATGTGTCATGACTGCTGCTCACCTTGATATTGTTAGTGATTTCTCTAGATTGGTCAGATGTGCGTATTCACAACACGTTTTGAGATTCTATAAAATTACAAATGTTGTGAGTTCAAATCAAATCACAAAAAGGTGGTGCTTCATCCATTCACAATATGAAACCATGCATCTACATGCACTCATAATCTCCATTGTATCAACCAAAACACTCACAATGGTATAAAATTTTAGTTTTTCGACATTCCATGCAAAAAAAAGGCAGATTTTCATTGCATCCATTGAAGCTTTCGTTGCATATTACAATCATCCCTTTGAAAAAAGCACCTTTATACCACTATGATGAATCAGGAATGCTCACAAAACCTTTATCACGAGTACATATATCCAAAGCATTGCTTCCATGGAGTTAATAATATAGATTTATGAGCTAGACTTGCCATTCTGCAGAAGAGAAACAGAAACAGGTTGGTTGGCAAACCATATTATAGGAGGGGCCAAAGTGACAAACAACATTTGCTGAGACATGTACCTTTCCTGTCAGCAGGCACATTGAGCTTTGTTAGCTCCGCTCCCCATTGATGTGATGTGGAGATTACAACATTGAAATATCAGCAGGCATGATGCAACAACGGAAACAAAGAGAAGTTCCAGAAATTGGATGAGGACAGTGCATTTGTTTTTAGGAGATGACCAGATTGTGCATAAAAACAACAACGGTGCATAAGGGTATGCCAAACCTAGCTTGAGAGAAAAAGATATATCTTGCAACCTTTTCAGAGTAGCAAGGACCAAGCTAAAACGAAACTACCCAGTATTTACAAGCCGGACACGAGACCAGATGAAACTTCAAATTTGCATGCTACTATGGGAATGTATGCATCTTAATGAAGGAATTCATGGGCATGTCCAATCAACGAATACAAACCAAGCATAAATAGCTAGATCTAGAAGTATGACACTCTGAAACTACACCACCTACCAATTGATGCATGAATGCTAGCACAGCTACCTAGCGAATAATATAGAATTATGCTTAATGTGATACAGATATACAATAAAATAGTGAATAATTAATCTAGCATGAAAAAAATAAAATGACCAGAAAACTTGACATATGCCTATAATAAAGCATGTTTATTACGTCATGAAAATAAGCCACTACTCAAGAATTCAAATAAAGCCTTTGCCCTACTGCTTGTTGTTAACAAATAAATAATGTTCTCATTAGATTCTCCATTTCATTGTATCCAAAACATATACTGCTTCTGCCTTCAAGGATATAGTTCCATATAAGGATGATACAGCCTCTATACATCTGGGAGGCCCTGTGTGGGAGTAGTACTAATTAACCATAATGAGGATCCAAAGTACAAGTTCCAACTCCAGACTCACATTGCTCAAAGGATTAATTTGCTTCCAAACATCAAATATGGAGAGTTTTATGAGAATATTATCTATTCATTAAAGATGCCTTGGAGCATCTAATGGTAGAAGACTTAATTTGCATGTCCCAAGAGTAGTGCTAATTGGTTCCAGTATTCATAATTGCAACATTTTTACGGTGCCCAAGAGATAATAATCAAAGTGCCTAACAACCAAAAGGAGTCAATACAATGAGGATTTTAACCAAAAGGAGCCAAAAGGATATAATAATCAAAGTGCCTAACAACCAAACCTTACAGAAATAATGCTGATGATCCCTCCAAAAGTTGGAAAAATTATACATGGAAGTAAGGATGCCTAAGCCTTTTTAGATAAATGGCAAAAGTTTACAAATTTTACTCCAAACTATGCATCTACTAATTTGAATCTGAAAAAATATGCATCCCTTGATCAGTCAGCTGTGTATGCATGTACATCTATGCTCGCTTAACGGAATCACAACTTTAGAAACAAAAATAGAGAAACTATACACCTGTTTGCCTCGTAACTTGCTAAGCCAAAACACATGGATGATGGAAATGCTAGCTATGTTGTGAATGACCTCTAAAATAATGAAAAAAAGGTTGCGTACTGAAGCTCAAGACTAATGTGTTAACAATTAGCACATAAGGATGAATTAAATGCAATAACAAGCATCATAGGTTCCAAATGCTGGATAATTGAACTCACCATGGCTAAACCCAACGTGGTAGGCCCTTGGGAATGTCACCACAAACTCACCAGGATACTGTACCAATCTAAAGCACAATGCATATTAACACAAAAACTAATTAAAAAAACTGATGTATTGATAGTTTGATACCACAAGCGCTTGACAAAAAATTGACCAATAACCATTTCAGATATTGTACCTATAGCAGGGCACACCATAGGCTACAAGGACCTCTGGGGACATCAAAGTTGTTTTCTCCCCAAGCACAGCCTGCGATGCTGCATGCACCAACAATCAAAGCTCATGACACCACAAGGCCACAGCATACAGATCACAAACACAAGAAAAGGCAAATACCAAGGTGGTCAAGGTTGCCTCCATAGCCATGCATGCCAAAAATACAAAAGGCATAACCCTGGTGCTCCTTAAAATTGACACTGAATTGTGCATTATTGAACTTTGTGTTCCAAAATTTATGCACATGATGTTCTTGTATAGTTTAAGATGGATTCTAAGTAGGCAAAACACTATACATGTTTTAGTAATTGACACTGTCTAAATGCCTACTCCTCCTCTGCTGCTCGTTTGTGCTCAACATAATCTTTGTGATTTTCACATTCGCCAATTAGACCATCCTGAAAGTCTAGAGCATCTTGAACCATAACAGATTGCAATAATTTTTCAGGATCATCCACCAAATCTTTTTAAGGCAAAGAGCAATTCCACGATTTGGCACTTGCAGAAGCATTCTTATTGGAGGCAGCAGCACATGCACAAGAGTTAGCTTGTACCTGTGCACATTTTTCACCATGTTGTCTCAAGCAGCCACAACTGCTAGTAAAAGGTGGATCTACCGCATGGTGGAAGTGCCCCCACAACATCACAAGGCCAAGTGGAAAATGATCAGCACCACCAACAACAACGACGGCAAGCTGGCTAGGGCATGGGAGCCAAGACAAGTGATCCTCCTTAGGGTTTCACGATGATCCTACATAGAACAAGGCACCCATCTAGATGCAATCACGTGGAATCGCCAAAGTGCAAAAAATCAAGAACCCTAATTTCGATTGAAAATTTTAGGGAAATAAAGAAATGGGGGCAGGGGAACGATCATACGTATGCTGATTGCGACACTGGTGGTGAGATCCAGGGGAGAATCCTCCAATTTGAGTTCTTTTCCTCTTCTTGGTGTCTCCGCTACTCGCTCGATTTGGGAAACAAGAGAGATGAAGAAAAGAGAGGGGATTTGGTTTGAACTTTGAGTCATGGTAGACGAGACGAGGCGACCGAGGGGATTAGGTCTGTTGGAGGAGGTGACGAGGTAGTGGTTGAGGTAGGAGAACACGAAACGGCGGGAGGGGCGAGGGTAGGATAGGATGACTTTGCAAATGCCGTAGGTGGCGGCCTCCCACTCCACGTGGGAGAGGAAGGCGATGGGGTCGACAAACTCTGACTCCGTGGGTCGGTACTCATGCACGAAGCAGATGAGCATGAGCTGGAGCTCCCACGGAGAGAGCACGGCGAGCGGGGCATCGTCCGCGGTGGGCTCTCGCTCGAGGTGCTCGATGGCGGCGGCGAGGAGCCCACCGGCATCGAGACCAATCTCAGCGATGGCATCGGCGGGGGAGGGGATCAAGCGGTCGAGCCACATAGAGCGGGGAGCCTCACGGAGCTAACCCCCCCCCCCAAACCCTAGATAAACCTGAGCCCTAATCGATGGAGAGGCTAACAGAGTTGGTTTGGTACTTTGGTTTGTTCAAAACAGGGGAGAAGAGGAGGATGCGGTGATGTTGGAGAGAGAGGGAGTAGGCGTGGTGGTCGGTGTAGCGTGGTGACTGGGAGGGGGAGACGACGGGGTGAGGACTGAGGGGGCTAGGGAGTGGAGGTTGTGCGGCGGTGCATGGGGAGAGGAAGTGGCGGCATGGCGTGCTGAGAACGACGGCATCGGCGGGTGGGAGGAGGCGAAGAATAGGAGGAAGAAGGAGGAGAATCGTGGAGTGGAAGAAGGAGATAGGTGATGGGAGCAGTTGCTATGGGAGGCGTGAGAGGAGAGAGAGGTGGGTTGCTGCTGCCGTGCTGCGCGAAGCATCTAGGTTGTTCATCCTTTGGTCTTCGATCGGACGGACGTGGTTGATAGTGTAAGGACGAACGACCACCAACTCCTTTTAAATGGAAGAGATGAATAAAATTGGGATTATTGTTCATACATGGAGAAAAAATAATATATCAGCAATACGCGATGATGTCTTGCGATCCCCTGCCTCCACGTGGTCAGCGCCTCCGCCGACCTACCACCGCTGCCACATGCCGCCTTGATCGCCGGTCAGAAGTCGCCACCAAGATGGCCCGATGCCGAGCCACCCCGCGCCATGCGCCTCTGCGAGGCACAACACCACCCGACTGAGCCGCGTCACACGCTTCGCGCCGCCGCATCTTTGCCGTCTGTTGCCGCCGTCTGCACCACGCCGCCCGGCAATCCGATCGCGCCGCCGATCTGGTTGTACCGCCATCACTCGGCCTCCGCGCAAGTTGCTAAGATCTCCCGCCTCCGACCTCGACCTCCCACGCCGCACCTCCGCGCTATGGCGTGTGGCTGCCGTCGCCCGCAAGCAGGCCCGCCGCTGCCGCCACCGCCACCGCCACCGAAGGGCACTAGGGTTACAAACCATAGAGCCTTGGCTTGCATGGGCCGAAATTTGTAATGGGCTCTAAAATTTTTTGAAAAGGTCCTCCAATTTCAGAAAAATTGCGAGAATATTTTGGATATGGAGATTTTTAGCAAAAAGGGCCCTCAACTTCAGATAAATTGCTCTAGTAAAATGCGGCTTAAGGTATTTTTTGGTTAAAACCCTAAAGTTTTTAATAATCCCGAGAATTAATTTGAAAATTCTGAAAATTTTATATGTAATCCTAGAAACTGAATTTCTAAGGTATATAAGCTTCCATTAATTTATGAAATCTTAGACTTAGTACACCTTGGAAGCAACATATTTTTATGGTTTATTTTCCTTGTTATTGTGTGTTTTAGAAAATGAATTAATTTGTTTAGTAATTTTGAAAATTGCTCCAAGACCTTAAAAATTATCAGAAAATCCCAAAAAATACTAGGAAAATTATGGAAAATGTATAAAATTATCTACTAAATATAAAAAATTAATCTTTACTATTTTGCACTCATTTCATGCATTTAAAATGGTGTATCAACTGTAAACATGTAGAAAAAAATGCATAAATTATGTGGGATATGTTAGACAACACAAAATGGAAATTTGCTTGCTTGGATAGCAGCAAGTATATCACCTTGGTTTATCTCCATGTCATACCTGAGCCTGCTACTGCTGAAAAGGCTATGGTTTTGCAGTTTATGAGGTTCCACCTCTACTATGCCATCAAGTATGACGATGTGGTGACTAAGTGCGATCCGTTGGATCTATGGTTTTCTCTTCAAGAATGCCTTTAAAGTCCAATTGTGCTTCTGAAGACACACACACCTAGGACTAGAAGTCCGTACATGAGTATCACTCTACCCTGCTCCGTGTTATCTATTGACTAAGATTACAATCAAAAGTTATTAAATACTGGTTTGATTGATAAGTATGTGCGATAAAAGGAAATGATAAGCCTATGGTATGTTTTGTGGAGACCTGTAGAAATCTCCTAGGTATCCATTAACTTTGTAAAGATGTCGCTTCCCTATACGAGTCGCATTAGTAGTATAGATTTAGCTCCCATCGAGCTTGGTCCAGATCATGATGAGTATCTCTTATCTTTTGCTTTAGACTGAAACCTTATGTGTTTGATTGTTTTTTCCCAGATGCCATAAATAAAATAATGGTCTAAGTGTTCTATTAAAGCCTTATCTCCTGCTAAATAGTTGATTAAATCTGCTTAATAGAACATATTGTCATTAGCATACCTTACTTGTAGTAAATTAATCTTGCATGGAATAAATGCTGTAAATAGTATGCCTGAAAATTGAAAATATGTTGCCATATCTTGCTAACAAAATATTGGACCTGTGCTCCTGATATCTAAGCCTCAATTCACTAGCTTTTAGTGCACGGATGCCCAGATGGCAAAAGGGAAATTATTTTTCTCGGTGGCACCGGACCAAGCCTAGTCATATGTTGATCTCTATGGATCACTTTGGCTAGAAAACACCATATTCCTCAAATAAGTACAGAATAACTTCAGCCATAAGACTTAGAGTCTATATAACACTATCCTTCACCACACTAATTTATTAATTGAAGAACTTTGTAAGCAGAATGTTACAGAGTATATATTGGTTTCACGCTAATAAAATTGTACTCCTGCTGAAGCATGATTGTAAATCTTTGCTAAAACCCTGAGTTGTTTTTAAGCAAATGCCTGATGCACACACTATCACTCGGGATTTTTATAGTTGGCATGAAAATGGGGGATGATATTGGGCTTGTGTGGGATATTGGAACCTAAGAGGCATAGAAAAATGTTCAAAACAAGAGTCATTGTAGGCACAGTGGTATATCATAGGTCAAAGCCAGAAGAAAATTAGCCTAAAGCAATAAATTAAACTTTTTTATTTTGGGAGATAATTAAAAAAATTGCATGATTACTATCCTTATCCAGTTGATATGAAAAATGGCATTTACGCCGTTGCTGATACTCATGTTGTTGGCAACCACAATCATTGCTGCTCACGAAGGGCAATTGATTTGTGTTTTCAGCAATATGTTAACCGCTAGCATGCAGGAATGAACACGACAAGTCGACGGCCACTTGGCACAGTCGCACATATGCCTTGTTTGGCTATGCACCGAAGTGTGCCATACTCATAAAAAATGACACATGCATAAATTGGTAAGTGCGGTATGCAACTGCATCACCACTAGAAGCCAAATCACTTACTTGAAGCAAATATAGCTCCCAAAATAAAATATAATGACCTATTGATTTTGTTGATTCTGGATGATCTAAATTTGGCCATGATGATTCTAGCATTACAAATTAAAATTAAGCATACAATTTATCACCCTTAATTAAATATAGTGTTCCTGTTGAACAATACATATTCACGTCGAATAACTATACTATTGGGTGATTCAACTATATCTGAAGTCCAGAAGAAAACCTATTATTTCCGTGCAGATTAACTATGGTCAAATTTTTTTATATTCTAGCATTATATTTATGTTCCTGAAGAGCATCATATAGTTTTATGCTGCTAGAATATACTACTTATGACCATAAGAAGATATGTTGCGTAATTATAAATTTGAGGTTTAATGATTCAAATTATTTAAAATATGGTATGAGTGATTGGATCAAAACTTAAGCAAATAATAAAGAAGCTAGTCTATAGAATAAGTATGTCAACTCTCAGACCCCCATATGGGACCTTCGTCACAGATTAACTAACCAGAAGTTGGAATATCCTACAGAATGTTAGGATCATGCAGCTTTCTTGCCACTGCACTGATAAAAGTCTAGCTCACTGCATATAATTACCAAACCTCCTGTTGAAATTAGTGTAGGAATCAAACATTCCCCACATGTTATCATCATTGTAGCATACACTTTTGGGCCACCACTAGTTGTTGGAGATCATATTGAATTTGAAACTCAATCAATCATGTGTCTATGATAGGAGAATTTTGTGGTATGCTATTAATAAAGATGAAATCTCGGCATTAGAGGAGAGAAATGCCCAAAAGTTCGAATGCCGTCATATTTTTCCAGAAGAAAAAAAATCTTTAATACTAAGATACATGCACTAATCAAGCTAAACTTAAGGTTTAGTTTACACTCTTGTACGCCAGAAGCAGGGAACTTGTCAGATACTTTTTAATTATGAAGGAGTTAACACAATGTTTACTTGCAGTAAATACGTTGCTAAGAGTGGAATACCCCAGGTTGAATAGTATATTCACATTTGCGAAATTAACTTATTGGTTCTTGATCTAAAATCTGTGGGGACACCTGTGGGTCTAAGATCTAATGGCACTAGTCAAAACAATTATTAATCATTCCTTTAACTCTCCAGAAGAGAACTCACCTTGAAGGTGAAATACCTCAAGAAGAGGTTTATCATGAAGATAAAAGCCCGAGCAACTTGATGTGCACATATTACAATGCTGGAGGATATGAGAGAAAAGTTATCGACAATCACTTTGCCTCTACAATTGCTAAAGTTTTTCTTATGAGAACACGGATCTGGAACCAAAATCCATGATCGAGCGCTTGAAGCGTTCATATCGGGTCACATAATGAAAGCATATGAGGTTGAACTATAATTGCTAAATAAAAGTCTCGGAACCGTGTAATTCAGACTTGATGGGTCATTATGAATATAATGAAGTGATGAAAGTTATGGTTCAAATGTCCTCGTAGAGATCGTTACTCTCTTATTATGAATAATATAATGTTCCGTTGCATAGTAATTATGACAAATGACATGAACAAATAAATAAAATATACAGTCAATGGGTTATAAAAATCCTTGATGAGATCCTCAAGGACTCAAAATTTCTAGTAAGAAAGAAAACAAAATTACAATATATATAAAACTCATGCTCAATAACCTTTTACCTATAGTAAGAATATCTCCTGGAAGAGAGAGCATCTCCCTAAAATGCTTGGACAAGGCCATTCCACCTTACTACTTGAACCACTAGTTGGAAGCTGCATTAAAGCAATGGTGGTTGTGCTAGTAATTGATGCAAGAAACTAGCCTACTTTATGCAACGTTCTTCTCAGAAAGCTACCAGGGATGGATTAGGACGTTGTGAAGCTTTGTCAATGCTCCGCGTCTTCTCTTTTAGCCGCTGTTGCTCTCGCGATCATCGTCACAAGAACGGGGCACGCGGAGTAACAGCGTCCATTACTTTGCTCGGCCTGAGGTAAGAGCACAGAAGGCCACTATCGCTCCGGCCTGTTTGGTCCAACCAATCATTTGATTGGGCCTTGGTTGAGATTGAATCGTGCTGGTGCTAGGCCCAATTTGAGGCTTAGCCGGCAAAAGGAGCCTAGGCCTTTGTAAGCTAATCCGGCCGACTAAACTGGCCCAACTGGAGTAGCTTACGAGTTACGACGGAGTCTCTTTCTCGAATTTTCGGCCGTAATGCCATTGTTTTTGGACGTATTAGCGAAACTGGTTCTCTTCGTGCTGAATTTGCAGAAGTGTAGTATGGACCGTATGGTCACCGTCCGGACAACTAGTGGCCGGGCCGACACATTATTACCGTAGTCGTAGTTAATCAGTCACAGTCAGCTAGTCGCAATTAATGCAGCTTGTATTCCCAAGTAAGTCGGTCATAGTAATTTAGCCATAGTTTTTTTACTGTATATAGTAGTCATAGGTACCGTATCCATAATTTTATTAGCGCATGATACTTTGTGGTGATTAATCAGTCGTAATAAATTAGGCTTTGTTATTTTCAGTATGAATTAGTTAGTGGTTGAAAATGAGTGGAAACTAAATAGTCATAATTAACTAGTTGTAATTAGTTTAGTGGTAATTAATCAGTTATAATTAGTTTAGTGGTAATTAATCAGTCGTAATTAGTTTAGTGGCAATCAGTTCGTCATATTAAATTAGTGGAAATTAACCACTCGTAATTGATTTAGTGGTAATTAATCACTAGTAATTAGTTTACTATCAATTAGTTTGGCATAACTAATTTAGTGCAAATTAGTTAGTCGTAATCAATTTAGTTGTAATAAGCCTGTGGTAATTAACATATCATGTTACTCTGAGTCGTGGTTTAATAATGGTAAGTATAGTAGTTGTGACGATTAGATTACTTGTAATTATATACTATTAATTAGTTCAATCGTATTAAATTTGTGGTTACTACGTACCATGTTTGTTATATCGCGTACCGCGGATCGGATTGTTGTGGCTTTAGGTAATTTCGAACATGGAATACTTAGTAGTGTTTTATGGCGATGGTCTTATACGGGCTGGACCCGATGGGTTGGATCTGTCGAGATGCCAGAACAAGGTGGTCCAGGCGGAGAGGCTCGATGCGATGAATATTCACGAGCTTCGAAGATGCATACGGAGGGACTTTATCACGGAGGCAAAGATGAATAAACTTGTGATCGAGGGGATCACCTGCACGAATGCCGTGTGAGAGCTGGTCAAAGTGAATGGAAGCGTAGCATGGAGCTAGTACATGCAGATTGCCTCTCAGCCTGAGACGGCCATTTACGGGAGGCCGATGGTGTATGTGAATTTCGTACGTAGGGCGCCGGAAAACCTTGATGATGACAGGGCCTCGGCAAGCGGGCAACTGCAAGCGGATCTTGAAGGCACCACGTGCATGCTCCGGGACAGGTATGCCGAACCGATGCTCCAGCTTGACCTTTCAGTCCATCGATGGACGGCCTGAAACAAGTGACTGTCATCTCACCCCACCGAAAGTAGAAGATGTGCGTCTTAGGTCTTCACCTGTCAACAAGTGCTGACAGCAGACTGGCGTCTAGGGTGAACTGGTGTCCGACAAAGAGCAGCCTCACAAATGGGAACAAGCCTGTGTCCTGGAGGATTGAAACGTAGCGAGCATCCAGCTCCTAGTAATCCCTCCCTGACTGAAGCAACAGGGGCATAGGGCCATCCGCGTCACCAACGATCCACAACTTGCACTGATGGTTCTCATCGTAGAAGGGTTCCAAAAGCTCTGGTAGAGATATAGCTTGCAACAGATAGAATGGATGAAATATTAGTGAGAAGATTGATAATGACGATAAGATATTGCAAATTAAACATTACGACCAAATGAAGACAACAAATTAATGTACACTAATTCACTAGTACCAAATTAAATAAAACTATTTAAACATGACTAAATTAGTTATGACTAAATTAATTAGGGCTAACTGATTACCACAAATGAACCTGTGTTACACACTAACAATTTAATTATTCACGACTAAATTAATTACGATGAATTAAACAACACTAAAATAATTGCGGCTAATTCGTTAGCACAGATTAATAACAAAAAAAATTATTAAGGATTACTAAGGCCACCAAATTAATTACGTCTAATTAAATACGACTAATTTAATTAGCACTAAGTAATCACAACTAGTTAATTAAGACTTAATTTCAACTAATTAATTTAGTAAAACTAATTAATTATGACTAATTATTTGGTAACTAATTAACAGCGCCTCAAGAATTAGAACTAATTAATTATGTACCATTAATGTAACCACGGCTAATTAATTACAACTAAAAAAGTCGAACAAATTTTACTACGAAAATTTCAAAACAAATAAAATAAGTACGCTTGGAAAATGACAACTAATTAAGTACAAAATTTTTACTACGACTAATTTAATAACAACACAATTAATAAAGAATTTAGAAACAAGAAAAAATTACCTGCTAATGGCAAATGACAGTGGTTAATAACACTAAAACGTCCCCAAAAATAAAATCGATAGAGAACCAGAGAGCGACATAGAGAGAGCGATGGAGCGAGACGGTGAAACTAAATCACACTTGCTCGCTATTTATAGCCGCTGCGAGGTGAGCCTCGCATGCATGAATGCATGCAATTGTTGCTTGTTGCAGACAGTGATGGGACGGTGAATAAAGCTAAAGGCGACAATGACTGATGGAGGTGATGGGAGGGAGGTGAAATGCCGATTGATGGAGGTGATGGGAGGGAGGTGAAATGCCAGACGGTGGAAAAGGGGGCTGTCAGCACTATAGCCATGCGGATGGGGGAAAACCGCACGGTGGCCATGCAGACGAGGGAAAACCACATGGTGGCATGTGGACGAACCGCCACCGCATGATGGCCGCGTGGATGAGGCTCCTCCTCACGGTGACCATGCGGAATTTACAAGTGTCGGCTTCTCAGCTCGTCTGGGCGGCTATTTTTGCAAATACGACAGTAAGAGAGCCAATTTCGCTAATACACCCAGAAACAGTGCCATTACGGCCAAAAATTCGTCTTTCTCAATCTCACTCTCCTAAGCTACGAGTACAAGACTATATACGTACTACTGTTTCTAGTGTTGGGAGTTGGGAGTGCCCCACTGCGAGCTCTCCTGGTCGTGCCGTGCCGGCATGGACAGCCACCGGCAAGGTCCGGCATGACACGATAGCACGTCTGGCAGTGGCGGATAACCTCAAGCACAGGTTGTTGAGGGAGAGGGAGGACGTGAGGGCGGGTAGCATCGTGAGGGAGAGGGAACAAGCATTTGGGTGGCATTGATGAGGAAGGCAGATAGGGTGAGGAGGGCGTTGAGCTTGTGGAGGCCCGGATGCGCGTAGACGAGGGCGAGGTGGCCAGTAGGGTTGACGGTCGATGAAAAGGAGGAGGAGCTGGAGGGGCTCCCTTGTTGTCATTGTGTATAGGGCCCCAACCGCTGCGGCGGCGAAGGCGACACCACCACGACATGGCCGGTTAAAGCGTGGGTGGCAATGGCGACGAAGTGGGTGCCGCCGTTGTGCCGTGCCGAGCTTTTCAGGCCGTGCCGGCAAGAGCACAACTTGATAGAGCATGTTGTGTCATGCCGCCCAGCGGGCCCGATCCTCAGGCACAGTCTGACCCGGCCGTTTGTGTTGTACCGTGCCGATCGGATCTTGGATCAGCCTAAAAAAAGCACGACCCATCTCTCCCGTCTACTACTGAGCTGCCATACCAAGGACCATTTCAAAGGGTACGAAAGGAATGCCGAGAGTTAGCAGTGCATGTAACGACGTATGCCTCCCTCTCCGTCCAGGCGTTTCACCACCTGCGAGCAGCGAGGCGCAAGCTGCAACCAACAGGCATGCACCTCCTATGCTACGCGTATCTCTTGCACGCACCATCTACCGCTAGCTACCAACACCACATCCCTATCACTATCACCAGACTCTATTCTACTGCATCTTCGTTAGTTATTTTGACCACTCCTATGATATAGCTGAACCCCTTCCCATTGCGAGCTTAAGCCTTAGGATAGCAGTAGTACTATATTTTGCACATCTTCCTATGCACTTAGACGCAGCTCTGCATTTTCCTATCCTCGTTTAGCCTCCGTCGCTTGCAATTGCATCATCGTCGATGCCGCCGCGGGGCTCGGCGGCGGCCGCGGCCTGCTTCTTGTCGTCATAGTCGTATTGTGGTGTTCTGCGCTTCGCTGTGACAGACCTTGCGGTGGACCGCGCGGCGCTGCTCACGTTCCGGGCCGCGGTCGGCCCATGGCTCCCGTGGGACGTGTCCGCGGCGTTACCGTGCGGGTGGCGTGGCGTTAGGTGCGACCCTGGTGGCGGGCGCGCCGTCGTGCTGCAGCTCCCCGCCGCTGGCCTGGGCGGACGGGTGCCGCTTGGGACCGTGGGCAACCTGATGACGCTGCGGGCAGGGGTGTAGCCAGCCAACAGCTGGGTCTCGGATCAGCCCAACCGAAATAATACAGCTCAGCTCATCACGTTTCCATTTCTATAAAAAAAAAAAAACAACCAGCAATTTTCAACTGGGCCTCGGGCCATTGCCCCGGCGGCCAGAGGCCCAGCTCCGTCTCTGGCTGCGAGCGCTGTCGCTCTGTGTCAACGCGCTCTCCGGCTGGATCCCGGTGGATATTGGGAACTGCGGGAAGCTCCGGTACTTGTACCTCCATGGAAACCTGCTGGCCGACGAGATACCGGAGGGGTTCTTCTCATTTCTTTTGCTGCAACGGCTCGACCTCTCTCACAACCGCATCACAGGAGGGGTCTCCCCGGAGTTCAACAAGCTCCGGCGTCTCGCCACTCTGTACTTGCAGAACAGCAGCCTTAATGGCATCCTCCCGGCCGACCTTGACCTTCCGAAGCTTCAGCTATTCAACGTGTCATACAACGATCAGCTCACCGGCCCCGTCCAAGCGTCGCTCGCCGGGAGGACAGCGAATGCCTTCGTTGGGACAGGGCTCTGAGGCGCCCCGCTAACCCCCTGCGCGAACCCTACACCGCCCGTGCCGTCGCCGACATTGCTTTTGCCTCCACCCGGTGCTCAAGAAACAAAGAAAAGCAAGCTCTCCGGTGGTGCAATTGCCGGCATAGCTGTCGGCGCCGTCGTGGCGTTCCTGGTGGTGCTTACAGTGATATTCTTGCTCTGTTTCCATTGTAAGAGGACAAAGGCTGACAGGTCCGCGGAGATGGCGGGCGGACGCCGACCGGACGCATCCCGGTGACAGTGACCGTGGCGAGGACGGACAAGAGCGACACAAAGCGGTCACGCTCCTTGTATACGATGGCAAATGTCAATGATCTAGTATCGATCTTACAAATAAATGTCTAGGGTTTCCCATGAATTAGATCCATGCAGAAAAAGACACAGAGATTTAGACATATTCGAGTATTCTCTTGGAGAATAATAACCTTACTCCTGTATTGTTATATTGACTATGCTTTTACAACCGAAAAGAAATCACGGGAACTAGAACTTAATGACTTCTGTCTATTGTCTCCAATTGCCTTTCGGTTGATCTGCCCATGTCTACCGACTTTAGTCCTTATATAGCGAGTAAAGGGGTGACAGTTTTTCCATGCTAAGAGACGTCTCAACGATTGATGAAATGCACACATTGATGATAGTTATTGTCATAGAGACTACTGTAACATCCCAAAGTGTTGTTACCAAAATAAAAATTAATAAAGTTATTATTTTATTGAATTTTCGAAATTTGAAAGAGTTTGATTGCTTTATTTGAATTTCTGAGATTTTAAAAGTCAAAAGTAAAATTTATTTAAAATTTTTGAAGTTTTATTTGAGTTAAAGTTGAAAAATAAAAATTTAATTACTTTCGGAATTTTAAAAGCTTTCCTTTGATTATTTTAAAGCCAAAATAATTTATTTGCAAAATTAAAAGCCAACTTTAAGCTAGAAATAATTTTATTAAGTCCAAAATAACTTTAGGAATTTCTGTGAATTTTTCTAGAATTTTTGGATTTTATTTGCTATTTTTTAAAGCCTTTTTGAATTACTAGAATTATTTTAGTTGTAAAATCATTTAAAACTCCGAGAATAGTTCTTGGGCCGAATTTCTTGACCCATTATCTTTTTTTTTCAAGACGCCTGATTAGCTATTCCTTCCGTCACCAAGAACCGCTTCGGATTGAAATCTGACGGCCAACACGCCCCCCACGCACCCCCCTTACCTTGCCTTCTCTCGTTGCCAGCGGGGCCTGCCACCGATCTGTCTTCCTCCTCCCCTTTCTTCTCCGCGTGGCCAAGCCCGACGCCGCCATGGCCGCAGGCGTAAAGCTCGACATCGCTGCCATTTCGCACCCACTCCTCGTGTGAATGCACACATTCAAGCCCCCATTCCCCATTGCATTCACCCCGATCGTTTCCCCTTTTTCCGCGCCCGTTTCGCCGGATTTAGTAACGGCCGCCGCCGACGCCACCCCACAATCTCCCTCTCCCGGCCCCCTCCGCCCCTATAAAAGGGAGCATGAGGTGCGCCTCCTCCTCCTCACCAAAACCCTTCAAAGACCCCTCTCTCTCTCTCTCCCTCTCAATCGCCGAGTATTTGAGTTCTCGCCCGCGCCGCCGAAGCTCGGATTTTCTTCAATTCCAGTGCCACCAGCGATGCCCTGGCCTCTTCTCCACCACCGTCAGCATCGCCGTTACCTGCGCCACCCCGTGCGCGCAACCGTTCGCCCCAAGAGCCACTAGAACCTCTACTTCGCCGGAGACCCGAACCTCGCCGCCGCAAATCACTTCGCCGCCGGCCACCACTTCGCGCCCAACCGCCGCCGTGGTGAGCCACACGTTCCCCACCTTCCCCTCTTCGCGTTGAGCCTCTCGCTGGAGCTCGCCGCGGCGCGTAGCGCTGACAAGCTCACGGCCGAGCCGCCGCCAGTGCCAAGGTGACGTGGCAGCGCCACGTCACTGCCACATCACGCCACGTTGGCGCCACGCCGGCAAGACCTGCCTTGTCAGCGCCCACATGTCAAGACCAGGCCCACCTGTCATTGAATCGGCTGCTAATGTCATTTATTCTGATTTTCCTTCAGAAAAATAATTCCAATAATTCTAAGAAATTCTAATTTCATCATTTTATGTGAATTGTAAACTTCTCGGGGTTCGTTCTCCTTCATACGAACTCCGATTTCGTCGATTCAAATTTCTAAATTCATATAAATTCAAGATCTAGCTAACTAAACCAAAATTATTTAATTTGGAGTTCATTTGAATCTTTATTTGAATTTAGCTTATTTTCACGTATAGATTTCGACAACTTCGGAGAGTCAGATTTTGACACCGTTTGAGAACAACATCTAATTAAGCAAGGCAAGTTACATATTTGATCATATTTGATCTCATTATTTAAAATTATTTAAATTCTGTTTTAAATTATTATGGCATGCTTATTTCTATTCAATGTAATTTAAATACATGTTTTAAATTGTAGTTATGCCTAAATCCTTTGTACTGCCAATCTTGATATTGAAATAAACCTACCTTGACACCTTATATGAAAATCTAGTTTATGCAATAGTATGAACTAGAACTTTTTATCAAAAATTATGCTTAGCCATGCTTAGACCAAAAATGTTTGATTTGGGGAATTTCAGCCAAAAATCAAATGTTGTTTAAATTGTATCCATAGTATTGGTGTGTTATGGAAGTTTACAAATGCTTTGGAAAATTAAATAAAATGATGGTTTGTACTTAGGCGAAATGGTTGTTTGGATGGTCCATGTAGATGCACGGGATCGAGTCATTTCTATGATCGAGGCCCAAGGGTTGTTTTGAAAGTCGCCCAAGTCAATTAAGGACTAGTCTTCGAGCTGCATCTTGCTAAGCCACATCATACCACCACATGTCCTAAGTATGGGGAGGGGACTTGGCCAACTAATTTGCAAAGTTCCACCGTGGTCGTTCCCTTCAGATGTGGTGGGTAGTCATGTTATGACCTACGTTAGTCCCACCTGGCACAAGAGGGGGCTCAAATCCTGTGGGTTGCAGCCCAAAGGGAGTGAAACCTTAGCGAGGGGGACTGCGGTGGAATGGCACATTGTAAAGGCCTTGACATGTGCTCTAGGCTGCTTACCTAAGGTAGTGAGCGGTGGTATCGATGAATGCCAAACAAACTAGAGAATTCATGTCATGTGGGTAAAGCTGTATAACCTCTGCAGAGTATAAAACTATTCGAATAGCTGTGTCCATGGTCATGGACATACTTGGCAAAGCCACTCAAAGTTAGACTTTGGTTTTGGATTTCAAAATGATTTTGTAAAACAGTTTTGACATGGATGGGTGTCCATGAAAAAAATTATGGGTTGAAGCCCTGGGTTGGTGCCCATGTTTATGTTGGTGTTAGGTTGGTGCCTACACTAGCTTTATTAATTCAGCTAAAACTCAATTTTAGTTATTGTAAAATTTGAGCTTTTGAACTTAGTATTGTATTTAACTTGTCAAATATTGCTTTTGCACAAATAACCCTATAAGCCATCCTTTGTTACATCCATACATGCATTAACTCTGTTATTGGGTGTAACTTACGAGCACGGTAGTTGTGCTCATCCTTACTTTATGCAAATAAATTTCAGAGGAGAAGGACTTTGCCACCGGTGTGGATCTCGACGACTAGGCCGCTACCCCAGTCGATTGCCTGTTGCAGATCAGCTGGACTCTACTACTTCTTCGTCTTTCACTGTGTTCTTTATTGTTGGCTTGTAAGCTTTTCTTGTAATAAACTCTGTTAATTATTAATAAAGTTGTGTGATTTATGGATGTTACTATATCTATTTACTGTGTGAACTAGCTACTGATCATGGGACTAGTTCAAAAATGTATAGAGGATTTGGGGTGTTACTCCCGGGTCAGACAACTACACCCCACGTCGCCTTGCTGTTACGTCAAGGACACAGGCTTAATACGTGCAGGTATCCCGAAGAAACATTGTATATTAACTACTGTGTGAGGACCCCTGGGTTATTTTTGTAAAACCAAGGCCTTCTCAGTCTTAGGAAAATAACTCTAGGCTTCAAAGAAATGAAATTCAACTTAACTTCATTTAAGTAGGAGGACTCGGCTAAGCTAGAGCGACGATGATCATGCATACCGCTCCACTGCAGGTACTACATAGTAGCCGGTTCTCCAACAGCCCAAGTCCACTATTAAATGAATTAAAATGGATTTAAAAACAGCGGTATGTGCCCCATGTTGGCTCCCAAGATTAACAACCAATACACACATACCCTCATCAATGTCAATCATAGACATACAACAGTCATACAAAGATATATCAAAAGTCATACAACATAGGACTTAAGTATACAACTATTACAAAAGCGGTCGACCGGCCAAATTCAAAGTATTAAACAAGTACGCAGCAGAAATGAACTAAATAAACCAAAAGATCCCATAAGGTGTGCCCAAAACCCAAGGCAACCAACTGGGAGTTAGAAACAACACTATTTGTTTGCGTCGCCGAATCAGCGCTAACGAATTGATCAAGTGTAACATCATTCTCACCTGAGCAAGAAGATATCCGGATTAAGTACAAAGTTGTACTCGCAAGACTTACACAAATAAAAGTATACATGTTAGTGGCTGTCCAAAAGAGAGGCTTTAGTAGCTTAGTTTTGCATAAACCGCATAACTTTTCATCATACACATACTTGTTTGAAATTGCCATTTAACAAATAGATTTTTAACCAAAGAAATATGAATAATAGTGATACATATATAGCTCAAACAATACCAAAGTGGCAGCCCACTTTGGTAAACAAAACTTTACATGAATACCCATTCATGCTGAAACCGAGTTGTTGCCCTCATCAAAGTTTAATCAGAGTCTAATGATGACGTCTCCCAAACTAAGTGGTTGTCCGTAACCGTGGACACAGCTATTCAAATAGATTAATCCCTGCAGGGGAGTACTACTTTACCTACACGACTCGATTAGCTCGTAAGCCTCTGGATAATGACACACTTCTTAAGGTATGCCGGCCGGGGAAATCGAGATTCGGTACTTTTCAGCAAGATAACCCTATTGAGATGAGTGCCCCTTGCGAGATGAATCCCAAACTTAGTACAAGCTACTGATAGAGCTTGCTAAGCGGCTCGCAAGTTGTGTTGGAGATACCGATACAATGTAAACAAACAAAAAGTGTACTCCCATCCACATTATAGAAAATTGCATCAGATCCTACGAACAGATGATTGAACACAAATGTCCTCACACCACCTGGGACTTAACCCAATAAAATCCTCCCCTTACTTGACCAAGCTGGCTCCCAACCCGGCGTGCGGTACTATGATAGCTACTTGGAATGATAGCCCATGGCTCGGTCCTCAACGATCCGAACAAGACTACCACAATACTCTAGTCTTGTGCACGAAGGCACCTACACTATCAATCACTTGTCCAGACCAAAAATCATTTGAAATAGACAAAGTTTAACTCAAGAACCAAATACGAAGATCTGAACAAACATAGATAAGAAATGTTATGTGTTTCTGTCAATATCATGGGGATATGCTCATGATCTTAGGATGATATTACAATTGGCAATGTTGTTAAAGGTTTGTCGAAACACACATTTTCGTCGAAGTTTGGAATGCTATCAGGGCTTATGCGGTCAGACCGGCGTTGGGCACGCGATCAGACTGGTCTTTCAATGGCAGTCTGACTGTGTTCTTGTTGATCATCAGCCATAAGTGGTGATGAGTGTTGGGTTAGGTCAAGTTCATGGGTTTCATGGCATATGTGTTGCATGATGCATATTTTGACTAACGTGAGTCAAGTTGCAAAGAACATGTCCCCGGAATCGATTTCTTTGTCTATTGTTGTGCAGGTTGCTTTGAGGTCAATGACAGTCAACGGTGAGGATGATCGGGACTAAGCTTGGAGAGCTGAGGTCCAGAACAATCGGGGATGCCGGATGAGGTCAATGGAGTCAATCATGGCGCAAAAGGGACAAAGGTGACCGAACGGGCGGTTCAGTGCGACGGGTTGGATCAAGCGGCGTGGGTGTTGGTGCAAGTGCCATGGTGGTTTCGGTGGGAGCCGGATGGGAGAGACTTGCCGACATGATGAGAGCCGCTGGATCAACCTACACATGGCGAAGCATGGGAGGTGCTTCACGAAGATGGGACTCGGTCTTTGCAAAAAGATCAAGAAGGGGTATTTTGGTAATTTTACCAAATACCGCCTTAGTGACCTTTTGCCAACCCGCGGCGCAAGTCGGTGCGTAAAGAAGCGGATTAGGTCAAGAGGAGATGAAGACAGCGCCTTAAAATGCATGCGTATGTGACCCGTTTGTGTGTGGGCCTTAACGGGAGCCCATTAGAGTTAATGTTTCTAGAAGGTCTAAGCCTCCACTATAAATAGAGGAGGGAGGTGGCTGCACCCCCTTCAACCCTTTCATTGTTTTGAAACCCTAGTTTGCTTAGGGAGAGGATTAGTAGATGTTAGGGTTCTAAAGAGTTGGATTCGATTTCGTGCTCATGTATTGAGTCTTTGTCCTCCATTGATGGAGTGGCCGTAAACCAATACCATATCAAATCAATCCAGAGAAAGTTCTCTCAAAGATAAGTCTATTTGCTTTCTTTCTCTCTATTTGGTGATTTGTGGTCTTTCTTTGACCCGCGAGTTTTTGCTTGGTTTCTTGTCTTGATCTAACTTGCTGTGACATGTGGGAACCCATCTAAAATCATCTTAATCATCAATCACCCACAAGCAAGTCTCTAGATCATATTTCGATTTTGGCTCGGTTTTGGAGCACACTTCGTTCAAACTAAAAAAGATAGAAACTTTGGCTTGTATCTCTATGATCTTTGATTGGAATAGGTTCCTAATATCTTAGAGAAGGTGTGTCTCAAATTTCGTAGAGTTTGGCCTTACGGATCAAAAGTTAGACCGATTTGAGTTTTAGTTTTCGGGCTGTTTGTGTTGTTCATCGTGCCTGAGGTTAGTCCAAGCTTTTGCCTAAGGTTAGTCCGGCCTAAGATTAGTCCGAGCTTTTGCCTGAGGTTAGTCCGCACTTTGGCCGTTGGTCAGACCGTCCTTTGGATTAGGGTTTTGGTTTTTGGTCTTTTTCTTTGGGGTTTTGGTTTGGAGTCAATACAAGTCTTCTGCTATACTTGTTTATTGATCTTCATAGCTTTCATAGCTATTGGAGTGAGATTCGTGTTGAATCCGATCAAAGTGAAAAAGTGAGTGTGCTCCTATTCACCCCCTCTAGTCGTCTTTTCGGTCCAACAAGTAGTATCAGAGCCCGGTTAGTTCAATCTTGATCTTAACTTGTCACTGAACTTGGCGATGGATAAGTACTCGACCAAGCCGTATATCTTCGATGGGCTCGACTATGCCTATTGGAAGAATCGCATGCGAGTCTTCCTTCAGAACGAAGGACAAGCTATATGGGAGGTTGTTCGAGCTCGCTGCTTTTGCTCGAGGTTGCTTCACGGCTTCAGTGACCCTCTTGGCAAACAACCATAAGGTAAGAATCTCCTATATGTTGGGCTTGGTAGACAGGAGTACGGTAGGATTTGCAACCTTGAGACCACATATGAGATTTGGCACACCCTCGAAACTTACAATGAGAGATCGTCCCAGGTCAAGCAAGTGCGCCATACGGTCTATAAGCGAGAGTATAACAAATTCGAGATGCATCCTGGTGAGAGCATCAATGATGTTTTTACTCTCTTTAACAAGGTGATCAATCAGACAAGAGCTGTTGACATTAAGTACTCTCAATCTGAGAATGCCACCTACCTCTTGGCTGCAATCAACACCAAGGAGTGGGAGATCATGGCTACTGTCATTAAGGAGAATGTTGATATCTCTATTCTCACTTTGGAGCTGCTTTATAGCAAGCTCAAAACTCATGAGATCAAGAGAGGTAGTCTTCCTAAGAAGGATAACATGGCTTTGGTGGCTGATCCTCTCAAAGGGACTCCTAATGGTTCTTCTGGGTCTTCTTCTAGCTTTTCTCTTGCGTGTTTATCTGCTGTTCAAGGAGAAGAGTTTGAGAGTCTTCCTGAGGCTGATTTAGCTCTTTTAGTCAAGAAAGTCACACGAGCATATAACAATGTTAGAAACAAGAAGAGAGGTGGCCCTATGACGTGCTATGAGTGTGGAGAGCTATATCATATCCGGGCAAACTGCTCCAAACTGAAAGGTAAGAGCAACCACAAGGAGGAAAAGCCAGCTTGGAAGAAGCCTCAAGGGAATAAGCCCAAGTACAATGCTGCCAAGCTCATGAAGGCCGCTCACCGGGTCCTTGCCGCTTTTGGAGAGCAATCCATGAGTGATGTGGACTCCGGAAGCGAGGAGGACAAGGAGGAGGAGCTCCCTCAAGACAAGAAAGGGAAGGCCAAGGACCTTACCGGCATGTGCTTCATGGCCGACATCGTCGACATCAATGACAACGATAAGATACCTCCCTCCTATGATGTTCTTTCTGCTAAATGCGACGGCATGTTTGAGCAACTCATGAGTTAGGATAAGGCCTTAGAGTTTACCATGGCTAGGAACAAGGACTTAGAGTCACAAGTAGATAATTTGACATTAGAACTTACAAATGCTAAGACTCTTGAATCTGATGAACGTTCCTCTCGCCATGCTTTATATTCTGAATTTGCTAAACTGCAATCTGCTCATGATATTTCTTTGCATCAACCTGAAAATACTAGGACTAAGCTAATTGATGTTAAATCTGCTCCCTGTGAAAAATGCTTAGAGTCTAGCAAGTTGGATGCTTCTGGTAATGTTAAATCTAGCTTTTGCTCTTTCTGCATAGAACGTGAACATGAAGTTAAGGACATTTTAGGAGCATTTAGAGCTAATATATGCCAAGCTTAAGGACACAATTGAGTCTACATCTTGTGCCTCGTGTGTAGCCTATAAGCTTGAAGTTGCTCATCTTAAGGAGAAACATGCTAGAGCCATTAAGGCCAGGACTTGTGAATCATGTGTTAACTTTGGAAAAGAAAATGCTTACCTTAAGGACACACTAGAAATTTTTTTCTAAAGGTAAGAAACTGTTAAATATGATTCTGGACACGTCTAAAACTCCTTATAAGAAGCAAGGTTTAGGATACAACTCTGCCCAGGACACATCCAAGCCTAATGTCATTCAGGTCTTGAAAAATGGCTTAGTTGAATTCAAAACCCAACTTGCAAAAATTATTTTTAAATCTGCAGGGTTTGTCCAACCTTCTTTTGAGGCAAAAGGTACTTCTCCCAGTGGTACCAAATACCATTGCACCTATTGCAAGAAGAGTGGACATTTGGTAGAGTTCTGTTGGCATAGGTTGAAAAATGCTAGGAGAAATATTGCTAGAATTTCATCTCATCAACCTAGAGCTTTTATGAGACATGGTCACTTAGAAAATAAGAAACCTGGACTAGGATTTGTTTCACATGCTCATCATGTTCCTAGACAGGATGCTTCTCATGTTAAAGTAACCATTGGTCATAATAGAACTCCTAATAAAATCAAGGATAGCACTTCTGCTTTGCATACTACTCGCAAACGTGTGTCTCAGTACTGGGTTCCCAAGTCGCTTTTAACTAACCCTAGTATTGAGACACATCATTCTTTTGTGCCTTGATTTTTTAGGATTGCCGCAAAAGGAGGAAGAACACGTGGCTCATCGACTCTGGCTGTTCACGCCACATGACCGGAGACTCAAGATGGTTCACTTCCTTCACGTGGTCGACGAGTGATGACTTCATCACCTTTGGAGATGATACTCAAGGCCGAATTGAAGGAACAGGATCAATCAAGGTGAATGACAGATTCATCTTGAAGGATGTCGCCCTTGTGGACAAGCTAAGGTACAACTTGCTTTCTGTTTCGTAGCTCCTTGATGATGGCTACGGAACTCGTTTTAAGAAAAATACCTGTTGTGTGCTTGATTCTGCCGGTGAGCTTGTTTTTGGGATTTCTAGAGTTAGTAGAATTTTTGGAGCTGATTTTTTCTGAATCTCTTACTGGATCTCTCAAATGTTTAATTGCATCTTCTTCTGATATCTGGTCTTAACACCGACGTTTGGGGCACATTGGTTTTGATCATCTGACGCGAGTTAGCGGCCTTGATCTCATGAGGGATTTGCCTAAACTCAAAGCCGTCAAGGATGCTGTATGTGCGCCTTGTAGGCATGGCAAGCAAGTTGCCGCCTCACACCCTTCATTGACTATGATCATGACTGACAGACCATGACAGTTGCTTCACATGGATACTGTTGGTCCTGCTAGGGTTCGGTCAGTCAGTGGCAAATGGTATATCCTTGTCATAGTTGATGATTTTTCGAGATACTCTTGGGTGTTCTTTCTTGCTTCGAAGGATGAGGCTTTTGATCATTATCATGATCTTGTTCTTCGTTTGGCTTCTGAACTTCCTGGTGCCTTGAGAGCGATTCGTAGTGACAATGGCACAGAGTTCAAGAATGCTTCTTTTGCCTCCTTTTGTGCTGAGCGCGATATTGAGCATCAGTTCTCTTCTCCACACATCCCTCAACAAAATAGCATTGTGGAAAGGAAGAACAGGACCTTAGTCGAGATGGGTAGGACGATGCTAGATGAGTATAGCACACCGAGGAAGTTTTCGGCCGAAGCTATTGCTACAACTTGCCATATTTCAAACCGTGTCTTCTAGAGACCGTCTTTGGGCAAGACTTCTTATGAGCTTCGTTTTGGTAGAAAACCCTCTGTCTCTCACTTTCGAGTCTTTGGATCAAAGTGTTTTATTCTTAAGACAAGGAACCTAGATAAATTTGAATCAAGGACTTGTGATGGTTTATTTTTCGGTTATCCTGCTCATTCGAGGGGTTTTTGGGTTTTTAATGTTGAAACTAACATTGTCCAGGAGACATGCAATGTCACTTTTGATGAGACTAGCCTTGGAGCTAGATCCGATGTTTGGTGACTTACGGTGTGAGAGTATTTTTGTTGAAGAAGAAGAAGAGGATGATTTCGATGCTGCTCCTCCACCTTTTGCTGATGCTCCTGTCCAAGCTCCAGAACCTGCGATGACTTCTTCACCTCCAATTGAGACTCCTGTTGTATCTTCTTCATCAGTAGTACCTGCGGAGGTTGAGGAGATGCTATCTCCCCCAGGCGCTCCACTGCACATTCAGAAGCAACACCCTCCGGATCAGATAATTGGTAATCTTCATGAGCGAGTCACTCGCTCCAAGTATCATGATCCGAGTCTTTTCTCTCACTTTGCATTTGTAGCTTCTTTTGAACCCCGCGATATATCACATGCTTTATCTGATTCTAGCTGGGTCAATGCCATGCATGAGGAGTTAGAGAATTTTGAAAGAAATAAAGTCTGGAACCTTGTAGAACCTCCTAGCGGCCATAATGTAATAGGAACTCGTTGGGTTTTCAAAAATAAGCAAAATGAGGATGGTTCTGTGGTTAGAAACAAGGCTAGGTTGGTAGCTCAAGGTTTTAGCCAGGTTAAGGGGTTAGATTTTGATGAGACCTTCGCTCCTGTTGCTAGACTAGAAGCCATTCGCATCTTGCTTGCATTTGCTACATCTAAAGGTTTTAGGTTGCATCAAATGGATGTTAAGAGTGCCTTTTTAAATGGTTTTATAGAGTAGGAAGTGTATGTTAGACAACCCCCTGGTTTTGAGAATCCCAAGCACCATGATCATGTTTTTAAGCGATCCAAAGTCTTGTATGGTCTTAAGCAAGCCCCTAGAGCCTGGTATGATAGACTTAAGACCTTCTTGCTTAAGAATGATTTTGAAATGGGAAAAGTTGATAAGACTCTTTTCATTCTTAGGCATGGCAATGACTTCCTGCTTGTTCAGATTTACGTGGATGATATTATCTTTGGTGGTTCCTCTCATGCTCTTGTTTCCAGTTTTTCTGAGACCATGTCTAGGGAATTTGAGATGAGTATGATGGGCGAACTCAACTACTTTCTAGGGCTTCAAATCAAGCAATGCTAGGAAGGGATCTTCATCCATCAGACGAAGTACACCAAGGATCTACTCAAACGCTTCGAGATGGGTGACTGCAAGCCGATCGCCACTCCCATGGTGACTTCGACTGCTCTGGATCCAGATGAGGAAGGAGAAGCCATGGATCAACGCGAGTACCGCAGCATGATCGGCTCTCTTCTGTACCTGACGGCCTAAAGACCGGACATCCACTTGATGCGCCCGCCTCATGCGAGGTTTCAGGCGTCTCCGAGGACTTCACATCGCCAAGCCGTTAAGCGCATCTTCAGGTATTTACACTCTACCCTCCAGTTTGGCATTTGGTATTCCTGCTCCTCTTCGTTGTCCATTCGGGGGTTTTCTGATTCTGATTTTGCGGGTTGTCGGCTAGATAGGAAGAGTACCTCTAGCACTTGTCATTTCTTAGGCACTTCTCTTGTCTCTTGGTCTTCTAGGAAGCAGTCTTCTGTTGCACAATCCACTACTGAAGCTGAATATGTAGCTGCTGCTAGTTGTTGTAGTTAGATTTTGTGGATGGTGTCCACTCTTAAGGACTTTGGGTTAAACTTTGCTAGTGTTCCTCTTTTCTGTGATAACACTTCTACTATTAACATTACTAAAAACCCAGTGCAACATTCTAGGACCAAGCACATAGATATTCGCTATCACTTCCTTAGAGACCATGCTGAGAAGGGTGATATTGTGCTGCATTTTGTGGAGTCCGAGGCTCAGTTAGCTGATATCCTCACCAAGCCTTTAGACCTAACAAGGTTTGCCACCTTGAGGAGTGAGTTAGGGGTAATTTATCCCTATGGGTTGGTTTGAGGGGGAGTTGGATCTTTTCTTATCTTACCTTGTTCATTTGATCTTTTCTTGATCTTCTTTTGAACTTTTTGATCCTTTTGATCTTTTTAGGCTTTTTGAGCTTTTCATGCATCTCATTGTATCATATTGCATTCATGCATCTCATTGTATCATATTGCATTCATATGAAAAACCCAACTCAAGAGCTTCGACAAGCACCAGGATCTCATTGAGACTCCTGTTGTAGAGAGATTAGGATCTCAGGGGAGGACAAAGAACTCCTATATGTTATTCCCCAAATTCGCACCTAAGTCCACTTGACTTGAGGAGTGGTCGCAAGACAGCGTCTTGCGACTTGCAGAAATCCCCTCTAGGAAGGGGAATTCTGGGTTATAACCATCTCCAGTCGAAGGTGAACCCTGCGACAGTATGGTCGAACCTGCATGAGAAGTGGGCTCGATGTCACCCCTTGTGGGGGTAATCGAAGGGTGACAATCACTAAATTTTGGATGAGTCCTAGAATGGTAGATTCCAGGATTTGCTGTGCTAGATTGGATGCCCTTAGGCGGGGTTGAACATTTAGAAGGGGGGCCCTTGTGATGTTTTGTACCCACCTTGGTGCAATCCTGACCCTGGTCAGATGGACCCTTGCCCATGAGTAATTTGGCTCCTCATTTGGGCGTAACGTTGTGGGGGAGAAAGATCCCTCATCAGCCTTGTCTGTGGCACGGTCTCCTGGGTCTAGTGAAAGGTCCCTAGAGGCAGCATTGCCATCGAACGAAATAATGCTATGCTCGTACTCGTAGCAAGCATCTATGCCGAGTTCTACATAGTCTGCCAAATCGAACCAGTTTTCCTCGTTCCACTCTCCTACCACGAAAGCATCAGAGTAGAAAAAATGAAGAAAACTTACCGAAAAGGAAGAATTGGAAGATTCCCACAGACGGCGCCAACTGTCAATGTTTTAGTATCGATCTTACGAATGAATGATTGTTTGGGGGGCTTCCTATGAAATAGATCCACACAAAAAAAGACACAGAGATTTATACAGGTTCATGCCTTCTCCTGGGAGAATAACAACTATACTCCTATCTTCTTATATTTAGTATACTCGTGACAATCGGGAAGAAACCACTCAGACTAAAGCTCAATGATCTCTTACAACTAAAACCTTGATCGTCCCTCTCTCTGTCCACTGACTGTAGCCCTTATATAGTGCATGAATGGGTGGTTGTTACTCCATACCAAGAGGCGCCTCTATGCCAGATGAAATGCACACATTGATGCTAGTTATTATCGGAGGAAACTGCATCCCACGATGTCTGGCAGTTACATCAAGGACAGAGGCATAATTCATGCAATTATTCCAGAGAATAATTGCATATATTAACTGTTCTATATATTGAATGCAGTGTATAAAAGTCCCTATTGAATTGGGCCCACGTGTCTGTAAGCTTCATCTATTATAGGGTGGTCGTAGTAGACTTGGTCGTAGAAGGCCCTACGACCACAAGGTGGTCATACAAAGGCTTATGACCATGGAGTGGTTGTAGAAAGGTTTACGACCACGGGCGGTCGCAGGAAGGCTTACGACCACTCACTTAAGTTTCTCCCTTATGAATAATAAGGGGTATACTTGAGAGTAATATGAAGATATTACTATCTATAATAGCAATTACAGATAAATAGTTAATTGAAGATTATTATATCCTCATCACTGTGAATGTGGTTTCCGACTGCCCGTCCACCCTTTCTTGATGCTCGTACTCCAGTATTTTAGGGTGGAATTGGTGAACTTGGTTCTCAATTCCATCACGATACTAAGTGTATTCATCTACTTTGCGAAGCCTATATGGGAATTCTTTCAGATTTTGATCTATTCCAGTACTACTACGGGATGAGTAAGCACAGTAGAATCGCAGGTAGCTGTGGGCTAAAACTCCACGACGGGAAGTTGAGGGAGTATATTCAGATATTCACCAGTCGTCATGGCCAGGGTGGAAGAAGTGGTTCTACTGGACTGTATCTAGGGATGACAACATCTTCTTCACTGGGAAGTCTATAGAGAATAGTTCATCTTGGGACTCAACTCCAAGTGACCTCGACCGGATTACCCCCTACATCCAAGCCATCAAAGACTTGAGAGGAGAGGGGCTAACCAGATGGCATGTGGTGAAGGACTTCATCACGCATCGCATTAGTCCTCTGAAGAATCGAGTACACTCTATGTAGATGTATTTGGGGACTACTGACCTGACCAGAGATTGTGAAGGAGGTAAATAAATAATCAAGTTAATTCTCTTTATAAGTTTTGAGTATTATTGTTGATTATGTCTTTATACTCATAGATCTCTCACAGAAGGAAATTGACGCTCGGGTCAAACTTATTTGTGAGAAGGCTCCTACGCCCATGTCAGGAGTTCCTCGAATCTTGACGGTCGTAAGTGAAGAAGAAAGAAGCGAACGCCTAAACATAATCAAAAGTTGATTTCGTCTTGAGGGTTCGGTAGTCGTAAAATTCGACCATTGAGTAATATTCATTTTCTGTCTTTTGTAGAAAGTAGGCATGATAGACCGTCAAGACGACCGAAAGGTCGAATTGAGGGCTGTCGAAGAAGGGTCAGAGGAAGACAGAGTTCCTCTAGCCAAAAGGCGTCGCCTTGTGAAGGTTGTTGATAAGAAGGGTGAAGGTTCAAGCTCAACCCTTCCATAGACCACTGTCATGAGGCAATTCTTTGCAGATGTGATCGCTGCAGAGAAAAGGGGCATCGTCAAAGAACTTAAGCATAAAGCCCCCAAGACCAATGTACCTTTCTGTTATGACAACAAGATATTTTCAGTTTCTGCTTCTCATGGCTTTGTCAAGCAACTAGAAAATGAGAACTGAAAAAATTTGATGTCTTTTGTGAATGCTTCCTCTACAACAGCAGAGCCTATAGTCGAGGCGAGCACTATCCCTCAAGTGGTCGAAGCAAGTTCTGACCATCAAGAAGGGCAGGCAGCTCAGGGAGCATTAGCTCTCGATCAAGACCTATGACTAGGCGTGGTCGTAGATGTCCCAACCTCTCAACAAGACATTCGACCAGACGTGGTCGAAGAAGCCTCAACTTCTCAAGCTCGTGGCGCTGAAAGCCTTCCAGAGGCTAAAGGTGCCACAAGAATTGAGGCAGTTGAAGAGAAGAAGAAAAGGAAGTCTTCCTTGGGGAAGGTTTCTTCTAGATTCAAGATTGTATCCAGGAAGCCAATGTATGTAAAACTAAAAGCCTAGAAGTAGCATTTACCTTTTAGTTCTACAATTTGACATGTCCTCTTTTATACTTGTGGTTTTAGTCCTACTTCTCCAGCCCTTAGGGATGCTTCTGTTGAGACGCCCGCAGTTGTCTCACCTACTGTCGTGGAAGTAATGGTTTCTCCCACAGTCGTAGAGACGACAACGGAGGTGGTCGCAGAATCGACTCCTATCCCTATGGTGGCGATGAAGGAGGTTATTGCCGCTGAAGCAGCCACGATCACTGAGATGGTCGTAGAAGCAGAGGCGAAGACAGCAGAAGATCTGGATGTAGTGGTGCTCGAGTCGGTTATTGAGAATATCAATAATTGGACAAAGGACCTGGTCCTACGATTACCAGAAGCATCTGGTCAAGATAGAGGAGGAACCTCTGGCTGTTGTGTCAAGAAAGAGGTCGTAGAGGACGTCCCTCCGGGTCCTCAAGGAGGAGTCGCTTCTTCTACCAACAATGACAACGAAGCAGAAGAAGAAGTCTTCTTCGACCTCTTCCCTGTGTTCTTTGGTCCACCAACCATCAGATTTTCTTCATTCAGATCTCGTGACCGAGTCCCACACCTTAAGGGCATTCCAAATATGACACATATCTTTGATGACGAGCGTCTTCAAAGAATATGGTGGGACCAAGTCGACGAACTTTATGAACTTCAAGATTCTGAGAGGGTGTATGCCAATTTTGCCCGGTCAGCCATCAATGTAAGTACTCGATGCCAAATATTTTCATATTTGAATTTTTTTCCTTTTTCTCAATGTCTTTCTTTATTCAGAGAGCTCTCGAACAAGTCGCTATCATTGGTGAATACCACAGGCAACTTGTATTGCTAAAAAATAGCAGGCTGAACTCTGCGAACTAGCAGTGAGATCGTAAGTTATTATTATGAGAAGTCTTATTTTGTTACGACCACTCATTCAATACTCTTGTCTACTTTAAACTTTGTAGGTCTAAAGGTGACGAAAGAACCTTGATCTCTGCGCTCGACTAATTATGATTGCAAATCTTTGCTAAAACCCTAAGTTGATTTCAAGAAAATGCCTAATGCACATGCTATTAGTCGGGATTTTTATAGTTGGCATGAAAAAGGCGAGGATATTAGGCTTGTGTGGGATATTGGAACCTAAGAGGTATAGAAAAACATTTAAAATAAGAGTCATGGTAGGCACAGTGGTATATCCTAGGTCGAAGCCAGAAGCAAATTAGCTCGAAGCAATAAATTAAACTAGTTTATTTTGGGAGATAATTGAAGTAAATTGCATGATTATTATCCTTATCCAGTTGATATGAAAAATGGCATTTACGCCATTGCCGATACCCATGCTATTGGCAACCACAATCATTGCTGCTCATGAAGGGCAATTGATTTGTGTCTTCAGCAATATGTTAACCGCTAGTATGCAGGAATGCACACGACAAATCGACGGCTGCTTAACACAGTCACACATATACCTTGTTTGTCTATGCACCAAGGCGTATCATACTCATCGGAATTGACACATGCAAAAATTGGTAAGTGTGGTATGCAACTGCATCACCACCAGAAGCTATATCACTTGCTTGAAGCAAATATAGCTCCTGAAATAAAATATAATGACGTATTAGATTTTGTTGATCCTGGATTATCTAAATTTGTCCATGATGATTCTAGCATTACAAATTAAAATTAGGCATACAATATATCACCGTTAATTAAATATGGTGTTCCTGTTGAATAATACATATTCCCGTCGAATAATTATACTATTGGGTGATTCAACTATATTTGAAGTCCAGAAGAAAACCTATTATTTTGTGTAGATTAACTATGGTCAATTTTTTTATTCTAGCATTATATTTATGTTCCTAAAGAGCATCTTGTAGTTTTATGCTTTTAGAACATACTATTTATGACCATAAGAAAATATGTTGTGTAATTATAAACTCGAAGTTTAATGATCCAAATTATTTAAATTATGGTATGAGTGATTGGATCAAAAATTGGTCAAATAATAAAGAAGCTAGTCTATAGAATAAGTATGTCAACTCTCGAACCCCTGTATGGAACCTTCGTCACAGATTTATATTCAACCAGAAATTAGAATATCCAACAAAATGTTAGGATCATGCAGTTTTCTTGCCACTGCACTGATAAAAGTCTAGCTCACTGCATATAATTACCAAACCTCTTGCTGAAATTAGTGCGTGTTGGAGGAATCAAACATTTCCCACATGTTATCATCACTGTAGCATACACCTTTGGGCCACCACTAGTTGTTGAGATTATATTGGATTTGAAATTCAATCAATCATGTGCCCATGATAGGGGAATCTTGTGATATATGCTATTAATAAAGATCAAATCTCGGCACTAGGAGAGAGAAATGCCCAAAAGTTCGAATGCCGTCGTATTTTTTCAGAAGAAAAAGATCTTTGGTACTAAGATACACGCACTACTCAAGCTAAACTTAAGGTTTAGTTTACACTCTTGTACGCCAAAAGCGGGGAACCTGCCAGATACTTTCCAATTATGGAGGGGTTACCACAGTGTTTACTTGCAGTAAATATATCGCTAAGAGTGGAATACACCGGTTTGAGTAGTATATCCACCTTTGCAAAATTGACTTATTGGTTCGTGATCTAAAATCTGTGAGGACACCTATGGGTCTAAGATCTAATGACACTAGTCAAAATAATTATTAATCATTGCTTTAACTCTCCTGAAGAGAATTCACCTTGAAGGCGAAATACCTCATGAAGAGGTTCATCATGAAGATGAAAGCCCCAGCAACTTGATATGCACATATTACAATACTGGGAATACGAAATAGCCAAGAATCTTTTGTTTAGGAAATGATAAAAAAGATCAGGTTCAATAATTACTTTGCCTCTACAATTGCTAAAGTTTCTCTTATGAGAGCACGAATCCGGAACCAAAGTCCATGACCGAGAGCTTGAAGCATTCATATCGGGTCATATAACGAAAGCATATGAGGCTGAACCATAATTGCTAAATAAAAGTCTTACAACTAAGTAGTTCAGACTTGATGGGTCATTATGAACATAATGAAGTGGTGAAAGCTATAGTGCAAAGTTCCTCGTAGAGACCATTACTGTCCTATTATGAATGATATAATATTCTGTTGCATAATAATTCTGGCAAATGGCGTGAACGAATAAATAAAATATGCAGTCAATGGGTTCTGAAATCCTTGATGAGATCCTCGAAGGACTCAAAATTCCTAGTAAGAAAGGAAACAAAATTCCAATATATATAAAACTTGTACCCAATAGTCTTTTACCTATAGTAAGAGCATCTCCCGAAAGAGAGCATCTCCTTGAAGGAAAATTACCTTACCTATCGATCTTTGAATCACACCAATGATCATATAATCCCTAGAAGTGGACAAGGACCCACCAAGACCCGAAAGAATGTAATGAGGAACCTAAAGACCAAAAGTGTGCCACATAAGCACTTATAAAGTGCATCTTCCACCAAAAGTTAGTGGAATGATGGTTTCCTCTAGTACCTTGAAGGTACGACATACATTGGTGATATTGGCAATTAATCCTCTAAATGCCAAAACTAATACCAGTTATATTTTACTCTAGAGTGGTACAACAGTACTTTATAATTATGCAGAACAGACTATTCATTGTAACTTTAACCACCCAGAGATAATTACAAAATATTAAGACCCTGAAATATTTTGATAAATCATATCCAAAAGGCATACGATTTTGCACCTATTATTACCCCATATCCTCTGCATGGATAATCTACTTATGTTGCACAATCGAATAGTGGTAGTTGATGAGTTAAGAATATTACTCCCGAATAATGTTTATCCCAAAATCTCCAGATGAGTAATAGGATATTTGTATGTAAGACTCCGCATCGTGATAATCCAGTAGATTTGATCACAGTATTCTTGCCTATGTTCATTTTCAAAAAAAAAAAATGTATGAAATGCATTGGAGCAAGAAGACATCAGCGGAAGTTGTCTTCAGGAGGAGCATATGCTAAATACTAATCAATATACTTGATATTTTAAAAATCTTAGTCAAGCCTAGAAGGTGTTGATACAATGATTACTACTTAAATTCACCTAGAAGGTTTTACCACTAAACAATTTAGATCCAATTGGTCGACAATGCAAAGATCATGTATAGATCCTGATGATCATTACTAAATCATGAAGATATACTGAATATCTGTCAAATCCCCATGGTGCAAATTCCCATAATGGATTTATACTACCTTGTGGTGGTGCAATCATCTCTTGACGGCAATCTAAGCAGACCTTGGTAGCTTTTTCTACCAACCACTCAGAGATTATAGCACTATATGAAGCTTTACTTGAATGTGCTTGGCTCATACGTGTGATTAACCACATCTAGAAGTATGGTGGCATTAATATCATCAATACCCCCTCAATTATCTATGAAGATAATACTACTTGTATTACACAAATGCAAACGGGTTATGTCAAGAGCAACACCACGAAGCACATTGCTCCTAAATTTTCTATCCTTGTGAAATCCAAAAGAATAGTGAGGTAAAGATCCTGCAAACAAAGTCTCGTGAAAATCCAGTTGATTTATTTACCAAGTCTCTGCCTATATCCAGTTTCCAAAGATGCATTCATGGCATTGGAATGAGACAGTTTAAAGAGTTGCAGATTTCAAGTGGAGTAAATCTCTAGATTATAACCCTTATCAAATCCTGATGATTTATCCAAAATCTTGAAGATTGGACCCCAAAGATTAAACGTTGCACTATTTTTCCTTGGTGAGTTTTCTCACATGAAGGTTTTTAATGAGAACAAGTGTAATGCAACTTAATGTGTGCTATGTACTCTTTTCTTCAATCCTTGTTTTCCCACCGGATTTTTGGAAGAAGTTTTTGACGAGAGATATGCGTAGTGTGGTATTTGCTCAAGGTGGAGTGTTATGAAACCTAGATTTTATGGGTAATTATCAAAATGCCCACCGGAAGGGGTCCACCCATGTATTCTATAAATATGGCTTATGATTGTAATGAGAGGATTGATGATGTATACAAAGAGCTCCACCATTCTCTCTCACATACACGTGTGTTCATCTTGCTCCAATTGTATTCATGTGATTTATCATGTTTTAGATTGATCTTCGAGTCAGTAACACGATGACTATCGAAATCTCAACAAATCGAACGGTCAGCGAGTAACCAATCTCTCTCTGTCGTCTCCGCTGCACAGTGTACGACGCAGGAAGGCCACGGCGGAGCCCGGGGCCCCGCCGTATGTCACGCAGGGCAGCTGGGCTACCTCCACAGACCGTAGGTTCGTACTCGGTACCTCCAATCTCTCTCAGTCGTCTCTGCCGCACAGTGTACGACACAGGAAGGTCACGGCGGAGCCCGGGGCCCCGTCGTATGTCACGCAGGGCAGCTGGGCTACCTCCACAGACCGCAGGTTCGTACTCGATCGGAACTCCTTGATTAGCATCGAACGATGATGCAGACCTGCGCACTGATCTGTCTTGCACTCGAAACTTCCTCAATTCTAGAACATTATTCTTAATCGTGAATTGTTCAATATCTAATCACTGCCTCAATTATCTTCTGACGTGGACACGTAGGTCGGCCTGCTACCGCGACGTGGAGGCGAAGCCGATGGATACCTCTCCTGGCTGCCGTGTCAGCAACTCCATGTGGAAAAATTCGGTGAATTATTGCTGCAGGTGTTCTTGCTCTTGATACTTCTCGTGTCAAAGGTATGCTCTGGCTGAGGTTCAGCCACGTACACCCAACGGCTTACATGACACAAATCTAGTTCCCTGTCAATATTAGCTACCTCGGCTTGTGTTGTGGCTCCCATCCGTTGCCTTGCCTGATGCCCTGATTGCATTGCGTAGCCAATTTTGCCGGTGTTATCTCTGAATATCCATGTCTAATTTATGAACAAGCCAAACAGTTTAGATGAAGCAATAACAAATCAGTGTATCAAGCAAACACAACACCAAAGATAAATGCATGGTAAGCAAGTACAAAACTCCCTGCAGGTATTTACAACACAAAGAAGAGAAGGCAGAAACACAACACATCATGTACTACGGTGATGCTGCCATTGCCCTATCGGCAAGACGGCAAACTAAGCTCTGGTTCCATGTATGCAGACTGCAGAGAACATGGACAGGCATCATAGGCTCATATGTAGCTCGCTCTCCTACGTATTTACAACAGACCGGCACTCAAGTCTCCAACCGGGATCGCGTTCCGGCGCGGCGGAGCGGCGATAGGGAGCGCGAGGCCCGTGGCGACGGAGGCCCGCGGAAACCGCCGGCTGGCATCGTCTCCAGCAGCTGCAGCTTGAGGAGGTGCCCCCTGGCCTCCTCATCCTCCCGCTTGATCCTCCTGACCTGGCTGTGGATCAGCAGCACCTCCCGCTCCTGACGATCCTTGAGCAGCACTCCTCTCCTTGCACCTTGCTCCAGCGTCTGTACCTGCATCCTCTCCTCCATTGGAACAAACGGCGATCTTGATCTTCCCATGTAAAGAAGCACAAAGGCTAAATCTTGCTGAATTTGCTGACCCCAATTTCTTGGCCGAGTCACGATATATATAAGGAGATGGAGAGAGAGAGGTTGTGTAAGGTTTGGGTTTGCTACAATTTATTTGTATGAAAGTGATGGCGGGTGGGAAACGTGGGGTGGCTTCCGACTTCCGAACAGTCCTCTCAGCTGTGGGGAAAGGAACGCCACGTCGGCTAACCATCTCCAGTTATTTTCAAGAAAAACATGTTTTAAACTGTGCAAGATTTTGCTTTTTCTTGGCGGCTTTACGTTTACGCGGTTATTTGCGTGTGTAGTGTGTTATGCTTTCTGGCTAGTCTTCTGGAGTTATAATATGCTTGATGCAGAGCATTCGACAGATAGCCTTTTCCCCCTCTCGGTTTTATGAGTTTGGTTAATGTTCCTATAACATTGAGAAGGTGTTACTACTCTATGCTACGCATGCAAGATCCGATGTAAAAATAAAGTTGAAAAGTGCGTGGACTAATGGAGTATTAGATGCATGTGAGAAAACTACCCGCCCTTATGAAGAAGATGAAGAAAGGATTCTTTTACGACGTATTCTGGTCGGCCGCTACTCGGTACGGTACCTATAACTGATCAAATTGAATTCACAACGCGTGCCGTCTGAAACACACCAGAACTAACCGATCAAAAGTAGGCTACGACCAAACCTGACGTTTCCCAATGCCGTAGATATTGCGGCGGATACCAAATCAACTTGGTAATGTATGAGCATGACATAAAAATAGCGTAGCAAGTGCGGCGAGCAAAAAATGTTTACCACCACGTTTTCTGTGGCCAGCCATAGCTGACACGCTTATCGTCCGACACGTCACGAGGTAAAAGTAAGCAGTAGATTTACACAAGATCTCTGTACGTACTTTTGACTTTCGCTGTTCATGACGTTGAGATAAAACTCGCTGGTAGGTGACTTGTTCCAGCGGTAATAACTTTGTGCAGACGTCGGCCTCCAACGACCAATCTTCTCCTCATCAAATGCTTGGGCATGGCCATTCCACCTCACTACTTGAACCACTAGTTGGAAGCTGCATTAAAGCAATGGTGGCTGTGCTAGTAATTGATGCAAGCTGCTAGCCTACTTTATGCAACGCTCTTCTCAGAAGCAAGCTACCGGCGATGGATCACGGATGGATTAGGACGTTGTGAGGCTTTGTGAACGCTCTTCTCAGAAGCAAGCTAGCAGGGATGGATCATGGATGGATTAGGACGTTGTGAAGCTTTGTCAATGCTCCGCGTCTTCTCTTTTAGCCGCTGTTGCTCTCGCGATCATCGTCACAAGACGAAGAACGGGGCACGCGGAGTAACAGCGTCCATTGCTTGTTGGAGAGGAGATACTATCTAGGTTGTTACTTTGCTGGGCCTTAGGTAAGAACACAGAAGGCCACTATCGCTCCGGCCTGCGTTTGGATTGAACGGTGCTGGAGGTCGGCCCAAATCGAGGCTTGGCCGGCAAAAGGAGCCTAGGCCTTTGTAAGTTTATCCGGCCGACTAAACTGGCCCAACTGGAGTAGCTTACGAGTTACGACGGAGTCTATCTCAGTCTCTCTCCTATGGATTTTTTTTTTTAATTTGGCCTCACGTTGCCACTGTAAATGCAAAAATTGTCGCCCTGGTATTGTATTTGAGAATTTAGCCCCCTCCCGAGCACGGAAGCACCGGGCGCTAATACGTGCCTCCTTCTGCGGTCGGCGAGTGTGGAAAGTGAGGGGTGAGTAGGACCAAGGCCACCGGCGCGGGATGTGGATTGGACGGCCACTTGCCGTGGTAAGGGCAGCATCCTCCTTGGTGGGAAGCGAAAGAGCCCCTGCTCACCACCTTCCGTTGTCGCCTTGTTGTTCGCATGGGGAGAATTGTCACGCTGCCACCGAAGCTCGCATGTCAAGCGCATAAATGGACACATGTCGTGCTCCGGACATTTCACGCTCGGGAGGGGGCTACATTTGCAAATACAATACCAGGGGGCTATTTTTGCATTTACGGTGATAGCATGGGGCCAAATTAAAAAAAATCCTCTCCTATGCCTACGACTACGAGACTATACGTTTACTACTGTTTCTAGTGTTGGGAGTTGGGCGTGCCGTGGGGCACGGCATCGTGAGCTCTCCTAGTCGTGCCGTGCCGGCATGGACAGCCACGGGCAAGGCACAGCTGTAACATCCCAAAGTTCTGTTACCAAAATAAAAATAAATAAAGTTATTATTATATTGGATTTTCTGAAATTTAAAAGAGTATTATTGCTTTTCTTGAATTTCTGAAGTTTTAAAAGTCAAAAATAAAATTTATTGAAGTCTTTAAAGTTTTATTGGATTTAAAGTGAAAAATAAAAATTTAATTAATTTCTAGAATTTTACGAATTTTAAAAGCTTTTTCCTAATTATTTTAAAGGTAAAATAAATTATGTGCAAAAACTATTACCAATTATAAGTTAGAAATATTTTATTTAAGTCCAAAATAACTCTAGGAATTTCTGTGAATTTTTCTAGAATTTTTGGATTTAATTTGCTATTTTCTAAAGCTTAAATGAATTAATTAGGTTGTTTTAATTGATAAATCAAAGGAAATTCGTAAACAGTGCTTGGGCCGAATTCACTTGGCCCAATTCACCGACGCCACTTTGGCCCTTTCACAAGACTCTCGGTCGTTGGATCCAAATCGACGCCACCCTCCCTCTCCCTCCCTTGCCGGGTGGGCCGCCCATCTTTCTTCTTCCTCCCCGCTTTCTTCTCCGTGCAGCCGAGCTGACGCACCCGCCATTAGTGCCCAACGGAGCTCAATTGCCGCCGCGAATTCCTCCTCCCTTCTACGCGGTTTCGCGCGCATTAACTTCCCCAATCTTCGCCTCCTCCATTCCAGCCATCTTCCCCTTCGTCACACACGTAATCGCCGGGATTTCGCGTAACGGCCGCCGTCGACTTCGCCGCGCAATCTCCTCCCTCCGGCCCCCTCCGGCCCTATAAAAGGGAGCCTCAGGTGCTCCCTTCTTCTCTCATTCCAACGCCCTAAGTCCCCCTCCACCACCTCCTCTCTAGCGTCGGGATTTCGAGGTTTCTAATGCAACGCCGAAACTCGAAATTTCTTCATATCCGGCGCCGTCCAAGCCTCAACGTCGACTCCGACCACACCAATGGCCTCGCCGCAACTTCGCCGACCGGTCGCGCCGAGCACCTCGCCAACCACCGCTACCACAGCGCCCGACGTTGCCTCGCCGCCTTTTTGAGCTCGCCACGGCCACCGCTTTGCGCCAACCGCCGCTTTAGTGAGCATCGCATTCCCGCCTCCCTCTTCACGTTGAGCCCTCGTGAGTCGCCGTGGCGCGTAAGCGCCATGAAGCTCAACGCTGAGCGCCGTCGCCGCCTTGGTGATGTGGCACTGCCACGTGGCTGCCACCTCGGAGCCACGTCATCGCCACCTCTGCCCTAGTGCCACATCAGCGCCTACGTGGCACCCCGTAAACAAAATCAGTCGATGACGTCATTAATTCGATTTCTCTTTAGAAAAAAATAATTCCAAGAAATTCCATATCCAGCATTTCATGTGATTTCCAAATTTTCAGGGGTTCGTTCTCCTTCATACGAACAACGATTTCGTCGATTCAAAATTTTAAATTCATATAAATTCAATATCTAGCTAACTAAACTAAATTTATTTAATTTGGAGTTCATTTCAATATTCATTTGAATTTTGTTTGAATTTGGCTTATTTTCACATATAGATTTCGACGACTTCGGAGAGTCAGATTTCGACGTCGTTTGAAAGCAACTAATTGAGCAAGACAAGTTACATCTTTGATCATGTTTGACCCTATTATTTCAAATTATTTATTCTGTTTTAAATTATTACTGCATGCTTATTTATATTCAGTAATTTAAATTCCTGTTTTAAATTTATAGTTATGCCTAAATCCTTTGTATGGCCAAAGTTGATATTTGAATCAAACATATTGTCACCCTAGATAAAACCTAGTTGATACAATAGTATGAACTAGGACCATTTTAAAATAATATGCTTAGTGATGCTTAGACCAAAAAATATCTGATTTGGAGAATTTCAGCCAAAAATCAAATGTGGTTTAAATTGTATCCATGGCATTGGTGTGTTGTGGAAGTTTAGAAATGACTTTAAAAAATGAAATAAAATGATGGTTTGTATTGGACGAAATGGATGTTTGGATGGTGCTTGTTGATGCACGGGATCGAGTCATTTCTATGATCGAGGCCCATGTGTTTTATGGAAAGTCGCCCAAGTCAATTAAAGACCGATCTTCGAGCCGCATCTTGCTAAGACATATTGTACTACCACATGTCCTGAGTGGGCGGGACTTTGCTAACTAATTTACAACATTCCATTGTGGTCGTGCCATCTGGTTGCGTGGGTGTCTATTATGACCTACTTTTACGTATTCCCGCCTGACGCAAGAGGAGGCTTAAATTCGGCGGGTTTCTATCCAATGGAAGCAAAATCTTAGCGAGGCGGGACTACGGTGGGATGGCGTATTGTAAAGGCCTTGTGATAATCATTTAGTCGCACACCTACAGAAGTGTGTCAGACGGACATTATAATTGATTATCTCTTGTGGGTAAAGTTGTACAACATCTGCAGAGTGTAAAACTATTTGAATAGCCGTGTCCACAGTCATGGACATGCTCAGCAAAGCCACTCAAAGTTAGACTTGATTTTTTTAAAAGACTTTATCAATTGGTTTATGCAAATGGAAAATTGGGCAGGAAGCCATGTGATAGGAGGGTATCCTTCACCATTCTTGTGTGAATGTTATCTGACTATAAAACTGAGAATTTATAAAAATAAATTTTTGTTATAGAATGACTGCTTTGGAACTCAGTACAAGTATTTAAAGAAAACATTGCTTTATACAAATTCAACCAATTCATTCCTTTGTTATATCCTTGCATGCATCATAATCTGTTATTGGGTGTAACTTGTGAGCCCGAAAGTTGTGCTCATCCTTGTTTGAAGCAAATAAATTTCAGAGGAGAAGGACTTCACTACCGGTGTGGATCTCGACAACTAGGCCGCTACCCTAGTCGATTGTATGTGGCAGATCAGCTGGACTCCACTGCTTCTTCGTCTTCCACTGTGTTTCTTTATTGTTGGCTTGTAAGCCTTTATTGTAATAACTCTGTTGATTATTAATAAAATTGTGCGATTTATGGATGTTACCTTATCTGTTTACTGTGTGAACTAGCTACTAATCATGGGACTAGTTCAGAAATACACAGAGGATTTGGGGGGTCACTCCTGGGTCCGACAACGGCACAACACGATAGCATGTCCGGTAGTGGCGGACAACCTCAAGCACAGGTTGCTGAGGGAGAGAGAGGACGTGAGGACGAGTAGCGTCATGAGGGAGAGGGAAGGAGCATCTGGGTGGCATTGATGAGGAAGGCGGACGGGGTGAGGAGGGCATTGAGCTTGTGGAGGCTTGGGTGCGCGCGGATGAGGGCGAGGTGGCCTGTGGGGTTGATGGTCGACAAGAAGGAGGAGGGGCGGAGGGGCTCCCCTGTCGTCATTCTGTATAGGGCCCCAACCACTGCGATGGTGAAGGCGACGCAGTGAAGGAAGCGCCATCATGACATGGCCGGAGCAAGTGTGGGTGCCAATGACGACAAAGTGGGTGCTGCCGGCGTGCCACGCTGAGTTTTTTGGGAGCGTGTTGTGCCACTACTACAAAAAGGCTAATACTAGATACCTGATCACAGACGATTGACCAAAAACATCTATATTAAACACAATCACATATGGTTTTGGTTTAACGACCATCTGTGTTACTTTCTACGCTAAAAACAGTCTGTGAAGAGGTAATATCATAGACGGTTTTCAATATAAACTGTCTATGACTTCCCGTCCTCTTCACAGACGGTTTGTATTAAAAACCGTCTATGATAATCTCATTTATTGTAGACCCAATCCTCACAGATTGATCTGTCTTAAATTCCTACTATGTTCTTGCTGCTGCTGTTGGAGGTGGGGCTTTGAGGCGATTTGATGAAAGGAGACCACGGATTTGGTAATTTGTTCTTGACTATCGATGGTTAATACGTAATTAATTTATTCCTTGCATTATATTCTAGATTTAGCTTGGTAAAGGGAGAATTGAAGATGGTTTAGATCGGTAAAGAGAGAATTGAAGATGGTTTAGATCTAGCTTTTTGTGTTGTTTTGCAAGTGTTGGCTTCTTGCTATCTGAAGTTGGGCATGGGCTATCTATATTGTGTTTGTGATGAACAACCTGACCCTAGGGTGCATTGGTGTTTTTTTAGTTCATTAGAAATACATATTTCAAATGACATATCAAAAGTTGCATCTATAGTATACTAATTAATTAATTCAATATTTAACCCCAAATTGTTATATGCGTCGCGTAGATTGACCAAAGCTGGATGTACACTGGCAACCGTGTGAGTGAAGTGTACATTAATGGCTTGTTTGCTTTTACAAGAGCTGCCGAGGAGGATATGTTGAATAAGGAGATGGAATATATGTACTGTCCATGTATTGACTACGAGAATCTGAAGATATTTAAGAACCGATCGTAGATCGAAGCACACTTGATTCAAAGGGGTTTCAAAAAGGGCTATACACGTTGGACTAGTCAAGGTGAAGAACAGATTATACATGAAGGTAGTAATAATGACATCATCGACGAAGTCAACAATATGTCGTCGGAAGATGTCGATTGTGGTTCCGATTCGGATAGGCTGCACGATGACAATCTAGATCAGATGCTTCGCGATGCAGAAGGAAACTGTGATGAGAGGGGGTATGTTAAATTCCAGGGCTTGATAGAGGACTCGGAGAAACCTTGTTCCTGGGCTGCAAGCCGAAATACACAAGGTTGTCATCCGTGCTTGAACTGCTGAAATTGAAGGCAAGCAACGGTTTGTCCGACAAGAGTTTCATGGCGCTGTTAGGTCTCTTAGCAGACATCCTTCCGGAGATAAACGAGTTGCCCAAAACCACCTACAAAGCCAAGAAGGTTGTTTGTCTATTGGGAATAGAAGTAGAAAGAATACATACATGTCCGAACGACTATATCCTCTACCGTAACAAGTATGCAAACATGCATGTATGTCCGGTGTGCAACGCATCCCGATACAAGCGTAAGAATCAATCAGATGACAGCAAGAGAATCGAGGTGAAGAAAGGACCTCCTACTAAGATGGTGTGGTATCTTCCTGTAATTCCCCGTTTGAAGTGATTTTTTGCGAACCAAAGGATGCAAAACTGTTGCATTGGCACTCGGAGGATCGTAAAAATAACAGAAAGCTGAGACACCCTACTGATTCCACCCAGTGGAGAAACATCGATAGGAGCTTTGCAGACTTTGGTACAGAACCGAGGAATATAAGGTTTGGATTGAGTACATATGGAATGAATCGTTTCGGTAACATAAGCAGCCGACATAGCACTTGGCCCATGACTCTCTGTATCTACAACCTTCCTCCTTGGTTGTGTATGAAGTGAAAATATATTTTGCTTTCAATACTTATCCAAGGGCCAAAGCAACCTGGGAATGGTATTGATGTGTACCTAGCACTATTAATGGAAGATCTAAAAATATTGTGGATTGAAGGGGTACAAGTATGGGATGAGTACAAACGAGAGAACTTCACTTTATGCTCCTTGTTGTTCTACACCATAAATAATTATCCTGCCCTTGCTAACCTGTCCGGCCAGAGTACAAAAGGGGCCAAAGTCTGTACTCACTGTTTAGATGATACCGAGAGTATGTGGCTGAAGCACTCACCTAAAATCATGCACATGCGTCACCGTAGGTTCCTTTGGAGGGCTTACCCATACCGCGGGATGAAGCAACAATTCAACGAAGAGGAGGATAGTTCAGGTCCAAGGCATTTAAGCGGAAAAGAGGTCTATGACATGATTAAGGATTTAGATGTTGTGCTCAAAAAGAGACGTAAATCGAGGACCTGTGAGAAGAACATCTGGAAGAAGAGATCAATATTTTAGGACTTACCTTATTGGGAGCACCTAGAAGTTCGCCACTGCATCGACATCATGCACGTAGAGAAGAATGTATGTGATAGCTTGATTGGTCTCTTACTGAACAATTATGACAAAACAAAGAATGGTGTCAACACACGGCTTGACTTGGTTGATATAGGCATCAGACCTGAGTTAGCACTAACAAAGACCGATGAAGGACGAACGTAGCTTCCCCCTACTTGTTACACTCTGTCCAAGGCCGAGAGAACTGAACTATGCCAGTGCTTGCATGGTGTGAAAGTTCCATCCGGTTACTCCGCCAACATGAAGAAACTTGTTTCGATGGAAGATTTGAAGTTAATTAGCACGAAGTCTCATGATTGTCATGTGCTGATGACACGGATGCTCCCTGTTGCAATTACAAGTATTTTGCCGATCAAGATCCAAGAGAAAATCATGAGGCTGTGTTATTTCTTTAACACAATTGCTTAGAAGGTCATCGATCCCGAAGGACTAGATGCTCTGCAGGACAAGGTAGTGACGACTCTATGTGATCTTGAGATATATTTTTCTTTGTCGTTTTTCGATATCATAGTCCATCTCATTGTTCACATTGTGAGGGAGATAAAGATGTGCGGGCCCGTGTTCCTACGTAGCATGTACCCGTTCAAGAGGTTCATGAGAATTCTCAAGTCCTATGTACGGAATCGATCTCGACCGGAGGTCAGCATCGTTGAAGGTTATGCAACCGAAGAGGTCATTGAATTATGCATCGATTATATGGCTTAGGTCGAACCAATAGGTGTGCCTCGATCTCGTCATGAGGGAGGCTCGAGGGTATCGGGACCATAGGAAGGAAAACAATCACTCCAGATATGAATGCATAGGCTCAAGCTCATTTCATAATCTTACAACACATGACTGAAGTGTCCTCGTATATCGACCAGCGCAAGGACGTGCTTCAGCAACAGAATCTGGAGCGGCCGGATGTTTGGATCACGAGACAGCACAACAGTCGGTTCAACCAATGGTTGAAGGAGCGACTCGCTAGGAGCTCGTCAAGTGATATACTGACATGGTTGGCAAAAGGACCAACATTTACAGTTGTGACATAGCAAGGATACGATATAAATGGGTACACATTCTATACGCATGCTCAGGATATAAAGAGCACTAACCAAAATAGCGGTGTCCGCATAGATGCGTTTAGTACCGATGGGTTGAGGAGCTCCTACTATGGTCTCATAGAGGCGATATGGGAGCTCGACTATGTGCTTTTCAAGATCCTCTTGTTTCGGTGTCGTTGGGTCCATCTCCCACAGGTAAAGGTCGACAAGTACGGCGTCACTACCGTGGATCTCAAACGTGTCAGATACAAAGATGAACCATTCGAACTCGCTAACCAAGTTGTTCAAGTCTTCTATGTAACCGACCAGGCAAATAAGAAGCTTCACGTAGTTCTTCATGAAGAAAGGAAGATTGTCGAAGTTGAAAATGTAGTGGACGAGGAAGAATACAATCAATTTGACGAGTTGTCTCCTTTCGAAAACGGCATAAGGGTTGTGGAAGAACAACGTGACGAAACTAGCTACATACGCGTCAATCATCATGAAGGACTAATTTTTAAAGATTGAACAATGTGTGTATATGTGTTCTGAATGGTTAATTTCAGTTCATTTGAGTTAATTGATTTGTACTGTGAAATAGATGTGCTTATTTCTGAAATGAATGTGAATTAGATGTATACATGTACTTGTTGTGTTTCTGCTTGTTTCAGAGGGCATGGATAGTATTTCCTGAGGTTAGCCAATAAACAGAACTAGATTTACCAATGCAAAAGAATATCACAGCCGGTTTTATCTACAAGCCGTCTGTGATAATATATTACAGACGATTATTTATTAGAACCGTCTGTGATACACAACTACCACAGACGGTTATTTGTTCAAACTATCTTTGATACACAGTCTATCACAGACGATTCCATGTGATATTATTTATCACAGACGGTTCTACTTTAGAACCGTTTGTGATGTCCAACCCTATTTATATTCGGACTCTAAGGTTTACCTGCTTCCTCCACTCAAATGATTAAGTTTCTCAACTCTCCCTCCTCCCTGAGCCCGTCACCGCTGTCCTCGACGCCCCCTCCTCCTTGAGCCCAGCATGACTCCTCCCCCAAGCCCATCGCCGCCGTCCTTAATGCCGTCTCCTCCTCGAGCCCGTCGCGCTTCCTCCCCTGAGCCTATCGCCGCCGTCCTCAACGCTGCCTCCTCCCCCAAGCCCGTCGCCGCTGTCCTCAACACTGCCTCGTCCCTGAGCTTGGCGCGCCTCCCCTTCAACGCCGCCCTGCTGCTCCAGTACTGCTCCTTACTCGTCCTTCTCCTGAACGCCCAAAGGTAATCGATGTCAAGTTGGTGACCCTGACGCTCCTTTCCCTCACTCTTTCCATCAATAATCTGTCATGCTGTCATGGTTCTCATGGACTCATAATAACTGCGCTAGTATCTGGTTCAAATATTGAGTAGTATGAGGTATTGTACTTGTTTTAGGAATTTGTATTTGTTCTAGTCAGTGATTCATATGGTATTTGTTTTGATACTGCTACTGGAATATATTACAATGTGGTGTGGTGGGCTTGAGATGAATGCTCTGTGATAATAATAGTCTTGTACTAAAATTGTTTTGATAATCAGGTTTGAATTTGAGCACTAATTGGAATGTTTACTCTACATTTGAGAACAATATCAAAATGTTAAATCTTAGCTTTATGCTGATTTCATTTGTTCACATGATGTTTGTGTTGAGCATATTATTCCTTTTAAATGACTTAGAGGATTTACATGTTTATATGTCAATTATGTCATTGTATTGGTCCTAATTTCTTCCCCACATATCCCAACTATTTATTAATTGGTGTGTATACCCATACACATAGAGATTGAATCTTATGATAATATGTTCATGCGTGTCAGAACTTCTATTTCTTATGAAGATGTCTTCCATTCATTATTCGTCATCGTCGCCTCATGTGTCTGATGCGCCGTCCTTTGGAATAACCAAGTGTGGTAGAGGAATATCGAAAAGGCCCAGGGGCGATTTACCATCACGGAGGTCGATGAGCCTGGAATCCCTATCAATCCTTGCCGAGCAGTGTCCGCATTCCAGAGAACGATTGGAATAGTTGCATAGGAACGGGTCAACATCACCTACGATTCGTGGAAAGAGTTGACCAAAGCTCAAAAAGGTGAGCTGCTGACGGATATTTTCCAATCGTTCGAGATCCGGGACAACACCAGGACTTCGTGCGACGACACGTGTTGCTATAGACGTGCAAAGCATGGAAGAACTTTAAGAGCACGCTTGTCAAGAACTACGTGGAGAAGGATTTGAGGCCCTTCCACAAGTATCTATTCTTGGAAGAGTACTGGGAAGACTTTGTGGCGAAGAAGATGACAGATAATTTTAGGAGTGAAAGTGCAGTGCACTGGACCCTCCAGGCAAAAAAAACACGCACCCCCACAGACTCAGCACCGCTAGGTATGCGGGTAAAATCCCATAATGGAGGGATTAGGGCCAGCAGGCAAACCATTCGAATGCCTCCCCACCATTTGTCGAGATCCCTGATGAGCACGCCCGAAACTGACTAAGAATGAGATTATCTACCCTGTCTTCGAGGGGCTATCTCCTTTCTAAACCCCACGGATGTGGAAGTGTCTCAGTACTTAGTAAGATATCAAACTACCTAGTTTGTAATTACTCCATAATTTCATAGGAAGTGAAATGATATGTCAGGCTATTGTAGGAAACGCTGAGTGCACAATCTTCCGAAGGCTCATTCCAAGCAGTCAAGGAGAGAGATATACTCTCCACAGCCCTAAGAAATAATGAGCAACCGGGTCGCACGAGAGGCCTTGGTCTTTATGTTCCATGGAAACATGGATTCCCAAAGGACTCCGAAGCGTACCGGAGTAGGAAGAGAGCCAAAGCCGATCGTGATGCAAAGCTATGAGAGAAGATTCATGAATCCCTCAGAGATGTGATCATTGAATCCCTCAGAGATGAGATCAATGATCACGTCAGAGATGAGACACGACGGCAGATGGAGAGCCTTGAGGAAAGGCTTAGGGAAAATCAGTTGCAAGCCCTTACCCCCTACTGTGCTAGCTAGCCCCCCAAACTTCTGAGTAGCTGCGCATCCAATCCTAACCCTACCCCAAAAGGCGATGACAGATTTCCTATCGATGACATCCTGGTAATAATTATTATCTCTGGAATAATCAATCCATTGATAAGCTTGCTGGAGTAGCTAATTTTGTATCGTTATGTAGGTGGCTATGAAGTGCAAGCTCCAAGTGAGATATGCCTCCGTTGCCCTAGATGCTGCTTGGGGCCAGTTGTATCCATCCGGTGTCGGGGCTTTGGTGCACAGTGTAAATCTAACGCCGGGTTTCACAAAAGTGAATGTGGACGATGTTTATGTCAATTTCGCGGTCATTCTACTGCAGATTCCCCCAAACGATCAGGTCATGACTCTAGGGCAAGCCATTGGAACATTCATCCAGTGCCCCAAGAGAGACATCTGCCTGGAGCTACCTGCTCTAGTGTCAACTTCACGGGAATGTCTTGCAACGGTGTCAAGTTCATGGGAGCTACCTGCACCAGAGCTACTTGCACCGAAGCGGCAAGGGCCCGGTGCATCAGATGCATCTATACCTCATGCTCGGTCGACTCTCGTGAAGTCGACCTCTAAAAAGTGAGGCAGCAAGGGCAAATCAAAGACAGTCGACTCCTGTTCTGATATCCCCTTCTTGTCGTTGGCCCGAAAATTCGTGCTAGGCGAGCCGTTGGCCGAGACGGTAGAGCCTGACCGTACCCTAGGATTCTCTTGCATGAGATTGCATACATGGTACATAGAACAGGCCAACAAGATAGATGGATAACGACGCTCGGGTGTCAACGTCAAGTTCAAGAAGGATCATCTTAACCACGTGGTTCAAGACCGTGTCTTCACGGTGACTTTCGAGGACTTGTTCTTTCTCTTTCAACCTCAACGCCTCACTCATACGATGCTGGACACGTAAGTGTGTACAATCACGGTCAACATTCGTGTAATACTGATAAATGTTATATACAACTCATTGCTATATATATATATATATATATATATAGAGAGAGAGAGAGAGAGAGAGAGAGAGATACATGAATTTCTGAAGCTAAATTAAGGAATTCATCGGTAGGTTTCTTCGACCCACACTTGGTCTCCTTGCAAACCATCATGGAGAATGCAAAATTCGTCGAGGATTACATGACGGAGTCATTGCTGGCTCACCGCAACAAGGAATTCATACTTTTGCCCTACAACCAAGAGTAAGTACTGCACTAGTGGCTATACTTGCACGAACTTAGGTTTAATAACCATGGTGACATACCTATGTAGGTTCCACTGGATTCTAATTGTAATTATACCAAAACGGAACATGGTAATATACCTAGATTTCCTAAAGAAGGCCACATACGACTTCACAATTATCCGACAATTAATCGACAAGTAAACACATTTCCTCCATAGATAACTCTAGTGTAGTATTTCCTTCCTTTGCAATGGCTAAGGCCAACTTCTTGGAATCACGCAGGTCGTTCACCGTGTACTTTGCTAAAGGAGGGAATTGCAAGGGAAGGATTCTACGACACGATCTAAATTTTCCGGTATTCGCTACTACACATTAATCCTATATAACACTTTGTAGTAACGCCTCTCGAACTAACCAATTCTATTTTTGCAGTGCCACTAGCAGCCGCCGGTCTGTAACCTTTATGGATACTATGTTTGCCACAACATGGAACTACTCGTCGGTTCCGCGATGACCAATGATCCCCAGGTTTGTCAATCTTGCAATGATTATTTCATACTTATCAATTTATATATGCACGAATTTAATCTTCCTAGCGACAGGTCATGAGCATCGATACAACTGCGTTGGAACAGGGCCAACTCATAAACATTCGAGGACAGTTTGTGGCATTCTTGAACCGTGAGATCATAAATCTAGATGGAAAGTTTCACAATGTAGATTGAACTTGATTGGGATAAGATTGGACTTAATGGTACATGTATGTAAATGTACATGAATGGTTAATTTTAGTTAATTGATTTGTGAATTGAATGTACTTGTTTCTGAAATAAATGTGAATTGTATGTGCTTGTTTCTGAAATGAATATGAATTAGATGTATACATGTACTTGTTGTGTTTTAGCTTGTTTTAGAGGACATGGCTAGCATTTCCTGATGTTAGCCAATAAACAGAAATAGATTTAGCAATACAAAAGAGTATCACAGACGGTTCCTTAGGTCATACCGTCTGTGATACATCAGCTATCACAGACGGTTTCAACTACAAACCGTCTGTGATAGTTCACTATCACAGACGGTTTTGAGTTAATAACCGTCTGTGATAGTCTGCATCACAAACGGTTCGAAAATCGTCTGTGATGACCTCATGTTATTACTAACCCATAAACTTAGACGGTTTACGAAACCGTCTGTGATGATGTTTTTGAACCCGAAACCGTCTGTGATGATGTTTTTGAACCATCTGTGAAGATCTTTTCTGTAGTAGTGTGCCCTGGCCCAACCGTTCGTATCGTGCCGTGTTTAAATCGTACCGTGCCGGTCGGGACCAGATCTACTACTGAGTACTGACTAGCTGCCATACCAAGGACCGTTTCATAGGGTAGGAAAGGAATGCCGAGAGTTAGCAGTGCACGTAGCGACATATGCCTCCCTCTCCGTCCAGCCGGTTCACCACCTGCGAGCAGCGAGGCGCAAGCTGCAACCAACAGGCATGCACCTCCTATGCTACGCGTATCTCTTGCACGCACCATCGACCGCTAGCTCGCAAGCTGCAACCAACAGGCATGCACCTCCTATGCTACGCGTATCTCTTGCACGCACCATCGACCGCTAGCTTCCAACACCACATCCCTATCACTATCACCAGACTATTCTACAACTCCGTGTAGTGCTACTGCATCTTCGTTAGTTAGTTTGACCACTCCTATAATATAGCTGAACCCCGTCCATTGCGAGCTTAAGCCTTAGGATAGCAGTAGTACTATATTTTGCACTTCTTCCTATCCACGTAGACGCAGCTCTGCATTTTCCTATCCTCGTTTAGCCTCCGTCGCTTGCAATTGCATCATCGTCGATGCCGCCGCGGGGGCTCGGCGGCGGCCGCGGCCTGCTTCTTGTCGTCGTAGTCGCATTGTGGTGTTCTGCGCTTCGTTGTGCCGTGACAGACCTTGCGGCGGACCGCGCGGCGCTGCTCGCGTTCCGGGCCGCGGTCGGCCCGCGGCTCCCGTGGGACGCGTCCGCGGCGTCCCCGTGCCGGTGGAGCGGCGTCAGGTGCGACCCCGGCGGCGGGCGCGTCGTCGCGCTGCAGCTCCCCGCCGCTGGCCTGAGCGGGCGGGTGCCGCTGGGGACCGTGGGCAACCTGACGGCGCTGCGGGCGCTGTCGCTCCGCGCCAACGCGCTCTACGGCTGGATCCCGGCGGATATCGGGAACTGCGGGAAGCTCCGGCATCTGTACCTCCAGGGAAACCAGCTGGCCGGCGAGATACCGGAGGGGCTCTTCTCGCTTCTTCTGCTGCAACGGCTCGACCTCTCTCACAACCGCATCACAGGCGGGGTCTCCCCAGAGTTCAACAAGCTCCGGCGTCTCGCCACACTGTACTTGGAGAACAACAGCCTTAATGGCACCCTCCCGACCGACCTTGACCTCCCGAAGTTTCAGCTATTCAACGTGTCATACAACGATCAGCTCACCGGCCCCGTCCCCGCCTCGCTCGCCGGGAGGACAGCGAACGCCTTCGTTGGGACAGGGCTCTGTGGCACCCCGCTAACCCCCTGCGGAATAATGCTGAATGCTGTTTAGTGTTTTTGAAGTCCTGTAATGTTTTTGTTTCAGTTTTGTTTTTGCATGACAATAGACTGACTGACCTTGTGCAGTCATATGGCATTGAAGTTTTGCATGGCAAGGAAGTAACGGCAGTCATGCGCATGCGCACTGAAGTGCTCGATCGTGGTGCATGACTGCCTTCAGTTACTGGTTACTTGCGAGTATAAATAAGAAAAGGAAAATAACCAGAAAAGCTGTGAAGTCGGAGCAGCACCAAAAAAATATGCCTTCTGTGTTCATCTTCTTTGAGTTCCAACCGCTCATGTGTCCAGACGTTTTCGCGTGCGTAGAAGCCGGCGAGGCTAACATGCACGAACCCTACAACGCCTGCCTCACCGCCTACGTTGTCTCCGCCTCCGTCTCCACCCGGTGCTCAAGAAACAAAGAAAAGCAAGCTCTCCAGTGGTGCAATTGCCGGCATAGCTGCTGGCACCGTCGTGGCATTCGTGGTGGTGCTCGCAGTGATCTTCTTGCTCTGTTTCCATTGTAAGAGGACAAAGGCTAACAGGTCCGCGGACATGGCGGCAGACGCTGACCGGGGCGCATCCCCGGTGACGGTGACCGTGGCGAGGACAGACAAGAGCGATACAAAGCGGTCGCGCTCCTCGCATACGATGGCCAGCAACACCAAGAAGCTGGTGTTGGGAAGGAGGGGGGGGGACGTGCCCTACGGCCTGGACGCGCTGCTGTGCGCGTCGGCCGAGGTGCTCTCAGGAAGGGCTGGTTGGGCACGACGTACCGTGCCACACTCGAGGGTGGCGCCGCTGTCGTGGCCGTCAAGCGGCTTAAGGAGGTGCTCATCCCGAGAGGGAGTTCCGCGACAAGTTGGTCGCACTCGACGCGCTCCGCCACGAGAACCTGGCGCCGCTCTGCACCTACTTCTGAAGCAGGGAGGAGAAGCTCGTCGTCTACGACTTCATCGGCGCCGGAGGCCTCTCCTCCCTTCTCTACGGTACCAATGGCGTGGCCCGGGCGCGCATTGCACTGGCGGCCGCATGCGGCGTCGCAGCATCCAAGGCGCCGGCGCCGGCTCGTGGGGTAACGTCCCCAAATTCCTAGGGACATTAAACTCTTCACAACCGCCGGGATGTGCGATTATGAATAGCGATGTCTCAAGCAAGCTTTGATTTCAACAAAAGCCAACCTTTTATTACATAAGATTAAGGCTTAATGACCCGCTTTTGACAATCGACACGGGCATCCAAGCCCAAAGTTAATATAATACAAGACAAAAGAACTTCTAACCACAGGCACACTTGAGTGCGGCTGAGACCTAATAATAGTAATCGTTGCCAACCGTGGGTCCACCAAAATCTTGTTCAACCAGATCCTCTGCATTTTTCCAGGTTTCTTCTGCAGATTGTTTGCAGATTATGCAAGAATGAGTACAACTACCGTACTCAACAAGCCACATAGAAAGACTAAATAATTACATGCAGGGAGTTCAAAGGATGGTTAGGTTTTTCCTTAACGGGCATATGTGGATGCAAATTGCAGTTTAAAGCAGTTTTACAAGACAGTAAAACAATAATACATAATAACAACAGGGGGTTTCTCAACAAACCACAATTTCCAACTTACCATCTCCAAACTCTACTTATGCCTCGTGTACTGGAATCACCCATTAACACAGCTTCATTAACCGGAAGCACGGCGTATTCGAATAACATTGATTTACACTCTGCAGAGTTGCCCAACTTTACCCACACGATATCACAAACCCACATTGACACGCATCGCGTTTGCGTACAACTGAGTTAGGATAATAAAGCCTTTTCACTGCTCAACCTTTTTAGCCTCTACCCGGTAGGTATAAATCCATACAGCCCTCGGGAGACCACCGGCCAATAGTGGAATTTGTGCCTCGATGCTGACGGGTCCATACGTTGCGTAGACCAGCGAGTGTCCCTATAGGCCCACCCTTGTCTCGCCTTTGATATTGTAGATATTCAATTGGAAGAGCAGTGTACTAAGCTAGGGAGTAATGACCACGCATGTAGTTGGGCGGTTTTACTGTGTCTGTTACTTGGCACAAGGTTCTTGTCCTTACTTGTCACCCAGTGAGGCGATGGCCCAACCCGCGGTTGCCCACCTCTAGATCTCACTGATGACTCATTTTACCAAGTATCTTGGGTTGTCCAACATTTTGGTCTCAACCCTCAACTTACACCCAAAACCTATTGGCCTAAAGCCAACCTTTCTTAACAGTATTTGGAACAGAGTTTTGTATGACATTGCAGAATATTTGCTATTATTTTATGTGAACCAAGTTTGTCAAGGTGAATATGGCCTACAACAATGGGTGGCTTGATATGTGGGGTAATAGGAATTATCTAATTATCATGGCATTCAAAAGTATTATTTGAATAATTAAAGTAATTGGCTCAAATATAATAATGAAAGTATCAATATAAATATATGACATGTGGGTTCAAAATGATCAAGGAATGCGACTTGCCTTCTTGCACAAAGTCCTATGGATGCTGGTCTTGTCCGGCGTCTTCTGGCGTCTGGTCGTCTAGATCGTAACCTAACGAGAAGCAAAGCAATAAAAAGAAACCAAGTAAAAACTAGCTCAACAAGGAAAGAGCTGGGAACAACAAGCAAGTAAATAAAACCAAAAAGAGACTTAAAGGAAGGTGGGGTGCGGGATGGTGAGATTTATCTGGTGTTTATTTGGACTGGACGAGTTTTGAGATTCGGATCCAACTACAACAAAAATATTGTAGAGGATTAAAGAAATCTAGTGGAAGGATTTATTTGGAGCTTGGTATGGCTGAACAGAGTTAAGATAGGGTTTTCTGGGCTCGAGACGATCGAAAATGACATATAATGTCAAATTAGGGTTTCGGGCGAAAATTGCCAGATAATGAATAGTATTAAAATACTATTCATACACGACAATGGATCAGCGAATAGAAATATTTGTGTTTAGCTGAATTGGACTATGGCTAGGGTTTACTGTTTTTGGCTAATGAATAATGTGTATTTGGAACAATAAATCTATTTTTCGGAATGAACAGTAAATGAAATTACTGTGCATATGAACAGTAAAGGGCTGAATTTTAAACAATAACGGTGCCGCCTGTTTCCTTTGTCTGACCTGACCTTATTCGGCCGGGCCTAAATCGCCGACGGCCCAGAGCATGACCTTAAAGGCTGGCCTGGCCAAAGGCAGACGGCCAGCTACAAGTCTTGGCGGGAGGAAGGGGCGGAGGGAGCGAGGCACCAGCGGGCAAGAAGATGGGGATGGGGCGATGACTTGCGGTGGTGTGACGGCCAGCGGTGGAGGGGAGGCGCAAAGCGAGCTCCACCTGTAGGTTTTCTTCACTTGGGTTTCTTGGCGGGGCTAGGGTTTTGGGGTGGGGCTTCGGGGGTGGCGGCGGCTCTGGCCGCCTTGAGAGGGAAGGTGGGTGGGGGGAGGCGGTGGGGATGAGGAGAAAGGCGGCCGGATGCCTTTTATAGAACCGGAGGCGGTGGGAGCGATGAGGGCGGTGGCAAGGGTGACCGCGAGGTGGCGGGTGGTGGAAGGCAGGCGTCTCGGTGGCAGGGGCGAGGTGGCGGATGATGGCGGGCGCCGCATGGGCATCGGCTTAGTGGCGCGCTGGTACGGGCGGCGCGCCAGGCGGTGGCGCCCACGCCCTCCGTGACGCGAGCAGCGACGGGTGGAGGCGGCCTCGGGTGAGGGCACAACCGGGAGGGGGAAGCGGGGAGGAAAGGGGAAGGCGGGGATTAGGGTTAGGGTTTGGGATTTGGCCGAATTTGACCGGATTTTGAAATTGGATTTGAATTTGAGATTTACACTTTGAACTCAAATTGAATTTTAAATTTTGAATTTTTTTTGCAGGTGTTTCAGTCCCACGGTAACATAAAGTCATCAAACATCCTTATCACCGACACGCACGATGGCGCCTACGTGACTGACCACGGCATCGTCCAGCTCGTCGGCGCCACCGTGCCGCTGAAGCGGATCACCGTGTACCGCGCCCGGGAGGTCACGGATGTGCGCAAGTCTACACATGAGGCCGACGTGTACAGCTTCGGCGTGCTGCTCCTCGAGCTCCTCACGGGAAGACCACCCACGAATGCACTACCCGGGCATAGCGGCACACTACCCGGGCATAGCGGCGGCGCCGACCTGCCGTAGTGGGTGCGCACGGTGGTGCAGGAGGAGTGGACGGCCGAGGTGTTCGACGCCAGCATCACCAACGAGGCGCATGTGGAGGAGATGGTGCGGCTGCTGCAGCTCGCCAGGGACTGCACCGAACAGCGGCCCGCGATGGCCGAGGTGGCGGTGAGGATAGAGCACATTATCGACGGCACGCTCCGGAAGGCGGACACTGACGACATCCAGAGCGTGTCCGCGTCAGCGTGATCTCAGTCTCTGTGATTCGTTTGAGTGAATATTTTCAGCTCTTGGGGTTAAAATTGTGCCATGCTACTCGAACCGAGCCTCAGCTCAGTCCTCGATCAACCGAGCCCCAGCTCGGTCCTCAACCCCGCACACACCCCCCTCCCCCCAACACACACACACACACCCGCATGAGGCGCACAAGGTTGCAATCCGGAGGATCGAACCCAGGACGTGGCGCTCGCTTCACCTGACGAGAGACCAACCGAGCAACAGCTCGTCCTCATAGAATTTGTTTCACTTCTTTGTTTTCTGCGTATTCTTTGGTGGATTCAAGTACATTTGTTCAACGTTACGGTGCACAAGCTTGGAACTCAACTAATTTTACAGTTAAAACCAAACCCACAAGAACGCCTGTTTTGATGGTTAGATGGGAAATCATCTAGTCCCAAGTTCCCAACTCCCACAGTTTGGATTCTGCCGCAAAATTGCGACCGTTTTTAAGAGCATCTTTGGTGTATTGAACCGACGTCGATTCAAAGTCATGCCACATAAGCATTCTAGGAACCAAGCTTGTTTTTCTCCAATGTATTGAACCGATTCCTACTAATAACTGGTACTCACGTTTCATTAAAAAAAATCACAAAATAATAATATCATCTCTCAACCGCACTCTCTCCTCACTCTCTCCTATATATGTAGTTGTTTAATACTTATATGAGTTGTTTAATGCTTTGAATTGATTCCTAAGTAAGGTTCGGTTCTATGTATTTTTTTTTGTTGGAATTAACCCCTCTAATATATTGAATTGATTCAATGTACTCCTCATTTGAACCAACTAATACGCAACATTGGAAATGTACTAAGCCGCCTCATCTTGAAATGGTCGGCCAGTCAGTCAGAAAGTCCATTTCAGGCTGTTTTTCAGCATTGCTACCATCTTGAAGGCTTCAAATCTCTGACCTGTAAGACTGTCGCTGTCCTCGAGGAAAGCTGATCGATCGGACAAGGACGGCAAACGAGGGGACGGCGATCACAGCTTGCCACTTTGATCGTTTAGTTTGGTAGCACTATACATGTCGTTATGCCCACAAGATTATGTGCGCGCCTGGACTGGAACGAACGACGTGAAAGATTGAGATGTGGCGACTGACAAGACGACATAGTGGTCTGAACTTCGAACAACCTTGTGACCGATGCAGCCTAGATCAGGTTTAATTCGATGCAGAGCAGATACGACTTGCGAAACTTCAGATGGTCCCCTCGTCCTTACTATTCGATCAAAGCTTCTTGTGGTTTTGCGTAGGGAGTTTTTCTTGGAAATAGCTAAGGAGTACTCAGTGTTTTTGTTGGGTCGAGAGTACTCCATTTTTTTGACCTTCGGTTCTTCATCAAATGTGCTCAAAATGGTTCAAAAATACTCCTGATTTGAAAAACTTTCAACTGGTTCAAAAAAAAATAACTTTTCTTTTTGAAAACTTGAAATGATTCGAAAAACTTTCAATTGGTTAGAAAAAACTTTTTGTTCGAAAACTTTCCAATGATTCAAAGAACTTTCGATTCGAACACTTTCAACTGAAGCGAAAAAGCGTTCATGTGATTAGAAAACACTTTCAAATGATTCAAAATTTTCAACTCAAAATTTTGCTCGGTTTCAATTAGTTTTTTAAGAACTGATTTAGGGGGGAGGGTTGAGATCCATTGGATGCTGGTCTCACGGTCCAAAATTTGAGTAATTTTTAACAAAAGAGTACTGGAGTGCTCCCTAGACACCACCGTTTTTCTTTGGGACTGTCTATGTGTAAGTTGTCTGAAAATTTGTTATTTTTCAGTCACTTTTTCCCACATTTAGATTTGCATCCAACGGTAAACGAAGACTCAGTACATCGTGGACCAAAACAGATCTGTGCTGTTGTTATTTGTGTTAACGGGTTCGAAAATCAGAATTTAGACCCGTTTGTTTGTGGGCTATGTTTCTATGGGCTGATTATTTCACTGTTTGCTATGGGCTATATTCTGTGAGTTGTATTTGTATTGTTTGCTATGGGTTTTTTGTGGGCTTTTTTGTTGTGGGCTACACACATATGGGCTGTGGGCTGTTGGTTGTAGGCTATCTGCTAGACAAGGAAAAAACCTCGCTTGTCAGGCTTCTTCCCTATCTCCATCTGCCCAATTTCCAAGAAAGAAATGAGGACATTATTGAGCTTGCCATTACAACAGTACAATGGTTTATAAATAGTTATTTTAAAAATTATCACAGTATCATGCTGATTCACTTGCACGTAATGCAAGAAATTACATGCACATAATATGTACTGAATAGAGGACATTATTTGGGTGAGACCATCAGAAACAAACTCAGCAAGACAAGACTTACTATAGTTGCTCGTAAAGTAACAAAAAATATAACCAGACAATGTTTTGCCCATATGCAACATATGCTCATATTGTAACACAATGCACTCATTATCTTGGTGAACCACTATGCGATCTCGAAACCGAATCCGTTTCAATTTAAGTGATTGCACAAAAGGCACAACCCTAAACATGAAACGAATCCGATTTCAAGATTTTCGAATATGCGTCTCATGTTAGTTCCCAAGGATCAGTGACTAACATGCATATATCCAAACAACATTGATCACAACCGTAGTCGAATATGCACAAATTATTTGAAGCAATATTACAATTTCGATAAATAGGATCTTATGGCTCGATTTTTCATAAGACGGCCGACTGGCCAAATCTAAACATAATTAAATAAATCGCAGCGGAAGATAAACTTGAAAATAAAAGAAGAATACCAGGTTGGCATGCCCAAAACCCACAAGCAACCAACTGGAGTTAAATATGTTGTATCTATCGTTATCGCCCAGAAATGGAACGATAGTTAAAACCGATTCTTGTGATGATCTTACCTGAAACAAGTGGACAATTCTGATTGAGTACGAAAGGTACTCACAAGACTTACACAAAACTAATAAAAGGAAGTGTATGATAGAACCTATCCAAAAGATTAGAGATTATACATGCTAGAGGCTGTCCAAAGGATATGTTATATTGACATAAGTTTTGCATAAAGCGACAAGTTTTATCTCTACACATTCTATTTTTGCAAGGGCCATTTAGTAACCAAAATTTGGACTAAAAACATCAAGTAACTTTGACATAATCATAAATCAAAACATATCAAAGTGGTTGTCCACTTTGACAAGCTAACATGCATGAACAACCATTCATGCCGATACCAAGTATACCCACGTCAATTTTATTTCAGAGTCTAACGATGATGTCTATCAAAACCAAATATTGTCCATAACCGGGGACACGGCTATTCAAATAGTTTTAACCCCGCAAGGATGTACATCTCTATCCACACGACTCGACCAGCCCATAAGCCTCTAGATAATGACACACTTGCTTTGGTATGTCGGCCGAGTGGATCGAGATTTGGTACTTTTTTAGCAAGAACACCTTATTGAGTTGAAACACCCATGCACGACGAATCCCGCTTAGTACAAGCTACTGATAGAACCTGCTAACCAGGGCACACAAGTTGTGTTGGGAATGCCGACCCAATGAACAGAAATTTAAAACTGTGCTCACTCCCACATATTAAATTGCAATCGGATCCCTATGAACATATGATCAAACACATATATCCTCACACTACCTGCGTTCCAATCCAATAAAATCCTCCCCCTACTTGACCAAACTAGCCCCAATCCAGCGTGTGGAAGTACGAGTAGTTCTTGGTATGACAGCCCAAAGTTTGGTCTTTAGTGATCCGGACAAGACTACCACATTACCCAATTCTCGTGCACGAAGGCACCCTCACTATCAATCACTTGTCCAGATCTGAATCATGTTTTAATAGAAAAAAAATTGGATTCAAACTTCAGATTCAAAAATCTAAACAAAATCGTAACGATAAAATTTCAGTGTTTCCCATGATTGACAGGCTAACCCCATCCATCGAACTACCGTAACTACTGACCTGCAAGGCTAAGCATTCACATAAAGAATATATGTACCATCACATGATTTCTAACTTAGGCATAATTGTATGGAATGATTAAGGATAAGCCACAATGATTAGGACATAACTAACTAGACTCACAAATTATTAATATACCAAAATAGCATACATGCAATTATCATTGCACTTCAAAATACTAAAGTACCAAAACTGGGGTCAAAATGATGCAAGAGGATGCTTGCCTTGCTGGAAGTCCACTTGTTTATTCTCTATTGCGTAATCGCTCACTTCGTGCAATTCAAAATCTAAAGAGAAAACATGATAGCGAATAAACACCGATAAAGCCAAAAAAAAATCCAAAATGCTCAAAAATGCATGAGATGTACATATTAGTGAGATTATGATTTTATATGTATGTAGGTGAAAAGTTTAGTTCAATTGGAGTTCATATGAATTTTTTTTTAATTTAATTCAATTTCTAGTGTAACAATAATCTTTTTTCTGAAATTAATTCTAAATCTGAATTTTTCTGTAATAGTAATATGTTTAATACCTATACCATGTGAAAGTACATTATAAATGGAAACCAACAAAATTGGTTTCACTCAATTTGGAGTTAATTTGACTTAGTTGTGAATTTTTGAAGTTTAACCAATTTCAAGTTGTAAATAATCATTTTGGATTTTCAACAGGGAGCAAGATCCTATGACTTTATGCTAAGTTCATACTAATGATTTTTAAATCTTTAATTTCTTTACCGAATGGTATTATCTATTTCAATGATCTAGTGCCAATATTACTAATGTCATAATCAAGGCATAAAGTTGCTCGCATTTAACAAATATTTAACTCTTGTTTGTATGAGAAAAATCATTAGCTCGCTGTTTGTTTTGAATATCCATCCAATGCTTGTCAGGTAGCTTCTGTCAACTTAAGAGCTAAAGGTAACACGAATAACTCTCACTACTAAAGTTAGTTATGCTACTAGTTAACTTCATTCAGATTTCAATTTCAGATTAACTATCTCAATTGAGTGACTTAGTGGACATTCACATCACTAGATAACATTAAATAGTCGGTTTTACAAGAGGGTTACACTGACAATACAATTTTCTTCAAATAATGGCACCACTATCAGTTAACAAAGTTGTTTTCTGTTAGTTCTAGAAGTTCACATCTATATTGGTTCTTTTCAGATTTGGATGCCGCTTGCTAGGTGATGACTAATTGACTAACTAAATCATTAACACCTCTAACTACTGAATTAACATTGTCATTTGTCTATTAACAAAATTGATTCTTTTCAGATTATTAGTCGTACACCTACAATAGAACAACTATCTGAAATTATGGTGCTGACAAATACACTTGCTTACTAGCATCACTTATTCATTGGCTAATTAGGTTTGAGTGTCTTAAAAGCTAAATACAGCACAAAGCACTACTCCTCCCTCTACTATCTAACACTTCATCCAAAATTGAGTTGGTTACTCTCTGCTGGTCTTCTGAAAATGCACATCCAAATTGGTTTTTCAGATTTGGCAGCTTCTGGTAGGTAAATGTCCAAATGACTAATTGAGTTAAGAACATTTCTAACTACTACATTACCAATGTTATTAGCCTGGAGGTAAAACTGATTATCTTTAGTTTACTACTCATATAAACTACAACAGAAAAACTCTCATGACTGAAAAGCTACTGGCCAACTTCATTCAATTTTCAATTGAGTGACCTTTTTGATATTCACAATACCTTTCAGCTTTGGACAATTGGTTTTTGTAGGAGTGGTACACTGACCATTCAAGTTTTCTTCTAAACCCAACCCTTCTCATTTCATTAGTTCATCCAAAAGAACTTCTACAGTTTTGACAACTAATCTTTCCAATAACTGAATTATCCAATTGCCAAATATGGTGTAGTGATGCAATCAGTAAATTCAACAATTCTATTGGCAATTGTATTAGGCTTCCTAATTAACAGAGATGTGGAGACTTAGATACACAAAATAGAAAGGCAGAACAGGGCAGAGCTCGGCGGCTCGGGCGTGGCTCGTCATCGACGATGGAGTGGCGGTGAGGTGAAAGCGAGGACTAAAATGGGTTGCCAGCGGGTTAGTGAGGCTAGGGGTAGCGGCTTTTCTGCTCGAGCTGCACTGCGGCGACGTGGTGAAGGTGAGCGGTGGCCGGCTATGGAGAAGAAACGGTGAGGCGACGCACGGGTGAGGTTGGGGCCTAATTAGGGGAAGCATGGGTACCGGTGGGTTACCTGGAGCACGTAGGGATGGTCGGAGAAGGCAGAGAGTGGTCGGAGCGTGCTAGCCACGGCGAGCCGGTGGTGGCGCAGGTGGGTCAACGGTGACGGCGACCTGCGAAGAGGGAGAGCCCGAGTGAGTGTTGGGATTAGGTAGAGGGAGTCTAGGAGATACTCTCGTGGGGAGGAATTGGGGAGGGGTTGGCCAGAGAAGATATGGCATGTCCACCACACATAGTTGGTAGATTGGATCTCATTAACAAGGGTCAAGCAGTCATCTTGTTTAATGATTCAACAAGTCCATTCTGAGTCTGAATATGTAGGAACGAATGTTCCATTATATGCCTAAGGCCATGCAATAGTCATTAAATGCTTTTGAGGTAAACTCTCCAGCATTGTCTATCCCTCCCCTCTTTCTCTTCTCCCATCAGCAAGAGGGTGGCGGCGATGGTGGCGACATGTGAGCTCTCCCCTCACAAGTGCCAAAGGTGAAGGTGGAGGCGGCAGTGCACGCCTGTCCAGCACACGACCAGTGCGACGGTGACGCCCTCGGCGACCCCATCCCTCCCCTTGCGCAGTGGCATAGAGAGGCAGCGGTGATTCTCGGCGGTGACCCAGATCCCCTTCCCTTGCTCTCCGACATAGGAAGGTGGCGGCAACATAGGGCGATTGTGGCAGCGGTCGCTCTGGCGGCCCTTCCCTTCCTCTCGCTTGGCGGCATAGTGTCGGACCCTAGGCTTTGAATACCTGAAGCTCTCATGTGTGTACCGTACTAGTCCCCATGATCAGTGGCTAGTACACACATCCACAACTTTGGCATGCACATTCATACACAATATACATACAACATGAAATAAATATGGTACTTAACTTAAATGATTACATTACAGAGTATGATACACGACCGACCGACCAAATAAGCAAGAGTATCAGAAGTAGCAAATTAAACAGCGGAAGCATAGCATGTATATAAACCAAACAGTCCAGCGATATGACCATCCAAACCCTCAGGCAATCGACAAGGAATAAGATCTAGAAAGACCCGTCACCGAACCCTTCGATAACAGGGTGCAAAGAATGCGTCATCCGGCATAGGCTCATCCTCTAACTCTGAACAACAATTTAAGCAAGATTGAGTACATTATGTACTCAGCAAGACTTGTAGTGTATCACAAAATTTATATATATACATGGCTAACAAGGGATGAGGCTCTATGCTACAAGTTATTTTTAGCATTAAGCAAGTTTTATTTGCAATATGGATATATAGTACTTTGCAACAGGAATTTAAATAGTAATTAAATAGATATTGAACAACAAGTAAGTACTTGGATAAATAACAAATCGCAACCCTCCTCAGCTGTGATCAACATCTTATTTCCAACCATAAACATGGCACTCAACTCAAATATCAACAACAAAACCATTTCCTCGTTTTCCAACAAGAATCATTTTGTGCAAAAACCAAGACTATACCCAATGGACCGCACCAAGCACGCTCATGACCGCGAGCACATCTATTTAAATATATTTACACTCTGTAGAGGTATACAACTTTATCCACATCATAAGAATTCTTTAGTTTGTTTGACATTCGTCAATACCACCACTTACTATCCTTTGGTAAGCAGTTTAGAGCACGCATCGAAGCCTTTACATCACCTAGTCCTAACCTTGCGCTAGCCCAGCGAATGAACACACTCACTTCACCCGGGTATACCCCCGTCTCAGTGAGGTATTCACCATTGTGTCGGAAGGCTTTGTTCCCAACACCTCAGTGAAGAGAGCCCTTTCGAACATACCTACACTGGTCATGCTCACACTACCATGGCCTACCAACGTGCAAGGCTAGTTTTCAATGACTTAATTAGTTAAGACCATCCCATACCGGCACATGTGGTTGTACACTTGGGCTTTCGATCGGGAGCACCAGTGTTCGGTCCTTTATTGATCCGGGCGAGGATCTCCCCCCCATCTACTTATGAGATACACCTCTCACACTTCTTAGAATATAATATAACTCGCTCACGTCACAAACTAAGTTTTTCATTTTTATGTTTATACAAAATAACAGAGGTAAACCTCTCTGGACCATCATTTTAAAATCTCTCAAATTCATGTTCAACATTTCATCCTTTTTCCAATTTAATAAATCTAGAGCCCGACTAAGCATTTGTGCGATATTCACACTCGAAATACCCAAATCGACATCATCTATTGCCTAAACTATAACCTATTGGCTACAACAGTAAGGATACCAATATTTCAAGGAGGATCATGCATTGAATAGGATTATAACTACCATTATCCCCCAATATAGCAAATTTTAAGCAAACATACACGCATGCATAATAGATTTTGCAAAAATAAGTACAATAATTAAAATAGTAGGATCAACATGGTCAAAGGAGGTGATTGCCTTGCTCTGGTTGCTCTGAATAAGAGGATGGTGGATCGTTGTAAAATTCACTCGAACGATCGATGTCTAATCAAAAGAGTCGGAAGCAAATTAAAGATACAAAACAATTTCAACAGTAAAAAAATATAAATATTTTTGCACATTAAGATAGAGCATAATTTTATATGAATTAATAAGAACGATTCATCTAATTTGGAGTTCGTATGCAAAAGTTTTTGACAATTTAATTTGCTTCGGTTTTGAAAATCTAGACATAATTAAAAGGGTGACGTCGAAAGCGTATTCTCTGAGGTTTATGCTTTCCAACAACGAAAGTGTATTTTCCTCTGAGTTCTACTAAGGTTTACATTTTCCAAAAGAGAAAGCGTGTTTTCCTCTGAACTGAATGCGACTTTCTCATTTTTTCAAATTTTTACTAACTTACATGTGGGGCCACTTGTTATTGACTTATAGTTTTATTCTATGGATTTTGATTTTAATTATCTGACAACTGGGGTCCATATGTCAGTCTCTCGGGTTTTAAAACCGAGAATAGTGTGTGGTTCCACATGTCAGTGAAACATTTACTAAAAATGTTTGAAATTAGATTTTTGTTAACCTTTTTGGCTGGTCCCACCAGTCATACACTTAGTGCTCTTAACCACTATCACTTAGTGTTAACTAAATCCTAAACGCGAGTGGGTCCTACCGCTCAGAGAGAGAGAGAGAGAGAGAGAAAGGAAGCAGTAGAGCTACGCACTTGGCCCAGTGCCATGGCGAGCTTGTCGCCAGTGAACAACGCGATGAGCGGCGATGTTGAGTGGCGGAATGGAAAGAGGGAAGAAGGGTGAAGCTATGGGTGATGGCGGTGGCGATAGAGATGGCTGGAGGCAGCATTACGCCTGTGAGGAGCAGCGGAACACCTCGGGTCCGCGATGTACTTCACGTAGTAGGCATCCCTAGGCTAAAGGAGTGGCGCACTCGACTCAGTGAGTCCAAGCGATGCTAATGGACCGGGCATGGGGACTTAGGGTCACCGAAGGCAAGCTGGCGGCATGCAACTGCGGCGACGCCATGGGTAGCTAAGGAGGAATGGATGCTAGGGACTTGCCCATGTTAAAATGATGCGCGCATGAGGACATTGAGTCACCACAACCATGAGGGTGAAGAAGATGAGGCTGGGGAAGGGTTAAGGTGACTTGTCGACGATGAGCAGCGGCAGCGCGAAGGAGGTTCACGACGACAGCTTACCACAGCAACAGAGAATCTACAAGGAGTGTCACGTTAGGTTATTGAGGTGCTAGAGATGGTGTAGACACCAGAAATCGGTCCGAGGCTCACCGGGCCTCGAAGGAGAACAGAAATGGCAGCGGCGGCTGTGAGAGAAAAAGATAGCGGTGGAGGTCGAATTCACGACGAGTTTGATGCATTGAGTGAGGGAATAGCAGCAATTGGGTATGAACACTTTGTGACATGCTCGGGTTGAGCTCGAACTCAATGGAGTGATGGGAACGTGGTGGGAAGATCTGGTGCATGTCAGAGTCGAGGATAAAGGCGGCCACAGTCTTGCTAGGGGACTCTAGGTGCTACATTGAGTAATGAAGAAGAATGAGTGATGGACGAGGGTCATAATGACATGCTTGTCATGGATGAGGAAGCTCACCAGAGCTGTAGAGGCGTGCTCACCAGCGTTGAGAACGACGCAAGCATTCCCGCAAAACCAAGGAGCAATGAAACTCAGGTTTGCACGAAATGGTTTGCTTAAGTAGCTGGGATAATTGCGTAAGAGTAACAACGAGACACTAGTGGTTGTGTGAGAACTCGCGGACGCTCTCGGGTTCCTCCGTTCGCGCAGGAAAAGGGTGCCATCAATGGGGTGGATAGCATGGGCAAGGGCTGGCAGAGGTGATGGAGGCAGGTAAAGTCGCAAAACGGTGGGCGGCGGTCGAAACCAACTAGCGAGCGGCGGAGCTGGCGAGGGCCAGAGGTGGAAGAAAGGTGCTGACATGCCGACCTATCATGTTAGTGGGAGAGGAATGCGTGGGCTAGAGCGGGCGCAAGAGAGATGGGCCAAGTTGGGTTTCAGCCCAAGGTCCAGCGGGAAATTCAAATAGGATTTGGATTTTTTTTTTCCATAAAAGGCTAAGAGCTTGGTAAATTTTAAAACGTATCAAACTAGATCAAAAAATTATGGAAATTTTTGTGGCAGCTGATGATACATTATAGTTTCTTGTGTAAATTTTTTAGGATTTATCTGTTCTGTGATTTTCTCGAAAATTCTTACAAGTTGTTGTTTGCATGAAGTTTCACTATTTGATTTATGCAAAGGCTCAAAATCATGCTAAAATAGTTTTTCATACAACAATATGCCCAAAATTTATTCTCCCACTTATTTTCATTTTACTTTCCCATAATGTGATTTTTGGGATGTTACACACAGGGACGCGGTGGCGGTGCGCTGTTGCCCCGTCCCGTCTGTGTCAAGGACGGCGGTAGGGGCACGTGGAGGCGCAAGGTGATGGCGGGCTCGTCGTTGCCCTTGTTCTAAGGAACATGGCGACGATGGCTCTTTCCCGCACGACGGCAGCGACGGGCTTTGCCTATAGTCCACGGTGAGGGAGTGTCGTGGTCGTCGCGGGCACGGCATCGAAGTGGAGGAGACACCAACAACATTCACTGGCACTTAGGCGATGGGGTGCCCATGGCATTGCGGATGCGGAGGCATGCAGCATCCCGCCGGCGAGGTCGGTGGTGTGCACCCATTCCTATGTATTACGACGTAGCAGTGCGCATTCGGAGACGCGCGGCCATCGGCGCATAGATGGTGGCGTGCGGCCGGTGGCCCATCGGTGGCGGCACGCCAGCGTGTACACGGAGGCGTATGGCCGGTGCGGCTGGGAGAAGGCGCGGTCCACCTGTGGGATAGGCTGCAATGAATAGTAGATAAAACCAATCTACTAAAAACAATATTACCGTTATAATTGAAAACTTAGATAAAAGGAACGTACCAGCAAGCTTTAGCACAGAGTGCTATAATGCTGATAACATGTGTATATTCAAGGTCGCGTTGCCAACGAATAAAACTCTCAACTTGTAAATAATAAACAATAGATAAGAATACAAGGATGTAGTCCCCTCTCTCTTTATTGATCCCTCCGTCGTAGGCTTGTGCATGTAATGAGAGCCTTTGCCCGCTTTTTATAGGAGTAGGCCTCCTTTATACATGAATAAACAATATAAAACTAAACGGACTAATGAGCAACTTCTCTAATAGATATTTGTTTAGATAAAGTGCTCATGTGTAATCGGACCTCGAAACGAGCCACGGAACGAGCGATGTACAACCTCTGAATCTTTTGGTGACCATTCTGTGAGGAGTGGTTGGCCGTGGTCATGTGCTGCGCTGCCAATCTGCCTGAGTGCAGAGTTTATCGTGATTTAAGATATGAAAAAGTGCCCGCCTCTGTCTGCGGCCCAAGTAAAGTTTATCGACTTTGTCAATTTGATCCGATAGTTTTGATTGCTATAATTAGCGCATGCGTCACCGCATATGCATATGTTACTACTAGCCAGCCGTATCATCAGGCGGTTTGATTAAGCTTGGGCCGTAGGGTGCACGATTCAATGACCTGGCCCAGACGGTACAGAAATTCTGCTATCACCGGCCACCGGTGTCAAAACTCACAGGGCACTGATCTTTATCAGCATCTCCAAATGTGAATCGTTTGCCATTCGTCGTCACTACTCGCTACATTGGCTTCGATCCTTTTGTCCGTTTTTAAACTGAACCAAGAGCCTGACCCATCCAGTGCGTGGTAAGCATTTCTTCGCTGTTCTTGAAAGGACGTACGACGCGGGCAATTGGCACTGGCTGAATGAGCCAACTGCATGCACTGCCAATCTTTGAATATCGTTCACAAATTAAGAGAAAGCGCATGATCCGCCGGCGGCGGCAGAGGAGGGCCAGAATTCTTATTTCGGAGAGCTAGAATTCTTCGACGAGTCAGATGAACAATAATTTAAGAAATGCAAGTTACATTATTTGATTATATTTGATCCTAATATTTTAAATTATGTTTTAAATTATTACTGCATGCTTATTTATATTTAGTTTAATTTAAACTCCTGTTTTAAATTTATAGTTATACCTAAATATTCAACTTAGTTCAAAAATAAGTCTATAGCATTGTTTTGACACGAGATTTGCAAATGATTTGTGAAACAAAATAAATTAAAAACTGATTTAGACTAGGCTAAGTTGGATAGATGGTGGGTGCAAGTTTATATACGAGATCAATTCAGCGAATGGTTGAGGCCCAGGGGTTAGTTGAAAGTTGCCCAGTTAAATAAGGACGGGTCTGAGAGCCATTTTTTGTTAAGCTCCACCGTACTACTATAAGTCTGGAATGGGACATACCTGACTAACTAAACTGCAATATTTCGCCGTGATTGTGTCATTTTGAGGTGTGGGTGTCGTAAAGATCTACTTTTAGTATCCACATAGGCACAAGAGGGTATTAACGTTTGGCGTGAAACCTACGGTAACGAAACTTTAGTGGGCATATCTATGTTGAGATAGTGTAGGGTAAAGGCTTTGTGATAGTCGCTTAGTCGCACACTTATGGAAGCGTATCTTGGCTGATATATATATAGAGTAGAAAACCGTGAATAGTTGTGTCCACGGTCATGGATATGCTGAGCAAAGCCACTCAAAGTTAGATAATGGATTTTTATTTTAAAATGATTTAACACCATGTTTTTAGATAGTTTATCCAAAGGGGAAATTGGGCAGACAGCTGGTGTTAAGGGGGTTATTCCTTCACCAATTGTGTATGGAGGTTTATCCTACACTCAAAATGATGTTTAAAAAAATTAAAACCAATTTCTAGATAGAGAATAATTGCCTTCAAACTTAGTACATATATTTAAACTAAAAATGTCGCTTTATGCAAACTTAGCCATATAAACCAACTTTTGTCATACCTTCATGCATTATATCCTATTATTGGGTGTAACTTGCGTAGTTCGTTTCATACTCACATTGCTTAATAAATTGTTGATCAAAGGAGTACTACATGGTTGGTGAGGACTTGGACGACTAGGCTGCGCCCTAGACGATTGCTTGTGGCGTATCGTGTGGTTTACTATTGGTACTTTATGTTTCCGCTGTACTTTTATTTCGGCTTCGTGCCAGTTTGTAATAAAACTATGATAATATGAATAATATGTGTGATATGGACTTGCTATCATTTTTATTGAACTATGTACACTAGCTGTTCCTGGACTAGTGTGAAAACACAGAGAATCTGGGATCCTTCTACTCCCGGGTTCGACATCCCCACATTGGGAACTCTGGCCGGTGAGCATCCCGCCTTGTGGCCTCAAGGACCTCCTCCTGCAAACAAGCCAAGGATATAGCAGTATTGTGGTCCTTTGGTCGATGTAAAATCACTACTGCTAATGTTACCCCGTAATCTGTCTGTGAATTGCGTCACAAAGAACATCAGATCCCAGACGTGATGGGCGGTCAGGCTATGCATGGACTCACTAATTTTTTTAGAAAACTCGGTCACTGACCCCGTTTGCTGCAGGCGATTAAACTGACGTGGTTGGTGCTGGAACTCCTCACAGCCGAACCGCACACACACCGCCTCAGCAAATTCTTCCCAATTTGCACATCGAGTGTGGGATTGTGTGGATTGCAACCATAACATGGCACTTCCCACAAAATACATGGTTGTCACACTGATCCACAAATCCAGATGGATCTAACAAACTTGGAAATACACCTCACTTTTTAGCCTCCACGCCTTAGGATTTTCTCAATCGAATTGGGGGAAATCCAATTTTGGTGGTGCTGGATGATGGGAATAGACTCATGGGAATCTACCAGAAGACTCAAGTTGATCACAAGGGGAGAGGGATAGGGTCTGCAGCCCGTACGTACCATTGTCCGAAGACGGCTCCAGGGTGAGATCCCCTATCGCTTTCCCCCGGTTCTGAGTTGCAACGCAATGGCCTACTGGTCCGTGGCTCGCGTCACCTTCTTCCTCCTTCGGGTCGATGAGCCACTTGTACTCTGGTGTGGGCAAGAGCAGAGGCAACATATTGGCTCTGGCGGCCATCGCCTGGTCTCGGGTGAGTTGGCTTACTAGGTCGCGCAGCTCTCCTACTACGCCATGCAGCTCTTCCGTCGCCGTCACCACCACCGGCTTCCACTCCTTGAGATCTATCACCGCTGGCTTGATTTCCACTAGTGTCTCCACCACCGCTTGGATGGTGATGTTCTGTGCTTGGATGGTGATGTTCTGTGCTTGGATTGCCTTGGTGAGCTCCGCGATCTGCTGCTCCATAGCCAGCAATTTTTCCTGTGCTCTCGTCTAGTACTTTGGCTTCTCCAGATTGATCTTTTAGCCTCAAGATCGGTGCTCTGAAACCAAATATTGTTACGTACCAGGATCCAAGGTGATTGAGTAGAGCAATATGGGAAGCAGGAGGCTAGGAATCGAGAGAATCAAACGGGGCATGGAAGAAGATAGATGGAAATTAGAGTCATGTTCGTTCATTACAAAAGAGCTGATCTCTACCACACGCTACTTAGGCAGCATATCAGGTGCACAAGCACCATTTGGTGCACATATGAAAAACTTTTTGTTTGGGTATCAAATTAGCATAAAAAATTCTAGATGTAATTTATGGTGTTTTGTTCCACCCTTTAAAATTTGAAGTTTAAACTCAAAGTATGTTAGAAGATACAAAAAAGAGAAGTTTATTGTGAATAGTAACATTTGCCTGTTTTTTTTTCAGCACCATTTGATCTATCATCTGTCAGAATTTCTCTTTTTTGTATCTTCTAACATACTTTGAGTTTGAGCTTCAAATTTTAAAGGGTGAAACAAAACACCATAAATTACATCTAGAATTTTTATTCAGAATTTTTTATGCTAATTTGATACCCAAATAAAAAGTTTTTCCATATGTGCACCAAACCCGCTACTTAGGTGCTTAAGTACTCCGTTCTTGCGCGAGCGGGCCAGCTCTACTCACACCACCCAATCCCTGGTAGGTAACCTAGTGCTGGGCTGGCCGTCGAACGCGCCGGCCCATCCCGGCTTATATTAGGTCTTCACCCGGTGGAGTAGTAGATGTCGTGACATGGTGTTCGTGGGGGTACCGACCAAGCCACTCGAGCTGCCGGCCTACGCCATCGTGCCGGGCGGGAAGGACATCGCCGGGAACTGCGTCGGCGGCATCAGGGACTGCCAGGCCATGCTGGGCTTCGTCGGGGAGCACGGCATCACCGCGGAGGTGGAGGTGATAAAGATGGACTACGTCAACACGGCGCTCGAGCGGCTCGAGAAGAACGACGTCCGCTACCGCTTCGTCATCGACGTCGCCGGCAGCCTCGGTTCCACCGCCTAGACCGTTGATGCCTGATGGTTGCGTTTGCTTCTGTGAATGCGTGCAGATTTAGTAGAGCTTTCAGTTACTACGTACCTGTTGAAGAATCATCGATCGACGCTTGTGGATATGTGATAACTTCATGTGTTGTTCTGTGGTTTTCTATAGTTTAATCTTTTGATGCGCAAGTAATTCAATAAGTGGAGTTGGTCTCTCCACTGGGTTCTGAATATTCTAACGTGGCCCCATTGCTCAAGTGAGTCCTGGTGCTCTGAATCTTTTGGTGACCATTTTGTGAGGAGTGGTTGGTCGTCGTCATCATAAGTTCAGAGTGCCTGTCTCTGTGACTCTGTCTGCGTCCAAGGGTAAAGTTTATTGACTTTGTCAATTTGATCCGATAACTTTGGTTGCATATGCATATGTTATCATCAGGCGGTTTGATTAAGCTTGGGCCGCAGGGTGCACAATTCAACGATCTGGCCCAAACGGTACAGAAATTCAGCCATCACCGGCCACCGGTGTCAAAACCAGGGAAACAAATTTCGGTTTTCAAAAAAAAATCGTTGGGTGCCCAAATCACCGAAATTTCGGTGGGTCTTCAAACTACACGAAATTTGACTGAGTTTTGTCCAAAATCAAATTTAGGATGTAATTTGTCCAAATTCAAATATTTCCGAATTTTTTTTAACGAATTACAATCAAAACTCACAGTGCACTGATCTTATCAGCATCTCCAAATGTGAATCGTTTGTCATTCATTGTCTCTACTCGTCAAACGGAACCAAGAGCTTGACCCATCCAGTCCGTGGTAGGCATTTCTTCGCTGTTCTTGAAAGGACGACGCGAGCAATTGGCACCGGCCGAATGAGCCAACTGCATCATGCACTGCCAATCTTTTTTTTTTGAAACCGACACTGCCAATCTTTGAATTATCTATCGTTCACAAATTTTTTTTTGAAGCTGAAATCGTTCACAAATTAAAAAAGAGAAAACGAATGAGCCGCCGGTGGCGGCGGCAGAAACTTTTTTTTATTAATTAATCTTTTTCTTAATTTTATTTTAAAGTTAACTCTTGACGTATTTTATTTCCAAATCTGATCTCTTTGGTCACGCCACCACCCATAGCGTGACAAAACAACGCTGTCACGCCACAGGATAAGTCCGTAAAATAGCACTTTTGGTCACGCTACTGGTCGTGGTGTGACCAAACAACACTGTCACGCCACCACCCACGACGTGACAAGAGTATGCCCTAGCGTGACAGCGTTGTTTTGTCATGTCATTGGTGGTGGCATGACCAAAAAGATCAGATTTGGAAATAAAGTGTATCAGAGGTTAACTTTAAAATAAAATTTTAAAAAAGGTTATTTAGTAAAAAGATAACGGCGGCAGATGAGGGGTGCTTATCTATGCGTCGGTAATGTAAAAGAAATGAGCTAGCGAAACTGCCACTGAGAGGGACGTAGTTTGTAATGTTCAGGTTTGTGGTTTATTTTTTGCCGCAGTTGTTGGGGATACGCAGTATCTGACGTTGGCATGTCCAATTGTCCATTATTTATTCTGAGCTCTGGGGTTGGCACTGCCGTATCAGTAGCTCGCTGATTCCTCAACGAACGGCTGAGCCAAGTAGTATATTGAAGAAGCAGAGCAAGGAATCAATGGCGGAGCAAGGCAAGCCGGCGCTCGGGTGGGCTGCAAGGGATGCCTCCGGTCACCTCTCCCCCTACAGCTTCTCAAGAAGGTCTGATCACTCTCTCTCGTCATGACTAATTAACTTGTTCTGTTCTGTTGGGTCGCGAGAAGAGCAGCATGAACATAGTAGTAGTAAATTAGTAATTGTGGTATCTGTCAGTTTTGCTTGTTGAACTGATGAATTTCCCATTGATGTTGATCCATGCCATTGCGACGGGCGATGCGATCTCAGGGTTCAGAGAGACGACGACGTCACGATCAAGGTTCTCTTCTGCGGGATCTGCCACACGGACCTCCACACCATCAAGAACGAGTGGAGCAACGCCATGTACCCCGTTGTTCCCGGGTAAAATAACCAACTAATAGCGTCGATAAATTGCCTCCAGATTTCTACCAATATGACGGCGCACAAACTAACAAAGGATTCTCTTGCAATGGTGGCACAGGCATGAGGTTGTCGGCATCGTCACCGACGTCGGCCGCGGTGTCAAGAACTTCAAGGCCGGCGAGACGGTGGGCGTGGGCTACTTCGTCGATTCCTGCCGCACGTGCGAGAGCTGCAGCAAGGGGTACGAGAACTACTGCCCCACCCTCGTCCTTACGTCCAACGGCGTGGACTACGACGGCGCGACCACCCTGGGGGGCTTCTCAGACGTCGTCGTCGTCAACCAGGACTACGTCGTCCGCGTCCCGGAGAGCCTGCCTCTGGACGGCGCGGCGCCGCTGCTCTGCGCCGGCGTCACGGTGTACAGCCCGATGATGCAGTTCGGCCTCAACGCGCCAGGCAAGCACCTGGGCGTCGTTGGCCTCGGGGGCCTCGGCCACACGGCCGTCAAGTTCGGCAAGGCGTTCGGGATGACGGTCACCGTGATCAGCTCGTCGCCGGGCAAGCGGCAGGAGGCGCTCGAGCACCTCGGCGCCGACACGTTCTTGGTCAGCCACGACGCCGAGCAAATGAAGGTAACACCTCGGCCCTGTGGCATACGATTGTTGGCGCGGTAGCTATTAACGCAAATATGATTCTTGGGTGCAGGCCGCGACGGGCACGATGGACGGCATCATCGACACGGTGTCGGCGGGGCACCCGATCGTGCCGCTGCTGGCGCTGCTGAAGCCGATGGGACAGATGGTGGTGGTCGGCGCGCCGAACAAGCCGCTGGAGCTGCCGGCCTACGCCATCATCACGGGCGGGAAGCGAGTGGCCGGGAGCGGCGTGGGCAGCGTCGGCGACTGCCAGGCGATGCTGGACTTCGCGGGGAAGCACGGCATCACCGCAGACGTCGAGGTCGTGAAGATGGACTACGTCAACACGGCGGTCGAGCGGCTCGAGAGGAACGACGTGAGGTACCGCTTCGTCCTCGACGTCGCCGGCAGCCTCGGCGCCGCTGCCTAGGCTCTAGAACACGCCGTTCCTGCCGTGGTGTTAATATGTTGTTCTACCTACATGTGAGTTCATTTGCCCATGTCACCATGTGGTGCTTTTGCTGTGTTGGGTTGGTGTGTGCAGGTGAAATAATACTCCATCTAGTAATTACCAAAGTGTAAGTCGTGTGTTCTTCTATCGTTTCTGCTATTTTTGTGATCGCTGAAGTGAAGTAGTAAAGTACTAGAGTATTTTCTCCGGCGCACCGTTCTCCACAATCGAGGTGCTTCTCACAGCCGCGCGCACTGGTGAGTTTTCAAACGTGAGCTTGAAAGTTGGACGAAATTTGATCAAACTTTGGACGAAATTTGACAGAATTGTGTCCAAATTCAAATGTTGCCGAATTTAGGACATAAGTTGTCTAAATTCAAATATTTCTGATTTTTTTTATTTAGACGTATTTATTTCGGAGGGTAACGGAATTACCAAAATTTTGCCAAAATTTCGACGAAATTGTGAACCATGGCCGGCATACATGTGTACAGAGCAGTGTATCCACCATCTGGCTTGAGGGGTAGTTGGTGATGAACTCTGGCGGTTCATGTGCATCGGCGACCTCCTCCTGTTCCGACCAACAGTGAACACCGAGCGTGGCCGTCGATGAAGCTTCTGGGTTGCCAGCGGCGCCCTCTACTAGACGGATGGGTAGAAGTGTAACATCCTAATTTTCTTTCACCGGTAAAAAGGCCATGGGGTGCCCATGGCATTGCGGATGTGGAGGCATGCAACATCCCGCCGGCAAAGTCGGTGGCATGCACCCATTCCTATCTATTACGACGCGGCAGTGCGCATGCGAAGACGCGCGGCCATCGGCGCACAGATGGTGGCGTAGGCTAGCGAGCGGGCCAGCTCTACTCACGCCACCCAAATACCCAATCCCTGGTAGGAAACCTAGTGCTGGCCGTCGAACGCGCCGGCCCATCCCGGCTTATATTAGGTCATCACCCGGTGGAGTAGTAGATGTCGTGACATGGTGTTCGTGGGGGTACCGACCAAGCCGCTCGAGCTGCCGGCCTACGCCATCGTGCCGGGCGGGAAGGACATCGCCGGGAACTGCATCGGCGTCATCAGGGACTGCCAGGCCATGCTGGGCTTCGCCGGGGAGCACGGCATCACCGCGGAGTTGGTCTCTGCACTGGGTTCTGAATATTCTAACGTGGCCTCATTGCTCAAGTGAGTCCTGGTGCTCTGAATCTTTTGGTGACCATTTTGTGAGGAGTGGTTGGTCGTGATCATGTGCTGCGCTGCCAAATCTGCATGAGTGCAGAGTGCCTGTCTTTGTCTGCGTCCAAGGGTAAAGTTTAACGTTATCGACTTTGTCAATTTGATCCGATAACTTTGGTTGCTATAATTGCGAAGTGCTACATTTAAGTGCATGAGTCACTGCATATGCATATGTTATCATTAGGCGGTTTGATTAAGCTTGGGTCGTAGGGTGCACAATTCAGCGATCTGGCCCAGACGGTACAGAAATTCAGCCATCCCTGGCCACCGGTGTCAAAACCAGGGAAACAAATTTTGTTTTTGAAAAAAAATTTGTTGGGGGCCGAAATTTCGGTGGGTTTTCAAATGGGACGAATTTAGGATTTAAAATTTGGACGAAATTTGACTGAATTTTGTCCAAATTCAAATTTAGGATGTAATTTGTCCAAATTAAAATATTTCCGAAAATTTTGAAGAATTACAAATATTTCGGGAAGGAGGGGGGGGGGGGGGATGCGAAATCACCGAAAATTCGGCGAAATTTGTTGCCCTGGTCAAAACTCACACTGCACTGATCTTGTCAGCATCTCCAAATGTGAATCGTTTGCCATTCATTGTCACGACTCGCTAAATTGGCTTCGATCCTTTTGTCCGTTTTCAAACTGAACCAAGAGCTTGACCCATCCAGTGCGCACGACGGGAGCAATTGGCACCGGTTTTTTTTTTTTTGAAACTGACACTGCCAATCTTTGAATTATCTATCGTTCACAAATTAAAGAAGAGAAAACGCATGAGCCGCCGGCGGCGGCAGAGGAGGGGTGCTTATCTATGTGTCGGTAATGTAAAAGAAATGAGCTAGCGAAACTGCCACTGAGAGGGATGTAATTTGTAATGTTTAGCCAGTTTAGGGTTGTGGTTTATGACGCCAGTATCTGACGTTGTCATGTCCAATTGTCCATTATTTTAACTTGTTTGCCTGTATTTATTCTGAGCTCTGGGGTTGGCACTGCCGTATCAGTATCTCGCTGATTCCTCAACGAACGGCAGAGCCAAGTAGTAGATTGAAGAAGCAGAGCAAGGAATCAATGGCGGAGCAAGGCAAGCCGGCGCTCGGGTGGGCTGCGACGGATGCCTCCGGTCACCTCTCCCCCTACAGCTTCTCAAGAAGGTCTGATCACTCTCTCTCGTCATGACTAATTAACTTGTTCTGTTCTGTTGGGTCGTGAGAAGAGCAGCATGAACATAGTAGTAGTAAATTAGTAATTGTGGTATCTGTCAGTTTTGCTTTTTGTACTGACGAATTTCCCATTGATGTTGATCCATGCCATTGCGGCGGGCGACGCGATCTCAGGGTTCAGAGAGACGACGACGTCACGATCAAGGTTCTCTTCTGCGGGATCTGCCACTCGGACCTCCACACCATCAAGAACGAGTGGGGCAACGCCATGTACCCCGTTGTTCCCGGGTAAAATAACCAACTAATAGCGTCGATAAATTTGCCTCCAGATTTCTACCCATATGACGGCGCACAAACTAACGAAGGATTCTCCTGCTATGGTGGCACAGGCATGAGGTTGTCGGCATCGTCACCGATGTCGGCCGCAGTGTCAAGAACTTCAAGGCCGGCGAGACGGTGGGCGTGGGCTACTTCGTCGATTCCTGCCGCACGTGCGAGAGCTGCAGCAAGGGGTACGGGAACTACTGCCCCACCCTCGTGCCTACGTCCAACGGCGTGGACTACGACGGCGCGACCACCCTGGGGGGCTTCTCAGACGTCGTCGTCGTCAACCAGGACTACGTCGTCCGCGTCCCGGAGAGCCTGCCTCTGGACGGCGCGGCGCCGCTGCTCTGCGCCGGCGTCACGGTGTACAGCCCGATGATGCAGTTCGGCCTCAACGCGCCAGGCAAGCACCTGGGCGTCGTTGGCCTCGGGGGCCTCGGCCACATGGCCGTCAAGTTCGGCAAGGCGTTCGGGATGACGGTCACCGTGATCAGCTCGTCGCCGGGCAAGCGGCAGGAGGCGCTCGAGCACCTCGGCGCCGACACGTTCTTGGTCAGCCACGACGCCGAGCAAATGAAGGTAACACCTCGGCCCTGTGGCATACGATTGTTGGCGCGGTAGCTATTAACGCAAATACGATTCTTGGGTGCAGGCCGCGACGGGCACGATGGACGGCATCATCGACACGGTGTCGGCGGGGCACCCGATCGTGCCGCTGCTGGCGCTGCTAAAGCCGATGGGGCAGATGGTGGTGGTCGGCGCGCCGAACAAGCCGCTGGAGCTGCCGGCCTACGCCATCATCACGGGAGGGAAGCGAGTGGCCGGGAGCGGCGTGGGCGGCGTGGGCGACTGCCAGGCGATGCTGGACTTCGCGGGGGAGAACGGCATCACCGCAGACGTCGAGGTCGTGAAGATGGACTACGTCAACACGGCGGTCGAGCGGCTTGAGAGGAACGACGTGAGGTACCGCTTCGTCCTCGACGTCGCCGGCAGCCTCGGCGCCGCTGCCTAGGCTCTAGAACACGCCGTTCCTGCCGTGGTGTTAATAAGTTGTTTTACCTACATGTGAGTTCATTTGCCCATGTCACCATGTGGTGCTTTTGCTGTGTTGGGTTGGTGTGTGCAGGTGAATTAATACTCCATCTAGTATTACCAAAGTGTAAGTCGTGTGTTCTTCTATCGTTTCTGCTATTACTTAATTTAACAGCCGGAGGCATTCACTCCTCCCCTCGTGTACACGTCGACAAAAAAAATTCGTCTGTTCGATCGCGCTGACCTCGGCTCTGGTCCGTCGGATTCACGCCGGTGCGCTCTGTGCGAAGGAGTGTCGCTCGCACAGCCACATCGCGCCTGAAAAATCTTCGCCTCATCCCGCTGCTCTCTCCTCCCGGCTCCTCTCTTGATCCATCCAGATCCAGCTCCTCCCCTCGCTGCTGCCCTTCCCTCTCCTGCGCCGCCTACGTGATCTCCCTCGCTGGCCGCCGCCGCTCCCTCCCGCTTCTTCCCCTTCCTCCCTTGCCGCCCCCTCTGTCTACCTCAAGCTTCTTGCCCTTTCTTTCCCCCCTTCGCCTCTGTCTACCCAAAAAAAATCCCCAATCTAGGAGGGGCTTTGGATCTGGGTTCCTCCGGTGTGGTGCTGCCTCGCCGCAGCCTGCGCCTCGAGGCCGCAGTGGGGAGTTGGGGAGCGATGCCGTCGGTGGCCCAACGTTCTTCCCACAGTGCCTTCCTCCTTCCTCCATCGTCCGGCTCAGTTCCTCCCCTTCGGCCGCCGGTCTTGCAGATAATGGGAAGCGATGCCCCTCGCATATGTCTCCTATTCCCTTCCTCTCCCTCCTCTGCCGTCCCTCTCCGTCAACGTCGCAGGTCCCTCCCTGCTCTTCCCCCGCCGCACCCTTGATCTGCCTTCCCCATCAGCAGCCGCTCCCTCCCCCTTGCTCCCCCTGCCCTCTTGTATCCCTCCCAGCCACCGCCTCGACGCCTCTTGGAATGGCGATGCGCGAGCTGCCTCCTGGAACTCATCGCCTCTGGCCCCCTCGAGACGCCTTCGGTCCGCATTGCCTCCGCCCCCCTCGGTCCGCCTCGCGTACGGCTCCTATCCCCTTCCTCTCCCTCCTCTGCTGTCCCTCTCCGTTAGCGTCGCAGGTCCCTCCCTGCTCTTCCTCCGCCACACACTCAATCTGCCTTCCCCATCAGCCGATGCTCCCTCCCTTTTCCCCCCCAAAAAAAAGAAGCTAGCAAATTGAGTTATATATGAATGGGCGAGATATACATTTAGTTTCGAGCATTGGCCTTGGGTTATTCTAGACTTAATTAAGTGATCACTTTTTAAAAGGAAGCAAATTGATTGTGTGAATGATTGGATGCTCTTGATTCCTTTTGCCTCATGATTTCTTTCAGGTATCAACATAGCATTCTTGCCTTGGTTAAGTCAATCTTCCGATCATGCCCATTTTTTTCGACATTTATTGCGCTTCGAATGTCAGATGAGGCTATCATGCCAAGTTTTTTCCGTAATGGGTAACAATTGATTAGGAATATTTAGTTTTGACGATAAACCGTGGTCTTGATGAATGGTGGTTCATTCTGTAGTAGTGTTTAAGAACAAAATACTGCAGGATTGTCTTTGTTATTTTGAAATAACATTTAATTATCACTTTATAAGTATGCCTTTTTTAGATATGCAATTTGCCCTATTAGGTTATTCTGTTTGTTTTGGAAACTTCATTTAAATATGATTAAGACTGGCAGGATGTGAGTTTCGTTTTGTACTTAAGATCATTGGATATTTTTTTTGGTCATAGAGGGTAACAATTGATCAGGAATACTTAGTTCTGTCGATAAACCATGGTCTTGATGCATGGTGGTTCATTATGTAGTAGTGTTTAAGAACAAAATACTGCAGGATTGTCTTTGTTATTTTGAAATAACATTTAATTATCACTTTATAAGTATGCCTTTTTGAAGTATGCAATTTTCCCTATTAAGTTGAACTGTTTGTTCTAGGAACTTCATTTAAATATGATTAAGACTGCCAGGATGTGTGTTTCATTTTGTACTTAAGATCATTTGATTTTTTTGTTTAGATATTGGTGACAAATCATAAAGTAGAAACTACAAAATAATGATCTGACAATGGTTTTGTTACATTCATACTTGGAAAATTTTCTAACACCCCCTTTACATGTTCGCTATAATCTACGAACCTCCAGTTAGTTTCGAGCGTTGGCCTTGGGTTATTCTAGACTTGATTAAGTGATCAGTTTTTAAGAGGAAGCAAATTGGTTGTATGAATGATTGGATGCTCTTGATTCATTTTGCCTCATGATTTCTTTAAGGTATCAGCATGGTATTCTTGCCTTGGTTAACTCAATCTTCCGATCATGCCCAATTTTTTATGTTTATTGCGCTTTGAATATAAGATGAGGCTATCATGCCATGTTTTTGTCATAAAGGGTAACAATTGATCATGAATACTTAGGTCTGTCGATAAACCGTGTTCTTGATGAATGGTGGTTCGTTCTGTAATAGTGTTTAAGAACAAAATACTGCATGATTGTCTTTGGTATTTTGAGATAGCATTTAATTATCACTTTATAAGTATGCCTTTTTGAAATATGCAATTTGCTCTATTAAGTTAAATTGTTTGTTCTAGGAACTTCATTTAAATGAACTTCATTTAAATATGATTAAGAATGGCAGGATGTGTGTTTCGTTTCGTACTTAATATCATTGGATTTGTTTTTTTCATAAAGGGTAACAATTGATTAGGAATACTTAGTTCTTTCGATAAACCATGGTCTTGATGCATGGTGGTTCATTCTGTAATAGTGTTTAGGAACAAAATATATACTGCAGGATTGTCTTTGTTATTTTGAAATAACATTTAATTATCGCTTTATAAGTATGCCTTTTCGAAGTATGCAAGTTACCCAATTAAGTTAAACTGTTTGTTCTGGGAACTTCATTTAGATATGATTAAGACTGGCATGATGTGTGCTTCATTTTGTACTTAAGATCATTGGATTTTTTTTCAGACGCATGTTCGCTATAATCTACGACCCTCCTAGAAGAACTTTATGGTAATTCAAGCCCATGCATTTCCTGTCAAGTATATATCTCCTCTTTACCGTCAATTTAGATGCTAAATTCTTATGAAAAACAGTTGACTTGATTGGTTTGGTTCTGGATTTGTTGCTTAGCCTAGAACATCTTCATTAGGATTTAGCTTCTTCGATGTTTGGTTCACCACATCAACAAACATGCAATAGATTCATTTATAAGCTATATCGTTTACTTGATTGGTTCTGGATTTGTTGCTTAGGCTAGAACATCTTTATTATTTTTGTTGTCTGATTTCCTGTCTAGCATAGCTATTTGTTTTTGTTCAAAGTCCTTTATATTTCGTTCTATGCTATGAAGTTTCATGATCACTCATTATCAACTTATAAAAGGATTTAGCTTCTTCAACGGTTGATTCACCATGTTGGCAAACATAAATGCTATTTTAGGCAATAGATTCATTTATAAGCCATAGCGTTGACTTTATTGGTTCTGAATTTGTTGCTTAGCCTAGAACATCTTTATTATTTTTGTTGTCTAATTTCCTATCTAGCATAGCTATTTGTTTATGTTAAAAAAACCTTTCTATTCCTTGTTATGTTATAAGGTTTCATAACCACTCATTATCAACTTATAAAAGGATTTAGTTGCTTTTTACATGTGAATGCTGTGAAATTGTTGTTAGCTATTGTGGAATGAACTCTATAGTTAGTTAGACAGAATCCTTTAGCTTCATCTACATGCTGTGTTACTAATAGCAAACACATGATTCTATGTAGTTGTCGGTTCTATTTTTAGAAGAGTACTTCGTTATCTGGACATTCTTGACATTTCTTATCAGGGAAAGTTAGCTAATGAATAAAGAAAGGTGGTTAACTTAATGAACATTCTTACATCTTTGGTTTGTTAGCTGTTGTGGATTTTAGAGCACATTACCTTTAATACGTTTATGCATGTTTTGTTGCTCACTGTAGTGACCGTGTTTGTAACCATCTCTCTAAATGCCCTCATGATGTGCTAACTTCAAAGTAAGTCTAGATGTGTAATCAAACTTTTGAGTATGACAACATTATTAGCACAGGTCAGGTGATTAACCTAATGAACATTCTTAGATCTTTGATTTGTTAGTTGCTCTGGATTTTAGAGCCCATTACCTTTAATACGTTTATGCATGTTTTATTGCTCGCTGTAGTGACCGTGTTTGTAACCGTCTCTCTAAATGCCCACATGATGTGCTAACTGCAGAGTAAGTGTATATGTGTGATCAAACTTTTGAGTATAACATTATTGCTGCAGTTCAATTTTCATAATCTTCTCCTTTATAGAGCTAGATAGCCTTTCTATAGAAGAGTATAGCCTTTCTATAGAAGAGTACACATTGTTTGTTCTCATATGGAATGGAAAAATGCTCACTTCAAACTATTTGGTAGTTATTTTTTTGAATCCTTTTTGTGCAATGTGGTTTGATGAAAAGGCCCGCTGTCCACACGTGACGCGCCGTCTTCATGTGATTTAGTTATTCATGGTTGTTGGTGTTTTTTTAATTGGATTTGATGCATGGTAAATGGTGGGTTCATTGGTTGTGAGAAGAGATAAGCCTTCGTTGGGTTAACATATCCAAAAAACTCAATGCGAGCATCTATAAGCCTCCTCCTTGCTTTGTAAAATGAAAGCTACTTAACTATATGTTTTCCTTATTGTAGGATGGCCCTTTTTGATTTGGATATATTGGGATTTGCCTTTGCACGAGAATACAGGATTACCATGATGATGGCTCTACCGACTTAGGTGCCCACGTTTTCAATTTCAATTAGTGTTAGTTCCATTTCAGATTCATCAGATTCCTATTCGTTATATGTATGTGCTGCTAATTTATACATGTTGCATGTTAATATTTATATATTTATGTACTACTAGGTTATCTATTGTTGTTATGAAACTTATGTAGGGAGGGACAATTATCTAAATATAAACCTATCTACAACATTACATCTGTTGATGGTCTGCGTTGGTGCCTAGGGAAAAAAATATTGGTGCCTCCCTCCCTACCCCCACACACACATAGAACAACAACATTCGCGTCATTTTGCGCGGGTTAGCTATTAGGTTATCCATTTTTCTAATTCTTTTGACAATCAATTTATTGAAGGTTTCTATTCATTACGCTTATATACTGCTGCTTTATATGTTTTGTAAATTCGAATCTTTATAATTATATAATGTTGTGTTATCTCTTATTAGTATTAAACTCATGTGGAGAGGGACACGTAGCTAAATATTAATTTAGTTACATCATTGCACCTGTCGATTGTCCACGTTGGTGCCTAACAAAAAAAACACATAAAAAACAATAGCATCCGAGCCCTCGTAAATCATCTAGGACATAATAGATGCTCTAATCATTTTGAGATCTATAACGTATTAAATCGTCTCATAAAACAAGATAACCACTGTTATTTCACATAAATCGTCATTCGCTGGAAAAAAAAAACTACAGCAAACTACATGTTTTTCTCTCTTCCCTACCACCGAGCATATCCGCGTCATTGGCGCGGGTCACATTCTAGTTTTTGTGATTGCTGAAGTGAAGTAGTAAACTACTAGAGTATTTTCTTCAGGCCACCGTTCTTTACAATCGAGGCACTTCCCACAGCCGCCCGCGTGGCGCATGGGTAAGTTTTCAAATGTGAGCTTGAAAGTTGGACGAAATTTGATCAAACTTTGGACGAAATTTGACATAATTGTGTCCAAATTCAAATGTTGCCGAATTTAGGACATAAGTTGTCTAAATTCAAATGTTTCTGATTTTTTTTGAATGAGGCGTATTTATTTTGGAGGGTAACGAAATTACCAAAATTTCGACAAAATTTCGGCAAAATTGTGAACCATGGTTGGCATACATGTGTACAGAGCAGTGTATCCACCATCTCCAGCTTGAGGGGTAGTTGGTGATGAACTCCGGCGGTTCATGTGCATCGGCGACCTCCTCCTGTTCCGGCCAACAGTGAACACCGAGCGTGGCAGTCAATGAAGCTTCTGGGTTGCCAGCGGCGCCCTCGACTAGACGGATGGGCAGCCAAGTGTAACATCCCAATTTTCTTTCACTTGTAAAATTTATTTTAAATTAATTCAAGGTTTTGACTTTTATTTGGAGTTTGCAAAATAATTGAATATAAAAAATCAAATCCCATCTTCCATCTCAATTCTCAAATCCCAAAATCTCAATCTCCAAATCATTCTCAAATCTTTTTCATTTTGAACTTCAGTCAAAATTCAAATCCATCTTTGAATTTGAATTTTCCCCTCTTTCTCTCTCTGGGCCGAGCCCATCTGGCCACTAGACCCATCTCCCTTTCCCTCTTGCTCTGCCCCTGCTCCACCCAAGCCGGCACCCACGTTAGGCCGCTCCAACCGCGTTGTGCCCCCGCGCCGCCCACTTCATCACTGCGCTGCCATAAACGTGCCATCAAATCCCCCAATTGCCACGACATCAATGCATTGCCATTTTGGCCATTTCCAAACCCGAACTGAGAATCTCGATGGCGATCCCGTCGTGTCTGCATCCACTCGATCCCCTGCCTTTGCCTATAAATTAGAGCGCTGGCATCTCCTCCATCCCCTTCACACCCCTCCAAGCTTCATCGTCCTAGGAGCTCTGTCACTGCCACGAGAATAGACTTCCCGAGCACCAGCCGCCACCCCATCTCGTGTTCCTGTCACTCCGGTGAGGTTGTTGAACTCCTAACCACGTCACATCGTGTTCTGGAGCCCTAGCAATCTTTCCATCAATCAATTTTGTGTTTCATAGTAGTTCATTGCCGGATTCATCATCTTCTCCATCGCCGACTGCCGCACCTTCCTCACCCCGATCTCCCTCTCCGGTGAGCCCCAAGCCAAGTGTTGCGCGTCATCTCGTGTTCCCGAGCGTCCTCTACCTTTCCCCCAACTCGCTTTGGCCGTTGCGCCACTGTGGAGCATTTCCACCGCTGCTACCATCTTTCCTGATGCCGGCGCCGTCACCCTCGGTCCCTCTCTGGCCTCCCCGAGTGACCCGACATGAACCCCTTGTTTGCGGCGAGCCCATGCTCGCGCCAATTTCTAGAGAGCGTGGTCGATGCCGCCCGCCCATGTGCTTGAGCCGTCGTCGTCATCGTCGCCATCGCCATCGCCGCTGCCATCGTCGTGCCGCTCCGCCCTTGTCGCTGCCACCTAGAGGACCGCCACCTCATCGGGGTTCCATTTCCCCCGTCGCTAGCCACCGCTGGTGCTATCCGCCTGAACCGTCGCCCCATCTCCTCTATTCTTCCTTCTTTCTCTTTTTGTTCCGCTGACCTATGGGTCCCATTGAAAACCTCGGTTGTGTTTTTATTGTTTTAACCAAAAGGAATATTCCAAGAATATTCCTCTTCCTCTCAATTTCCAGTATTTGTCCAATCCAACAAACTTCTGGAAGCTTGTTCTCCTTCATACGAACTCCGATTCAATTGATTCTTCTTTCTAAATTCATATAAATCCGTAATATATCTACATGTTATAATTTTATAGTTTTTAGATTTTATTTTATTTATTGTTGTTTATTTGTATCATTTCGTGAGTATAGAGTCCGATGTTGCCGGAGTGAACTTGGACCAATCTGAAGGAGTGACATCTATCTTCGATGAACGCAAGTCATAACCTTTGATCATGTTATACATATGTTTGAAAAAGTATATTGTTTCATATCAACATGCATGCTACTTTCATACCAACTATTTCTGGGAGTAGCTATTTACCTAATTGACATTATGTCACCTTAATTATCGTAAATGCCATGTGTCGATTGTCATCATAAGTTGGATAATTATTAGTTGGACATAGTTGTACGAGGGGCTCTTATTCACAAGATCAGATATGATAACTTGACTTAATGAGATAAATAATTGTGGTGCGATACCACTATTGTAAAATTTGTTGTGCCAAGGCAGGGGATGCCATTTGTCTTGGTTGAACAAAATGGTTCCATGCTCAGGGGAATGATCATGCAGTAAAGGTGTCGTGGTTAGCACATTCGGGAGTATTTTAAAGACTATACGAACTAGGATACGCTCCCCACTCGATTGTATGTGGGCATGTCGGATAGCCACCATCTGTTATTTCATTTCCGCAAAAAGAGTTTTATTTATTTTCTTAAGCCCTGCATGGCAAGTTATGTAAAACCTGGAACATAAGGTCTGCTGCTACTATTCAATAAAATTTGATTACTTTCTTAGTTAATTCGTTGAATGGTTGATATTTCATCCATGTTGCCACTGTGTGCACTAGTGTGATCCTGGACTAGTGCAAATTACATAGAGGGTCCGGATTTGCACATTCAAGTCCCGACAGAGATGGTATCAGAGTCATATCGACTGTAGGATATAACCTTAGTTAGCATGATCGTCTTAGTAAAAAAGTTCAAAACTTATTTTCTAAATCAAACCAACCAATTTGCATGACTAGTTTGTCTTTTCTCGTCTAATTCTATTCTTTTCTCATCTGTTCTATTCTCTTCTCTTCTCATATCATTTTAGGTTCTTACATCTTGGCTTTCGGAGGCTATGTTTTCAAATTTAAATTGACTTTCTTACCTCAAGAATCTCTATAAATCGAGTTTTATGTGATCAAAGCAATGCATGGCCTGGAATTGTCAAAGATCTATCGATTGTGTCTAAGTTGGCCATCCATATAAGTTAAACTAATTAGTATCGTTTAGTCCACGTGTTTTAGTATTTTATGTTGCTTGTGTTTATTGCATCTTAATATAACTTGAACTAAAATTGCAATTTGTGGATCTTTTAGCTAGTTGCATAATTAGTGATCCTTTTGTGACATTGGCCCTATCAAAATTGCTTTGTTAGCTCTGGAATCTAGAATAGAACATCTTTGAGCTTTCAGTTCATTAAAGAATCTAAAACAGCCCTTGTGCAAAATAAAAAATGATCTCTTTTGTGTGAAAAAACTAATCTCACCAATTCTTTCTCATGAGACGGCTTGCCATTGTACTAGGCATGAACTCAGGGGGAGTTTTGGATGACCTAGACCACTCTTTTAAGCTTTTTGTGCTTGAGATGGTCGCGGCAAGGCTTGAGATCTAGCACATGGCTAAAAAGCAAATTGTCAAAATTGGTTGAAGCTTAGGAAGAGGTTGTGGATGGCTCCTAGTCCAGGACCTTCTTTACTAAGATAGACCTTTAATCAACTTGAATATTCATTGTAAATGAAAAACAGTTAAAAATTGGGCTTTTGAGGTATTTTGAGCAAAATGATTCAATTCAGAACATTTTGTTTCTAAAATGGTCTTTGCTAGTTTCTGGATCTCACATTGACATTCTGATAAGGCCATTATCACTCTAGGATACCTGTTGTTGAACTTGCTAATTTTGAAGCATTGTTTACTTTAATCCAACACATGTGGTATTTACAGCTCATTAGCCTAGCTTTGCTATATATGTCTTAACATGATCTTGCTAGCTTTATCAGGCTTGTTGTATCTTGAGTAATGGTAGAAATGCTAGCCTGTTCAATTGAGTAATCTCTAAAGATTCTTTTACCTAAAAATTAAAAAATCAAAACAAAAATGAAGCCACCCCATTGCATTTTATGCATGCTCTTTCTTTTGCTTCTTCCTTTCTTGTACATTTGTCTTCTCTAGATGAGAGGAAGGTATGACTCCTTGATGAATCCATTGTCAAAGGGGGAGAAGATATAGCAAAAATGTAATGTTAATAAAGAGCTTGTTGGTTATGGGGGAAAAGTTTTGTAAGGGGGAGAAGTTAAGAGTTTTTTGGAGAGAATTGGAGAAATTTAAAACTTAAAATTCTCTCTTGAAAAATGATGATCATAGTGAGGGGGAGCATTCATATTGCATTCTTTTGGTCTTATTGCCTTTTCTGAACTTGAATTGTAAATCTTGAAGCCTCACAATGATCTAAGGTCAAATAGAACAATTGTTTTTTCATATGGACCTTAAGTGAGATTTTTGTCGATTCTCTGGAATTGGAAGCTTTCTTGCTTTCTTTTGATGTATCTCACTTGCCCATGCTATTCTGAAGCCAGCTTGGTCATTTCCATTGCTTTCTCTTGCTAATGGACCAAGTTGTGCCTTTGCGCGAAAACGTCGAGTATTTTAATTTTCAAACCTCAAACTTATATTTTCTGAGAAATTGCCAATGTGTTCATCAAGGGGGAGATTGTGGATGTCATGGGGATATGCCCACGATCTTAGGATGATGAGACAATTGGCAATGGCATTGAGGGTTTGCGGAATCACTCGTTTTCGGCGTTGCTCCAGTTCTGTCAGGCCTCTGGCGGTCTGACCGGCCATGGTGGCGGTCAGACCGGCCATGCCTTGTGTGGTTTTTCTAGAATGGTGGCTGGCGGTCAGACCGGCCAGGGTGGCGGTTAGACCGGCCAGTGGAGCGGTCTGACCGGCTTTGCCTGAGCGGTTAGACCGGCCACTTTAATGACTTTGGATTTTAGAGCTGGGCCAAAAATAGAGGGTGTAGGCAAGTGAGAGGGTTCTTCTGCACTTGGTCCCATAATTTTTGGAGCCTCCAGGAAAAAGTTCTATTTGATTGAAATTTCTAGAGTGTAGGATCGTAATGGCAATCAGAAAGGGGGGTTGAATGATTGCAGCGAATTGGCCCCCGAATTCACACTTCTTCTTGTGCACAAGAACTCCAGAATCTCTCCGATGACTCTTGTGTAGCTCCACAACAAAGATCACCTCAGGCGCACAGAAGGAACACCAAATCAAGAAACAAAGTAGAACGAATCTGAACTTTATATATCAAACTTGATTTGTGTCTACAAAGTGCTCAGCAAGCACCCCTCAAAGCCCCAGATCGAAGGACCTCTAAACCGCAGCAAAACAGCAAGAAAGCTACGGTCAAAAACCCTATTCTCGGCACATGACCTCTTTATCCGTACCCCAAAACTCCTTTTCTTATAGCCTAGAGTCCTATCCATGTCCACCACGACACCAACACGGATTCTACCTCAAAATAGCCAGATTTGGAAATCCTTCCAAAACTGTCTTCCCAAAAACCGAACTCTCCACGTCGTAAGCCTCTAGGAAACATTCCCGTAGCTCCAACGTGATCCACCTTTGTATTCCACGTGCTCCAGCGCGATCCAAACCACCTCTTGACATCCATGACTTCCAAGACCTCAGATTCCCCATCCTAGTCCGAGTCAATCCCGTCATCGAACGTAGTTCGTCCTCACGCCTCAACCTGCACATGCAAAGATCAAAGAAACCCAAATCTTGGCCCAAGTTATCCAACTTGACCATCCATTAGCTCACTCACACCCATAAGCACTATCATTCATCATGCAACACATTAAAGCATACGAAATCAACAAATCCGTAGTCAAATCCCCAAAGCGACAAAACTGACAGAGTGTAAACAAAACTACCGCCATTACACTCCCGGTACTACCGCGCACGCGGTCGTACCGCTCAAACCACTACGGAACTACTGCTCATTGGGAAAACTCAAAACTTCCAAAAACATGCTCTCTGGAATTTCCATACCGCAACCTTGCGGTCATACCGTTGTGTGGTACTACCGCTGTTCAAGCTGCGGAATTACCGCTCGCCGGTCGTTCCGCTCCAAAACTCCAGATCATCCGATTTTCATTTAACTGTTCATGTCAGAGACACTTTCACTCTTGAAGAACAAACGCGGTACTACGGCGGCCACCGCAGTACTACCGTTCCACAAAAATTCCTAAAATCCTCAGAACAACGTTCTTTGCCACGTGGACGCTCCAGATCCATGGGCCGATCGGACCATGGGTCTCAGCCGTTGGATTCAAAAACACTGTAGCAAGTCCGAACGACCCACTTGATTTCATCCGTCAGATTTCAATCTAACGGCCCATAGTCCTTGAGCAGTTTGGATGGTCCGAACGTTCACTTCAATCTCAGCCGTCAGATCAAGATCTAACGGATCGAGCAAAATGCATCAGAGAAAAAGACTTGCGGTACTACCGTGCACGCCCGCGGTCATACTGTACTCCGGTAGTTCCGCACAAACAAAGCCGGTATTACCGATAATCCTGACAAAAATTGATTTTCAGCAAAACATAACATAACTCTGAACCAAGTCACCACAGCAAGTTTTAAGGACAAAGTATTCAACATTAAGTACTGAGACTAAGTCTAACTTATTGTCAATGTGTTCATCATCAAATAACTTGACCAAAAACCTCTTGGTCTTACACAGAGAGTTTCGGATTTCCTTGAGAGGAATTTTGGCTAAGTCCCAATGTGGCGGTCAGACCTTGGTTGGCGGTCAGACCGGCCAGTGGGCGATCCGACTGCCAAGGGTGGCGGTCTGACCGGTGTTGGCTTGTTTCGTCGGCCCGCGTGGCGGCGATTTGTGGTTGTTAGGTCAAGTTCATGGTTATCATTGCATGTGTTGCATGATGCATGTTTTGGCTAACGTGGATCAAATTGTGAAGAACTTGTTCCCGAAAATGGTTTCTTGGTCTATTGCTGTGCAGGTTGCTTGCAGGTCTATCACGGTCAACGACGAGGAGGATCAGGACTAAGCTTGGAGAGCTGAGGTCCAGAACGATCAAGGATGCTGGTGAGGTCAAAGGACTCAAGCGGGGCGTAGAATGGACATGGATGACCGAACGGGCGGTTCAGTGCAGCTGGTTGGATTAAGCGGCGCGGGAGTCGTTGCAAGTGCTCAGTGGTGCCGGTGGGATCTGGACAGGAGAGACTTGACGACATGGAGCCGTTGATCAACCTACATGTGGCGAAGCAGGCGAGTGCTTCGCGCAGATGGACTCGGTCTTTGGAGAAGAATCGAGAAGGGGTATTTTGGTAATTTCACCAAATACCGCCTTGGTGACCTTTTGGCTAAACATGGTGAGTCGGTATATGATGAAGCAGTTTAGGTCAATCGATAATGAAGACGGCGCTTTGAGATGCGTGCGTGTGTTAACCCATTTGTGTGTGGGGTCTAATGGGTACCCTAATGGAATATTCTCTAGGATCTAGCCTCCACTATATAAGGGCTAAGTGCTGGTTGCACTTAGTAACCCTTTGGCCATTTGTAACCCTAATTGTGTATTTTAGGGTTTTGAGGAGAAGGGATGAGAGGCTAGGGTTTCTAGAGAGTGGATTGATTTGAGTGCTCATGTTGTGAGCTTTGTCCTCCTTGAGGGAGTGGCTGTAATCATCCATCTTCTCAAATCAATCCAAGGAAGATTGCAACAAGATGAGGTTTTCCATGTTCTTCCTCTCTATTTTGTGATTTTGGGGCTTTCTTCGATCTGCGGGTTTTTGCTTGGTTTCTTGTGTAGATCTAGCTTGCTGTGACATGTGGGAACCTATCTAGGATCATCTAGATCATCAATCAACCACGAGCAAGTTTTGGGATCAAAATTTTGGTTTTGCCGGGTTTTGGTGAAGAAAGGGTGATTTTCGGAGGTTTTTCTCTTGAGAGCTTTTTGGCTTGATTCTTCCTGTAATTAAGAGTGCTAAGATGTATGGGAGACCATCCTTAGCCATTTTGGATTGATTCCTCCCATGAAATCATCTCAATCACCGTTTTTGCATTTGGCTCGGTTTTGAAGCACCCTTCGTTCAAACTGAAAAAGATAGGAACTTTGGCATGGATCTTTGCAATCTTTGATTGGAATAGGTTCCTAATATCTTTAAGAAGGTGTGTCTCAAATTTCGTGGAGTTTGGCCTTACGGATCAAAAGTTAGACCGATTTGAGTTTCGGTTTTCGGGCTGTCTGTGGTGATTTTGGTGTTCATCGTCAGGCTGGCGGTCAGACCGCCAATATCAGAGGTTAGACCGCCCCATGGAGAGGTCAGACCGCCGTTCTGAGAGGTCTGACCGCCCAACTCTTTGTGAATTGAGTTTTTGGAAATTTTGGTTGTTTTGCTTCGGGGTTTTGATTGGATTCAATACAAGTCTTTCACTGTGCTTGTATATTGATCTTCATAGCTTTTATAGCTATTGGAGTGAAATTAGTATTGAATTCAATTAAGGTGAAAAAGTATTCGTGCTCCTATTCACCCCCCTCTAGTCGCCTTTTCGGTTCTACAAGTGGTATCAGAGCCAAGTTTGCTCTTTTGTGATCTTAACTGATCTTTGAGCATGGCGACTAGTGTGCCGAGTTGTGAGCGCTTTTTTGCATCTTGTCGGGCTTGTTTTACCATTGAGATCCTTCATGACAAGATGTTTGAACGTGCATTAGTTAAGATGGCGATTGAGGAGGAAGCCTCCTGTGATATTTGTGGTGAATTCTTTTGTTTTGATTGTCCTAGTTTCATAGATGAGATTCGCTTAGAGCCCTAAGAGAAGGAGCCCATTGGCGTATGTGCAGTAGCGATTGAGGATGAGAATGATGAAGAGCGTTTCGAGGATGATCATGATGACTCTTCCGAGGACGATCGCCTACTCAAGCTAAGCAAGGTGAGCAAAGAAAAACTCATTGATGGCTTGATTTCATATGAGTACAAATTGCATGCTCTTAGGAAGAAAATAAAACGGCTAGAAAGAGAGAAGGGTGGTTTGTCTCATGAGCTTGCCGAATTGAAAACCTCCATGTGTGCTTTTGATTCATTGCTTGTAGATATGGAGAACTTGAATAATTCTCTTGCATGCCTAAAATCTGAAAATGAATTATTGAAATCAAATGCTTCTATGCCATGTGATTCTTGTGTTGCCTTACATCATGAGCTTGATAATGCTAAGTTAGAAATAGGCAATCTTAGTTCTATAGCTAGAAATAATTATGATTCTTGTGTAAGCATGCTTGCTAAAATTGAAAAGTTGAAATTGACTAATTTCGTGCACCTTGAGCAATTAGAGAATGCTATGGCTGAAATTATTGATATCAAAGCTAGGCCTTATAGCATGTGCTTAGAATATGAAAAATTGCTTAAGGATGGTTTAGTCTTTTGCAAGAATTGTGCTCGTTTAGAAATTGAAATTGATGACTTGAATTGCATGCTTAATACGAAAGCATCATTAATTTCTTGCACATCTTGCATTTCTTTGAAGAGCGAAATTGAGTCTTTGCGCGATGATATGAGTGCCAAATCATGTGACTCTTGTATTTGCCTTCACTCCGAGATTGATGTTTTAAAGATCTCTCTTGCTTCTTTACATTCGGAGTTGAAGTCTTCTTGTGCCAAATGTGAGTCACTTGATGTTGGTTTTTGTGCCATCGCTTTAGATAGCTCTTCTTTGGGAGGTTCGACTCTTTCGAACTCTTCTTGTGTTGTCCAAGGGATTTCCAAAGACAAGGGTGCTTCTTTCTCAAATGGTACTAAAGTTTCAAAAGAGAAGTACTATTGCACCTTTTGTAAGAAGAATGGACACACTTTTGAGTTTTGCATTCGCCGTATGAAACATGAGCGTCGTCGTACCTCTAGGAACACACATAGTCTTTCTCATGGCATGTGTGAGTCTAGTGCCGATACGAGGACGATTTATGATGTTGCTTCTTCCAGCTTATCCCAAAGGACTTCTTCTTTGAGCGACAATGGTGCTTTGTCCTCTCGGACCATGTCTACTAGTAGACCTTTACACCATTGCTCATTTTGTGGGAAGAATGGACATCATGTGGATTTCTGCTTTCGGCGTGCAAAACATTTGCGTCGAGCTCATGCTTCTAAGTCTCCTAGTGGGCATAGTCTTTCTCATGACATGCACACTAAAGAGCCAAGCACGAGGACTCGCTTTGTTGATGGCTTCTTTGACACCTTTTCTAGTGGTGTTGGACAACATCGTGGTCTTGGCTTCCATGGTTTTGCTTTTAGTCCACGAGCTTCCACGAGGCAGGATTTCCTCCGTTTTCCAAGAGGTGGACATCGTTTTGTTCATCGAGGTACACACCTACGGCGAGGATGTGTGAGTTCTTTTGATGCTTCTGTTGGTTCTCATCTTGGTGCTTTCAAGCAAGGTCATCACCGTTTTTCTAGAGACGGACCTCGTTTTCTTCTTCGAGTTGTCCACTCGCGGCGTGCCTCCAAGGATGAAATTGGATCTTTTTGCATGGACCATCATTTGCATCATGCTAACTCACATAATGGTTTGACTGCCTCTAGTGGTGGTGTGTCCAAGGTTTGGGTTCCCAAGCATTTACTCTCTAACCCTTCGGGATCCAAGACTTGGACACCTTGCCTTTCTCATGTGTAGGTACCGAGAATGCGGGTTGAAGAACATGGACTTAAAAGATTCTAATCTTTTGCTTCATTACATGATCGGGACACTTGATGGTTCTCCACCCCCTTGATGGCCTCCAAGAGGCATGTGCTTTCATGATCGGCATCTTCACATGTTTTGTGAGCTATCTTATACCTTCATGTATTTACTTTCATGATTATTCTTTATTAGCATGTTGTGCTTGTCTTTGTGCTCACTTGTATCATATTGGCATATATCACTCTTATGATATCCTTCTTCATGCCTTTACTAGTACCTTACTTATATATCCATGTATTATATTGTTGTTCATTGTTTCCATTGTTATGTGAGCTTGGTTTTGTCATCATGAGCTTGTGCTGTCTTGTACCCTTATTATCTTGCTCATGTTATTCTTGCTTATGTATCCATGTATTAAACTGTTGTTCATTGCTTCCATGGGTATATAAGCTTGGTCTTGTCTTCATGAGCCCGTGCTATTTGTACATGATTTATCTTGCTCGTGTTGATGTTTGTTGTATGTATCCACATGTTCACTTGATATCCATGTTAGCATACATCATTCATGATTTGTTCTTAAAATGCTTTATGCTTACATGGTTTTTTTTCCTTACGGTTAATTGTGGATGCATTAGTCTTGCCATAGCTTTCACTAGCATGCTTTATCTATGACTGTACACATGATGTGTGATTTGCTATGTGCTTGTTTGCTTGCTTCTATGCCTTATTGTGGATTAAGGATAGTTTGAGCTTTGTCATATCTTGGATAGCATGTGCTGCAATTGATTTGTCTATCTCCATGCTTATGTCTTAAATTGTTGATCATATGCTTTTATGAGCCTTGGATGATTTGCTGCTATCCTTGCTAGTCTTGTGTTTTGGTACTGTTTCTTTAGATAATGTTTCACTAACCCAGTACCAAGGCATAGATTTCTTCTGTCTCTTTGGTGTAGTCTTTCAGCTGAGAAGAAGAACATGTGGTCCAACAAGTGGTATCACCTCAAGCTGTTGGTTCTTCTTCATTTGTGCATTCAATGCTGGCTATCACTTCTTGGAGATGAAGGAATTTGAGATGAGGATGATGGGTGAGCGCAACTACTTTCTGAAGCTTCAAGGAATGGATCTTCATCCATCATGACTACATCTCACTGCCAAGCCGTGCGACTCAGGTACGAGCTTCTATACCTTACTTTTATGTATGGTATCCCTAGTCTACCTTGCATACCATCTGGGTTGTGTCAGGTGTTGGGCTTGTCGAGTTCAAGGTAGATAGGAGGCTCTGTCTTAGCACGTGTCCTTTCTAGACACTCTTCTTATCCCATATTTTCTAGGATGCACTTCTCTCACAGCCTAGGTCGAGCTTGTCTCCCAATCACTAGTCTTAGTAGGTTTTGAGCTGCCTGTAAGCTTTTTAGTGTTGGTGTTTCGCTCCCTAGCTTTTCAAGTTGCTTTCCCTAGAGATCGTGTGGTGTTTGAAGTCTTTGTGCTATCTTGTGGAGTTTCTGGCATTTTTGGCAGGTTTCTTCCCCCAAAGCTTTTAGACCCAACAAGGTTTGCCACCTTGAGAAGCGAGCTAGGGATAATTTATCCCTATGGGTTGGTTTGAGGGGGAGTTGGTTAGGTTCTGAACTTTCCTTGTTCATGTGAACTTTTGTGTGGATCTTTTTTGATACATTCTTTAAGTGGTATTTTCTTTGGATCCTTTTTTATCTTCTTGATCTTTTTAGGCTTTTAAGTCTTTTGTGCATCTCATTGTATCATATTGCATACATATAAAAATCTAAAAAAGATGCATTGTAATATAAGTTTTATCACTTCTTTCTTTTAAATTGTTGAAGCTTTGCTTATTACCCACTTGAGCTTTAGTAATTCAATTCTTGCTCAAGATCGTGTTTAACTTTTTGACTTGCTAGAATTATCATCCTTTCACATGTGCAGCAATGTCTTTGCTAATTGAGCTAGCATTTTAATATAACTTGAACTGAAAATTGCAATTTATGGATCTTTTAACTAGTTGCACAATTTGTGATCCTTTTGTGACATTGGCCCTGTCGAAATTGCTTTGTTAGCTCTGAAATCTAGAATAGAACATCTTTGAGCTTTCAATTCATTAAAGAATCTAAAATAACCCTTGTGCAAAATGAAAAATAATCTCTTTTATGCAAAAATACTGATCTCACCAATTCTTTCTCATGAGACGGCTTGCCATTGTACTAGGTATGAACTCAGGGGGAGTTTTGGATGACCTAGACCACTCTTTTAAGCTTTTTGTGCTTGAGATGGTCGCGGTAAGGCTTGAGATCTAGCACATGGCTAAAAAGCAAATTGTCAAAATTGGTTGAAGCTTAGGAAGAGGTTGTGGATGGCTCCTAGTCCAGGACCTTCTTTACTAAGATAAACCTTTAATCAACTTGAATATTCATTGCAAATGAAAAACAGTTGAAAATTGGGCTTTTGAGGTATTTTGAGCAAAATGATTCAATTCAGAACTTTTTTGTTTCTAAAATGGTCTTTGCTAGTTTCTGGATCCCACATTGACATTCTGACAAGGCCATTATCACTCTAGGATACCTGTTGTTGAACTTGCTAATTTTGAAGCATTGTTTACTTTAATCCAACAACATGTGGTATTTGCAGCTCATTAGCCTAGCTTTGCTATATATATCTTAACATGATCTTGCTAGCTTTATCAGGCTTGTTGTATTTTGAGTAATGGTAGAAATGCTAGCCTGTTCAATTGAGTAATCTCCAAAACTTCTTTTACCTAAAAATTAAAAAATCAAAACAAAAATGAAGCCACCCCATTGCATTTCATGCATGCTCTTTCTTTTGCTTCTTCCTTTCTTGTACATTTGTCTTCTTTGGATGAGGGAAAGATATGATTCCTTGATGAATCCATTGTCAAAGGGGGAGAAGATATAGCAAAAATATAATGTTAATAAAGAGCTTGTTGGTTATGGGGGAGAAGTTTTGTAAGGGGGAGAAGTTATGAGCTTTTTGGAGAGAATTGGACAAATTTAAAATTCTCTCTTGAAAAATAATGATCATAGTAAGGGGGAGCATTCATATTGCATTCCTTTGGTCTTATTGCCTTTTCTGAACTTGAATTGCAAATCTTGAAGCCTCACAATAATCTAAGGTCAAATAGAACAATTGTTCTTTCATATGGACCTTAAGTGAGATTTTTGTCGATTCTCTGGAATTGGAAGCTTTCTTGCTTTGTTTTGATGTATCTCACTTGCCTATGCTATTCTGAAGCCAGCTTGGTCATTTCCATTGCTTTCTCTTGCTAATGGACCAAGTTGTGCCTTTGCACGAAAACGTCGAGTATTTTAATTTTCAAACCTCAAACTTACATTTTCTAAGAAATTGCCAATGCGTTCATCAAGGGGGAGATTGTGGACGTCATGGGGATATGCCCACGATCTTAGGATGATGAGACAATTGGCAATGGCGTTGAGGGTTTGCGGAATCACTCGTTTTCGGCGTTGCTCTAGTTCTGTCAGGCCTCTGGTGGTCTGACCGGCCATGGTGGCGATCAAACTGGCCATGCCTTGTGTGGCTTTTCTGGAATGGTGGCTGGCGGTTAGACCGGCCAGTGGAGCGGTCTGATCGGCTTTGCCTGAGCGTTCGGACCGGCCACTTTAATGACTTTGGATTTTGGAACTAGGCCAAAAATAGAGGGTGTAGGCAAGTGAGAGGGTTCTTCTGCACTTAGTCCCATAATTTTTGGAGCCTCCAGGCAAAAGTTCTATTTGATTGAAATTTTCAGAGAGTTTCGGATTTCCTTGAGAGGAATTTTGGCTTAGTCCCAATGTGGCGGTCGAGGCCAAGCCGTTGGGCGTCCAACCCAAGGGTGGTGATCGGCCGGTGTTGGCTTGTTTCACGGCCAGCGTGGTGGCGATTTGTGGTTGTTATGTCAAGTTCATGGTTATCATTGCATATGTGTTGCATGATGTATGTTTTGGCTAACGTGGGTCAAGTTGTGAAGAACTTGTTTCCGGAAATGGTTTCTTGGTCTGTTGCTGTGCAGATTGCTTACAGGTCTATGACGATCAAAGGCGAGAAGGATCGGGACTAAGCTTGGAGAGCTGAGGTCCAGAACGATCAAGGATGCCGCGTGAGGTCAGAGGACTCAAGCGGGGCACAGAATGGACATAGATGACCGAACGGGCGGTTCGGTGCAGCTGGTTGGATTAAGCGGCGCGGGAGTCGTTGCAAGTGCTCAGTGGTGCCGGTGGGATCCGAACAGGAGAGACTTGACGACATGGAGCCGTTGATCAACCTACACGTGGCGAAACAGGCGAGTGCTTCGTGCAGATGGACTCGGTCTTTTGGAGAAGGATCGAGAAAGGGTATTTTGGTAATTTCACCAAATACTGCCTTGGTGACCTTTTGGCTAATCCGCGGCGCGGGTCGACGCATGATGAAGCGGTTTAGGTCAATCGATGATGAAGACAGCACTTTGAGATGCGTGCGTGTGTTAACCCATTTGTGTGTGGGGTCTAATGGGTGTCCTAATAGAATATTCTCTAGGATCTAGCCTCCACTATATAAGGGCTAAGTGCTGGTTGCACTTAGTAACCCTTTGGCCATTTGTAACCCTAATTGTGTATTTTAGAGTTTTGAGGAGAAGAGATGAGAGGCTAGGGTTTCTAGAGAGTGGATTGATTTGAGTGCTCATGTTGTGAGCTTTGTCCTCCTAGAGGGAGTGGCTGTAATCATTTATCTTCTCAAATCAATCCAAGGAAGATTGCAACAAGATGAGTTTTTCCATGTTCTTCCTCTCTATTTTGTGATTTTGTGGCTTTCTTCGATCCGCGGGTTTTTGCTTGGTTTCTTGCGTAGATCTAGCTTGCTGTGACATGTGCGAACCTATCTAGGATCATCTAGATCATCAATCAACCACGAGCAAGTTTTTGGATCAAAGTTTTGGTTTTGCCTGGTTTTGGTGAAGAAAGGGTGATTTTCGGGGGTTTTGCTCTTGAGAGCTTTTTGGCTTGATTCTTCCTGTGATTGAGAGTGCTAAGATGTACGGGAGACCATCCTTAACCATCTTGGATTGATTCCTCCCACGAAATCTTCTCAATCACCGTTTTCGCATTTCGCTCGGTTTTGAAGCACCCTTTGTTCAAACTGAAAAAGATAGGAACTTTGGTATGGATCTCTGCAATATTTGATTTGAATAGGTTTCTAATATCTTTAAGAAGGTGTGTCTCAAATTTCGTGGAGTTTGACCTTACGGATCAAAAGTTAGACCGATTTGAGTTTTGGTTTTCGGGCTGTCTGTGGTGATTTTGGTGTTCATCGTCAGGCTGGCGGTCAGACCGCCAATATCAGAGGTCAGACCGCCCCATGGAGAGGTCAGACCGCCGTTCTAAGAGGTCTAACCGCCCAACTCTTTGTGAATTGAGTTTTTGGTAATTTTGGTTGTTTTGCGTCGGGGTTTTGATTGGATTCAATATAAGTCTTCCACTGTGCTTGTATATTGATCTTCATAGCTTTTATAGCTATTAGAGTGAAATTAGTATTGAATTCAATTAAGATGAAAAATGTTCGTGCTCCTATTCACGCCCCCTCTAGTCGCCTTTTCGGTCCTACAGATGAAGAAGAACGAGTTTCGTGAGCTACAACAATGAAACATGTCAGTAAGTGAATAAGTCAACAAGTTCACTCAACTGGCCCGCTACACTCAAGAAGATGTTGCCACAGATGACGCATGTCAGAAACATTTCAAATGGGGACTCAACCCAAGTCTGAAGGTGCAAGCTGTTGGCAACTACTATGTTCATTTTCAGCATATGGTTGGCAAGGCCATGCTCATAGAGGAGTCTCATCGTGAGCTAGAAGAGTCTCGCAAGAGGAAGATGATACAACATGGAGCTCACTAGAATCATCCGCAGAGAGCTAGAATCAACGTGCAGCATCCTATCCATTTCACCCCTCCGGTCGTGTTCAGGACAACCCCACCGGCACCTCACCCAACTATTTCAGGATTACGCAACTTCAACAACAACAGCAACCAACCGTAAAGAAACAACAATCCAGCTACAGGAGTCACCTGTTTCAACTGCCACGAGATATGTCACTACGCCAACAATTGCACACGGAAGCAAGTTCCAACGCCAGTTCATTTCAATTTGGGAGCTACTCCGACCAGGACCCCTATGCCAGGAGCAAGACATGGAGCGCCCTAGACCCCAAATCTAGCCACCAAGAGTCTATCGCCTTTTGGGAGAGGTTGTGTGAACCATGTTACAACAGAGGAAGCCCAGTCAGCAACAGACGTTGTACTAGCTAAGTTCTTGGTTAACTCAGCACATTCTATTGTTTTGTTTGATTCTGGATCATCGTATTTCTTTGTTTCTCAGAGTTTTGTTGCAAAACAGCAACTAAAGGCTATGTCTCTTAAAACTACTTTATTGGTTTAATCCCTGGTTTGGAGTTGAGTACAAATCAAGGATGCCCAAAGGTTAAAGTGATTATAGGAGCAGTAGAATTCCAAGCCAACCTCATAGTCATAGACACCAAGTACTTAGATTTGATTTTGGGAATGTATTGGTGTGGATATCATGAGGATATGCTCACGATCTTAGGATGATTATACAATTGGCAATAGCGTTGAAGGTTTGTCGAAACACTCGTTTTTGGCGAAGTTAAAATGCGGTCAGGCCTCATGTGAGCACCCGGATTTATTAGGCTCATAATACTTAGTCATCCAATTGACCCTAGTATTATCAACCAAATAAACCCAGTCTCGAGAGATGTATACTTCCCAGAATGCAGTATACATACCTCACAACAAAAGAATGTATCAATTCCATACAACACATAGTACATAAGCAACAAACCAGAAGTTAATATTAATATGGAATGGCTATTACAACAGAGGGGCCCTTAGGCCAAATAGCAACAATTCTAAAAAGATAACAGCGGAAGCAAAAGTGCCATAAAGATGGCTATAACACAAAGCCAATCAGTGTGCCTTAACCCCTAGGCATCTGACCGGACCGCCAAGCTAGCCGTCGAAGAAGCTGCAACACGCAGGACAAAAGTGAGGCTCTAGGATCTCACCCTCTCCCTCTGCAACAAAAGCCACAAAATGCCACAACCAGGCGAGATGAGTACATAAAGTACTCCATAAGACTTACGTGTAAGATAACAGGCCTATAACATATGCTACATGCAAGCTTTATGTAAGTGGAGGTTGTATGTCTCATTTAGCATAAAGCAACATTTATTTGCAATAACATAATAGATTGAAGGCAATTTGGCAAAGCATTTTTAATTGTTGAAATAACAACGTGATAATACATAATAACAACAACATGAACAACCTAGAAGTGACTAACCCATTAGTCACCACAACAATAGCATGAACTCCCCGTTCATACCAACCAAGTCAAGTTTTAATTAAATGTTGTAGTCTAGTTCTCACGGGCGTATCCGGCGTGTCCATAACCTAGGGCGAGGCTATTGAATAGTTTTATCCCTGGGGTGTACCACTGTACCCACACGTCAGACCGCCTTTCCTTTAAGCACACTTCGAAGGTATGCTTGCACGACAGCTAAGTCCTCTGAGACATTTCCAATGGACAATGCTAATTCTGAGTCGCACAACCCACGGGAGAAGGAGACATTAGGCGACCTACCGGAAGCTAATGCTCCCTCCCACACCACACACACACATTTTATCTTTAAAACCACCAACCGAGCGACCCCAATTAACACCCTCCAAAGTACTTAGTCAAGAGGGTCCCATTTCCCCCTCGTGTGGTTAGTCATAATATGCTCAGTACGGGAGGCGCAAGTAACTCGGTCCTTAGGGACTTAGGCATACTTCCACAATCCAAAAACCACACCATTCATCCAATATGCCCAAGTCTAAACAATCTTTTATTTTCAGATTTTTACTTTACAAATTAACAAAGCACAAGTGCTGGACATAAAGGAGTAATATTTAGATTTGTGTGATCAAGACCATCGACTAAGCCGATGATCGCCCATTTCTACCGTTATCTAAGCATTGCTAAGCATTTGAAATCACAACTACTAAGTGATAGGAGTTCATCCACGAACTCCAACCACAGCAAATAACCTAGGCTCATGGTAGTAAAGACATGGTATTCCTACAGATTATGCAACTATAGGATCCACTAACCATAATTAAAACAAAGTAGCAATGCATACATAGAGTTTAAACAACATAATAGACTTGCAAATATAGGATGAATCATGGTCAAACTGCTTGCCTGGCTGTTGAGGGTCACTTTGTTGCGGAGGATCGTTCTCGGGATTACCACAAATGTCGAACCCTAACGAAAAGGCGATAAAGAGTCGATAAGAATAAAGAAAAGCAACAAGACCCAACAGCAAAAGTTCTCCGAATGATTTGAAATTTTTATAGCAGCAAGGTATTGATTTAACATGAATATAGAAACAAGAATCAACTGATTTGGATCTTTAATGCAAAAGATATGATCAAAACAATTCAATTCGGCCAGAAAAATCCAATTTAAATTAAAAGGGCTACTGTTCATAAAATATTTTCTAGGGGTCTTCTGGACATGAAATTTTTACGGTAGATAGGTAATGACATTCTAAGACTAATGGAAGTGGTTTCAACTCTTTTGGAGTTACATTGCAACTTCTACAATTTTTAAAGACAAGAACTTGAACAAAATTATAATGCATAATTATTTCTCCTAGACACAGTAACATGTTCAAAACTATTTTTCCTAGCAAGTTCATTAATGGAGGAATCCAACAAACTTGGATTCACTCCAAAATCAGTTACAGAGAATTAGTTATGTATTTTACAAGTTACAATGATTTTTAGAGAAACAATTAAAGCCTATGCAAAGTCAAAGTTAATTCTGGACATTATTGCAACTAAAACATAATTATAACTATTTTTAGATTGAAGTGTAGGTAATAACAGAATTAACAAAGTTGAGTTTAGCTAAAAAGGATTTATATTGAATTTGTTATGCATTTTTCAATTTAACAGAAATTTTATTGCAATTAATAAAGCTGAGAATGATTAAAATCTAATTTCATGCTTTTCTGGAGTCATATTAATCTCCTAAACATTTTTAGATTAAAGTTGAGGTTATAACAGGATTAACACAACTGGAATCATCTAAAAATGAATTAACATGAAAAAGATATGCATTTCTAAAGATTAATACCTTTTTCAGTTTGAAAATAAAGCCCTCGGGAATTAATAAACTCAAATCGACGTGGCCGATTATGGGCCGCTGATCCTAGATCCTACGGCCTACGTTGAATCGGGCGCGACGCGTTTGAAATCCAGCAGCTTGGTGGAGGCGGTGGTCGTGGGCGTTGATCTTGAGATGGGCGGCTCACGACCACGCCACACGATGAACTACAAATGTCGGCGAATCTCAACCACGGATCGCGAAGCGGACGGTCCATAGTGGACAAAGAACAAAACGCGGTGAGATCTAAGCCGCACATCCACGAAATGGAGGCGCAAGGAGCCACGTCGACTCGACCGAAAAAGCAGCGACGGCGCGTCCGACAACGACCCCGACGCGCTCCACGGCTCATCGCCGGCGACACAGGCCACGGCGGCGCGTGCCAAGGTTACCTACGGTGCACAATAGCACCGTGGTCACGCCCGCACCACTCACACTCATTGGAGTGGTGGGCGGCAGCGACGGCGAGGAGCGGCGGCGATGCTGACGAAACGACGACAGCAACATTCAGCTCCGCAGCGGCTAAACCAGCGGGTGCCAAAGCCACTAAGGACTACCAGGAGCATACCTGGAGGTCGCGGAGGGGCAGGAGAGGTCGGAGGAGCACTGGCGGCGGAGAGGCTTGCGGCGATGGAGACGAAGACGCGAGAAGAGTGACTGGGCCGTCGGTGAGACCGCGTCATCGGGAAGGTTCCGCACCTCCCACCGATGCTACCAGAGGAAGGAATCGAAGGAGGAGCACTCACCGTCGTTGGAGCGAAGAGGGTGCTCACGACCGCAAAGAAATCCGAATTCGCCGCTACGGAGAGGCAAACCAATCGGAGTTAGGTGCTTACTCCGGGGAGGGAAGAGGAAGGAAGGAAACAGAGAAGGAGCAAGGGCGCCACAGAGCACCGGTTCACCAAGCGAGCTTCACAGGCGAAAATGGCGGCGAGTGCGATGGTTGTTTGGAGCTCCGGCAAAGCGAGTGGGTGCTAGCTAGAGCTCTTGGGTGTCGAAAGAAGCCCAAGGAGGATGCCAAGGAGCTTAAGTAGCAACGGAGGAGAGAACAACGGTAGGGAGCCTCGGGTGCTCTGACCGGTCGAGAGAGCGGCGAGGCGATGGGAGCGAGTGAGCTCGGCGACCACAGGGCGGTGCTGTGGCGCATTAATCGCGAAGTCCGTTGGCGAAGCGAAGACGCGACAGACGCTGCGCCCCACGACTTACTCTGCCCATGGCGCCGAGCGGGCTCTCGTCGCCTTGGAGGAGGAGGACGACGAGCGGCGACCCTCCGATTTTGATCGAGTGGTGAGGATAGATAGACGGCGAAGGGTATGCGATCGTGGGCCACACGATGAGAATCAACGGTCCACGAGTGGCGCCAGCGCCCGAGCCGCTTCGGTGCAACTAGGTGGCTGGACCAAGACCGATGGCTTGAGTCGACACGGGCTCGAGCCCGAACAACAGTGAAACCCTAAATGAGTTTAGAATGTACAGCAGACTTTGGAGATTTATTTGAGGCATCAAACCAACTCTAAAATTATGAAATTTTTACAGGAGCTCTATGACTAACATATTAACCTCCCATAAAATTTTCAGAGATGTTTGTGCAATATATTTCCCTCAATAAATTCCAGAAGGATAGAAACTAGGGTTTGACCAGACTTTTGACTGGTTTGACCTGCCCTAAAATATTCAAACAATTTCTAAAAATTGTGATAAAATTCAGAGGGCTTCAAGTCACCCAAGGAACTTGGGAAAAATATTTACAGAGGTTTGGCACAAGATTTCCCAAGGAGGTTTTTGATAGGAGTGAATTGGAGAATTTGATTTTTGAGTTTTGATTTTCTATAATTCCTTTGCAAGAATTACAGATTTGGGCAAGCATTCCCATTTGAAGAAAAAGTTTTAATTTCTCCTCATTTTCATTACATTTGAGACACACACTTAAGTTTGGGATGTTACAAAATCTCCCCTCCTTACAGAAATCTCGTCCCGAGATTTGGCTCACTCGGTAAAGAAAGATGGATAGTCCGCACGCAGACGATCTTCCCTTTCCCAAGTAGCCTCATCCTCAGAATGGTTCGACCACTGAACTTTAAGGAACTTGATGGAACGATTCCTAGTCCTTCGTTCAGCCTCATCGAGTATGCGAACAGGGTGCTCGCGATAGGTCAAATCTGGTTGGACATCGAGAGTCTCCAACGGAGTTTCCTCAGTTGGAACACGGAGGCACTTCTTTAGCTGGGATACATGGAAGACATCATGTACCCCCTCAAGTGCAGATGGCAACTCCAACTTATAGGCAACAGCTCCCTTCTTCTCGATAACGCGGTAGGGACCGACATATCGAGGAGCTAACTTGCCCTTGACGCCGAAACGTTGATGGCCCTTCAAAGGAGAGACTTTGAGATAAACAAAGTCATTGGGCTCAAAGCTCAACTCACGACGCCGGCGATCCGCATAGCTCTTTTGCCTGGATTGAGCATGCGCAAGCAGCGCCACGAATAAAATTTGGACTGGCGCTCGGCCTCATTGATCGAGTCCGCCAAAGAGAGGTCTCTCACGGTCTCGACCAGTTCAACGGGTTCTACACTTTCTCCGTATAAGGCCTCGAAAGGTGCCATCGAGGCGGCTTTGGCTTGTTGTTGTAGGAAAACTTCGTGAATGGTAAGCATTTCTCCCAATGCCTCCCATAGGAAAGGACACAAGCACGAAGCATGTCTTCCAAAACCTGGTTAACCCTTTCGGTTTGACCATCGGTTTGGGGATGATATCAGGTCTTTGAAAACAAACAGGTCCCCATAGCCTCTTGCAAACTATGCCAAAAGCGAGAGGTGAAAAGAGAACCACGATCCGAGACGATCGTCTTGGGCACACCATGCAAGCACACGATCACGAGAAACATAGAGATCTCGCCAATTGGCTAACAGAAATCTTAGTCCGCACCGCAAGAAATGTGCCACCTTGGACAACCGATCGATGATGACCCAAATGGAATCCTTACCCTGGTGTTAAGGGTAGACCGGTGATAAAATCCATACCGATCGAATCCCACTTCCACTCGAGAATAGGCAAAGGTCAAGAAGCGATCTGCTGACGCCGATGCTCGGCCTTGACACGACGACACACGTCGCACTCGACAACGAACCGCGATCTCCTCTTCATGCGAGTCCACCAAAATCTCTGGCGGAGATCGATACATCTTGGTGGCCCCGGATGAATAGACAAAAGCGAATCATGGGCTTCGCGGAGAATCAAATTCCGCAACCCCATGTCCTTTGGAACCACAAGGCGTTGCCCGAACCTCACAACACCATGCTCATCCTCAGAAAAGCACTTAGTTGTTCCGTTCTTGACATTTTCCTTGATGTGGCTCACACCATCGTCCATTGCTGGCGGACTTGATCCGATCCACCAAGGTCGGTTGCACAACCAAGGTAGCGAGGAACCATGCTCAACTAACCCAAGGTTAAGACGCTGGAACTCCTCTGAAGAGTGGGCGAACGCTCTGGAGCAATAAGGCATTACAATGCACTTACGTTGGCGCGATCGGCAGCGACATTAGCCTTGCCGGATGGTAGTGAATACCCATATCATAATCCTTGATCAGCTCAACCATCTCCTTTGCACGAGGTTCAGTCGGGTTGGGTGAACAAATACTTTAAGCTTTTGTGATCCGAATACACTTCTAGCGATTCCGATTAGGTAATGTCGCCAAATCTTAAGTGCATGAATCACAGCGGCTAGCTCCAAATCATGAGTAGGGTAGTTGAGTTCATGAGGTCTCAATTGCCTTGATGCATAGGCCACTACCTTGCCTTCTTGCATAAGGACACAACCGAGGCCTCGACGAGAAGCATCGCAATAGATATCGGTCGCTATGGATATCGGGAAGAACGAGGGCGGGAGCGGTGGTCAAACACTTCTTGAGTATTTGGAAACTTTCCATACAAGCCTTAGACCACAAGAACTTCGGTCCTTCTTGAGCAACTCCGTCATCGGCCAGCGATCTTGGAGAAGTTCTCGATAAGCGGCGATAGTATCCCGCTAAACCAAGAAAACTCCGCACCTCGGTAACGAAGTGGGCGGACTCGAGAAAGAACATCGTCGACCTTGCTAGGATCAGCAGCTCGCCTCGGCTGAAAGAACATGGCCTAAGAAGGCTACTTCCTTCAACGAGAATGCACACTTGTGAACTTGGCGTCTGGTGGTGCTCACGCAGACTTGCTCAACACAAGCGGATGCTCGGCGTGTTCCTCATCGTTCTTGGAGTAGATAAGAATATCATCGATGAAGACCACAACAAACTTATCCAAATACTCCATGAATACCGAATTCATGAGGTTCATGAACAAAGCAGAGCATTGGTTAAGCGAATGACATGACGGTGTACTCGTACAAGCCGTAGCGAGTAGAAACGCCGTCTTTGGAATATCCTCAGTCGAATCCGAACTTGATGATATCCCACTCTCAAATCAATCTTGGAAAACTCGAGCTCCGGTTAATTGATCGAAGAGATCGTCGATCTTGAGACAATGGATACTTGTTCTTCTAGTCACTTCATTAAGCGGGCGGTAATCAACGACATCGTAAAGTACGAATCCTTCTTCTTTACGAAGATTTTTGGACAACCCCAAGGAGATGAGCTAGGCGGATGAAACCCTTCTCTTGCAGCTCACTTAAGCGCTTCTTGACTCTACCAACTCGTTCGGAGGCATCCGACACGCCTCTTAGAAATAGGGGCGATGCAGGAGCCAACTCAATGACAAACTCGAGATCTCGAACTGGTGGCATCCTGGAAGATCATCGGAAAGACATCAATGAAGTCACAAACTGTTGGGACTTCATTAATATCTAAACGGACTTCGCCGAGGGCGAAGAGATGTGGACCTAGCAACCGGCGAGAAGGAAACGCGAACACCGAAGGACTAGAAAGAGAGACGGACTTCTTGGCGCAATCGATTTGCCCCATATGACGAGACAACCAATCCATACCAAGAATCACGCCCGGACTTCGCGGACTTGAGGAGAATAAGATTACGAGAATCCAACTCCCTCAATCTCGATGGGGACATCCCTACACTCAAGCTCGGCTCTCAACTCCGACCCGGAGAGCGAATGAGTAGCGGGACCGACAATGGAGAGAAAAGAAGCTCCCCAACAGCGGCAAAAGACTCGAAGCGAAAGAATGAGGCGCTCTGAATCAAACAAAAGCGATGGCAGGATGAGAGTTAACAAAAAGCGTACCTAGCACAGCGTCGGGTGCCTCTGAGCCTCCTCGCGGTGATAGCGTTGACGCGACCACTACCCACGCCTTGGGTAGCGGGACGATCTTCGGTCTGCGAAGATCCACCTCGGCCGCGTCCTCCATTAGGGCGAGGGCTCGCTCCGATCTTCTTAGGGCATTGGTTCGCATAATGCCCCTTCAGTTGCATGCAAAACAAGTGACACGGCGCGGGTTATGGAACCGCTCTGCTGACTTCATGGCGCCGTGGTAGAACACGACTGCGACGAACGAAACGAAAGGTGACCTCGGGGTCTTGGCGAGGCTGGAACCCCGAGGCGCCCGGCGAGGGCGGGAGGAATGGACTTGGAAGACTTGTAAGTCTCCACTTGCGCTTCTACGGAATCCATAAGCTCTCGAGCCGCATGCTTTCGACGATGGCCTTGTCGACCAAGGCACAGAAATCGAGAAAGTCGACAATGGATAGCTTGTCCTTGACTCCTCGGACAAGCCACGCTGAACTTGGCACCTTAGCCATATCGGTGGCCACATCCTCGGGAGCATAATGAGCTAGATGGTTGAACTTCGTAGACATACTCCATGGTGAGCTACGCCCTTGCTTGGCGCAAGAAACTCACCTTCTTGATCTCCATCAAGCCGGCAGGATGTGAGCCCGACGGAAGGCAGTACGAAACTCCTCCCACGAGACGGTGTGGTCCTCGGGCTGCATGGCGAGAAAATTCTCCCACCATGACAAAGCTGCACCCTCAAGCTGGTGCGATGCAAACAGCGCCTTCTCGTGCTCCTGGCACTGCGCTATCTTGAGCTTCGCTCCACGCACAAGCCAATAATCGCGCATCAAGCGGGTCCTCAGACCGGGAAAAGGTAGGGGGCTGGGTACGAAGGAACTCAGCAAGACCCCCACGAGACTGATGGGCATTCCCTTGCCCAGATCCTGAAGCTCCGGAAAGTGCAGTGGTGTTGCGCGCGATGACGTCCAGTAGAACTCTCCTGTCATCCGCGCGGTTGCGCTCAATCTGCAGAAGGACCTCGGCCATGGTCGGAGGAGGAGGAAGCTCCTCGTCCGGACCAGCTGACTGGCCTTGGCCGCTACGAGTGCGTCCGGCCATCCTGTTACAAGAAATTTTGGTTAGCAACTAGACTCGAAAAACAAAGCCTTAAAGAAAGCAAAAAGCGATCGACTAGGGGAATGGAATATCACCCTAAACGAAAGCCAAAACAGCGAGTAAATCAACTTTAGAAGCTTCTAAAAGACTCTCAAAACAGCCAAGAAACACCAAAAACAAGGCTCAACTTCTCAACTCAACTAACCCGTATTGAATAAACGAGTAATTGATCGAGAAGATTAAAATTCAGATTGTAAGATGAGATCTAGAACTATTAGAGAGCAAGGTTAAAACAGCGAGATAAGTGTTAGATACTTAGCTAACTAGTATCACATCTTACCCTTTTTCATTCCCACAAGTTTTAGTTGAATTAACCTCTCATTATTTATCCTAATTAGAAACCTTTGAGATTGCTGTCCGGAAATTTGATGCTTGCTGTCCAGATTTAGCATCAAGCTCCTCGTCGAATCACCGACTCGAACTTCAAGACCTTGTAGTGGGCAGCTCACACTTAAATTTGCCAATCTCATTGGTTCTCCCAAAACCCAATTAATCGACAACAACTATTGTGTAGAAGGAAGAGAGGAAAACAACTTTTAAAACTCAAATTAGAGTGAGATGAGAAGAAAGCTAAGATAGGTAAGGAGTAAAATCCGAGAATTACTTAAGCTTTCAAAACTCATTTATACTTTGAAAATAGGTTTTCAAAATATCCTAAAGATGACCAAGCTTGCGTTACTACGGTCAGGATGGCTCTGATACCAACTTTTGTGAGCACCCGGATTTATTAGGCTCATAATACTTAGTCATCCAATTGACCCTAGTATTATCAACCAAATAAACCCGGTCTCGAGAGATGTATACTTCCCAGAATGCAGTATACATACCTCACAACAAAAGAATGTATCAATTCCATACAACACATAGTACATAAGCAACAAACCAGAAGTTAATATTAATATGGAATAGCTATTACAAAAGAGGGGCCCTTAGGCCAAATAGCAACAATTCTAAAAAGATAACAGCGGAAGCAAAAGTGCCATAAAGATGGCTATAACACAAAGCCAATCGGTGTGCCTTAACCCTAGGCATCTCGACGGACCGCCAAGCTAGCCGTCGAAGAAATTGCAACACGAGGACAAAAGTGAGGCTCTAGGATCTCACCCTCTCCCTCTGCAACAAAAGTCACAAAATGCCACAACCACGGGCGGATGAGTACATAAAGTACTCCATAAGACTTACGTGTAAGATAACAGGCCTATAACATATGCTACATGCAAGCTTTATGTAAGTGGAGGTTGTATGTCTCATTTAACATAAAGCAACATTTATTTGCAATAACATAATAGATTGAAGGCAATTTGGCAAAGCATTTTTAATTGTTGAAATAACAACGTGATAATACATAATAACAACAACATGAACAACCTAGAAGTGACTAACCCATTAGTCACCACAACAATAACATGAACTCCCGTTCATACCAACCAAGTCAAGTTTTAATTAAATGTTGTAGTCTAGTTCTCACGGGCGTATCCGGCGTGTCCATAACCTAGGGCGAGGCTATTGAATAGTTTTATCCCTGCGGGGTGTACCACTGTACCCACACGTCAGACCGCCTTTCCTTTAAGCACACTTCGAAGGTATGCTGCACGGCTAAGTCCTCTGAGACATTTCCAATGGACAATGCTAATTCTGAGTCGCACAACCCACGGGAGAAGGAGACATTAGGCGACCTACCGGAAGCTAATGCTCCTCCCACACCACACACACACATTTTATCTTTAAAACCACCAACCGAAGCGACCCCAATTAACACCCTCCAAAGTACTTAGTCAAGAGGGTCCCATTTCCCCTCGTGTGGTTAGTCATAATATGCTCGATCGGAGGCGCAAGTAACTCGGTCCTTAGGGACTTAGGCATACTTCCACAATCCAAAAACCACACCATTCATCCAATATGCCCAAGTCTAAACAATCTTTTATTTTCAGATTTTTACTTTACAAATTAACAAAGCACAAGTGCTGGACATAAAGGAGTAATATTTAGATTTGTGTGATCAAGACCATCGACTAAGCCGATGATCGCCCATTTCTACCGTTATCTAAGCATTGCTAAGCATTTGAAATCACAACTACTAAGTGATAGGAGTTCATCCACGAACTCCAACCACAGCAAATAACCTAGGCTCATGGTAGTAAAGACATGGTATTCCTACAGATTATGCAACTATAGGATCCACTAACCATAATTAAAACAAAGTAGCAATGCATACATAGAGTTTAAACAACATAATAGACTTGCAAATATAGGATGAATCATGGTCAAACTGCTTGCCTGGCTGTTGAGGTCACTTTGTTGCGGAGGATCGTTCTCGGGATTACCACAAATGTCGAACCCTAACGAAAAGCGATAAAGAGTCGATAAGAATAAAGAAAAGCAACAAGACCCAACAGCAAAAGTTCTCCGAATGATTTGAAATTTTTATAGCAGCAAGGTATTGATTTAACATGAATATAGAAACAAGAATCAACTGATTTGGATCTTTAATGCAAAAGATATGATCAAAACAATTCAATTCGGCCAGAAAAATCCAATTTAAATTAAAAGGGCTACTGTTCATAAAATATTTTCTAGGGTCTTCTGGACATGAAATTTTTACGGTAGATAGGTAATGACATTCTAAGACTAATGGAAGTGGTTTCAACTCTTTTGGAGTTACATTGCAACTTCTACAATTTTTAAAGACAAGAACTTGAACAAAATTATAATGCATAATTATTTCTCCTAGACACAGTAACATGTTCAAAACTATTTTTCCTAGCAAGTTCATTAATGGAGGAATCCAACAAACTTGGATTCACTCCAAAATCAGTTACAGAGAATTAGTTATGTATTTTACAAGTTACAATGATTTTTAGAGAAACAATTAAAGCCTATGCAAAGTCAAAGTTAATTCTGGACATTATTGCAACTAAAACATAATTATAACTATTTTTAGATTGAAGTGTAGGTAATAACAGAATTAACAAAGTTGAGTTTAGCTAAAAAGGATTTATATTGAATTTGTTATGCATTTTCAATTTAACAGAAATTTTATTGCAATTAATAAAGCTGAGAATGATTAAAATCTAATTTCATGCTTTTCTGGAGTCATATTAATCTCCTAAACATTTTTAGATTAAAGTTGAGGTTATAACAGGATTAACACAACTGGAATCATCTAAAATGAATTAACATGAAAAAGATATGCATTTCTAAAGATTAATACCTTTTTCAGTTTGAAAATAAAGCTCTCGAATTAATAAACTCAAATCGGCGTGGCGATTATGGGCGCTGATCCTAGATCCTCGGCCACGTTGAATCGGGCGCAGCGTTTGAAATCCAGCCTTGGTGGAGGCGATGGTCGTGGGCGTTGATCTTGAGATGGGCGGCTCACGACCACGCCTACCTGATGAACTACAAATGTCGGCGAATCTCAACCACGGATCGCGAAGCAGACGGTCCATAGTGGACAAAGAACAAAACGCGGTGAGATCTAAGCCGCACATCCACGAAATGGGGCGACAAGGAGCCACGTCGACTCGGCCAGCAGCGGCAGCGCGTCCAAACCGCGACTTCGACAGCTCCACGGCTCATCGCCGGCGACCACGAGCCGCGGCGGCGCGTGCCAAGGTTACCTCTGGTGCACAATAGCATCGTGGTCACGCCGCACCACTCACACTCATTTGAGTGGATGGAAGCGCGGCATGAGCGGCGAGAGAGCGGCGGCGATGCTACTGAAGCACGCAGCGGCAACATTCAGCTCATGCGGCTAAACCGGCGGGTGCCAAAGCCACTAAGGACTACCAGAGCATACACGGAGGTCGCGGAGGCGAGGAGAGGTCGAGGAGCGGCGGCGAGAGGCTTGCGGCGGTGGAGACGAAGACGCGAGAGAGTGACTGGGCCGTCGGTGAGACCGCGTCATCGGGAAAGGTTCCGCACCTCCTCACCGATGCTACAGAGGAAGGAATCGAAGGAGGAGCACTCACCGTCGTTGGAGACGAAGAGGTGCTCACGACCGCAAAGAAATCGAATTCGCCGCTACGGAGAGGCAAACCAATCGGAGTTAGGTGCTTACTCCGGAGGGAAGAGGAAGGAAGGAAACAGAGAAGGGAGCAAAGGCGCCACAGAGCACCAGTTCCCAAGCGAGCTTCACGAGGCGAAAATGGCGGCGAGGTGCGGTGGTTGTTTGGAGCTCGGCAAAGGCGAGTGGGTGCTAGCTAGAGCTCTTGGGTGTGCGAAAGAAGCCCAAGGAGGATGCCAAGGAGCTTAAGTAGCAACGGAGGGAGAGAACAACGGTAGGGAGCCTCGGGTGCTCTGGCCGTCGAGAGAGCGGCGAGGCGATGGGAGCAGTGAGCTCGGCGACCACAGGGGCGGTCTGTGGCGCGCATTTAATGCGAAGTCCGTTGGCGAAACGAAGACGCGACAGACGCGCTGCGCCCCGACGACTTTTCTGCCCATGGCGCCGACGCGGAGCTCTCGTCGCATGAGCCGGAGGAGGACGACAAGCGGCGACCCTCCGATTTTGATCGAGTGGTGAGGATAGATAGCGGCGAAGGGTATGCGATCGTGGGCCACACGATGAGAATCCAACGGTCCACAGTGGCGCCAGCGCCGAGCCCTTCGGTGCAACTAGGTGGCTGGACCAAGACCGATGGCTTGAGTCGGACACGGGCTCGAGCCCAGCAACAGCAGTGAAACCCTAAATGAGTTTAGAATGTACAGCAGACTTTGGAGATTTATTTGAGGCATCAAACCAACTCTAAAAATTATGAAATTTTTACAGGAGCTCTATGACTAACATATTAACCTCCCATAAAATTTTCAGAGATGTTTGTGCAATATATTTCCCTCAATAAATTCCAGAAGGATAGAAACTAGGGTTTGACCAGACTTTTGACTGGTTTGACCTGCCCCTAAAAATATTCAAACAATTTCTAAAAATTGTGAGAAAATTCAGAGGGGCTTCAAGTCACCCAAGGAACTTGGGAAAAATATTTACAGAGGTTTGGCACAAGATTTCCCAAGGAGGTTTTTGATAGGAGTGAATTGGAGAATTTGATTTTTGAGTTTTGATTTTCTATAATTCCTTTGCAAGAATTACAGATTTGGGCAAGCATTCCCATTTGAAGAAAAAGTTTTAATTTCTCCTCATTTTCATTACATTTGAGACACACACTTAAGTTTGGGATGTTACACCTCAGGCGGTCAGACCGGCCAAGGTGGTGGTCAGACCGGCCTATGTGGCGGTCAAACTGGCCATCATTGGTGGTCAGACCGGCCAAGCCTCCGGTCAGTGGCTGGCGGTCAAACCGACCAATGGCAGCGGTCTGACCAGCCATAAAGAAATTTTGAGTTTGGAGCTGGGCCAAAAATAGAGGATGTAGGCAAGAGAGGGGATTCTTCTACACCTGGTCTCAAAAATTTTAGTGCTTTGAGTCAAAAGATCTGTTCGTTTGAAATTTTCAGAGAGTTTCGAATTTCCAGGGTGGAAATTTGGCGAGTTTCGAATTTCCAGGGTGGAAATTTGGCTAAGTCCCTTGCTAGACGGTCATACCAGCCAGGGGGCGATCAGATCGGCCATGGGTGGTGGTCTGACTAGTTTTGACTTGTTTGTCGACCATTTTAGCGGCGATGATTGTTTGGTTAGGTCAAGTTCATTGGTTTCAGTGCATATGTGTTGCATGATGCATATTTTGACTAACGTGGGTCAAGTTGCGAAGAACTTGTTCCTGAAATCGATTTCTTAGTCTATTGTTGTGTAGAACGCTTGGAGGTCAATGGTAGTCAACGACGAGGATGATCGGGACTAGGCTTGGAGAGCTGAGGTTCTGAACGATCGAGGATGCCGGGTGAAGTCAGTGGACTCAAGCATAGCACAAAATGGATAAGAATGACCGAACGGGAAGTTTGGTGCGACGGATTGCATCAAGCGGCGCGGGGGTCGGTGCAAGTGCCATGGTGGTTTTGGTGGGAGCTGAATGGGAGAGACTTGCCGACATGAAGAGAGCCGTTGATCAACCTACACGTGGCGAAGCATGGGATTGCTTCATGAAGATTGGACTCGGTCTTTGGAGAAGGATCGAGAAGGGGTATTTTGGTAACTTCACCTAAATACCGCCTTGATGACCTTTTGCTAACCCGCGGCGTAAGACGGCACAAGGAGAAACAGTTTAGGTCAAGAGAAGATGAAGGCGACGCTTTAAAATGTGTGTGTAAGTGAAACCCGTTTGTGTGTGGGCTTAACGGGTGCCCATTAGGAATATCCTTCTAGAAGCTAGCCTCCGCTATAAATACGGGAGGGTGCTGGTTTAGCATCCCCCAACCCTCATATCTAAAACCCTAGTTTGTGTTTTACAGTTAGGAGAGAGTAGTGGAGAGGTTTGGGTTCTAGGGACTTGGATTGATTGTGTGCTCAAGTGTTGAGCCTTTGTCCTCCTAGATGGAGTGCCTGTAAACCAACATCAATCTCAAATCAATCCAAGCAAGATTCCTCAAGATGAGTTTCTTCTTGTTCTTGCTCTGTATTTTGTGACTTTGGGGATTTCTTTGATCCGTTGGTTTTCCTTTTGTTTCTATCCTGGATCTTGCTTGCTGTGACATGTGGGAATACATCTAAGATCATCTATTACCCACGAGCAAATTTTTAGATCACGTTTTGGTTTTGACTCAGTTTTGAAGAAACCTTCACTCAAACAAAAAAGGTCCAAACTTTGACAATGATCTTCATGATCATTGATTGGAATAGGTTCCTGACATCCTAAAGAAGGTATGTCTCAAGTTTTGTGAAGTTTGGAGTTGTGGATCAAAAGTTAGACCAATTTGTGATTTTGAGCTCGGGCTAATTTTACTGTTCATTGGCCTGGAGGTCAGACCGCCATGTACCTAGAGGTCAGACCGCCCGTGGAGAAGTCAGACAGCCAACTACAAGGAGGTCTGACCGCCCAACTAATTTGGGTTTGAGTTTTTGTGATTTTGGTCTATTTGCTTCGGGGTTTTGATTGGATTCAATACAAGTCTTCCACTGTGCTTGTATATTGATCTTCATAGCTTTCATAGCTATTGGAGTGAAATTAGTATTGAATTCAATCAAGAAAAAAAAGAGATCGTACTCCTATTCACCCCCCTCTAGTCACCTTTTTGGTTCAACAAGTGGTATCGAAGCCCGGTTAGTTCAATCTTGAACTTAACCGGTCATTGAACTTGGCGATGGAGAAGTACTCCACCAAGCCTCATATCTTCGATGGGCTCGACTATGCCTATTGGAAGAATCACATGCGTATCTTCCTTCAGAGCGAAGGTCAAGCTATATAGGAGGTTGTTTAAGCCCTGCTCGTTTTGTCCAAGGTTGCTACGCCGACTTCAGTAGCCCTCTTGGCTAACAACCACGAGGCAAAGAACCTTCTATATGCTGGGCTTGGTAGACAATAGTATGACAGGATTTGCAATCTTGATACCATGCACGAGATTTGGCACACCCTCGAAACCTACCATGAGGGTTCGTCCCAAATTAAGCAAGTACGTCAGACGGTCTACAAGCGAGAATACAACAAGTTCGAGATGCGTCTTGGAGAGAGCATCGATGATGTATTCACTCACTTTAACAAGGTGATTAATTAGATGAGAGCAGTAGACATCGAGTATTCTCAGTCTGAGAATGCCACCCACCTCTTGGCTGCAATCAACACCAAGGAGTGGGAGATGAAGGCTACTGCTATTGAGGAGAATGTCGATCTCTCTAATCTCTCTTTGGAGCTGCTTTATAGCAAGCTCAAGACTCATGAGATCAAGAGAGTTAGTTATCCTAAGAAGGAGAACATGGCTTTGGTGGCTGACCCTCTTAAAAGAATTTCTGATATTTCTTTTGAGTCCTACTCTGGATTTTCATTTGCCTGTTTATCTGCAATCCATGAAGATGAACTTGAGAGTATTCTTGAGGCTGAATTAGCCCTTTTAGCCTGGAAAGTATTCACATGGGCCTATAACAATGTGAGAAATAATAAGAGAGGCGGCCCTGTGACTTGCTATGAGTGTGGAGAGCTCTACCACATTCGAGCGAACTGCCCCAAGCTAAAAGGGAAGGGTAATCATAAGGATGAGAAGGCAGCCTAGAGGAAGCCTCAAGGGAGCAAGTCTAAGTTTGATGCTGCCAAGCTCATGAAGACCGCTCACCGGGTCCTTGCCACTTTTGGAGAGCAATCTATGAGTGATGTGGACTCCGAGAACGAGGAGGATAAGGAGGAGGAGCTCCCTCAAGAGAAGAAGAAAGGGAAGGCAAAAGACTTCACCGGCATGTGCTTCATGGCCGACTCCATCGACATCGATGACACCGATGAGGTACCTCCATCTTATGATGTTCTCTCTGCTAGATATGATACTATCTTTGAGCAACTACTTAGCCAGGATAAGGCGTTAGAGTTCACCATGGCTAGGAACAAGGATTTAGAGTCACAAGTTGATAATCTCACACTAGAACTTGTGAATGCTAAAAATCTTGATGCTGATGAATGTTTATCTTGCTATGCTTTACACTCTGAACTTGCTAAATTACAAACTACTCATGATGTTGCCTTGCACCAACTAGAAAATGCTAGGACTGAGTTAATTGAAGTTAAATCTACTCCATGTGAAAAATACTTAGAATCTAGCAAGTTGGTCGCTTCTGATAAGGCTGAGTCTAGCTTTTGCTCTTTCTGCTTAGAACGTGAACATGAAGTAAAAGACATATTAGAAGCAGTTAGAGCTAAGTATGCCAAGCTTAAGGACAAAATTGATTCTGCTCCTTGTGCTTCATGTGAAGCCCTTAAGCTTGAAGTTGCCATTCATAAGGAGAAGCATGCTAGAGCTATTAAGGCCAAAACTTGTGAATCATGTTTTAACCTTGGAAAAGAATATGCTTATCTTCAGGATACATAGAAAAATTCTCTAAGGGTAAGAAACAGCTAAACTTCATTCTTGACAAGTCAAAAACTCTTTATAAGAAGCAAGGGTTAGGATACAACTTTGCCCAAGACAAGTTCAAACCAAATGTTATTCAAGTTTTGGAAAATGGCTTAGTTGAGTTCAAAACCCAACCTGCAAAAACCATTTTCAAATCTGCAGGTTTTGCCCAACCATCTTTTGAGCCAAAAGGTGCTTCTCCTAGTGGTACCAAGTATCATTGCACCTATTGCAAGAAGAATGGGCATTTTCTTGAGTTCTGTTGGCATAGGTTGAAAAATGCTAGGAGAAATCTTGCTAGAATTTCATCTCATCAACCTAGACTAATATTTGTTTCACATGCTTATCATCATCATGTTCCTAGACAGGATGCTTCTCATGTTCGTGTAACCATTGCTCATGATAGAACCTCAAGTAGGATCAAGGATAGCAATTCTGCTTTGTATACTACTCGCAGACATGTGTCTCAATACTGGGCTCCCAAGTCATGTTTAACTAACCCTAGTATTGAGACACATCGATCTTTTTGTTTAGGTCACGGGTAGGCTACGATAGCAAAAAAACAAAATTTTCTACCACGTAAACCAGGAATCCAAGTAAGTAGATAATCACAGATCGTTACCACCAGACGTGCAGAGCGGCGGAAGAAGGGTTGGAGCAGCCTGGTTCAATGTAGAGCGCATTAATGTAGTGGTCGTAGTTAATCGTCCAGCGTCGAGCACGTCGGTGCGGTGGTCGTGGTCGATCGTCTCCTCCAGCGACCTCTGCAGTTCCTTGTGAAGATCGCGGATCATCCTCAAGCACAACAGCAACCGTAGTAGTGCCTTTACGGTATCCACACGTCCAGGGAAGAAACAACCATACACCGGTGTGCTAGCACCAAGTCGCACGGTAGAGCTCTCAGGAAAATGGCGGCTAGGGTTTCAGTGGAACAACTTAACTCACGACTTTCGTGTGTCTTGTTTGTTATGTTCACCATCCATCCCAATAGCCTCATGCATCTCCTTATATAGTGCTCGTGACGGATCCTATCCGAACACGTTTGATGAATCGTAGCCGTACTGGTTTATTCCAACCCGTTAAGTGTGTGACCCTGTAGGTTCATGCGTAATCGGTTGTGACTCGGAAACCCTTTTCGATCACGAATCATTAGCGGTTCCTAGCAGGACGTAACGATTCCCGAATACACACAAATTATATTGGACAAACCTTAGTGCAATACGATCTACGACCAGGTTCTATCTCTATACGACCAGTTCATATTTGGTCACGACCAGTTCGTAACTCCTTACGACCAGGTTTCGACCACTCTATGATTTTCTTCAACCAGTCTACGACCAGCTTGTATCTCCATACGACCAGTCCATAACTGATCGAACTAAATGACCTACTCATGTATTCTCCCTTTGCCTCACAATGTCTGGTTGAACTCCAGGTGAGATGTTGTGTCATTCATGGACTGTTCAATACTTTCTCGATCGAGTGTCGGATAACTTCACGTGGTCAAGCACTTTGACCACTAGTGGCATGGCCATGCACTTTCTTTATCCGACCACAACGAGGGGCCCAAAGGCATCTCTTCTGTTATGTTAGGAGGGGCAAATCCCATATCTGACCAGTCACATTCCTCCGCATGTTTCATAGCATACCCGAAAGCTATCTTTATAACTACCCAGTTACGAGTAGCGATTGGCTAAGAGTGCTATTACATATGTAGGAAATCATGCTGATCTCAGGTCTAAGAATTATACATCATCATTGCTTGAGACCAACTAACGACATATAGAATCATAACAATCTCAATAGTATCTCAAGGTGGGTCAATCCAACCCCATGTTCTCTAACATGTGTTCACATTATTGATTCGATATCCCTATATCCATGACCGGTGAAACATGGTCATCAATTAATACAATGTGCTGGTCGATAGAGTCAATAGTGTTCCGACCATTGACATCCGACCAGGGATACATTTAGAACGAAATCATATAAGTTAAGAGTTTCACCAATAAGTCACATACTTGTTAATCTTCATAACCAATGATTCATTCAAGGAACAGGATAACACATTATCCAATATTATGAACATAATGAAATACAATCATCTCTATGATTGCCTCTAGAGCATATTTCCAACACTTTTGTGTCTTGATTTTTAGGATCGCCGTGGAAGGGGGAAGAACACATGGTTCGTCAACTCCGGCTGTTCACGTCACATGACCGGAGACTCAAGATGGTTCAGCTCCTTCATGCGGTCGACGGGTGATGACTTCATCACCTTTGGAGATGATACACAAGGGTGGATTTAAGGAATGAGATCGATCAGGGTGAACGACAAATTCATCCTGAAGGACGTCACTCTTGTGGACAAGCTAAGGTATAACTTGCTTTCTGTCTCACAACTTCTTGATGATGGCTATGAGACTAGATTTAAGAAAAATACTTGTCGTATGCTTGATTCAGCTGGTGAGCTTGTTTTTGGGATTTCTAGAGTTGGTAGGATATTTGGAGCTGACTTTTCTGAATCTCTTGCTGGTTCTCTCAAGTGTTTGATTGCATCTTCTTCTGAGTTCTGACTTTGGCACCATCGTTTGGGGCACATTGGTTTTGATCATCTGACACGAGTTAGCAGCCTTGATCTCATGAGAGGTTTGCTCAAACTCAAAGCCGTCAAGGATACTGTATGTGTGCTACATAAGCATGGCAAGCAAGTTGCCGCCTCACACCCTTCATTGACTATTGTCATCACTAACGGACCGGGACAATTGCTTCACATGGATACTGTTGGTCCTGCTAGGGTTTGGTTAGTCGGTGGCAAATGGTATATTCTTGCCATAGTCGATGATTTTTCGAGATACTCTTAGGTGTTCTTTCTTGCTTCGAAGGATGAAGCTTTTGATCATTTTTATGATCTTGTTCTTCGCAACCTTCGAACTTCCCGGTGCCTTGAGAGCGATCCATGATGACAATGGCACGAGTTCAAGAATACCTCATTTGCCTCTTTCTGTGCTGAGCGTGGTATTGAGCATTAGTTCTCTTCTCCACACGTCCCTCAACAAAATGGCGTGGTGGAAAGGAAGAACAGAACCTTAGTCGAGATGGCTAGGATGATGCTAGATGAGTATAGCACTCCGAGGAGGTTTTGGGCCGAAGCTATTGCTACAGTTTGCCATATTGCCAATCGTGTCTTCTTGAGACCGTCTTTGGGCAAGACATCATATGAGCTTCGACTTGGTAGAAAACCCTCTATTTCTCATTTTCGAGTTTTTGGAGCTAAGTGTTTCATTCTCAAGACAGGAAATCTAGATAAATTTGAATCAAGAGCTTCTGATAGTTTATTTCTGGGTTATGCTGCACATTCGAGGGGTTTTCGGGTTTTTAATGTTGAGACTAATGTTGTCTAGGAGACATGTAATGTCACTTTTGATGAGGCTAGCCCAGAGAGCATTTTTGTAGAGGAAGATGATGATGGAGTCGATGACACTACTACAGAAAAGGTCTTCACAGACGGTTTCTGGAGCCATCTGAGTTTATGGGTCAGTGATGACTGAGGTCATCACAGATGGTTTTGGAACCGTCTGTAATGCATGATATCACAGACGGTCTGTATATAGAACCGTCTGTGATAACTATATATCACAGACGGTTCGTGTTTAAAACCGTCTATGATATATATATATATATATATATATATATATATATATATATATATATATATATATATATATATATATATATATATATATATATATATATATACCTCAAGCAATGGTGCTTGTGCCTTTAAAATCGGTTTCATATATATATATATATATATCGTTTGTAGTCTGACCACTTTCGAGGGGTCGTGAGGGAGGATGACACAGCTACCACAGGCAACCTCATTGAGCCCCTGCAAATTCAAGAATTAAGGCTGCAAGAGAAAGCGCATGGACATACAATTACCTGGATATCGTCGATAGGTAATTGGACTTGACATCAAGGAATGGTTTGTCGCTGATACATGAAGCCACTTCCCAGTCGGATAGAAGTGGTTTTAAAGGCACAAGCAGCCACTGCTTGGAGGTTTTATAGAGAAGAGATCAGGAATAGAATGATAGGACGTATACGTACCCGGGACACAAATTTAAAAAGTTAATTGCAGCCAAGCTCCATCCGAACCACATCGATCCCATGTAAGCTAACCAAGCAGAAAGAAGCGGCATCAAAAACCCTTAGTACCCATCAGAGAGCATTAACCAAACCCACCATTTTGCCCCCCATTCATTTTTGTCAATCTGAACCCACATCATGAACTAAGCAAGATGCACAGAATTAATGCATATACACCAATAACCCTCAGTTTACATCACAGAGCAAGGGGACTATTAATATGAACTAATTATCAATTCAATTCCAGCATAAGACTATTAACATCATTACATCACAGAGCAAGGGGACTATTAATATGAACTAATTATCAATTCAATTTCAGCATAAGACTATTAACATCATTGAGTAGTTCAACAGCTAGCAAGGTGCCACTAGCCAACAAGCATCTACATGATCATTGCATTCATTTATATATATTTATGATTTCTCTATACTTCTCTCTACATGTATGTATTACACATTTACACTTCTCTGCAATAATGCACTTCTCTTCATGTATGTATGTATTACACATTTAGCATCTGGGCTCTGCCCAATGGCCATCACCATCAGCATCAACCAACAACCAGACAACATCAAGAATGGTTCTTTGTTGAAAACCGTCTGTGATATGTAGAATTATCACAGACGGTTATTGTTAAGAACCGTCTGTGATGTTTCACAGACGGTTCTTTGTTGAAAACCGTTTGTGATATGTAGAATTATCACAGACGGTTATTAACAATAACCGTCTATGATAAGTCCCAAACGGTTTTAGCTATGAACTGTCTGTAATATTACCTCTTCACGAGCGGTTTTAGCACAAAAGAATATCTGAGCGGTCTCTAAACCAAAACCGTCAGGATTGCATATATCTGAGCGGTTTTGGTCAACCGTCTGTGATGAAGCGTCTAGTATTAGCCTTTTTGTAGTAGTGTGATGCTCTCCCATCTGCTGCTGACGCTCCTACTCCAGCTCAAGAACCTGCTTCGACTACTTCACCTCCCATTGAGGCTCCTACTGCATCTTCATCATCAGCAGTACCTGCGGAGGTCAAAGAGATGCTATCTCCCCCAGGCGCTCCACTTCACATTCAGAGACATCATCCTCTGGATCAGATCATTGGTCATCTTGATGAGCGAGTCACTCGCTCCAGGTATCACGATCCGAGTCTCTACTGCCATTCTGTATTTGTTGCTTCTTTTGAACCCCGCAATATATCAGATGTTTTATCTGATTCTATCTGGGTTAATGCCATGCATGAGGAATTAGAGAACTTTGAGAGGAACAAGGTTTGGAACCTAGTAGAGCCTCCTAGTGGTCATAATGTGATAGGAACCCGTTGGGTGTTCAAAAACAAACAAAGTGAGGATGGTTCTGTGGTTAGAAACAAGGCTAGATTGGTAGCTCAGGGTTTTAGCCAAGTTGAGGGGTTAGACTTTAATGAAACATTTGCTCCTATTGCTAGATTAGAAGCCATTTGCATTCTGCTTGTATTTGCTGCATTTAAGGGCTTTAGACTACACCAGATGGATGTCAAGAGTGCATTTCTGAATGGTTACATAGAGGAGGAAGTGTATGTTAGGCAACCCCTAGGCTTTGAGAATCCCAAGCATCCACATCATGTTTTCAAGCTATCCAAAGCCTTGTATGGTCTTAAGCAAGCCCCTCGAGCCTAGTATGATAGACTTAAGACATTCTTGCTTAAGAATAATTTTGAGATGGGTAAGGTTAACAAGACTCTATTCATTTTTAGGCATGGCAATTACTTCTTGCTTGTTCAGATTTATGTAGATGATATTATCTTTGGTGGTTCTTCTTATGCTCTTGTTTCTAGTTTTTCTGAGACTATGTCCAGGGAATTTGAGATGAGTATGATGGGAAAGCTTAACTACTTTCTGGGGCTTCAAATCAAGCAATGCAAGGAAGGGATCTTCATCCATCAAACAAAGTACACCAAGGATTTGCTTAAGCGCTTCGAGATGGGTGACTGCAAGCTGATCGCTACTCCCTTGGTGACTTTGACTGTTTTAGATCCAGATGAGGAAGGAGAAGCCGTGGATCAACGCGAGTACTGTAGCATGATTGACTCTCTCCTCTACCTTACGGCCTCAAGATCGGACATCCACTTTGCGGTCTACCTCTGTGCGACGTTTCAAGCGTCTCCAAGGACTTCACATCGCCAAGCCATTAAGTGCATTTTCAGGTACCTTCACTCTACCCTACAGTATGGCATTTGGTATTCCTGCTCATCTTCCTTGTCCATCAAGGGGTTTTCTGATTCTGATTTTGCGGGCTGTCAGCTAGATGGGGAGAGTACCTCAGGCAGTTTTCACTTCTTAGGCACTTCTCTTGTCTCTTGGTCTTCTAGGAAGCAGTCCTCTATTGCACAATCCATTGTAGAAGCTGAATATGTAGCTACCACTAGTTGCTGTAGTCAGATTCTGTGGATGGTGTCCACCCTTAAGGACTTTGGGTTAAATTTTGCTAGTGTTCCTCTTCTCTGTGATAAAACTTCTGCCATTAATATTGCTAAGAACCCTGTGCAATATTCTAGGACCAAGCACATAGACATTCGCTATCACTTCCTTAGAGACCATGTAGAAAAGGGTGATATTGTGCTAGAATTTGTGGAGTTTGAGGCTCAGTTAGCTGATATCCTCGCCAAACCTTTAGACCCAACTAAGTTTGCCACCTTGAGGAGTGAGTTAGGGGTAATTTATCACTGTGGGTTGGTTTGAGGTGGAGTTGGTTCTCATCTGATCTTTCCTTGTTCATCTGATCTTTTCTTGATCTTCTTTTGAACTTGCTGATCTTTTTAGACTTTTAAGTTTTTCTTGCATCTCATTGTATCATATTGCATTCATATGAAAATCACAAAAAGATGCATTGATAAGCTTTACTACTTGTCTTTTAAAATGATGAAGCTTTGCTTATTACCCTTTTGAGAGTTAGTGTTTCACTTTTTGCTCAGTTCCATGTCTAGTTCTTTGACTTGCTAGAATTATCATGCTTTCACATGTGTAGCTAAGTCTTTGCTAAATGAGCTAGAACTTTAAGACAACTTGAACTAAAAATTATAATTTGTGGATCTCTTAGCTAGTTGCACAATTAGTGATCCTTTTGTGACACTGGCCCTGTCAAAATTACTTTGTTAGCTCTTGAATCTAGAATTAAACATTTCTTGAGCTTCTTGTTCCTCTGTGAATCTAAAACTACTCTTGTGCAAAATGAAAAATCAAATGTCAAGATTATCTTGTAGTTAAATTGTGCCAAACTATTCTCACGAGACTGCATGTCAAAGATATGAACTTGGAGATAGTTTGATGATCTAGACGATCTCATGGGGACTGCTTGTCAAAATTGACATGAACCTCAAGATTTGTCGCCCTGGTTGAAGCTTAGGAAGAGTTTGTGGATGGCCCCTAGTCCATGATCTTCTTCACTAAGATAGACCTTTAATCAACATCAATATTCATTGCAAATGAAAACTGTTGTAAAAATTGGGTGATTAAGGTTCTTTGAGCAAAATGATTTGATTTAGGACTTTTTTGTCTCTAGGATTGTCATTGTTAGCTTCTTGATCTCACATTGACATTCTGACATGGCCATTATCACTTTAGGATCCTTGTTGATGAACTTGCTAAATTTGAAGCTTTGCTTAAATTGTTAAAATTCATCGCTTTATCTCGAGCTTTCTAGCTTAGCTTTGATATATATGTATTAACATGATCTTGCTAGCGCTTTCAGGCTTGATATGTATTGAGTTTTAGTAGAAATGCTAGCTTGCTCTTTTGGGTAATCTCTAAAGCTTCTTGTACTAAAAATTGAAAAATTACAAAAAAAAATGAAGCCACTCCATTGCATTTCCTACATGCTCTTTCTTATGGTTTTTCCTCATTTCTGCATTTATCATCTCTGGATGAGAGGAAGGCGTGATTCCTTGATGACTCCATTGTCAAAGGAGGAGAAGATATAACAAAAATGTTAAAAAGGGGGAGCTATTTGGAGAAAAAGGGAGAAAATAGAATTTTCTGAAAAATAATGATTATAGTGAGGGGGAGCACTTAATTTGCTTCCTTATAGTCTTATTGCCATTTCTGAACTTGAATTGCAATTCTTGGAACCTCACAATGACCAAAGGTCAAATTGAACAATTGTTCTTTCATATGGACCTTAAGTGAGATTTTGGACTCTTCTCTAGAAATTGAAGCTTTCTTGCTTTCTTTTGCCTTATCTCACTTGCCTATACTAATCTGAAGCCAACTTGATCGTTTCCATTTCTTTCTCTTGCATTTGGACCAGGTTGTGCCTTTGCACGAAAACGTTGAGCATTTTCATTTTCAAACCTCAAATTTACATTTTTGGGAAATTGCCAATGTGTTCATCAAGGGGGAGATTGTGGATATCATGAGGATATGCTTACGATTTTAGGATGATGATACAATTGGAAATGGCGTTGAAGGTTTGTCGAAACACTCGTTTTCGGCGAAGTTAAAATGCTGTCAGGCCTCAGGCGGTCAGACCGGCCAAGGTGGCGGTGAGATCGGCCTGTGTGGTGGTCAGACTGGCCACCCTTGGTGGTCAGACCAGCCAAGCCTCGGGTCAATGGCTGGCGGTCAAACCGGCCAATGGGCAGCGGTCTGACCGGCCATAAAGAAATTTTGAGTTTGGAGCTAGGCCAAAAATAGAGGGTGTAGGCAAGAGAGGGGATTTTTCTACACTTGGTATCATAATTTTTGGAGCTTTAAGTCAAAAGATGTATTTGTTTAAAATTTTCAGAGAGTTTCGGATTTCCAGGGTGAAAATTTGGCTAAGTCGCTTGCTGAGCGGTCAGACCGGCCAGGTGGCGGTCAGACCGGCTAGAGGGCGGTCAAACTGGCCAACAGATGGCGGTCAAACCGGCCAGGGGGCGGTCAGACTGGCCATGGGTGGTGGTCTGACTGGTTTTGACTTGTCTGTCGGCCATCTTGGCGGCGATGATTGTTTGGTTAGGTCAAGTTCATAGGTTTTAGTGCATATGTGTTGCATGATGCATGTTTTGACTAACGTGTGTCAAGTTGTTAAGAACTTATTCCTGGAATCGATTTCTTGGTCTATTGTTGTGCAGGGTGCTTGGAGGTCAACCACGGTCAACGGCGAGGATGATCGGGACTAGGCTTGGAGAGTTGAGGTTCAGAACGATCGAGGATGTTGGGTGAAGTCAGCGGACTCAAGCATGGCGCAAAATAGACAATGATGACCGAACGGGAAGTTTGGTACGACGGGTTGCATAAAGCAGCGCGGGGATCGGTGCAAGTGACATAGTGGTTTCGGTGGGAGCTAGATGGGAGAGACGTGCTGACATGAAGAGAGCCATTGATCAACCTACACGTGGCGAAGCATGGGATTGCTTCATGAAGATTGGACTCGGTCTTCGGAGAAGAATCGAGAAGGGGTATTTTGGTAACTTCACCTAAATACCGCCTTGATGACCTTTTGCTAACCCGCGGCGCAAGACGGCGCAAGGAGAAGCGGTTTAGGTCAAGAGGAGATGAAGACGACGCTTTAAAATACGTGCATAAGTGAAACCCGTTTGTGTGTGGGCTTAACGGGTGCCCATTAGGAATATCCTTCTAGAAGCTAGCCTCCACTATAAATAGGGGAGGGTGCTAGTTTAGCATCCCCCAACCCTCATATCTAAAACCCTAGTTTGTGTTTTAGGGTTAGAAGAGAGTAGTGGAGAGGTTAGAGTTCTAGGGAGTTGGATTGATTGTGTGCTCAAGTGTTGAGCCTTTGTCCTCCTAGATGGAGTGGCTGTAAACTAACATCAATCTCAAATCAATCCAAGTAAGATTCCTCAAGATGAGTTTCTTCTTGTTCTTGCTCTCTATTTTCTGACTTTGGGGATTTCTTTGATCCGTTGGTTTTCCTTTGGTTTCTGGCCTGGATCTTGCTTGTTGTGACATGTGGGGAATGCATCTAAGATCATCTTGATCATCTATTACCCACTAGCAAGTTTTTAGATCACGTTTTAGTTTTGACTCGGTTTTGAAGAAACCTTCACTCAAACGGAAAAAGGTCAGAACTTTGGCAATGATCTTCATGATCGTTGATTGGAATAGGTTTCTGACATCCTAAAGAAGGTATGTCTCAAGTTTCGCGAAGTTTGGAGTTGTGGATCAAAAGTTAGACCAATTTATGATTTTGAGTTTGGGCTAATTTTACTGTTCATTGGCCTAGAGGTCAGACCGCCATGTACCTAGAGGTCAGACTGCCCATGGAGAGGTCAGACCGCCAACTACAAGGAGGTCTGACTGCCTAACTAATTTGGGTTTGAGTTTTTGTGATTTTGGTCTATTTGCTTTGGGGTTTTGATTGGATTCAATACAAGTCTTCTACTGTGCTTATATATTGATCTTCATAGCTTTCATAGCTATTGGAGTAAAATTAGTATTGAATTCAATCAAGGAGAAAAAGAGATCATGCTCCTATTCACTTCCCCTCTAGTCGTCTTTTCGGTCCAACAATTGGCTTGCCAGGCACCAAGCAATTTTGGATTGTGCTAGTAGAAGCATCACATTGGTTAGTCTAGTGGAACAAAAATAAAATTTGAAGCCTCTACAGAAAAGCTAGATGGATCACTAGTTTGCAGTGTCAAATTGTAGCTTTGGAAGCTGTGCTTGTGGCCAGAGAATTTCCTGATGATTTACTCGGGATTCCGCCAGACAGGGATATAAAGTTCATCATCAACTTAGTTCTTGGAACTCCACCCATCTCCAAGAGACCCTACCGAATGCCTGCCATTGAGTTAGCTGAGACGAAGATGCAGATGAATGAGTTACATGATAAAGGCTTTGTCCAACCGAGTTCTTCACTATGGGGAGCCCTAGTGCTCTTTACCGAAAAGAAGGATGGTAGCTAGTGAATGTGTGTGGATTATCGTTCACTCAATAAAGTTACCATCAAGAACAAGTACCCTCTTACCAGGATTGATGATTTGTTTGATCAGTTGAAGGGAGCTGGAGTATTCTCATAAACCGATTTGAGATCAGGTTATCACCAGCTGAAAATTCGTCAAGAGAATATTCCCAAGACAGCTTTCTTAACCGAATACAGCTGTATGAGTACACTTTCATATCTTTTGGATTGACCATGCTCCTGCCTACTTTATGAACTTGATGAATAGAGTATTCATGGAATATTTGGATAGATTTGTCATTGTCTTCATTGACAATATCCTAGTGTAATCCAAGAGTGAGAAAGAACATGAGGAGCATCTACGTCTGGTCTTAGAGAGGCTTAGAGAGAATAAGTTCAACAAGTGTGAGTTTTTGGATGAAGAAAGTTGCCTTCTTGGGACACGTCATGTCTGCAGAAGGAGTCACTGTCAACCTTAGCAAGGTCAAGGATGTGCTCAACTAGGAGTCGCCCGAAATAGTACCTCAGATGAGAAGTTTCCTTGGAATAGCTGGATATTATCGTCAGTTCATACAAGGATTCTTCAAGATGGCAAGACCTCTTACTCAGCTATTGAAGAAGGAGAAGAAATTTTCTTAGACGCCAGAATGTGAGCAGAGTTTCAAAGAATTGAAGAAGCGCTTGACTAGCGCCCCAGTGCTTATGCTATCAAATATCAGAGAAGGCTTTGAGATTTTCTATGATGCATCACAACAAGGTTTTGGATGTGTTCTGAAGCAAGAAAGAAAGGTTGTAGTGTATGCTTTGAGACTGTTGAGGCCTCATGAACAGAACTATCCCACACACAACTTAGAGTTGTGTCACGACCCTGGGTAAGCAACCCTGGGACCCACTATGCATTCTGGACTAGTCCCAAGATCAGTAGCTAGTCCACACAGTTTCAACAACGATGTGATCACAGCCATACAACAAACTATAGATGAAGCAGACAAATTAACAATAATATAAGCAAAAGACCTTATGGTCAAGGTTGTTACAGAGTTGCCACACAGGGCTTACAACAAAAGAGCTCGCAGCGGAAAAGCAAAAGAACACGTCGAGGCCATTCGACATGCCCACAGACAATCGAGTGGAGGACGTCTCCTAGCACGGGAGGTCTTCGAAGACCTCCTCTTCAAAGAGGTCAGAGCTCCCTAGGTCTTCTTCAGCTGCTGATCAACCAAAGGGCACAAAGCCATGAGTACTTTGAATGTACTCAGCAAGCCGTAGGGAAAATTATGCAAATAGTATTTATGCAAAGATTGACAATGATAGCTCTATGGTTACTTTGCAGAAAGCAAAATTGATTGGATATACAGTAATAGATTGTAAAGCACAAGTTGAAAGATTAATACATAAGTAATCAAGTTCCTTTGATAACAACTCGTGAACACCCTGTTCACTTCCTGGACCACTCGTGACCACCCTGGTCACTGCACAGACCACTCGGAACCAACCAAGACCAACAAGTTTTGAGAAAGTCTACCCCTTGCGTGAAATCACTAGGCATGTCCATAACCGGGGACACGGCTATTCGAATAGATTTACACTCTGTAGAGGTTTCACAGCTTTACCCACAAGACATGACCTCTCTAGTTTGTTTGGCATCCGTCGATACCACTGCTTACTACCTTCGGTAAGCAGTCTAGAGCACGTGACAAGGCCTTTACAAAGCTCTGTTTTGACTCAGTTCTATCCGCTAAGGTTTCGCCATTTTGGACCCCTTCTTGCGCCATGTGATTCCATCCGGTAACTCAGAGATCACGCCACCATGACAGAACCAAACCAAAACATTACTAATTAGTCGGCTAGGTCCACCCCATCCTGGACATGTGGTTGCATGGTATGGCCCAGATCAATGGCTTACAAGATTAAGTCCTTAGGGACTACTCAGGCGAGACAACCACATCCCAATGTGCTTTCTGCACCTCCTTTACTGCACAATCACTCACCCGAGTACAAAACATTTTGGGTTCAACCCGGCCAAATGACCACCCTAGTCATGGTACAACAAATTTTTATTAGCGGCCACACAGGCCATGGCATCACATGCCACAATTCTATATTCACTTAGTCAAATTTAACATCATTGAAACAGGTGAACGTGAGACATCGCATAACTAAAGCAGGTCTAAGCAATATACGCACCCATGTTGGTATCACAATAAAAATGTCCAACTAAGATTACCCAGCCTATGGTGTCCAAAGGTACATGTCAACATGTCAATGACAAGTGTTCAAAGAGTCATACTGACGAGTAGGTGTTTAGCTAATTCCTAAACCATTTTTATACAAATAGCCATGCATGTTGGTATAAAATAATATAATTTTGCAAACTAGGAACGACATGATCAAAGGTCTACGACTTGCCTTCGTTGAAGAGTTGAACTGCTTCGGTCGAGATCGCCAGGTCCAAGAACTCTTTAGAGAAGCCAGAATCTATATGTGCGAAAAGAGCCAAATAAATACAACGAATTGAAATAAAAACCAAAAACTAACAAACTAGAACCAAAAGAAAAGCACAGGAACAGAAGAACTAGAAACGGGCTCTCGGAAGGAGGTCCAACTAAGAGGGTGGAGATCCTGAGGAGGAGGTCCTGAGGAGGAGGAGGTCAATAGAGGAGGTCCTGGGGAGGAGGTCCTGAGGAGGAGGAGGTCAAGGGAGGAGGTCCTGAGGTCCAACGAATGACATGACTACTCAACGTGGTCGTACAAGAATACAGAAAGGGGTACAAGGAGGATACGACTGCGCAACGTGGTTGTGAGAGCAAAAAGGAGGACAGGGCACGGAGAAACTCACCTGGATAGAGAGAGAGGGAGGGGGAGAGAGAGAGAGACCGGAGATGACAGGAGGAGGATGGCGAATGGCGCAGGCGCTCTGGTGAACTCTTCGGCGGCGAGGTGGTCGAAGGCGGTGCAGCTCCGGCGGCTCCTTGGCGACGGCGCGGCTCCAGCAAACTTCTTGGTGAAACTTCAAGCACTGAGAAGCTGGGTGAGAGCAAGAGAATTGGGAGCTGGGTGAGGAAAAGGAGATGAAAGAGGGCTGCTCAGCCTTTTATAGCCAGGAAGACATGAAGAGCTGCTGAGAAACTCAGAAGTGCACAAGGTCAAGGGTAGGTGAAGGAGGAGATGGGAGCAGGTTAGGGAGGAGACAAGAGGGGGAAATAGGTACTACAGAAGGACAACATTTAATGCGACACAACAACATTTAATACTCAAGGACCTTTGCATCAGCAGTGACGTGACGGAAGGAAGAAGAATGTGAACAGAGCTGATAGGTGGGGCCAGTCAAAACTCGGAAGGGTGGTCCAACCAAAGGGGAGGTCAAGACCAGGGGGTGGTCGTGACCCAGGGGGTGGTCGTGACCCAAGGGTTGGTCGTGATAAGTCTCCAGGACCACCCGGGAGGCCTGGACCGAGGGGGAGGTCCAAACGAGAGGGAGGTCTAACCAAAAGGGAGGTCTAAACCGAGAGGGAGGTCTAAACCTAAAGGGAGGTCTAAACCGAGAGGGAGGTTTGGACTTAGGGGGAGGTCCAAACGAGAGGGAGGACTAAACCAAAAGGAAGGTCTAAACCGAGAGGGAGGTCCAAACGAGAGGGAGGTCTAGACTGAGGGGAGGTCCAAACGAGAGGGAGGTCTAAACCAAAAAGGGAGGTCTAAACCGAGAGGGTGGTCCAACGAGAGGGAGGTCTGGACTGAGGGGGAGGTCCAAACGAAAGGGAGGTCTAAACCAAAAGGGAGGTCTAAACTGAGAGAGAGGTCCAAACAAGATGAAGGTCTGGACTGAGGGGGAGGTAGGAGGTCAAGGGGATTTCAATACCAGAGAACTCCAGCAACTCCAGAGAAACTGAACTTTGGATTAGTTCAAGTTGGATTAATTCATATTAAATTGTTGCAAATTTCCAAAATCTCCTAGTTAAGCTTGAGCAATTCAACAAAACCAAATGGTTATTTTTATTTTCAAAAAACTCAGAAAACCCAAAAAATTGGGATGTTACTGTTGGAAATATGCCCTAGAGGCAATCATAGAGATGATTATATTTCATTATGTTCACAATATTTGATAATATGTTATCTTGTTCCTTGAATGAATCATCAGTCATAAAGATTAACGAGTATGTGACTTGTTGGTGAAACTCTTTTTAACTTATGATGATGTCATTCTAAAAGTATCCCTGGTCGAAAGTCACTGGTCGGAACACTAGTGACTCTACGATCAGCACATGTATTGATTGATGACCATGTTTTCACCGGTCATGGATATAGGGATATCGAATCAATAATGTGGACACGTGTTAGAGAACATGGTGTTGGATAAGACCCCACCTTGAGACACTATTGAGATTATTATGATTCTATGTGTCGTTAGTTGGTCTCAAGCAATGATGATGTATAATCCTTAGACCTGAGATTAGCATGGTTTCCTACATGTGTAATAGCACTTTAGGGGTTGCCAAACGCTACTCAGAATCGGGTGGTTATAAAGGTAGCTTTCGGGTATGCTATGAAACATGCGAGAGGATGTGACTGGTCGGATATGGATTTGCCCTCCTAACATAACAGAGAGATATCTCTGGGCCCCTCAAGTGGTCGGATAAAGAAAGTGCATGGCCATGCCATCGATGGTTGAAGAGTTCGACCACATAAGGTTATCCGATACTCGATCGAGAAAGCATTGAACACCCATGGATGACACAACATCTCACCCGAGTTCAACCAGATATCGTGAGGCAAAAGGAGAATACATGAGAAATGTTAGTTCGACCACCTACGGACCGGTCGTATGGAGATACAAGCAAGTCGAGATCGGTTTAACGTAATCACAGAGTGGTGAAACCAAGTCGTAAGGAGTTACGAGTTGGTCGTGATCGAATCTGAACTGGTCAGATAGAGATAGGACCTAGTCGTAAGTGATGAGGACCGATCGTAGATCATATTGCATTAAGGTTCGCCCCATATAATTTGTGTGTATTAGGGAATCGTTATGTCCTCGCTAGGAACCGCTACGACTCGTGGGCGGAAGGGTTTTCGAGTCACTGGCAACTACACATGAACCTAACGGGTCACACACTTAACGGGTTGAACAAACCAGTACGAATACGATTCGTAAACGTGTTTGGATAGGATCCGTCACGAGGTACTATATAAGGAGATGCATGAGGCTGTTGGGAGGCGAAGTTGGCACGAGTTGCCCTACTGAATCCCTAGCCGCCATCTTCTTGAGAGCCTCCCCGTGCGATTTGGTGCTAGCACACCGGCGTACGGTTATTCCTTCCCTGGACGTGTGGATACCATAGAGGCGCTTCTACGTTGTTGCGCTTAAGGACGATCTGCGATCTTCGCAAGGAGCTGCAGAGGTGCTGGAGGAGACGATCAACTCACGAGGACGCTGGACGGTCGACTACGACCAGTACATCGACGTGCTTTTTGTCGGACCAGGCTGCTCCGACACTTCTTCCGCTGCTCTACGCGTCTAGTGGTAACGATCTGTGATCATCTTCTTGCTTGGCTTCCTGGTTTACGTGGTAGAAATTTTGAATTGTTGCTATCGTAGCCTACCCGTATCCCTACAGTTACAAGTTGGCAGCCGTAGTGCATGCTTTGGAGATATGGTGTTATTATCTCATTGGTAATCGCTATGAGGTTTACACCGATCATAAGAGGTTGAAGTACATTTTCACTCAAGCCGATCTTAATATTTGGAGTTGATAAAAGATTATGATGTTGGAATACACTACCATCTAGACAAAGCTAATGTAGTAGCTGATGCTTTGAGTAGAAGAGCTATTGCAATACTCTGATGATCAAAGAGAGTCAGCCGGCATTGCATGAAGAGTTCCAAAAGCTCAAGCTAAAATTGGTTGAAGAAGGATACTTAGCAACATTGGAGGTACAACCTACATTGGAAAATCAGATCCAGAAAGCTTAGGTTGAAGATGAAGATATCAAGGAGATCAAGAACAACAGGAAGAAGGGTAAATCCCTGGGATTTTTAGAAGATGAACAAGGAATTGTATGGTTCGAGAAGCGTATTTGTGTCCAGTTCAGAAAGAGCTTAAGCAGTTGTTGCTCAAAGAAGTACATGAGACCTTATACTCCATTCATCCTGGAAGCACTAAGACGTATCAAGATCTCAAGGAGAGATACTGGTAGCCTAGCATGAAGTGTCTGATTGCTGAATACGTAGTATTTTGTGATGTGTGTTAATGAGTTAAAGCTGAACATCAGAGACATGCTAGATTATTGCTATCTTTAAAGATACCTGAATGAAAATGGGAGCAAATTGGAATGGACTTTATCACTGGTCTACCAAGAACAAAATCCGGATATGATTCTTTCTGGGTTGTTGTAGATCGTCTAACAAAAGTTGCACACTCCATCCCAATCAATATTATCTACTCAGGAGACAAACTTGCATAGTTGTATAGGTCAAGGGTAGTATGTCTGCATGGTGTACAAAAATGATCGTGTCAGATCAAGGATCCTAATTCACCTGAAGATTCTGGTAGAAATTGTACGGTATTTTAGGCACTAATCTGAATTTTAGTACAGCTTACCATCCGTAGACACATGGACAAATAGATAGAGTAAATAAATCCTAGAAGATATGTTGAGAGCATGTGCTCTAGCAAACAAGACCACTTGGGATCAAAGTTTACCCTATGCAGAGTTTTCATACAACACTAGTTATCATTCAAGCTTATAAATGTCCTCGTTTGAAGCTCTTTATGGAAGAAAATGCAGAACACCCTTGTAAAAGCTGAAAATAACACAGACTAGGCAGAAAAGTTATGCTTATAACCACTATAGAGATTTAACTTTTGCACCTGGAGATCACATGTACCTGAAGGTTTCACCTCTCAAGGGAATGCGTCATTTCAGAGTGGGCAGAAAACTTGCACCAAGATACATTGGACGCTTTTCAGTCCTAGTCAGAAGAGAAGAAGTTGCCTACAAATTAAAGCTTTAACCTCAACTATCATATGTGCATGACGTCTTCCACGTGCAAATGTTGTTGAAAGCAATTGATCTGCAGGAAGATCTCACCTATAAGGAGCAATCCATCAAGATCTTGGAAGTAGTAGAACATGTGACAAGGAGCAAGATCATCGATTTTTGCAAAGTCTAGTGGAGCAATCATACCGAAGAGGAAGCCACTTACGAGCACGAAGAGGATCTGAAGGCCAAGTTACCTGCACTGATTCTCTAGCTAGCTTGAATCTCAGGGTCGAGATTTCATTTAAGGGGATAGGTTTGTAACATCTCAATTTTCTTTCTTTGGTAAAATTTATTTTAAATTAATTAATTCAAGGTTTTGGCTTTTATTTGGAGCTTGCAAAATAACTAAATATTAATAAAGTCAAATCCCATTTTCCATCTCAATTCTTGAATCCCAAAATCTCAATCTTGAAATCATTCTCAAATCTCTTTTCATTTTGAACTTTCATCAAAATTCAAATCCATCTTTGAATTTGAATTTTCCCTCTTCCTCTCTCAGAGCCGAGCCCATCTGGCCACCAGGCCCATCTCCCTTCCCCCTTGATCTACCCTTGCTCCACCCGAGCCGGCACCCACACCAGGTCGCGCCACCCGCGCCATGTCCCTGTGTCGCCCGCGTCATCACCATGCTGCCATCAACGCGCCATCAAATCCCCCAATTGTTGCGGCATCAATGCATTGCCGTTTCGGCCACTTCCAAACCCGAGCCAAGAATATCACTGGCAATCTTGTCGTTGTCGGGACCCGAACATTCAAATTCGGACCCTTTGTGTATTTTGAACTAGTCCCATGATCAGTAGCTAGTTCACACAGTAACAACATCGATGACAATTATATCCATACAATGAAATATCTATGAAATAAGCAAATTATTATTAAATAGTAGCAGCGAACCTTATGGTCAAAGTTTACATACTTTGCCACGTAGGGCTTAAAGACAAATAAATAAATCTTGCAGTGGGAGAAGATAACTTGTGGTGACCATTTGACATGCCCACATGCAATCGGGTCGGGGGCGCATTCTAGTTCGCATAGTCTTCAAATTACTCCTCCTCGTAGAACTCTGGATTTTCGGATTCTTCCTCAACAACATATCAACATTAGCATAAAGCCGTGAGTATATAAAGTACTTAGCAAGTCGTAGGGAATAGTATGAAAACAATATTCATGCAAGGCTTGAACAAGGAATAGTTGTATGGTTATTTTGCAGGAAACAATTTTATAGTGAACACGATAATTAGATTGTAAAGCACGTTGGAAAGATATATTAGATATTGTAATAATTTCTTTGAGACAACTGATAAACAACCCATACACTTCCCAACCAAACTAATAGTCCAACATTTTTAGAAAAACTCTATACCTCATGTGAAATCACCAGGCATTGTCTATAATCGGGTACATGGCTGTTCGAATAGTTTTTAACACTCTACAGAGGTTGTACAGCTTGACCCATAAGACATAATCAATTTATAATGTCGGCCAATACACGCTTCCGTAGGCGTATGACAAAGTGATTATCATAAGGCTTTTACAAAGCTATGTCTTAACCCAGTTCTACTCACAAAGGTTTTGCCACCGACTCGTTCTACAACTCACAACATTCTATCTTAACATACATCACAGTCGAGGCCCCCTCTTGCGCCACTATGAATGTATAACCCAAGGTTCACACTTTCACCAAAATAGAACGAAAATCAAGACATCGGTAATTAATTAGCCAGGTCCATCTCAACCTATGACTTGCCTCCGTTGAAGGTTGGAGTTAATTTTGCAGACTGGTCCACAAAAGCTACGGAAATGTCGAATTCTATACGCGCAAAGCGAGACAAATAAATAAAATAAATCCAAATAAAATCCAAAAATTATAAAATTAGTACCATAAGAGAGATAATGAATTTATATGAATTTAGGAACAAGAATTGACAGAATGAGAGTTCGTATGAGAGAGAATGAACACCCGTAAGTTTACCGGACAAAGAAATTCCAGGAAAAAGAGAAGGAGGGTAATTTTCCCTAGAATATTCCATTTCAGGATTTATAGGATTAAAAGAATTGCTGACATATGGGGTCCACTTGGAAGTGAGACAAAGAAAGAATAGAGCAAAAAGAGTAGGGGCAGGCGGCAGCTCTGTTGGGCGGCGAGAAGGCCTGCGGCAACGGCCAAAATGGTTCATCGGTGGGGTAGGGAGGCAGTAGGAGGTGGTGGCTGCCGGTGGCGGCGTGCCTTCAACCACGATCTCCTCATGTACCACGGGTTGTGACAGGGTAGCACTACTCGTCTCCTTGGCCGAAGAAGAATTCCCATGCTAGTCCATCTTCTTAAGTGACAAACCAGTGGATGAATGAGAACTAAAGAGTCGGCGCAGATTTAATTGATATGCGTGCATGCTTTTAAGTCTCTTTTCCACCTTCATAGCATATTTCACAAGATCTTGCAGACTACGAAAATATTTATCTTGAAGTGCAGCAACGATATGAAAATTCAAGCCTGCTCTGAAGTATTTTTTTCTTGAGATGCACTAGTGATATTGGCATGACGCATTGCATGACTCAGCTCATCATAATAATCTTGGACATCTTTGCATCATTGTGCAATGCTCTCCACATGGCGTAGTAGCTCCCACTCATAATAGGATGGAACAAATTCTCTTCTCATGACCCATTTTAATTTGACCCAAGATGTAATGAGTCGTTTCCCACTTAGTTGTCGCCACCAACTAGAGGCATAATCCTCAAAAAAGAAAGTGGTCACTCTCACTTCCTTAGCTTTTGATTCGAACTTCTGGGATGCAAGCTCGAACTCCATGTCTTGTACCCACTCAAGATACTCCTCTGGATCATTACTACCATAGAAGGGAATATATGTATACTCGTGATCTACCATGGTTAGTAGCAAAGCAAAGAAAAACTATATATGTGGATGTGGAAGTTTTTATTTGTGGAAATCACTCAATCTCACCTTCTCTTACCGTCCGAAGTTCTTATACGTCCTTGATGGAATTGAAGAGCTGCACGCACTTTGGTGACGGTAGACAACACAAGGTGATAGGTTAAGCGGATTCAATTGCACAAGCACTGTTAGACAATGGCTTATTTGTGGAGCTTGGAGGGAAAAGTGTTTACCTATGCAATCTGAAAGTTTTAGATATTGTAAAGCTAGGTAACAATCCAAACTAGAATTCAATGCCTAGTTGTTGATCCAAAAGATATAAGCGAAGAACGGAGCAACTCACATGCAAAGATGATGGAACTTAGTGCAATCAAAGGAATGAGCTAAAAATATAAGTGATGAACAACTAGCTCGTATTGCACAAGTTATGGAGAGACGCTAGCTAATTGCTCAATGATATAAAATAGGGCACAAGATTGCTCAAAACAATGAAATAGCACAATCTGAAAATAGATACCAGCTAGGTGTGCTCTCAAAACAATGTCAGCCACGCACTTTTTTTTAATTTCTTTTTGGTCTCTGTCTTTTTTTGTCTCCTTTTTTTTGTTCTCTGCTATTTTTTTTGGGGTACTCGGCCAATAAAAGGTTCACAAAAGAGCAGCACAAGCCTATTAGGTACAACAAAAACTCACAAGCTAGATTGTGCAATGAGATAAAAATGAGCAGCCCTAGAGCAATATCAACAAGCTAGTCTCAATAGGAGCAAAGTATTCGCAAAGGATTGAATTGGCTCACAAAGGGTTGTTTTATTTGGGCACGTACTGTAGCATGAATAGTATGAATAGTACAACGCGTAGTGTAGCAAATCCCAGGCTGGTACTGTGTTTTTTCAGCGCTAGTTTTTTTTGCCGACAGCAGCAAATAAACAGTGTAGCGAGACTGTAGCAAGAACAGTACCGTGCATACTGTAGCAACACTACTGTAGCATTACAGGTACCGTGTGCACGCGGTTTTGACGATACGCGGCTGGCGAGCGTTCTTTCCTCTGTTTTTTTTTTCACGCGACTACGGCGGTGCCCAAGCATAGCGCGGCAGTAGCAGGCCAGAATATGTTCGATGGCACTGTAGCACGTACTGTAGCGGCGCTACAGTAGCAGCCGATTTTTTTTCCTTGCGATTGATGGTGGCAGCCGACCGTAGCAATAGATCGGTTTTTTCTTAATTGGACTCAAGATCAAACAACGCAAAAGAAAACTATGATCAGTGACTAAACACAGTTTCTAATGGATTAAAACCTAACAAAACTCACAAGAAAATTCAGATCAAATTACGGGCTAAAGGATTTTTTTTGTGGCTTTTTGTGTATAGGATAGAAAATAAATCTAGCTACGGGTAAATTGATCCTACCGTGGAAACCGAGGCTCTGATACCAAGATGATGCGGGGGAATGCCCGATCTTCACGACGTAGGATCGTTGATAACTTTGGATCCGTGCAACCTGACGAACTGGTGGCGCCAACCACTGTCAAAACAACAACCTGTGACAAAAGAATTCGCCCAACCACACGCTCGTGATCCCATCTACCTAACCACACAAAGCAGACGTGTCGTTGCTCCTGCAAAACACAAGGAATCACAAGAACAACGGGGTTGAGAATGCCCAATTCCCCTCTAGATTGCACTATGTGTCAAACCCTAGAAAGAACAAGCGTATAGCTCTTTCTCAAAATAATAGATTCATATTCGTGGTCCCCCTCTCAAAATCATGAGTACAAGAAATAGATATAGCCTCTAGGGCCGGCTGGCTAAAGGACTGACCCGACTCGGTTCCATCCAAAACACGCCTACATGAAATTGGTTCGGCCTCGGCGACACACAGGCCTGACTCAAACACGTCATCAGATACTAATCAAATTCTGTTTCCTAAAGAGCTCAACAACCAGAGCCTTCCTTATATTCCATTGCATTCCTTCCTTGTTGATTCCTGTGTCACCAACCGAGAAAACACACAGCTAGCTTTGTTAAAAACACACAGCCTCTAGATGCTCCCATTGTGTCAGCCAAGTATGAGCATGCACTTGATGCTTCGGTTGTAGCAGAACTTGCTTCGGTTGCATGCATTGTGTCAGCCAAGCATGAGCATGCTTCGGATGCATAAGCATGCCTCGGTTGCATGCAGGTAGCGTACCTACATGCCATCAAACATAGGTTTATATTAACAACAGCATCTTCTCTCCTTCGGTCTGTTACAGTCTCTCATGCTTTTATATGTATAAAACTGCATACACACAATATGAGACTATTAGGCAGTAACATATATTCATTAGAATCAAGATAAAAATTAATTAGGAGCAAGTTCACCTGTTGGTTAATTAATTTAGCCCTTGCTCGTGTAGTCGGTCCAATCGGGATGTCCTCATCATCCTTCCCTTCTTGAAAAGGAGTCGTCCTCGACTCTGATTGTTCAGGTGCACAAGATGAATCCGATTGCTCCTTCCGCGGCTGAACTCCAAATATAAGAAATGATATATGTATTCCTTCAGGGCCTTCGAAGCGCATCTTCACTTTAGGCTTGTACAGATCATATATACGACTGCATATAATTAAATAAAATAGTAGTAGCTCTGTGTCTCTAAGTATGATAATTAAAGACCGAATTAAATTAGAGTTCACCTGGTAATATTTATTGCGGCTCAATAATTCTTTCCAGTCAGATAATATAATTAACTGAAAAGTACTAAGTGTGTATGTATCTGTATCAGTCGGGGTGGCGTGGGGGTGGCTGAGGAGGTGCGGTGACGGAAATGGAGTGACAGTGGAGGCATACTCTAGCGACAGGAACATTGAAATTGAGGTGGGGGATGAGAAGGAGATTACCAGGAACACGTTATGATGCGGTAAATTTGGTCGGAGTATCACCGGAGAAGAAGATCAACACGATGGCTTCGTCGCTGGACTTAAGGAAGAAGATGGTTGGCGTCGTGCGTTCTGGCCAAACGGAGGGGAGTTAGACCTCAGGGCTTGGGACGAATTGAAGAGGGGAGCAAGGGACACGTGGTGCTTCTTTTATAGGGCGAAGGTGGCACTCGGATCAACAAGGAACGTCTGCGGGAAAAGGGTGACCGTTTCGCTTAACAATGAATGACGATGGGAAACGACAAAATTGAGAGCGTGTGATGATGGTGGCGAGCAATTGATGGTTGCATAATGTGGGCGACGGTCGAGAGAACATGGTGCTTTTGACTAAGTGGAAGCGACTTCGTCTGTGATTGAATGGATGGCGGGAGCAACCGCGGCGGCGTGAAATTTGGCTTGGCAGCACGACGAGGGAGGCTACTTTGGTGTAGGGGCCGAGTTGAGGTGGGGGTGGTTGGGACAGACCAGGGCGTGCGGACACGAATGGGAAGAAGAACAGAGGCAGAGAAGAAGAAAGAAGGAAAAGAAAAGGGGAAACAGAAAGAAAGAAAAGGGAAAAAGAAAGAAAAAGAGAAAAAAAAGAAAAAAAGAAAATATGCCGGAGAAAAATAATTGGGATCGGCCCAAAGATTAATCGCAGAAACAAATTCAAATTACGAATTTGAATTTTGTAATTTGAAAACAAGATTTGAATTGAGAATTAGAATTAGAATTAGAATTTTGGACTTAGATTTATATAATTGCAGAAATTCCAAAAGAAATCAAACACTTTTAAAATAATTAATTTAAATTAAATTTTACAACAAAGAAAAGAAATTTTGGGAAAACGGAAAAAGAAATCAATTAAACTGAACTTCAAGAAATAACAAAGAACTTGGAGAAAAACCAAGAAAATCCAGAAAATCAAATAAATTAGTTTTTAATTTAATTGAAGTTTGATTTATTCATATTAATTTTTTTTAATTTCTGAGATTTTAAATTAAGCTTTAATTATTTCAAGAAACATTCAACTAGTTACTTTTATTTTGAAAATATCAAAAAGGCCCAAAAATTGGGATATTACAGTCGCGCTCGCGTCAGCTCGATCCCTCGCCTTCACCTATAAATTGGAGCATCAGCACCTCCTCCATCCCCTTCTCACACCCTCCAAGCTTCATCATCCCTGGAGCTCCGTCGCCGTTGTGAGTATCGTCTTCCCGAGCGCTGGCCACCACCTTGTTTCGTGTTCCCACCGCTTCGGTGAGGTTGTTGAACTCCTAACCGCGTCACATCATGTTCCAGAGCCCAAGCAATCTTCCTCTCAAACAATTTTGTGTTTCACCACAATTCATCACAGATTCATCATTTTCTCAGTCGCCGGCCGCTGCACCTTCTTTGCCACAATCTCCTTCTCAAGTGAGCCCGAAGTCAAGTGTTGTGCATCATCTTGTGTTCCTGAGCATCCTCCACCTTTTCCACAACTCGCTTCGGTTGTTGCGCCACCGTGGAGCGCTACCACCACCACCACCATCTTCCCTGACGCTGGCTCTATCACCCCGTCGGCTCAGTCTCTGTCCGGCTTCCCGAGTGACCCGGCATGACCCCCTTGTCAACGCCGAGCCCGTGCTCATGCCAATTTCTGGAGAGCGTCGCCGAGCAACCGCCCGCCGGTGCTCCCGAGCCGCCGCCACAGCCACCATGCCGCTTCGCCTGTGCTGCCGCCACCTGGAGGACCACCATCTCGCCAGGGTTCCATTTTGCCCTTCGTCATTCACAGCCGGTGCCGTCCGCCCAAGCCGTCACTCCATCTCGTCTATTTCTTCCTTCTTTCTCTCTTTCTTCCACTAACCTTTAGGTCCCACTGTCAACCTCGGTTGTGTTTTTTTATTTTTTTTAACTGAAAGGAATATTCCTCTCCCTCTTAATATCTAGTATTTTTCCAATCTGACAAACTTCTAGAAGCTCGTTCTCCTTCATACTTGACTGATACTAGGCTACCAATAGGCTACCCCTCGGGTGGAGCATATAAGTCACACTCCGATGTCTCTTCATGAGCTTCTTAGAGAGTACCCATTTCTCATAGACTGTGACTAGCAGTCGGGCTCACATAGGTGTGTTCTTTCAAGAATGCTCTATAGGATAGCATATTTTCTATTTAAAGCCACATAACACATTAAGAAAAAGTCATCCTACCATACAGATTTGAGAGTACGACATCTTCAGTGGAGTAGGTTATAGAATCTACTCTCATTCAGTTAACCAAACAGTTTGTTTTTCCCAGGCCCTACTTCATGGGATCTCTGATCACATAGGTTGGGTTGCCACTGTGGTGTAACTTACATAGGTCTCATTCCCATCTCCTTCGATGCATTATCTATCACATTCCGTGATAAACCCTTTGTAAAGGGATCTGTCAGATTCTTAGCTGTTGGGATATAATCCACAACTATTATTATTCCAGAATTTCTTAATTTTTTGATAGATTTCAATCGTATTTTTACATGCGTGGAGGACTTCATGTTATCATTTACACTATTCACTTTTAACGAGAACTGTTTGATTATCACAGTACATCAGGATGGCCATAATCGGTTTTTCAACCACTGGCAAGTCCATCAGGAGTTCACGTAGCCATTCTGCTTCAAGTGGTTGTATCCAATGCCGTGAGTTCTGCTTCCATGGTTGACCTTATCAAAATGGTCTGTTTACAAGACCTCCATGAAACAATAGCACCACCTAGAGTGAAAACATATCCACTCGTAGCCTTAATCTCATCAGCATCAAATATCCAATTAGAATCACTATACCCTTCGAGTACACCAGGGTACCTGGTATAATAAATTCCATAACTCATCGTACCTCTCAAGTAGCGCATAACTCGCTCGAGCGCATGCCAATGATCATCTCCTATATTAGAGGTAAACCGGCTTAATTTGCTTACAGCAAATGAGATGTCAGGCTGAGTAGTGCTAGCTAAGTACATGAGTGAACCAATAATCTGGGAATATCTTAGTTGATCCTTTCCTAGTCTTTTATTCTTTCGAAGTATTAGACTAGGATCATAAGGTGTTGAAGAAGGCTTGCTATCCATATAGCCAAAACGGTTCAAGACCTTTTCCACATAATGGGATTACAGAAGTGTAATCCCATCGTCACCCTTGATCAGCTTGATGTTTAGAATTACATCAGCTTCTCCCAGATCTTTCATATCAAAACTTTGGGATAGAAAAGACTTAACCTCGATAATCACGTTAAGACTTGTTCCAAAGATAAGTATGTCATCAACATACAAACACAGTATAACTCCTTCACCCCCACCATAGTGGTAGTAAACACATCTATCTGCTTCGTTTATTGCAAAGCCCGCAAATGTTAAAGTTCTATCGAACTTCTTATGCCATTGCTTAGGTGCTTGCTGGAGACCATACAGAGATTTCAGTAACTTATAAACCTTGCCCTCTTGAACGGTTACCACAAAACCATCAGGTTGTTCCATGTAGATTTCCTCATCCAACTCTCCATTGAGGAAAGTTGTCTTAACATCCATTTGATGGACAATAAGACCATGTGAGGCAGCCAAGGATAGTAGTACCCATATAGTGGTCAATCTAGCAACGAGTGGGTAGTTATGAAAGAAATCTTTTCCTTCTTTTTGAGTATAGCCCTTGGCCACAAGCCTTGCCTTGTACTTTTCAATAGTACCTTCAGGCCTAAGCTTTTTCTTGAACACCTACTTATATCCAACTGGCTTGCAACCATATGGACGATCAATGATTTTCCAAGTCCCATTAGCGAGAATGGAATCTATTTCACTACGGACCATATCCTTCCAGTACTCTGCATCAAGAGATGCATATGCCTCTGAAATGGATTTGGGAACATCATCCACAAGGTACACAGTGAAATCATCTCTAAAGGATTGTTCAATCCTTTGTCTTTTGCTCCTTCTAGAAATAATACTGTCCTCCTTCTCAAGGATTTGTTCGTGTGTGTGTTCGGAATGCTCAATGAGAATTATGGATTTAGGAGTTAAACCATTTGCTTGACTAGTAGAGTTATGCATATCCTTCATGGGGAATATATTCTAAAAAATGTAGCATCTTGAGACTCTATTATTGTATCGACATGCATATCAGATACCTCAGATTTAACTATTAGAAACTTATAGGCAGTACTGCAATGAGCATATTCTAGAAAGACACAATCTGCAGTTTTCGGTCCAAGTTTGTGCTTTTTAGTTATCGGTACGTTGACTTTTGCCAAGCACCCCTAAGTGCGCAAGTAGGATAGTGATGGTTTTCTCCCTTTCCATCTTTCATACGGAGTAATCTCACTATTGTTAGTGGGAACTCTATTCAGGACATGAGTCGAGGTCAGTACAGCCTCCCCCCACCATGCCTTAGATAAACCCGCAGTGTCTAACATGGCATTAACCAAGTCACTCAACGTGTGGTTCTTTCTTTTAGCAACCCCATTGGATTGAGGTGAATAGGAAGGTGTCCTCTCATGGATAATTCCATGCTCTACACAGAATTGGGAGAACTCATTTGAGAAATACTCTCCACCACAATCCTACCGAAGTGTTTTGATTTTTCTTTCTAGTTAATTCTCAATTTCAGCCTTATAGGTTTTAAAGTAGTCTAGAGCCTCATCTTTTGTTTTCAATAGATACACATAACAATATCTAGAAGCATCATCAATTAGAGTCATGAAATATCTTTTCCCTCCTTTTGTCAACACACCATTTATTTCACAGGGATCTGAATATATGAGTTCTAAAGGTGCCAAATTTCTTTCCTCCATAACTTTATGGGGTTTGCGAGATTGCTTTGATTGCACATAAGTTTGACATCTAGAACCTTTGACTATAAACAGTTTTGGAATTAAATTTAGACAAGATAGCCGAGACATACAACCAAAATTTATGTGACACAAATGTGAGTGCCAAACGTTGGCCTCATCTCCATTATTTGGATCACAACTATGGTGCACAACCTTATTACAGAAATCTGAAAGGGAAAAATGGAACAAGCCTCCACAATCATAGCCTTGTCCAATAAAGAGTCCAAATTTAGAAATGACTACTTTATTTAACTCAAAAACCAACTTATACCCATCTTTACACAGAAGGGAGCCGTTGACGAGATTCTTATTTATTGAGGGGGCACGCTGCACATTCTTCAGCTGCACAATTTTTCTCGAAGTAAACTTCAGTTCTACCGTGCCAACACCAAGAACAAAGGCATGTGAACTGTTTCCCATCAACACGGAGGAAGCCCAAGCAACCTGATAGGAAGAAAATAAGGACACATCAGTACATACGTGAATATTATCCCCTGTGTTAATCCACTAGTCGGTGGAATGACAGACCGAAAGAATAGTAGGTAGATTACCATACCCAGATGTCCCTGCTCCAGTATCGCCAATAGTCACATTCACAAACTTGGTCTGTCCATGCTCATTTTTTATGCATTTATGGCTAGGACATTTGTTGGCCTAGTGGCAGCCCTTACCGCAAACATAGCAGGCACTTTTTTCTTGTTTGGCTTCTTGTTCTTCTTAAAGTTGGTGGTCTGTATGACCTTTGCCTTTCCTTTGAACTTTCCGTTAACATGGTGTTGTACGACATTGGCGCTGGACTGTCCTTCTGCCACCTTAGGATGCACATCCTTCGCCCGAGCTTTCTCTTCAATATCAAGGGACGCAATCAGATCCTCAACGGAAATATTTTGTCTCTTGTGTTTCAGAGATGTGGCAAAATTCCTCCATAAAGATGGTAGTTTGGCAATGATGCCACCAGCCACAAACTTATCAGGTAATGTGCATTTGAGGTGGTTGAGTTCCCTCGCAATGAATTGTATTTCATGAGCCTGCTCAACTACAGAACAGTTCTCAACCATCTTGTAGTCATGATATTGCTCAATAGTATACAACTCACTGCCTGCATCCGAGACAACGAACTTATGTTCGAGTGCCTCCCATAGCCCCTTTGTGTCTATCATGTGCATATACACATCGCACAGACAATCGAAAAGAACGCTAAGAATGCATCCCACAAAAATTGTGGTGGCTGCTTTAAACTTCTTTTCCTGTTCGGAAGTGAGTTCTCCCTCAGGTCTCCCGAAGGCAACCCAAAATATGTTCAGAGCCATAAGCCACAAAGTGACTCTTGTTTGCCATCTTTTGAAGTTCACTCAACTGAACTTCTCTGGTTTCATTGCCTCGGCAAAACCAGCCATTTTCATCACAGAGTTCCTATCAAATTCATCAGAAGGTTTTTGGATTATTAGATTATTTAGCACTTTAGTGATTATATAATCCCGCAAATAAATCATGACTATAGAAATAGCATGAGTACTAAACATGTCCAGAAGATGAACTAGGACGATAAGCAATACGAACAACAGAACGTATATATTCATGCTGATAATTAGAAGTAAGTGTAGAGTATTAGATGTTACCGATGCGATGCGAAGAGTGTCTCAGCGATGAAGAAGTGGATGTCGCTGATGAGGAAGATGGTGATGTAGACGATGCAGGGAACGGGTGATGTAGATGATGTAGGGAACGGCGAGCAGTCGCGGAGTCGCTTCACAAAAACCTTATTCAACCTCTCCCGTACAGGATCGCAAGGACGACGGTTCTGGAGACCTGCTCTCCCCACTACCGGTGCACGCCGGGCACAGGGACGGACTAGCTTGTAGCAGCACAACGCTCGAGAATGGTTCTCTCTCGCACATATGTGTTTCGTAATGTGGGAGCGAGAAGATAGGCAGCGTCTTCAGATTTAAAAAGACCGCAGAAAGAAACCGTTCGTAGATTAGGAAATCACCATAAGATTAAGGATCATTAATCGCAATTAATTCGCCGCGTAATCATAGCGTTTTCGTTTCGTAATCACACAGGTCTGAACCTAGAACAACCGCACCATTCACGCGCACATCGCGCGGCCGCGAAGCTTGGCCTGGCTTGGCGAGCGTGCGCGCGTGTGGTCCTTCTTTCTCCTCATTTCTCTTGCTTTACCAAGGTTAGACATGCTCCACCTTATAAGGTGGTGTCTCTCTATCTTGGCTAGCAATATGGGACTAAAGTATCCCACATGCAGTCATACATGAGCGGGGCTTTGGATTTTTTTTTAAAATTATTGATAAAGGATGGACCGAAGCCTCCTTAATTTAAACAGTCGTGTCGTCCAAGACTTCGTCTTCCTGGAGGGTCACCGAAGTAGAAGGCACGAGTCCTCCCCTGAGACCAAAGTTAGTCCGATCGCACCCCGCGCCAGCTGGGTCACTGAAGTCCCCGCAAGACCCTTCTACCGAGGCTCTAGTCACTGGTGAGACTGGAGCTTTAAGGGACATCGTGCCGCAAGACCCTTCTGCAAGGCAACTTAGGCTGCTCCCAATGGGCAGTATCTTAGTGCAGTTTCTTTAGTGCATGACGAGTGTTAGGATACTATCTTTCCAATGCATTGTTTCTTATGGTGTAGTATCTTAGGCTGTTTCATTTAATTACATGTATGACCTTTACTAGTATTTGAGCATTGTGGCTTATTTGTGGCATGTACTAAAGCAATGCATGCATAATCTTCCCAATGTACAGGATCGATCACAATAAATTGTATGCGTTGGATTTCGAGACTGAACTGGTATCTAGATTAGATACTAGAGTACCCTCTCTCTTCATTAACTATAGTGCCACATTATCATTTTGCCTACATGACAGACTTAAGATATCAACCAGGGTGGAGCACTGGGAGCAGCCTTAGGGAGTGATATCCTAAGGCCCTCCGGTAAACGTCAGTGAATCATTATTTGGTGTTGATTATGATGTTAAAAAAATGATGCACGGTTTGGTGACATCTATGTTATAACCATATCAACGGAATAAAACACACAAGAATAAGAGCTTGAAACCTCCTAAAAAAGAGATAATTGAGAAAAGGCCATACAAGTCAGAAATAATTACAAAAACACACATATAAGTATTCAACTTATTTTGTTGCAATTGCGTCCCCCCATAAGTTCCTTCCATTTGCAAAATACCTCATGCTTTACTTGATCCACTAATTTTGTTGGAAAACATTGAAAGTTTAAAGAAATAGTTACGGATATACGTGCCTGCACATGTTAGTGCTTATAATTCTTACCAAACATTTTTTGAAGAGTATTTTTACTAAAATCTTATTTTCTTTACCTTCTATCTCATTGCTCTTGTTTCCTTACCTCTAATACGAAAATAAGAGCATGACACAGTAGCAAGGAAATAAGCATGAGACCATACATAGCAACTATTATTTATCCACCGTTTTTTTAAAACGTTTTACATTTCCAAGTCGAGGGAATTTGTAGGATGTAAATAACACGGAATAAACTGTGAGTTTTTTTTCGAAATCAGAGTGACAGCGGGAAGTTTATGCAATTTTTCAAAAAAAAAATGAAAAGAATAAAAGCCCAAATAGAATGGGCCTTTCCTTACCGCATCACTAGGAAGAGCCTACACAGAATGGGCCTCATTTGTACATACTACTAGCAAGACTGCCATTTCTGTCCTCTCTAGATTAACCAAGAGCAAATCCAAGAATGGTACTGTACGATATAATTTTCCTTCAGATTTGTGCTCACCTCCTAGCCTGTCATCTCTTTGTTGTCACCTACAGCGGTGCCGATCGCCTCCATCGCTGCCTTCGTGGTGCCGTAGCATCTCTGTTGCCTTGCCACACTACGACTGGCCGCACGCCATCATGTGAAATCCAAGGTCGGAGTATTGGACGGCATAGTTAATTATGAAATCCTAATTGGAGATGAACCCGTTAGAGTCATCGTCGGAGTACGAATCTCAACTAAAATTATAAGGTTTCAAATGGACTAATTGTCTTGTGAAAACATCTGATTGATAAAATTGCAAATCCAAGCATAAAAATATACATGCCACTTTCTGGTTGAGGGTTTGTCCCTCGATAAGAACTTGGTTCATGCCATGACATGGACGTCGAAAGCCCTGTGGTTGATACGTGACATCAGATGCAACTGTCGGCGAAGCATAGCCACAAACACTGAAGAAATATCAAGTCGTGTGTCACCCATTAGGCCATTATATGCGACCGCCTTACCGTCAGTCGCTTTTGCTTTGTTTTGGCTTTGTTGAGACATGGTGCGGCCCCATCGTCCTTTGTTTTCGTCTGCTTTGGTAGAGCCTAGGACCCCTTCTCATCCAACGTGATCAGTGAGCACAATAGTTTCACTCACATGTGCGGTTCCACTCTATATTCTTCTTCTCTCTCTCTCTGCAAGGTACTCTGCATCCGTGAAAATTGACTAATTTGCGTGAAGATTAAGTTTAACTAGCGAACAGTAAGTTCCATTTTCAGCTTGTTTGTCAAAGTGTAAGTTTTTAAGCACATTATCTCTTGTGATTAGGTTGGTGGGATTGGAGGCCTCGATTCCCGCCTTCCCGGTAACAGTCCCTTCAATCAAATACAAAAAAAAAAAAAAAGAGTACAGAGCAAGCTTACCTTATCTACCCCATCAATCCTCTACGAGGCTACTGAAAAATCTAGCAGGAGACTCGTAGAAATAGTGAAAGACCTTGTAGAGTGGTGGTAAAACAGTTAGTTAAGTACAGTTGTTGAGGTCACGTGTTCGATAGCCCACCAACCAAGCGCCGGATGTAAGGTGCTTATTGTTGGGAAACATGGCCTGGACCGTGCAGCCTTAGCTCATGTGGGTTACTCATCCCTTTAGTCTATATATTGGGGATCTTAATAATTTGTATGTACCGTCTTTCAGAGAAGAAATAAAGAGAAAGAAGGAGTTCCCGTATCTCTATGTTCATTTTTACTTTCTATACTTGCGTGCTTGTGTGCGATTCGACTTCGTCTACGAGGTGATTGATCGGATTGAACTGGCCAGCGATGGTTACTCAATACGTTATCAGCACGACTATGCTCTCCGACCTATACGGATTGAGAAGGTAAGCGTCGAAGCATGACACTCGTAAATTGAATCGCATTTTCTAGATTGTTTTCAATTCCACAAGTTTTTGCTTTCTAGATTATGTCCTACGGTACAAATCTGCCTTAATCTACCACTAGCCGTCTTGAAGTCGCCGACTAAGCTGATCAGTAGAGTGCATGAAAGGGTAGATGTTGATTGCACTGTAGATCGAATGAACAGTGAGCAAGAAAAAAAAGCGGCAAAGCAGGCGTCGGCGCTTTGTCTTGCGTGTTGGCCTATAGTCGTGCCATCGAACCCGTACGTACTCTGGCTTCGGCCGACGACCGCCGTCAAGACTTGAAGCCAAGCCTTATTTGGTTGCAGCGCATTTGAAGCCGCCATGCCGTGCCGCGCACTTGAAGCCGCCACTACGCCAAAGCCATGCAGCGCCTGAAGCCACCACCGCTGTCGGAAGCCACCACCTCTGTCGGTCGCGAGCCACCTTGACCTCCGCACAAGGCGTGCCACCACTCTACCCATGACGGCCTCCCGCGACACGTCGCGACACCGCCATCACCTCCTCGCAGACGCTTCACGCGCGCAGTGGGCCTTGCAGACGGCCTACGCCCGACACGGCCACGCAGCGCCCTACCACACCGCCTCTAGCCACACCACTGGCGCCCTCATCATGCATGCACTTGCCCGATGTGGAGCCACCGCCAACATTAGGGAACAGGGAGGGGAAACCCTATCCCCTCCCCTATGCCGGTTTTGAACAGGCCGATTTGGGCCGGTAATGGGCCAAGAAAATGGGCCCAGCCCAAGAAATTCCGGAAAAGAAAAATCCTAAAATTTTCAAATAGGCCCTCGAAATTTGAAAAATTACGTGGAAAATTTTCTTAGAACTGAAAATTTGTGGTTTAAACCTAAAAAATTGCAGAATTCACTGAAAATTTATATTTTAGCATAAAAGGGCCTCGGGAATTCAAATTTTGAATCATTTTTAGCATTTGAAACATGTTTAGCACTGTTGTTATTATTTTCTATGCTTTTATGTATTTATTTACTGTTTTGATTAATCGTAATTGGTTAAATTGCCTTTGATCACTGAATTTAGCAGTAAAAATATAGAAAAAATGCGTAGAAAATTCTGGAACATTACGAGAATATTTTGTACCATTATCGAATTTATTTCATGCTTTTTTACCTACAGTAAATTTATGTATTTCTTATATGTACATGTAGATGACAGGCATCACGAACCGAGAGTTCGATGAGCTAGCCCAGCACGACCAAAACTACTTGACTTGGGCTTCCGATGTTGAGATTGTACTTGGAGCCAAGAAGCTCTACGTTGCCAATGGGATTGGTGCATCGAAGGATGCCAAACCCACCCTTGAGGAAAATGATCAGGTACTTCACTTTCTCAGGCATCACCTCTGCCTCACACTCAAGAGTGAGTACGTGGCAGAGAAGAGCGAGCTAGCCTTGTGGACTGCACTAAAGAAGTGGTTCGAGAAGCTAAAGTACACCATTCTTCCTTAAGCAGAGCAGGAATGAACCGACTGAGGTTTGCTGACTTCAAGACGGTTGTGGAGTACAATTCTGCTCTGCATAGAATCTGTACCAATCTTCAACTCTGTGGTAGGCAAGTCACAGATGAGCAAAAGATTGAGAAGACCCTCTCCACCTTCCACCCCAGTGCAGTGCAATCTGTGCGCAACTATCGTCAAGACAGCTACAAGGAGTATGCCAAATTGATTGATATTATGTAGGTTGTAGAGGCTCAGGATGACGTTCTTTGCAAGAATTTCACCGCCTAGCCACCTAGGAGCTCCGCTAGCCGTGAAGCCAACACTGGGAGCTTCAAGGTGTGAAAGCCTATAATGAAGAAAATGGGAAGGAAGGGCAAGGCCGCAGCCTAAAAAGGCAAGCCAAATGCTCCACAGAAAAAGAAGGCCAACAAGCCAAAGCGGAACGACAAACCCTATGGTCAACAAGACCAAACCTACTACAAGTGTGGCAAGTAGGGGCACTGGTCATTGATCTGTGTAGAACCGCAACATGTCATTGATGCTTTTAAGGCCAAACAGAAGAAGGACGGCAAAGGGCAGCATGAAGCCCACTTTGCCTTTCTTGAGGGAGGACTCATGACGGTTGCCTACCGATGGAGGTGGACTCCGCTCTAGCACCAGACCCTTGATATTGTAATGCATTACGCCATGATTTCACAGGAAGAGCACTTAGACTTTAAATGTCATTTATTTTGGGTGTAGATGGAATAAGTTATACTTTTAAATGGATGATGTTTGTATGCTTGTGTAGAGCCTTAAACAATTTATTTCTCGTGATGGTTGGATGATATTATTTAATTCATTCATTTATTCAATTAATAATAGCATGATATGTTATGATATTTGAAGTATTTTATTTATGTGTTGATTGCTTCCTACTACATATTAATAAAGTATTTTATATTAGAACGCGTGTGACGCCTCATGGAGGAAGTGTGCTTAGTTGATAGCGGCACAATTAATACCATCTTGAGAAAGACGAAATTCTTTCAGTCGATCAGCAAGAATGCTGGTAGTCTTACGACAATCACGGACAGCGATGCTTGTATAATAAGCTCAGAAAGGGCCACAATTATACTCCCGATGAGCCTGGGCCATGCAGTCTTGGCCCATATGAGCTTCTCATTCCTTTAGTCTATATATAGGGGGTCCCAATCCTTTGTACGTACTGTTGACCAAAGAAGAAATAAAGAGAGAAGGAGTTCCCCCATCTCTGTGTTCATTTTGACTTTTTGTACTTGTGTGCTTGTGTGCGATTTGACTTTGTCTATGGGGTGATCTATTGGACTGAACTCGTCAGCGACGGTTTTTCAACACTTATTTTATAGTATGCTATATTATCCTTCTTTTAAGTATGCCCATAGGACTCTTAGGTGTGGAGCAGTTATGTCACATCATTTTCGCATCTACAGCTCATTTCTTCCCTCGTCATTCTCCCCCTGTGGACCTGGTACTCCCTTATTCAGTGAGCCCAAGAAACTCGCAAGTAGCAGTGCTGCCATAACCTCGCCCTCAAGAGCTCTGCAACTGCGCAAAGCAAGGGCGAAGTAGGGGGAGCAGGAGATGGAGCAAGGCAAGGCGGCGCTCGGCTGGGCGGCAAGGGATTCGTCCGGTGCCCTCTCCCCTTACAACTTCTCGAGAAGGTGAGTGTAAATGTCTTCTCGTTATCAGCAATTTACCATCCCTGCACTGTGTCGCACTCTTCTTTCCCATGTGCACTACTGCCGCGTTCTTGCTGTGACAAGATGCCTATGATTTCCCCTGTGCTTTTTCAGATGTTTTCTTGTTAATTAATTTCTAGTTGTCTGACGAGTTTCAGTTCCTAGAAGAGGGCTAGATGGCCTAGATTTAGTTTTTTTTTGTCAAGACTGAAAGGAACTAAAGCTACTTTAGCTGTCGTAAGTCATAACAGTATATCGCAGTTTCGGATTTATGCATTAATAAACTTTTTTTAGGTAACACCGAAGGAATCAGAATTCAGAGGCTTACATGAGATATTTTGTTTTACAGTTGGAGCCTGAAAAAAAAAGACTAAAAGTCAACACACTTATCCAAAAGGGTTAAATTTGATGTTTTCATCTAACTGTCACTCGTGGATTCTACTGAATTTAGAATCTGTTGGAGAAATTCATTTAGCATATGAATTGTTCACAGTTCAGAGTGCCTTCTCAGCACTTAGCAGAATGAGATACTCTTGTGGTCCTTTCCTTTCTTCATCTTATGTCAGTTGATGGAATCCTATCTGCTGATTACAATTTGTCAGGTCTCAGAAAGACGACGATGTCACGATCAAGGTGCTCTACTGTGGGATCTGCCACACTGACCTCCACATCATCAAGAACGACTGGGGCAACGCTCTGTACCCCGTTGTTCCCGGGTAATCAATTAATCAACAATTAATGGATGCAAACATAGCGTAGCAAAAGATATGTGTAGTACAAATTAAAGGCAAGAATTAATGGAGCCAAGCAATGGGTGGCAATGGCGTCTTTTTCCCCGTTGGCGCAGGCACGAGATCCTCGGCGTCGTGGGCGACGTCGGCAGCGGCGTCAAGAAGTTCAAGGCCGGCGACACGGTGGGCGTGGGGTACTTCGTCGGGTCGTGCCGCTCCTGCGAGTGCTGCGGGAAGGGGTACGAGCAGTACTGCTCCAGGATGGTGCTCACGAGCAACGGCGTCGACCACGACCACGGCGGCGCGGTCACCCAGGGGGGCTTCTCCGACGTCATGGTCGTGAACCAGGACTACGTGGTCCGCGTCCCGGATGGCCTGCCGCTGGACAAGGCGGCGCCGCTGCTCTGCGCCGGCGTCACGGTGTACAGCCCGATGATGCACTACGGCCTGAACGAGCCCGGGAAGCACCTGGGCGTCGTCGGCCTCGGGGGGCTCGGTCACGTCGCCGTCAAGTTTGGCAAGGCGTTCGGCATGAAGGTCACCGTCATTAGCACGTCGCCAGGCAAGCGGCAGGAGGCGCTCGAGCACCTCGGCGCCGACGAATTCTTGGTCAGCCGTGACCCCGAGCAGATGAAGGTAACATCGCATCTTGCCAATGTCACCGACGCGCCCTAGTGCCATGGCCACTGGCTAACGCAAACGAGGGGTTTCTTCGACGCAGGCGGCCGTCGGCACGATGGACGGCATCATCGACACGGTCTCGGCGTGGCACCCGATCGCACCGCTATTCGCGCTGATGAAGCCGATGGGGCAGATGGTGTTCGTGGGAGGGCCGACCAAGCCGCTCGAGCTGCCGGCCTACGCCATCGTGCCGGGCGGGAAGGGCATCGCCGGGAACTGCGTCGGCGGCATCAGGGACTGCCAGGCCATGCTGAACTTCGCCGGGGAGCACGGCATCACCGCGGAGGTGGAGGTGATCAAGATGGACTACGTCAACACGGCGCTCGAGCGGCTCGAGAAAAACGACGTCCGCTACCGCTTCGTCATCGACGTCGCCGGCAGCCTCGGTTCCACCGCCTAGACCGTTGATACCTGATGGTTGCGTTTGCTTCTGTGAATGCGTGCAGATTTAGTAGAGCTCTCAGTAACTACGTACCTGTCTAAGAATCATCGATAAGTGATAACTTCATGTAACTAGGTACCTGCAGATTTAGCGGCTTGTTGGTAAGTCGTAACTTCATGTGTAATGTTGTGGCTTTCGATAGTTTGATCTTTTGATGCGCAAGTAATTAAATAAGGATTTCACAGTCGCCTGAAAATTCGTGAATTCACATTCACTTTTTCGACCGTTAGATCAAGATTACGTAGCTCACAGCTCTCCCCCTCTCACCTATATAACTCACCACAACCTAACCCTAAACCTAATTCACCCCACACCCGGCAGCCGCCGCCCCTAGTATCACCCCCGTGCCACCTCCCACCACATCACTAGCGTCGGTGATGCCCACCGGCGAGGTCCTTTCGAGCCGCTTCCTCCTCCAACCACCCCGCCCCTCCTCGTCCGCCCAGCCTCCCATTCTCGTCGCCACCGCCGCCACCCTTCTTCGTCCTCTCCGGCCAACTAGATCCCCCACGCTGCCTCCTAACCACTTCGGTCGTCATCACCCCCCGTCGATCCCGCCCACCGCCCTCGCCTCGACCGCGTTAAGCACGCCGCCGCCGCCTCGGCGCAATGCCACCACCGTTGCCACCGCCCGTCGCCGCTACCAACTTCCTTTAAGCTCGGGGCACCGGTGAACCCGAACCCTAACTCTAATCCACTAGCCACCGTCGCCGCCGCGGCCAGGCACTGGAGAGGAGGAACACGACCTCGTCGGAGTACAAATCTCCACGCTGATCCGAATGTCAGAAAATCGACTGTGATTTCATAAAATTTCAGGCACCTGTGAAATAGCAAATCCGATTAAATAAGTGGAGTTGGTCTCTCCACAGGGTTCTGAATATTCTAACGTGGCCCCCATTGCTCAAGTGAGTCCTTGTGCTCTATGTTGTATATTCGAGGTCGCGTTGTCGATGAACAAAACTCTCAACTCGCAAATAATAAATAATAGACAAGAACACAAGGATGTAGTCTCAGCCCTCTCTCTTTACTGATCTCTTTGTCCATAGGCTTGTATGTACAATGAGAGCCCCTGCCCACCTTTATATAGGGGGAGAGGGTCCCCCTTCATGCATGAATAAGCAATATGGGACTAAACAAACTAATGGGTATTGTGGGCTGATAACCCCTCTAATGAGCTTTTGTTTAGGTAAAGTGTCTACACATAATCGGGCCTCGAAACTGATCAATATACAACACTCCCCCTTGGACACTTTGCCTACATCATGCTCATGCCACATTAAAATATTCTTCCGAAAACCTAGTGAAAAAATGGTAAGAAGAAAAGAGTACATAGCTTGCATTCTTGCCATTGTACATGCTACCTCATTGAAAACCATCGAATGAGAAAGCCCATTGGGACAAAACTCAAATAAGGGAAAAAGAGTACAACATCTATTCATCTAATGATGAACACATATGAAGATCATATATCTCTCCCTGAAGACAACAACTCTTTGTGTCTTCTCATACCAATACAATGGACAAGTTTATCAAAACTTGGTCCTAGCAAGGCCTTAGTAAACAAATCCGCAAGTTTCTCACTTCATTGGATTTTCTATATTTTTATATTCCCATTTTCCTGCTGCTCATATCGGTTGAAATGTTAGGGAGTATATGCTTTGTCATATACGTCTTGACATAGCTATTCTTCATTTGTGCAATACAAGCTACATTATCCTTATGGAGGACTGTAGGAGTTTTATCCACCTCTACACCACAAGACTCTTGGATATGGTGAATTAGTCTTCTAAGCCATATGCACTCTCGACCTGTCTCATATAGTGCAATGATCTCAACATGATTAGTTGATATAGCAACAATCGATTGTTTTATATATCTTTGAGTTATAGCTATAGAACCACTTAGAAAGACGTATCCAGTCTGTGACATGGCATTGTGGTGATCATAAAGATAGCCAGCGTCTGAGTAACCCTTCAACTTTATATATTGATCACTGGGACAAAAGAGTCCAAGATCAGTTGTACCCCTAAGGTACCTAAGGACACTACTAGAAATCCCCGTTTTTCCTACAGTTTAAAACGTTCTCTAATAGTGGAATTGTAATCCAAAGGAAAGTATCTATCCCTGGGGTGAGGTAAAAAAAACTAGGGAACAAAATCGTTCCCTACTATTTACATAAATTACTAAGGAAAGACTATGGAGAGAGAAATGGACTATGCAATATTAGCGCCATGGTGACAACTTTCCCTGCTCGGATGGGTAAAACCGTAGGAAATGTATTTTTCATTTTTGCCTCTAGTTTTTTAGGGGCCCGCTATTTTTTTAGCTGCGCGCTATTTTGTTTGAGGCACCGCGCCAGTTTCTTTTTGGCTGCACTCTACTTGCCGTGTGAACCCTACCCAAATTCCCCAAACAAGCTGCTGCCTGGAGCAACCGCTGCCCACGCACCACCGTCCTCCCCCGAGCGGTGCCGCCCCCCTCCCCTCCTCCTCTCCCGAGCCGCCCGCCCCTCCTCCTCTTTGTCCGCCTTCAAGTCGTCGTCGCCGCCGCTGCCCCACTCCCCTTCTTCTCCTCTGAGCGGTGCCACCCCCTCCCCTCCTCCTCCCCGAGCGGTCCCGCCCCCTCCCTCCTCCTGCCCCAAGCCGCCCGCCCTCCTCTTTGTCCTCCTTCAAGTTCCCGCCACCACCCCGTTCCCCTTCTTCTCCTCCTCCCCCAGTATGCCGCCGCCGGTCCCGACATGGCAGCTGCTCCCCTGACGCCGCCCCTCTGCCTCTTCCTCCTTATCCGAGCTGCCCCTCTTCCCCCTAAAAGCTAAACCTAGACGCAATTCTATCCACTAGTTGTCCTCATTGTGATTTTGCTTCTTTTATGTTGAATGCAGTGGGCTCGCTAGTTGGAATCTTCATCGGTGCATCCATGGGGATGTCTACGGAAAGCGGCATGTTTTCAGGCGCTGGCGTGGGAGCAATCTCTGGTGCCGTCTTCTCCATCGAGGCTGCTAAATCCTGCATCGAAATTTGGAGAACCAGTGAATCAGGGAAATATAGCATTCTCTTTGTGGTGAGTGTGAAAAAATCCAACACCTTTTTTTATGTATTAAGAAAGGTGAAAGATCATCTTCACATACCTACTCTAGTGCACACCGCACTATGATCTCAGCTGGCATAAACATGAGATGCACGAGTGAAAAAATACGGATTTTTGTATGGTTGGGCGATTTATTTTGGAGCTCAAAGTAATCGATATTTGTGTACATAAGTGAAAAATAGCAATTGATAAGCAGAGTTAGGTTTTTATTTGTTTTGATTTTCTGTATTGGTATTTTCAGCTTGACAACATCTCTAGCCTCTTTAGTGGAAGAATTGTGTGGGAGAAGGTCAGTCCAGCACTACAGCGTGCGGTGTAGAGCCAGGTATATAGCTCTTCTTGTAAGCTAGTTGTAAATTCATAATGTTTGGTAGGGTAATGTACCATTGCTCTCTCATGGCTCAAGTGGTAGGATATCCCAACAGCTGTGGCTATTTTTAGGAAAATAACTCTAATATCCATTTAAGAGAAAACATTTTTGAGCCTTACAATTAATGATTGTAGGGATTCTCGAATTAAATTGGTTATATGGAGAATAATGCCACCCCATACTCCCCCGAAAGAAGTTTCTAGTCATAGAAATATCTAGAACTACATTTTGGTGATAGAGATCAACCCTTAAATGTCTTTGTTATGTCATGTAAAATCTGAATGAGATCTGTGGAGTGCTAGTATCTGAAAACAATCATGCCATCGGCATACCATCCGATATAGCGGTATGGATGGTCAAGCGGTACTCGGTACCTTGTATTTGCTTCCTAACATATGAGCTATATCGAGAATGTGTAACGACTGACTGGAAGAAATAATGTAAATAATTAACTTTCAAAGTGTACAATTTTTAAACTGATCTAACCAATATAAATACAAAAGGTTGAACTGTAACTTAAATAGTTCATAAAAAGGCATTGGCACAATTGAAAATATTCCAATTAATTATATGATGTAAAACTAAATTGAAAACTAAAAACTCTTGATACAGATATGCACTGTTGAATAGATCACCCATTATTCAAGATTAGACTTGTGCGTGGTTGCACAAAGCCACAAACTATCTGTTTTCATAGGACCAAATACTACTCTTCTGTACACATACTCATATCAGATTTTATAGGACCAGATGGTGTTTCCTTCTATGCACATACTTTATCTGCTTTTATAGGACCAGATAGTGCCACAAGCAATAACTTCTAGGCACGACAACCATAATTGTATTTGGTGCTGATTGCAACTTTGCAAGGTTCTATGTGATTGCGATGTGAGCTACTTCTAGATGTGAGTTACTTCTACATAATGCTAGGTCTGATTCAATGTTTTGTGTAATTCAGATGAGTCTACTGAGTACACCGTTCATCGGCAGCAATGACCTTTTCAAACCAAAGAAGACATTGTATGTCAAGGATCGATCAACAGATCCCGAGATCGATTCGGTACGCAACCAATTTTGACCAGAAACCGATAGGAGCTGTTGTTGATGCGCCTTGAGTTAGTATGATCACTTGTGACCTTGACATGTTGTGTTCTAATATAAGATACTAGCCAAAAATTAGTGCTTGTCGATTTAAATGCTAAACTACTAATAACAAGATTTTGGATCACGGCAATTTGTGAGTCTTGCCTCAGTGCCAGCACATGTTCCATGTGCGATGCTAAACTACTAATAACAGGATTTCTGATTTTTTTTTTGTACTTTGAATAATAGATGTTGAACTACATTTAACCTTTTTGCATTAAATCTTATGATTGCAGAATGTGGCTGAGCATACTGGAATGCCTTCTACTGCAGTTCCACCTCCCCTACCTCCACCTCCTACATATGAAGTTTCAACCTCTCCAAGTCTATCTCTTGAGGTATATAATGGTTCAATTTAATTAGGGAGTACTTCCTTGGTGTGTCACCATAGCCCTCTTTATGGTTCTATAAGATTATGCCATGAACTATTTTTTCATCAAATTGTTGTACAGTCAATGATTATGTGTCTGATCCATGAATCTTTAGGCTATACATACATGCATTCATATGTTTCTTGGTCAATTGTCATGTGCAACACTTTATGCCTGTCCTACTTACTAAATTTTATGCATTGTGTAGCTGAAAAACATGCAACTTTTACAATAGTTGTAGAAATTGCCACACTTGAAAAATCATGTCAACATAACCGTATTTCTTTTTTGAACTTTTTTGTTGAACTTCGAACTATTTTTGTTGTATAGCCTCATATCAGTGGTTCAGCTATTGGAGTAGAGAACCCGGATGATACATTGAATAGGATTGCTCGAGGAATGTTTGGAGGTTATGTTAATACATTTGTTAGTGTTGATGGGAACTACTCTTCTCCGCTGGATGATGATCTTGCACTATTTTAATGTCAGCCATGGTCCAATTACATGTGGAAGCATACTTTTGTTGCAAGTGGTGTATGTTGCCTTCTTTTATGGAATGACTAATATGTAAGGGTTGCATTTTGATGTCTGTGAAACCTTGCTGGTCATTTGTACTTCAATATGTATGTGTGTTGTGCACTTGTGGTGCAAGCGTGGGTGTTGTTTTTTGGACTTTCTGATAGTGTGATGTTTACACTTGGATATGTTGGTGGAAATATGCCTCAAATAGTGCTTGATGGTCTATTGGAAATACAAGATATTGTTATGTTTACCTCCTGCATAAACTTTGTTTTCAGTGATAATGTGAATTTAGTGTCTTTTGATTGTAACGGCATATAAATAAGTATTTAAATAATGTATGTATATTTAGAAAAAAAAATTCAGTACCTCTAGTGTTCATGCCAAACTATCCGGGATGAATTTCGAATTAGCAATAGAAAAATAATGTTTATATAAAAATATTCCCTAGGGTATACAAGAAATAACGTAGGGAATTTGTTGGATTCTTTCCCTAGGCTGGCAGAAAGGTAATGTAGGGAAATAATGTTTCCACGTCATATGGCAATGCCATGTGGATGAGATTTCCCTACCGTTTAAAATCCTTAGGAACAATTCTTTCCCTAGGTTTTCTCAAAAAAACCGTAGGGAACGTTTTCTTTCCCCCACATTCTTTTCCCTAGTAGCCGTTCTCTACGAATGCCACTAGGGAAACCAATTCCCTATAGTTTTTTGCATGTTCCCTAGTATATTACTCACTAGGAAAAATAGGGATTTCTAGTAGTGGGATTCCCATAATTATGTTCCAATGCCTCTTCGTAGGCTCAGAACTATATCTTGCCAAAGAATTTATTGCAAATACAATATCAGGCCTAGTATAATTGACAAGATATAACAATTCTCCAATATCACTTAAATAAGGGGTTTTCGTCCCTAATGTGTCATCATTCTCTCGTCTATGTCCATATGGATCTTTTTCCACTTCCAGCGACCTAACGATCATGGATGTACCCAGTGGATGAGATTTATTAAGATAAAATCTTTCCAACACTTTCTTGGTATAGGTAGTCTAATGCAGAAATATGCCTCTAGGCAAATTTTCAATCTGCAACCTGAGATAGTATTTGGTTTCACCCAAATCTTTCATCTCAAATTCCGTCTTTAAGTATAAGCTCGCTTCGAGAATGTCTTCCATATTTCCAATTATGTTCAAGTCATCAACATACACATAGATGATGCAAAATCATTCTTGGATTTCTTTATGAACACACACGGACAGACTTTGTTGTTTATGTATCCTCTTTGTAAAAGGAATTTACTCAGTTGGTTGTACCACATACGACTTGACTGTTTCAACCTATACAGTACTTTTGTGACTTAACATTATACATGATGCGATGTTCATTCTCGCTCATACATGGGACTTTAAGTCCCTCTGGAATCTTCATGGAGATTTTAGAATCTACTGACCCATGTAAATATGCAGTCACGACATCCGTAAGTTGCATTTTCAAATCCACTCATGTTACCATAGCTATAAGGTATCAGAATGTTGTGCCATCCATTACAGGAGGGTAAGTTTCATCGAAATTGATGCCGGGTCTTTGTGTGAACCCTTGTGCTACTAATCTCGCTTTGTATCTCACCACTTTATTATGTTCATCCCTCTTTCTTACGAACACCCACTTGTGTCGAACAGGAATAACATCATGAGGTGTCTTGACCATAGGTCTGAAGACTTTCCTCTTATTAAGCGAGTTTAGTTCATTCTCGATTGCTTCCTTCCATTTATCTCAATCTTGACGATTCTTGCATTCTGCAACCGTCTTTGGTTCCAGATTCGATTCAATATGAAAGACAATCTTTGAGATGAAACAAATACTATTAGCACTCATTTATCTATAAAATACTTCTCCTGTTTCCACATAGTTTGTGGAAAACTCTTTGTCAAATTAAATTAGAATTTTATTTAAATATACCAACTCTCCACTATTTCCCAAAATGCCAGAGTATGACTATTTCGTTGCCCCAGTGTTAGCGAGTGTGCTTCCCCCTTCACTAGTCACATGTTCCTGTACTCAAGCACAGAGCGCCTCCCCCTCTGCTCTGTACAGGACACCACCCGTCGTGTCTTTACTCGGGGTGTAACATCTGTCAGACATTTCTCATTCTTGTTCGGTTCATGGAGTTTCTCCCATGTTTAATACATCTCTTTTGCAGACGTCTGCGCATTTTGAGATCCTTTGACCCAAGAGGTCTCACCCTCTTCTTATGAAGAGTGGTGTAGTCAGATACAGAACCCGAAACCCAGGATGGTTATACTATTTCAAGTGCATTAACTGCTGGTATATGCGACTTTGTAACTCCTTTATGATTCGTGAATGAATCTGGTAGCTGATTTTCATTCTCTGAACCTCTTGTTCAGAGTCCTTAGTGTGTGGATCATTATTACGAAGACTACTATCATTCCATGATAGTTCTTGGCATTCCAACTTGGGGTCCTTTCCTCCTCTAAAACTGGGAATAGTTCTTCATTAAATACAGTGTCAACGTATCTTGCTTTTAGCAAATCTCCTGTCATGGGCTCCAAATATTTTATTATAGACGGAGATTCCAATCCCATGTAAATTCCCAAATTACAATGGGGTTGTTGGTGATATGCCCTAGAGACAATCATAGAGATGATTGTATCACGCCTATGTTAATGAGTTATAGAATAAATGTTATTATCTTCCTTGGATGAATTATCATTTATAAAAATTAACAAGTATGTGACTTGTTGATGAAGCTCTTTAAGTTATATGATGACATTCTAAATGTATCACTCGTCGGATGTCACTAGTCGGGACACTAGTGACTTATCGACCATCACATGTATTTGATTGATGACCATGTTTCACCAGTCATGGATATGGGGATATTGAATCAATAATGTGAACACATGTTAGAGAATATGGTGTTGGATTGACCCTCACCTTGAGACACTATTGAGATTGTTATGATTTTATGTGTCATCGGTTGGTCTCAAGCAATGATGGTGTATAATCCTTAGATCTGAGATCAACATGGTTTCCTACATGTGTAATAGTACACTTAGGGGTTGCCAAACACTACTCCGTAATTGGGTAGTTATATATAAAGGTAACTTTCAGGTATGCTATGAAACATGCGGAGGGATGTGGCTGGTCGGATATGGGATTTGCCCCTCTAACATTACAAGAGAGATATCTCTCGGCCCCTCGATGTGGTCGGATAAAGAAAGTACATGGCTGTACCACTAGTGGTCGAAGAGTCGACCACATGAAGTTATCCATCACTAGATCAAAAAAGTATTAAACAATCCATGGATAACATTTATCTCACCTGGAGTTCAACCAAATATCGCGAGGCAAAAGGATAATACACAAGCAGGTTATTTAGGCCGACCAGATACAAACTGGTCGTATGAAGATATAGATTGGTCGTGAGCTGGTCGGACATGATCACTAATTGGTCGGTAAACTAGTCGTAAGGAGTCATGAACTGGTTGTGACTAAACGTGAACTGGTCATATGGAAATACAAGCTAGTCGTGAGTAATAAGGACCTAGTCGCAGATCATATTGCATAAGGTTCATCTGATATAATATTTATGTGTATTCGGGAATCGTTATGTTCTACTCAGAACCGCTAATGACTTATGGTCGGAAAATAGTTTTCGAGTCACAACCGATTACGCATGAACCTACTGGGTTACACACTTAAAGGGTTGGAACAAACGAGTTCAGATAGGATCTGTTATAGGCTCTTTATAAGGGGATGCATGGGGCTATTGGGACATAAGAGTTGCTTCACCGAAACCCTAGCCGCCATCTCCCTAAAGGCCCTACCATGCGCGTTGGTTCTAGCACACCAGTGTACGGCATTCCACCCCTAGACGTGTGGATACCACAGAGGCGCTGGTGCGGTTACTATTGCGCTGATCGAGGATGATCCACGACCTACGCAAGAACGTGATAGGTTATTGGAGGAGACGATCGGTGCTGAGGACGTTGGACGATCGACTACGACCACTACATCGATGCACTCGACATTGGATAAGGTTGCTCCAACTATTCTTCCACTGCACTGCACATCTAGTGGTAATGATCTATGATCTCTTACTTATATGACTTCCTAGTTTACGTGGTAGAATTTTTCAATTGCCAGCTACTGTAGCCTACCCGTATCCCTTCAGGGGTCCTGTTGACGTACGCTGAGGAGGTGAGATGGGTATGTAAATGACATAGACGGATTTATGAAGATGAGAAATACTTGGCTCTTTCTGATATAATAGTTGGAAAGGTGACAACTTATGGTATACAGATGGTCGGAGTCATATTAATGCTGATGCATGTAATATGGCATGTCCGTCACACGTAGTTGGTATACTGGATCTCATTAACAAGGGTCAAGCGATCATCTTGATTAATGATTCAACAAGTCCATTCTGAGTCTGAACAAGCATGACCGAATGTTCCACTGTATGCTTAAGGCCATACACTTGTCATTAAATGCTTTTGAGGTAAACTCTCCAGCATTATCAATCCCTCCCCACTCTTCCTCTTCTCCCATTGGCAAGAGGGAGGCGACGACGGTGGCGACATGTGAGCTCTCCCCTCACTCGTGCGAACGGTGAAGGCTGAGGCAGCAACTGTAACACCTTTGCCCAATACTGAGCCCGGAATGCCACCAAACTACCCTAACTACTAATTTTAACAACAATCAGTAGTTGTAACACCCTGGCCCAATACTGAGCCCGGAATGCCACCAAACAACCCTAACTACTAATTTTAACAACAATTAACAATAAATTCCAGCAAGCAATTCAATACTAACACCCGTCCACGGGTCACAATAACGTATAAATAACGACATGGCAAGCACAACTATTTAAACCCTAGATAGTGAGCAGGCTAACAATTCAAGAATGGAGTAACACCAGTCCAAAAGTGGCTACTGAATGAATACAAGTTCCAAGCGATCATCTAGAGTTATTCAATGTCTTTCATAGCCTAAAAGGTTAAATCCTCATGCTAATGTAAAGCTTCTTCATCACAATGATCGAATGATTTAGTGTATGTCGTGTTCCAAGTGTTATCCCCTCCCAAGAAGCGTCGTCAACGATCACCTAAAACATTAGAAAAGCAAGGGTGAGTCCATGACTCAACAAGTATAATAGTAAACCATGATCAATGTTTAAACATCAATACACAATAACATCATTAACATCAATTGTTCACTTTTCTTTATTCTCATCCTCAATAATGCAATTCCCTTTCTTTATTCTCATACATATTCACCAATTACTTTTCATTCAATGCATCTCTACACTATATGTCCACAAGCACTTCTTTTGCGTATACCAGTATAGCATTAGTGTTTACCCGTCGATGACACACTCTCAAGCCCGTCCTCCTCAAGGATCGGGGACCTCCTCCACTCTCGTGGAGTTATGATCAACCTGATCACCTTTTCATATGCAATGATGTTTATGAATGCACAAGTAATCATAGATTCATCATTATTAATCATCAACCATCAATCCAATATCCATCAATACCAAATAACTCATTACCATTCACATTACTTGAAATTAAATAAATCAAAATCACAACAATATCTGATTCACAATTTTATATCTTTAATTCTACAACTTGAAAATATATGAATAATATGAGTTCTGGAAATTACAGAACATTTTCAACAATATTTAAGTTGACAAAAATATTTAATTTTACCAAGTTCTACACGAAATCGACCCAACTTCACGAAGTCTGCCATCTACATCCCGAATCTGACAACATCCTTCCGAAGGATGTATCTTTTCACTCGCTACTCCATTATTAATGATCCATATATTCTTGGAAAGCTAACGTGATAACCTAACTTTTCTATAATTACATCGAACTCTAATTCTGAACCTAAATACCCTTAATCATCTCCGCAACGTTCTGCCCTAAACCAGACGAATCTGGACAGAAAAGTCATCTACTCTTCCCCTTAACCGAATGTTCTAAAAGCTGAAAAGAGATTAACCTGGGACAAATCTAAGGTGTTTAGATTGTTACTCTCGGAGACACGAAACCAAAACACGAATTTCCCGCGAGATCCTCCTCTTCTTCCTCCTCTTTTTTCCTTCTTCTCTCTTCCTCCTTCCCTCCCCTTCTTTCCCTGGCCAACAAGGGGTAGTAGCAAGGGGGGTAATGGGAACATTGGCCCGATCTTTCGATGAAGATGATACACTTGATTTGATGGTAGCTAACTCTCACGATCCAGGCTACAACCGTGTGACAATCGTTGCACCCGCAATCGCTGAACCAACTTCACATTCGTTATCGACCTTGCCGGTAGTGAGATCGACCTGACCACGAAGGTCTTTTCCTGCATGCAATCAAGAATCAAGCAATAAAAATAGATGAAGCAACGAACTTGCTGAATAGGAATTGAGGAACAACGATAGATCTATTGAACAAATATGGGGTTCCAAAGACAAGGACTGGTTGTACTAGCCGCACAAGCAAACGATGTATAAAGTAGCAAAACTAAACTTTAATCTAACAAAACCCGCCGAACTAGATGGCGATGCCTGGCCTTATATTGGCACCTAAGGGTACGGCCAACTCACACAAGACCTAATGTCGATTCTATCTCTAACTCCCGTATCACACAAGGATTCTTTCCTAAAACAGTTATGGAAAGATTACAACCGATTCCATCTAAAAGATATATTCTATAACTTATCTATGACCAGACTGGTCGAAGACTTGGTCGTGGGACTGGTCCTGGAGTGGTCTTGAGGAAGCCCTAGGGGAGGTCCTGGCGGGAAGGTCCTGTAGGGAGGTCCTGGGGAGATCCTAGAGGGAGGTCCTGAGTGGTCTTGATGAGTCCACGTGGGTGCTCCTGAGGAGATCATGAGTGGTCCTGATGAGTCCACGTGGGTGCTACTGAGGAGGTCTTGAGTGGTCCTGATGAGCCCACGTGAGTGCTCCTGAGGAGGTCTTGAGTGGTCCTAGTGAATCCACATGAGTGCTCCTGAGGAGGTCCTAGGGGAGGTCCTGGTGGGAGGTCCTGCCATGTGGCATGTACTAGGAGGTCCTAGAGAGACCTCCGGGGAGGTCGAGGACCTCCTGGGCAGTCGTGGAGGACCTCCTGGGATGTCACGGAAGACCTCTTGGGAGGTCGTGGACCCTCATCTCCCGTTAGCTTGCCTCTCGATCATTGATTCCTAAGTAAAATAATATCACTTGCTTTAGGCAGCATCATAGAGTTCATAGAATATGGATGCACTTCGAGAAACGAAGTTACCTGATAATTTAGTTAGCGAGCACGTGCTCTCGTAATTGTTCCTTGCACGTCAGAAGTAGTAGGGGTGGTTGTATCAATGGAAGGGATGTCCTCGTCATCCTCCCCTTCTTGAATTCACGTCGTCCTCGACTCCGGGTCATTTTCTACTCCCAAGTATGGCTTTAAATCTACAATGTTAAATGTGGGACTAACCCCAAAATCTGCAGGTAGATCAAGCTTATATGCATTATCATTAATCTTTTCTAATACTTTAAAAGGACCATCTGCACGAGGCATGCGTTTAGACTTTCTCAATTCAGGAAATCGTTCTTTACGCAAGTGCAACCACACAAGATCACCAGGTTCAGAAGTACATGCTTGCGTCCCTGACTACCAGCAACTTTATATTTAGCATTCATAAGTTCAATGTTCTCTTTAGTGGTCTCATGTATCTTAAGAATCAAATCAGCACGTTGTTGAGCATCAAAATTTATCTTCTCCGAAGTTGGAAGAGGCAACAAGTCGATAGGTGCACGAGGTATGAAACCATAAACAATCTCAAAAGGACATGTTTTGGTTGTAGAGTGTAGCGAGCGATTATAAGCAAATTCCACATGAGGCAAACATTCCTCCCATATTTTTAAGTTCTTTTTAAGCACAGCCCTAAGCATAGTAGACAAAGTTCTATTGACTACCTTAGTTTGTCCATCATTTTGGGGATGATAAGTAGTGGAAAATAACAGCTTAGTCCCCAACTTAGCCTACAAAGTTCTCCAAAAATGACTAAGAAATTTAGCATCACGATCTGAAACTATCGTATTCGGAATGCCATACAAGCAAACAATTTCCTTAAAGACCAAATCAGCAACATTTGTAGCATCATCACTTTTATGACATGATATAAAATGAGCCATCTTAGAGAATCTATCCACAACAACAAAAATACTATCGCTCTCCTTCTTTGTTCTAGGCAGCCCTATAATAAAGTCCATCAAAATATCTTCCCAAGGTGTGCTTGGAACAGGAAGAGGTATGTATAAACCATGAGGATTAAGTCTTGACTTAGCTTTTTGGCACGTGGTGCAGCGGCCAATGAAGCGCTCGACGTCATGCCTCATCTTTGGCCAATAAAAGTGTTGGGTCAGAATGTCCTAATCTTCTTCACACCGAAGTGACCCATCAATCCTCCTCCATGCGCCTCCTATAACAATAAAAGATGAACGGAGCTAGCTGGAATGCATAGCTTGTTAGCACGGTACACGAACCCATCATGCACCATAAATTTATTCCAACCCTTTCCCTCTTGACAATTGAGGAACACATCGTTAAAATCAGTATCATGCACATATTGCTTCTTGTCTCTAATCCAAAGATTTTGAAGTAAGTTGTGAAAGCATGGTGTATCTCCTAGACAAAACATCAGCTATTACATTGTCTTTGCCCTTTTTATGTTTAATGACATAAGGGAAAGACCCAATAAACTCAACCCACTTAGCATGTCGACGGTTCAGATTGGTTTGACTTTGAATATGCTTCAGAAATTCATGATCAGAATGTATTACAAACTCTTTGGGCCATACATAATGCTACCATGTTTCCAAAGTTTGAACTAGAGCATATAATTTTTTATCATAGGTAGAATAGTTCAAACTAGTCCCACTTAATTTTTCACTAAAGTAAGCAACATGTTTTCCTTCTTGGATTAACACACCACCAAGACCTATGCCACTAGCATCACATTCTAATTCGCCACTAGCATCACATTCTAATTCAAAAGTCTTGCTAAAATCAGAAAGTTGAAGCAAAGGAGCATGTGTCAACTTATCTTTGAGAATGTCGAAAGCTTATTGTTGTATGGTGCCCCAAGTGAAAGGAACACCCTTCTTTGTAAGCGCATTCATTGGTGCAGCGATGGTGCTGAAATCCCTAACAAAACGCCAATAGAAACCAGTGAGCCCGAGAAAACTCTGCACTTGTGTGACCGTTTTAGGAGGCGGCCAACTCTGGATAGCGACGATCTTGGCTTGATCAACTTCAATGTTCTGTGGAGTAACAACATAGCCAAGAAACGATACTCGAGCGGTGCAAAAGGTGCACTTCTCTAGGTTACCAAAAAGATGTGCATCACGTAAAACATAAAAAACAGCACGTAAATGCTCCAAATATTCCTCTAATGACTTGCTGTAAATCAATATATCATCAAAGTATACGACCACAAACTTGCCAATGAAAGCACGCAAAACTTCGTTCATTAATTTCATGAAAGTGCTAGGTGTGTTAGTTAAACTAAAAGGTATCACTAACCACTCATACAATCCGAACTTAGTTTTAAATGCTGTTTTCCACTCATCTCCTAACTTCATGCGAATTTGATGGTAACAACTACGCAAATCAACTTTAGAGAAAATAGTAGAACCACTTAATTCATCAAGCATATCATCTAACCTAGGAATAGGATGACGATAACGAATGGTGATATTATTAATAGCTCTATAATCTACATACATGTGCCATGAACCATCTTTCTTAGGAACTAATATGACAGGAATAGCATAAGGACTAAGAGATTCGCGCACATAACCTTTGTTGAGCAATTCTTGTACTTGGCGCTGAATTTCTTTCGTCTCTTCTGGGTTGGTCCTATACGGCGCACGGTTTGGCAGCGAAGCACCGAGAATCAAATCGATTTGGTGCTCTATTCCTTGAATAGGTGGCAGCCTCGGTGGCACCTCCTTCGGAAATACATCAACATATTTCTACAATAGGTTAGCAACAATAGAAGGCAAGGATGGAGGCATATCCTCAAAAGAGAACAAAGCATCCCTGCATACCAAAGCATAGCACACAGAGTCATGGGGCTGCAAAGCACTGATTTCAGATTTGGTTGCAAGCAGAACATGACCCTTTAACTTAATTTCATCCTTTTTAGCACTAAGTTCCTTCTGTGATTGATCGACAAAGTCCTTCGCAACAATCTGATTTTTACTTTTACGACTAGTCTTGTCACGCGTAGCTCTCTCTAATTCATCTTTTAAAATAGCCTTAGGTGACATGGGCAGAAAGCTAATCTTCTTCCCTTTAAAAGTGAGAGTATATCGGTTGGTTCGACCATGATGTACAACATCTCTATCATATTGGCAGGGTCTACCTAGCAGCAAAAAACAAGCTTGCATAGTCACTACGTCACACTCAGCATAGTCATGATATGAACCAATGGAGAAGTGTATTCTCGCAACGCGGGTTACCTTTAGTTTACCGCAATTATTGAACCACTGGATGTAGTGGGACAGGGGTGTTGTTGAGTGGCCAAGCAAAGCTTCTCGACCATGTCTATGCTCACCAAATTGTTGCAGCTTCCCCCCTCGATGATCACACGGCACGAGCAGTCCTTGACGATGAATTTGATTTGAAACAAGTTGTGGCGCTGATTCTGCTCGGCACGCTCCATTTGTGCACTAAGTACACGGTGTGTAATGATGCTCAAGTACTTATTCGTGATGTCAGCGCTAATTTGTTCCTCCTCACGATCAGAATCATTATCTTTTCCTATGGGTCAGCAAGCAAAGTATGTTCTTCTTCTATGTCACTAGCAGAAGTGTGCTCACCATTATCCTTGATCAAGAGGACGCGCTTGCTAGGACAGTCCCTCTGCATGTGTCCAAAGCCCTTACAATGATGACATTGAGTCTCGTGTGCTCGTCCAGTTGATGCCACTGAAGATGCACCCGATGCAGGGACCAAAGGGGCTGTTTGGCGTGCCTCGGGTGCTTGTGAAGGTGTAGGAGAGGCTGCTGGACGTCGGGAATTGTTTGATGAGCGCGGATCAGTAGCATGGTTGGAGGTGGCAGCGGGAGTACGGTTCTAAAATTGACTTGTACGACCTGCAAAGATACCTCCGGAGCTGCTCCTTTGCCTGCTATGACGTCCTTGCACTTCCCTTTCAGCCTTATAAGCAAAGTGAAACAAGTGAGTGATAAAATTGTAATCCTTATAATCAAGTATGTCCTGTATGTCACGGTTCAACCCACCTAAAAATCTAGCCATTTTAGCATATTCGGTTTCCGCTATACCACAGCGAAGCAAACCAACTTGTAATTCTTGATAGTATTCCTCAACAGTTTTACTACCTTGATTCAAATAGGTTAATTTATTCAACAAATCACGAGCATAATATGAGGGAACAAAACGATGATGCATAGCTCTTTTTGAAGCCTCTCAGGTGGCAGGTACATCATTGGGATTAATACGGCAATATTCACTCCACCATACACAAGCAAAGTCGGTAAACTCACTAGTAGTAGCTCTAACCCTCCTATTCTTAGGGAAATCATGGCAAGTAAATTTTTGTTCTACTTGTAACTCCCAAGTGAGATAAACATCAGGATCATATTTACCAGCAAATAGAGGCATAGTAAATTTAATCTTAGCAAAAGCATCATCACGGTCACGTACCTCCTGTTGTGATGGATCACGTCCCATACCTTGTCTATTGAAATGACGTCGACGGTGAGCACAATCGTCGTTGGAGTTGAGGTCCTCGTCCTCAGTATCAGCAAAATTGTTCTCGTCTTCTTCTCGGCGATGGCCGAAAGCGCTGGTGGTAGCAGGAGCCACACGAAGGGGTGCCATAGGCAGGGGTGGAGGGGCTCGGACTAGACCCTCCAAACGTGCCAAGATAGCATCAAGCTTCAGGTTCAATTCAGCTTGGCCAACTTCTACTCCATCGAGTCTTGTAATGGTCTCATCGTGAGCGTTCTCCAGTTGCTCACAACGGTCCTGGACCACCTTTGCAAAGTGTTGTCACAGCCCAATTGAACGTGGGGTGAGGATCCCCTCTTCTTCAATTTTTTGGACACCTAACATGGCGATAGCAAATAGAAAAACGAAGGTGAAAGAAACAAGTCCCTAATACAACTAATATATGGGGCTGAAAAAGCACTCGACCACTCAAACTTCACTAAAACTCTTACCCAATTCTTACCAAGCAGCAGGTGGTGATCAACATAGCGGTATCGGCGTCAAACTAGTCATCGAAGATTGAATGGAGCGATTGCAAGTGAAGGTAACCTGCACGGGTGTAGTAATGCGGTGGAGCTAGGCAAGTTTAAGTATGGTAGCAAGGAGTAGCAATTATCAAAGTAGAGAATGCAAGCTGAAAAATCGTTCAACACCGGTTAGTACTGGTCCTAGGCTAGACCGTACTAGAGACGCGAGCCTAGAACACAAACGAAAGCACGACACGGTAGAACTAGGGAACGTCACACACACACTAGGGGTGGTCCTGGGAGACCTCCGGGTGGTCTTGGCTGTCTACGACCACGCTGCTTTGGCTGTCTACGACCTCTTGGGTGGTCGCGGGAGAGGTCTTGGAAGACCTCCTTCTCTTTTCTTTTCTTCTTCTTTTTTTTTCACTCGGTTTGCGGACCCGTATTGAGGCCCTAAATGATCACCCGGACTGCTCTTCTGTTTTTTTACTCTCAAAAGCTCAGGGAGCTCTCCTTTTCCTTTTCGAGCACACGCTGCTTTGGCTGTCTACGACCTCCTCGGTGGTCGTGGACGACCTTCTGGGTGGTCGCGGGAGAGGTCTTGGAATACCTCTTGGGTGGTCGAGTCCAAGACCAACTAGGGCAAAGCCTTTCTAGATGGTGAGTCCAATTTCTTGCTGGAGTCGGTGTCCTTCTCCTTCTTTGCTTCCCTTGCCGTGGCAGGTCGAATCCAACCGTAACAGTGAAATCAAACGTGAACAGAACTCGAAACTCAAAAGGAACTAGACACTAAGACTAGCAAACGACACGACGATGTAACCGAAAGTTCAACAATGCAATGCACTGAAAAGAAAAATTGCGAGGTGAAGACGGGTTTGGACAGGATGATCTACTACTATTTTTTTTGGCTTTTGGTGTGCTGTAGGTAAAGAAAATCAATCTAATCTATGGTAAACTGGAAATTCCTCACCGATCAACCCGAAAATCTGATACCAAATAATGGGAATGTTGGCCTGATCTTTCGATGAGGATGATACACTTGACTTGATGGTAGCTAACTCTCACGATCCAGGCTACAACCGTGTGACGACCGTTGCACCCGCAATCGTTGAACCAACTTCACGTTCGTTATCGACCTTGCCGGTAGCGAGATCGACCTGACCACGAAGGTCTTTTTCTGCATGCAATCAAGAATCAAGCAAGAAAAATAGATGAAGCAACGAACTTGCTGAATAGGAATTGAAGAACAATGATAGAACTATTGAACAAATTTGGGGTTCCGAAGATAAGGTCTGGTTGTACTAGCTGCACAAGCAAACGATGTATAAAGTAGCAAAGCTGAACTTTAATATAACAAAACCCGCCGAACTAGATGGCGATGCCTGGCCTTATATTGGCACCTAAGCATGCGGCCAACTCACACACGACCTAATGTCGATTCTATCTCTAACTCCCGTATCACACAAGGATTCTTTCCTAAAACAGTTATGGAAAGATTACAACCGATTCCATCTAAAAGATATATTCTATAACTTATCTACGACTAGACTGGTCGAAGATCTGGTCGTGGGACTGGTCCTAGAGTGGTCTTGGGGAAGCCCTGGGGGAGGTCCTGGTGGGAAGGTCCTGTAGGGAGGTCCTAGGGAGATCCTAGAGGGAGGTCCTGAGTGGTCGTGATGAGTCCACGTGGGTGCTCCTAAGGAGATCATGAGTGGTCCTGATGAGTCCGTGTGGGTACTCCTGAGGAGGTCTTGAGTGGTCTTGATGAGCTCACGTGATTGTTCCTGAGGAGGTCTTGAGTGGTCCTGATGAATCCATGTGAGTGCTCCTGAGGAGGTCCTGGTGGGAGGTCTTGCCACATGTCGCGTACCGGGAGGTCCTGGAGGAGGTCCTGGAGAGACCTCCGGAGAGGTCGCGGAGGACCTCCTAGGACCTCCAAGGAGGTCCTGGAAGACCTCCTGGGAGGTCGTGGACCCTCATCTCCCGTTAGCTTGCCTCCCGATCCTTGATTCCTAAGTAAAATAATATCACTTGCTTTAGGCGGCATCATAGAGTTCATAGAATATGGATGCACTTCAAGAAAAGAAGTTACCTAATAATTTAGTTGGCGAGCACGTGCTCTAGTAATTGGTCCTTGCATGTCAGAAGCAGTAGGGGTGGTTGTATCAATGGAAGGGATGTCCTCATCAGGGGGGGTGCTGCAACAGCAAGCAAGGGGGAGGTTGCTGGATAGCAGCAAGGGGAGGTGGCTCCAAGTGGAGGCTAGGGTTAGGGTTTGGGCAGCCCCCTCTCTCTTTAAGTAGTGGCTACCCCCCTCCCCCCAATGGGCCATGGGAGTCATGGGCCTCTTGCCTAGGTTCTCTTTCCCTCTCCAAATTTTTGAAATTTTAGTGTTAAAACTATGTTAAATCCTTTCTAAATCATGTAGTCCTCCAAGGTTAAATGGGATATTACATTCTACCCCCTTAAACAGAATTCGACCCTGAATTCTACTCATCCTTCTACTTGAAAGAACGACCACAACTGAAAATATAACAACAGTTAACACGTACTCGACGTGAACAACTCTGTATACCGCTCGCACATACGAGAGCCCAACTCTCAGGTCGCCTCTCTCTCGGACTGATGCGACCATCGCACCTTGACGTAAACTGACGTCTTATGCCTCAAGACTCGTCCCGACCTTTCTAGGTATACTCAATGAACGGGACTCGAAGGTAAGGTCTTACTCGTTGGTCAATAGCTCTAACGAAACCTCACACTCCAGATCTCTCAAGTACTCCCTCAACACTGGGTCATACAAGACGTTGTGTGTCCCGCGCCTGGACTTGAGACGGTTCTAGAGATACGCTATCTTCCAAAATCCCCACAACTTTCAAAAACAAACCGATGTACCTTATGCCAAGTTTCCCATTGGTACCAAACCGCACAACCTGCATAAGACACATGGAACTCTTGTTCCCTTCTCTCAACCAATCACTTCACCTTTGCAAGGAGCATCTTCTTTAATAAGGGACGAACAAACAACTCGCATTAAACCAAACCTCTTACAAAAGAAACCAACTGAAAAACGAATAATTCTCATCACAACCACATATTACCAACTCCCCTCTAAAAGAGTCAAATCCAAAATTGAAGTTTCATGAAAACCTTTTCCACTTTTCAAGTAGGCAGTTTGCAAATAAACACCACATAAGCCAAACGCGAAAATCACTCGAATGCCCAAAACTACCATCTCCTTCTCTCTTTTTTTTCTTAACTGAAAAAGAGTATGCACCAACATAAAGCCACTCAATTTGCAACTAGCATCTGCCATAAACACAAAGCTCAAACAAGATCCAAGTGAGTATTTCACTACTCGAGAAAACATCCTTTTCTCAATCTTTCTTTTAGGGATAAACTTTCTCTCAAATCATGGGATTCCAAATCATCACACTAACTCCTTCTTAACCAGGCAAACTCAAAGCGATTCTCAACCCAAAAGCAATAATCACACTGATCTAGAGGGGCTATACTAATCCACAAAAAGATACTATAGTCCACTCCTCTACCAATAGAATTATTTTGACAAATAATTCCCAACACCTCAATCCCTTAAGGGTAATCACCTTCAAATTTCCAACACACACCCTTACCACAACTAAATGAATTCTATTATTAACCATCCCAATTTTCATAACCCAATTTGTTCCACTACCTCCACACATAATCATGGGCAACCAAAGTTCCAGCATAAAAATACAAAGCCCAAATTCCACCCCAAGACTCGTATAATCAAATTTCCAGTATAATTGATATTGAAACCATCCAATCCGATGAATAAAATTCTCGCAATCCATATCACTCATTATAACATCAGTCATGTAAATATACTCCCCATCGACTTCCCTAGAAAGACTCTAACCTCAAAAGGATATTCATTGAAAATCGAGTCATACACTAACACTAACACATCAATCCTCGCTAATCTTAGACTCTCAATAAACTACATCACCAATATTCACCTACACACTTTGCAATTTACACAATTGCAATACTCTAAATAATCGATCAAGATCCCCAAACTTTTGATAATTATAAGACCTTTTCGGTCTTAGCTTCTCACGGCTTTATTAAGTGACTAGAAGAGGAGAACTGGAAAACATTTGTATCTCTTGTGAAGGATAACACTGTGTTGACAGAACCTATGGTCGAGGGGAGTACTGCTCCTAAGGTGGTCGAAACAGGTTTTGATCACCAGGAGGGGTAGGAAGTTCAAGGAGCAGCAACTCTTGCTCGAGACCCACGACCAGACGTGGTTGTGGCGGACCCCATTCCTCAACTCGAATTTCAACCAGACGTGGTCGAAGAGAAGAAGTCAAAGAAAGCTTCCTTAGGGAAGGTTTCTTCTGGACTCGTGATCAAGTCCAGGAAGCGAAGGTACGTAAAAGATCAAAAGTATAAGAGCAACTTTTACCTTTTGTTCCCTACGACTTGACTGTTTTCCTTTATGTGATTTTAGCCTGACTCCTCCAGTCCCCAGGGATGCTTCCCTCGAGAAGCCCATCGCCACTTCTTCTGTAGTCATAGAGACAGCAAATGTTTCTCCTACAGTTGAAGAGACGACAACGGAGGCGGTCAAGGGATCGGCCACTGTCCCCATGGTGGAAGAAATCATTGCTGCTGAAGCTACTATGACCACTAAGGTGGTCATAGATGCGGAGATGGCTAATGAAGCGGTGGAAACATCTGGTCAAGGTGGTGGTGGAGCCTCCGACCACCACGTCGGGAAGGAAGTTGTTGAAGACGTTCCTCCCAATCCTCAAGGAGAAGCTACCATTACTCAAGAAGAAGAAAAAGAAGAGTACTTCAACTTCTTTTCTGAATTCTTTGGCCCAGCATCCATTGTAGGGTCTTGCTCATTCGGATCTCGCAACCGAGTCCCTCACCCTAAGGACATTCCTAACAAGGGAGATGTTTTTGATGACGAGCGTCTTCAAAAGGTGTGGTGGGACAAAGTTGAAGATATTGATGAACTCAAGGACCCCTAGAGGGTATTTGCCAAGTTTTCTCAATCAACCATCTATGTAAGCACCTCATATCAAATATTTTCATATTTGGTCTTTCTAGTGTCTCATTGTCCTTCTTTATTTAGAGATCTTTGGAGCAAATCACCACTGTTGGTGAATACAACCGACAGCTTGTTCTGCTAAGATAGCAAAAAGCCAAACTCTGCAAGCAGGTAGAGAGATGGTAAACTACTGGCATTCGCGGTTATTTTTCGCTCAACTACTTGTGCTGTTCTAATGTCTATCTTTAACCTTTGTAGGTTTAAGAGTGACAAAAAATCCTTGGCTGACGCACTCAACCCGAGAAAGTCGAGACGCGAAAGTTTGGGGATAAAAAAACTTGACCTAATGTAGAAACTTCAGGAGGCCAACTCTGCAGCTCTTGATCTATAGAGTGAGATAAACAGTAAGTCTTGAACTCAAGACTACTTATGATAAGGATCTTCTGCTCTTTTTCTAACTCTTGTTTCTTTTCAGAAAAAGAGGTCGAAATGGGTAAGCTTCAAATCAAGGTCAATGAAAAGGCAATGGTTGTTCACGAGCTATCCCGTTCCGCCAAAGAAAAAGTCCAGGTGATAAAGTCGTGGGAAGAGCAATCTGTGAAGAAGGATGCCTCCCACAACAACGAAATCAAGCAACTTGACTCTCGACTGGCGGGTAAGTAACTCTTTACCCACGACCAGTGTTGCTTACGAGTTGTTTAGGGATATGCTTCTGACTGGTCGTACTCTATTTCAGAGCAACCAGTCAAAATCAAGCGCCTCCATGAAGCTTTGACTCGTATCCAAGAGAAGATGAAGTTGATGAAGATCAACCTTCAAGACAATATATCCCTCCTAAACAATGTACTCGGGGGACTTGGTGCTGAGGAGGTGACTCCTCTTGAAGACACCATGATCGCACATACGAGGGCCATTGGAGAGCAAGCTGGAGCTGTAGAGCAGCTAATAGCTCTCTAAAGGCCAACCAGGCTGACTCACTAAGAAAAGCGGTCGAAAGTGTAGTAAGCTATGCCTTAGCAAAACTTAAGACATGCAACCAAAATCTCAACCTTCAACCAATCAAGGACGATTTCGACTGCTCTAAAGCAGAAGCAACTCATTTAATCGAAGAGGTGAAGCCAATTAGCCAAAAGGCCGCAGAGGAGAAGATCGGATATCCTTCATTAGAGTAGATTGTAATAGGAAAACTTGTAAAGACAAGTCTTTTAGTTATGAATATATATACCTATTTTTTCTTGCAAATTATCTTGTTGAGTAGTTAGTAACTCATAAGATAATGAATAGAAAAAGGAAATTGAATTTAAGACTAAGAATTGAAGTCATATTAATGGCTTTATCCTAGCCCTCGACTATTTTCTTAGTTCATTGAGATAAACTAAGTAAATAGTGTATATAAGGGTTTGCTTAAAAAACAGTTTGTCCTACTTTTGTTATCGATCTTTATTGTCATGTTCTGATTGTAAGAGTTTAATAATAGATAAACACAAGGAAGTTCCTTTTAGTGGGCAAGACCATGTGCAGAGAGGAAAGACTTTGACTAGTGAAGCTACGTTCTGAGACCATAGTAATCTAATCAAGAGCAGTAACATGAGTAAGATAAACTCTACGGAGTGCCTTAACAATTCATTTGATCTTTTCCAGTAAACTCAAGTTGTTTGGCACTGATAGCAAGAGTTAGAAACAGTACGATGCTAGAAAGTTCCTTCTAGTGGGCAGGACCATATGCAGAGAGGAAAGACTTCGACTAGGTGTTATGTCTTTCTCTGACCAGTTTAAACGCATTGAGGTTACTAGACGCAGGCAAACAAACTATGAAAGTATGCTCCACTTAGAGATTTTTTCAAAAGTAATGAAGAAATAAACTAAGGTTAAAAGAGCTGGCTTGAGAATGTTTTGAATAGATTTGTTGAACCCAGTCTCTTTGTATTGACAGCAAAAGTTAGGAACAGGTCGACACTAGAAAGTTCCTTCTAGTGGGTAGCACCACATGTAGAGAGGGAAGACTTCGACTAGGTGATGTTACCACCCTTCGACTAGTGTAAAGAAAAACTAAGTGTAAAAATTGATTGAAAAACCATCAAAGCTCTACTCAATAAAAGACAATAAAGAGTGAAGAAACCTGAAACTTTATTGATAGAGTAAGGAGTTACACATAAAATTTATGTAACTGGTGGATGTTCTAAGAATAAGAGAGAACTCGGTCATCTTCCATTGCTAGTCATACTGAACCTGATCGCGTAACTTCGACCACTGTGTAAGGACCTTCCTACTTGGGGGAAAGTTTATTCCGATTAGACTAGGATTGAATCTTCTTTAATACCAAGTCACCTACAGCAAGGCTGCGAGGTTGTACCTTATGATCGTAGTATTTGCACAGGGTTTGTTGGTAAACCGCTGAACAGATTAGGGCTTGATTCCTCTTCTCTTTGAGTAGGTTGATGTCATCCGCTCGAAGTTATTCCTAGTTAGAGTCGCTGAAGTGTTCGACTCTTGTTGACCGCATCTTCAGTTCTCGTGGAAGCATGGCTTCGGCCCTAAAAACTAGGGAAAAAGTTGTTTCACCTGTAGCCCGACTAGCAGTCGTGCAAACTACCCATAATACTGAGGGTAATTCGTGTACCCAAGCCCTCGAGCGCTTGACTAGATGGTCGAACACTCGGGTTTTTATGCCTTGTATTATTTGGTCATTCGCTCTTTCGACTGCCCATTACTCTGTGGGTGAGCAACAGAGACATAACATAACTTGGTACCTAACTCATTGCAAAATTCCTGAAATTTTGCGCTCAAAAATTGTTTACCATTATCTGTAATTATTCGACTGAGAACACCAAATCGAGTAATTACGCTTCTCAACGTGAACCTTTTGGCTGCTTCTGTTGTTATCCCAGTCACAGGTTTAGCTTCAATTCATTTTGTGAATGTATCAATAGCCACAAAAAGGAACTCGAAGCCCCCTGGTGCTTTTGGGAACGGTCCTAGGATATCGAAACCCTAGGTTGCAAAAGGCCAAGATAGAGGTATAGTTTGCCGTTCCTGAGCTGGTTGGTGTATTTGCCTGCTGCGAAACTGACATTGTACACACTTTTTAATCAACTCTTTGGCATCATGAAGGCCCGTTGGCCAGTAAAAACCTTGTCGGAAGGCTTTACCGACTAGCGTTCTGTAAGAAGCGTGAGTTCCATAGATGCCCCCTTGTATGTTGTGAAAAAGATTTAATCCTTCTTATGCATCACATGAGAACCCCTTGAGTACCTCTTTTATAGAGGACTCCTTCGACCAAAGTATACATTTTGGCCTTACGGGATAAACGATCTTCCTCAAGATCATCATCGGGTATTGTACCCTTCTGAAGATACTCGTAGATGGGATTCATCCATGTATCCTCGTGCTCTAGAGAGGCTGTCTCAATAGGAGGTGTTTCTGGTATTTTGACCAAAGACAGCTTCTGGAGCTGCTCCAAGAAGACTCCTTGTGGTACTTGAGATCAAGAAGAGGCTATTTGAGCTAACTGGTCAGCGAGAAAATTATCATTTTGAGAGATATATGGTAACTCGAAACCGAAAAAAATGCTTTTCAAGCCTTCTAACTTCCGATAAGTACTGAGACATGGTCGGATTAGAACACTGGTATTTTTTTTCGACCTGATTCATGACCAGTTGAGAGTCTCATCTCATGAGTAGTCGTCGAATCCTGAGCGCTTTCGCTGCTTGTATGCCAGCCAACAAACCTTCATATTCTGCCATGTTGTTAGTGATAGAAAAGTGTAATTGAATATCATACTTTAAGGTCTCTCCTGTAGGAGATTTCAAGACCACCCCAGCCCCCGAGCCACTTAACGTAAGCGACCCGTCAACGTACATCGTCCACTAGTCATGGGTATCGTACTGGGGGTCCTGAACAGGTTCATGATTTATCCATTCGACGACAAAGTCTGCCAAGATCTGGGATTTAATGGCCATTTAGGACACGAAATGGAGGTCGAACTTCCTAAGTTCTACTGACCATTTTGTCATGCATCCCGCCGCTTCCCTGTTCTAGAGGACCACTCTTAAGGAAAACTCAGACGACACAATTATCTTGTGTGCCTAAAAATAATGCCACAGCTTCCTTGAAGACATGAGGAGGGCATATCGAAGTTTTTGAACCTGAGGGTATCGCTCCTTAGGCTCGTGTAAAACTTTACTTACGTAGTAAACTGGTCGTTGGACGTTTTCACATACTGCGACCAGTACTGCGATCACTGCCTGTGGCGTGGCAGCTAGATAAATTAAAAGCGTCTCTTCCGATTTTGGAGAAACCAGAACAGGAGCACTCATAAGATACCTTTTGACATCCTCGAAGGCATTCTTTACCTCCTCTGATCACTCAAAACCCTCGTGCTTCCTAAGAAGCTTGAAGAAAGGAAGTCATTTTTCTCCCAGTTGTGCGATGAAACGACTTAAATCCACCATGCATCCTGTGAGTTTCTGGACTTCTTTCTTCGTGGTCGGAGGGCGCATTTGTTCAATGGCCTTTATCTTTCTAGGATTTGCTTCGATTCCTCGTGTAGAGACAAGGAACCCAAGCAATTTTCCTGATGAGACTCTGAACACGTACTTCGTAGGATTGAGTTTCAAACGGTGTTTTTTGAGGTTGTTGAATGTTTTTTGCAAGTGGGAAATATGATTAAGTTGCTTGATGCTTTTTACGACTAGATCGTCAACATAGGCTTCCAAATTTCAGCCTAGTTGAGGTAAAAAAGTCATTTGCATCAAGCGTTGAAAATAAGCGCCAGCATTTTTTTAAACCAAATGGTATTTTTGACATAGCAAAATATCCCAAGGGTGTAATAAATGTGGTCTTTTCTTCATCTTCTAAACACATACTAATCTGATGATAACCAGAATATGCATATAGAAAACTTAATATTTCACAACCAGTAGTAGAATCAACCAACTGATCGATACGAGGGATAGGAAAATCATCTTTTGGACAAGCTTTGTTAAGATCAGTAAAGTCTACACACATACGTCACTTACCATTGGACTTTCTAACCATTACAGGGTTAGCCAACCACTATGGATGGTCGATTTGTCTTATAAATCCTGCTCTAAGTAGCTTGTCCAATTCTGATTTGATGGTATCTTGTAGATCAGGTGCAAATCTCCGTAATTTTTATTTTATGGGTTTCTTGTCAGGCCGTAGAGCTAGCTTGTGCTCGATCACTTCTATGGGGATTCTGGGCATGTCGGATGCTTGTCACACGAAGATATCTGCGTTAGCTCAAAGGAAAGTGACGAGGAAGTCTTCCTATTTGGGGTCGGAAGTAACCCCAATGCGAACAGTCTTTAAGGGCTCCTCTGAATTTAGAGGGACCTCCTTGACTTGATCGTTCGGTTTCGGCGCAGCTTTAGGCTTCGACTGCTTGGTCGAAGGCTGCCCCTTGCTTGCTTATCGAGTTGGTATCTGGCCAACCATCTCGAGGGATTTGTGGTCGCATGTAAGCAACATCTTCTTGTCACAGCGTATTATGATCACCCCTTTGGGACCTGACATCTTAAGACATTGATACCCATAATGAGCAGCCATTAAGAATCGTGCCAAAGTTGGTCGTCCGAGTATAGCATTATATGCCGTGTCGAAATCAACCACATCAAAGGAGATTTTCTCTATCTTGAAGTTGCGTGAAGAACCAAACGTTACAGGCAGAGAAACTTGACTAATTGGTTTGGCCGAAGAACCTGGTACGATCCCATGAAATGAGTATCGTATAGGTTTTATTCTGGTTCGAGGTACTTCCATCTCGTCTAGGGCACTTGTAAATAAAATGTTTAACGAACTACCACCATCAACCAACACTCGATTCACTCGATAGTTGTTGGTGGTGGGCTCGACCACGATTGGAAACTGACCGGGCTAAGTGGAAGGGATCGGGCAGTCATTTTTCTCAGAGGTGATAGTGACCTCCAACCACTTCAGCAATTTATTGACAAGAGAAAGGTCAATGGATTTTACCTCTCGTACGACAGCCTTGAGCTGGAACTTTGACTCGTATGCCGAAGATCCCCCAAAGATGTGGTCGATGGTGTCCTTCGGATCTTGTAATGATATCTCCTCGTCGTCGTCCGACTGCTTTTGGCCACTCGTTTGTCCTACTCCTCGAGTGCAGGAAGTGGTCCTTTGCCGATGTAGTAGTCCTCAAGTTTTCTTTAGAAAACCCGGTAGTTGCGAAGATCATGTCCTTCCTTTTTATGGAAAGGATACCACCTGGGCTTGTCGTTCTTCCGCTCGGGGCGCTTACCTTTGCCCCGTTCGGAGTATGGCTTGGAACTTCGAGGCTCCTTATCGCTTACGACCAAGACTTCCTTGGAACTGTTGGCTTAAGGCTTTTGACCCTTTGTCTTATTTTTGGATTTTTTGGCCTTCTTATCCTTCTTTTTGCTGCTTTCGCCCGCTTCTTGAGGATTTTTGTCATCTCGATCGATGGTTTTGTTTCACTCGACTGCTTCAGCAGTAGTTGCATATCGATCGGTCATCTCGAAGAGCTCAACGACAGTAGCTGGAGGATTCAAAGCGATGTCATCTATGATCCTTCTGTTGCGGACTCCCTGCTTAAAGGCTCTGATAACAGATGAGTCAGAAACCTCTGGAATCGAATTGCGAACCTGACTAAAACGCCTGATGAATTGGTGTAAGGTCTTGTTGTCGTTTTGTCTCATCCTGTGTAGGTCATCCTCCTTTCTAGGGCGATTGTAAGTGCCCTAGAAGTTAGCCAACAATAGGTCGTAGAGCTGAAGTCACGAATAGATCGACTTGAGTGACTGATATAACAACCATGATAAAGCGGACCCTTCGAGCACAGTTGGAAGGTAATTCGCCATGGCGTGTTCTCCTCCTCCTGCTGCTCAGACAGTGGCCGTGTAGACTTGAAGGAATTCAATGGGATTCTGTGATCCATCAAATTTCTCCATGTTCACTGGTCGAAACCGCGGTGGCCAGTGAACAGCTCGGAGATCAGGCGAGAACACCTGACATCCAGTAATGACATCATACCGCTTTCTCCATAGAAAAAAAGGGTTGATATCACGAAGTGATTGTAGACAACGATACCCGGTCAGAGGTGGACCCAACCTATGATAGGTCTTAATCCTACGAGGGTAATACTACTCGTATTCTATCTACCATTGTAGATTTCTAGGTCGGAGTGGTGAACGATCACCTCCCTGGGAGGTTATCGATCGTCAGACGTTCAAAGAACTCTTCTCCGACTAGAGTTACAGTTAGGGGAATGATGTAACCTGTTGTCGCGCCGATCTCCATGAGGTGAGTTGTTCGAACGACAGGTGGTCGATGAAGTCATACCGCTACGACTTCTAGAATGATGTCGGGGAGGATGCTCAAGTGTTGCCATCGTGCTTCGAAGCCTTTGCATGATCTCTTCGGTGAAGAGGTCGTACCCTAGCACTCGTGCAAGTTCTTGAGTTGAGTTCTCGAGCAGATCATTTATATGCTGGAGTTCCCGAGGTTCCTCCAACTGATATTGAACGCGCCTAGGCAAATTTCTCTGAGTCGCGATTCTTGTTCTTTAGATTGTCTCAGGATCATCCACATCTAACCCTTGAGTTTGCCTCAATGGAGTGCTATTATTTCGAGGATTTCTCCCACGCTCATCAGAGTGCTGATCCCATTCATTGCCGGAGGCATCCTCATAATTGCCACGAGGGGTGGTAGGGTGTGATCGGCGGGGAGCATCCTCATGCCTACTTCTAGGAGAGAGATCGTGATCTGAGGGAAGGGAGAAGACCTCCTGTATATGATCTCCCCTTGCGCTTGAGGCCTCCTGGTTTAAAGAGTGGTCAAATGAAACCGTCTGGCGACTTGGAGTAAACCCCTCCAAGAAGGGGAACTCTGGGTTATAACCGTCTGTGTCTATAGGTGAGCTCTACAGACGTGTGATCGAACTCTTAGGAACAAGGTGCTCCCCCATATCCTCTGCGGGGGTAACCGCAGAGTTATAACCACCAGATGTTGATGGAGTAGCGGAATGATGGCTTTTAGGACTTGCCTCGCCAGCTCGGACTGCCTTAGGAAGACCCGAACATTCGGAGGGAGAACCCTCGTCATGTTGTGAGCCGACCTTGGTGCAGTCCTGATTGTAGTCAGATGGACCCTTGCCCTCTGAGGAAACTGGTTCCTCAGTTGGACGTACTGTTGTGGGGGAAAAGGATCCCTCCTCAACTCCATCAGTGGCATGGTCTCCTGGATCTGGCGAATGATCTCTGGAGGTGGCATTATCATCGGATGAAATGATACTCAGCTCGTAGTCCAAGCTGGCAACCATGTCAATGTCTGTGTAGTCGGCCAAGTCGAACCAATTCTCCTCGTTCCACTCTCCTACCATGGAAGCATTAGGAAAAAAAGCGAATTTGCTGACTAGGAATCACCAGAATAGTCCCCATGGTCGGTGCCAATTGTCGGTGATCTAGAACCGATCTTACGTATGATTGTTTGATTCGAAGGACTCCTGAATATAAAACCACGTAGAGAATGACATAGGGATTTTATACAGGTTCGGGCCTTCTCTGGGGAGAATAACAACCCTACTCCTGTATTAGTGTATTGAGTGTGAAGATTACAATCAAGAGGAAGTCTAATGCCTAATGTCTTGTGCTCCTGATCTATCCGTCCCTCTGCCTTCTGACTTCAGCATTTATATAGTGTATGAAGGAGTGACAGTTTCTCCAAACGAAGATGTGCCTCAACGTTCCAAATGATGAACCTCTTGATGGCAGTTGTGGTTAAGGATGTGGCACCCCCACGTTGTCAAGCCCTTATCATTAGAAACAGAGGTGATTCATGCGGTTATTCATAGGGAATAACAGTGTATATTAAATACCCTATGTGTAAAACACGACGCATAGTACTCCCTAACCGACTGGGCCCACATGTCTGTTGACTCCATTGATATAAGGTAGTTTTATTCGACTAAGTTGTAGAGAAGTTTACGACCACAAGGTGCTCGTAGACAAGACCTACAACAAAGGGCTAATCGTCTGAGAACTTACAACTAGAGGCTGGTCGTAGAAAGACTTACGACCAAGGGTGATTGTAGTAATACTTACGACCACTTCGTAAAGCTTTTCCCTTATGAACAATAAGGGATATACTTGTGGGTAATATAAAGATATTACCATCTATAATGAGAATTACAGATAAATAAATAAATGAGGATTATTAGATCATTGCCAATAATATTCTATCAACATGAACAAAATATCTTGGACCACAAATCACTATAGGTTCTACTAGATGCAGCAATGTAATCAGTTTAGCCCCAAAGACAATCATTCTATTTAAATCAAATTCTCTTCAAGGGTTATTCCATGAATTCAATTTACACTCCAATGCATCTCAAATAACCTGTCACCCAAAGTATCATAAAATCTTTTACTTGACCACACTATCTAGTTGCTACTATTCACCTTAAAAGACTTGCAACACAAATCAACTATTTCTCTCTCAAAAAACAAATAAAAATAATTTTTAGCACACAGAAAATCATTTATCACTCACAGTAAGCACAAACTCAAGAAAAAATAATCGAATAGCAATGATTCCGAAAAAGCAAATGATGAGTCCACAGTTGAGGGCACATGTCCCACAAGAAGAAAATTTCAAACCTCAACGAATGAGAATAAAACATTGCTACTGAAACTCGGGAAACCCTTAAGCGGCAACGACAAAAAAGTTAAACAAACTTCAATAAGTTGCAAGTTACAAAACTTAACTCCAACCTCAAATACTTCTACTACACTTTTTCCTTTAACAAAGAAAACAATTTTTCTTTCATTACAACACCACTTTTGTAACACCCCAGCCCAATAAAGGCCTAGAATGCTACTAAAATAATTAATTTAAAACATATACAAACTAAAACTTCATACAAAAATTCGGCAGAACCTCCTTTGTATAACTAAATATACTGGGGTTAAAATCGGATGCATAATTTATTATCAATATCTCAATATCTAAAATCCATCAAGCAACCATAGTGAATCTATTCACTAAAGCATAAGTAAGCATAATCAAGATTTACCACCCTCATTATTACAAATAGTTCAATGCATTCAAGCATAACCAAAATTATTCCTTAAGCAGTTTGCTTTTGTTAAGGTATGAACTAATGATGATCATCTCTAAAAGAATGTGTGGTAGTGAGTGCATCCTTAGCAAATCCTACTCCCTCCCATGTATGCCGTTCTTGCAAGAAGTACCTAAAAACACAACAAAAACAAGAGGTGAGCCCAAAGACTCAGCAAGTATAATAAAAGGCATCAACAATGAACAACCATGTAAATCAGCAATTAAACCTCTCAATTCCACATATCAACTATCTTACACATGCATGTATGCAATATGCTCAAAAGACAATTCTCTTCCTTCTCTTTCCTTTTGCATTTTACGGTAATGCAAAGTGCGCATCCGTCGATGCACACCCATGCTTGTACCATCTGCATGCAGGGGACCATTGCCCATACACCACGCGTATGGGGACCTAAGCCCATGCTCTTCAAGCATGGGGACCTTTTAGCCCGTCATCAACATGACGGGGACCTCAAAGATGCTTGGTCATCACGTGACCAAGACTTCAATAATTCACATGATGCATATGTAAGAACTCTCAAAATTATCACAACATGCATCCACATCAATATTTCATATGAATATCCTATTCATAAAGCTCATAAACATAGAACTCACAATTATCGATATCCATGATTAACACGTAAATCATAACACTAGCAACCATGAACATTATCAAACATGCCATCATCACGATCATGAACACACAAATACCCATTATACATATTAAACATTGCCATTCAGCAATATCTATTATAACCGTCATTATACTTGCCTTAACCGCGAGAGAGTGAAGGATCGCCGAAGGTGCCGCCCGGACCCGTCCACCACCTCTGACGAGTTCTTTGAAGATCACGACCACTTCTTTGGAGACCTCCCTCCTTTGCCTTTCTCCTTCTTCCCCTTCCTCTTCTTCTTCTTCTTGGTAGGGCAATCACCGGGTGACCTTCCTTCTTCCTCCACTTGGCGGTAGCAACAAGGATCGTCTTCATCGGCGCGAGGGGAGGAGATGCATCAGAGCCATGCATCGTTGCGGCGACAGATCTGTAGCTTCTGAAGACGGATTAGGGTTTCCCCTCCTTTTATTGGTGGCGGCCCCTCATGGGCCTCTGGGCCAAGGCCCGAGGCCCAAGTTCTCAAGAACTGCAGAAATTCCCTTTTTCTTATGTCTAATTTCTGTTATGAACGCTTTCTTGCTTAGAATAAATCATAGTATTACAACTTTGCCACCTCAAACAAGAAGAGCTTTTAAAACTAAATCACATTAATCATGTAAGAACCAATAGAACTTTCCAACACGTCGCTTTTCTCAATAAATTTCAACTACCACATAAATCATGAACTCCAAAAAATCACGAATACAAAGTTTGAAACATTTCATTTGAGCGATACCACGAAAGACGATCAAATTATTTTCTTTCTATAAGAATCAACAACACCCTTATAAGTCCAAATCCCTTGCAGATAATCTTACTAACATCCAGAATAATACACTCTTAACAAGAATCATCATAGTCTACTCTTCCACTATAAATCTCTCAAAAAAACTCATCAAATCGTTCCATACTACTTTATCATCCCATCCTCAAATTGAGGGTCCACCAAAACTTTACAACCTCACTACAACAACCACTTTATTATAGACGAGATCTACTATATAAATTAAAAGGTTCTACCAAAACCCTTTTATCAAGGACATACTATTATCCGACAATTCCACTATCATGTAAACATAAGTCACCTATTAAATCCCATCAGTTCAACTCTTAGTGATGCTCAATACCAAACTTCAATACACAATTATTGCACTACAACGATTGTTGTTATCAATTGGCTTCATCATGAAATCTAGTTGGTATCTACTTCTCTATGCAAATCACATGAATATTTATAAACACATATTCAACTATTCCTCCTCATATTCAGATTTTGGTGCAAAATCCCAATAAAACTTCTAGAATCATAGCCTTCCATCGATCAAAAGTCTGAACGACGCTACAACCAAATTCATCCAACCATTCTAGCTAGAATAACTATCTAGAAACTCCTCCCATAAATTCTAGATCCACCAATATTCAATCCCTCCAATCTTTTGTACACAATTTCAACAATTAATTATACTAATGAATATGTAAATCTAGCAACTATATATGATCACCAAGTATCTACAGATAAGATAACTCCAAAATTAATATCCACTAAGGCAATAATCTAGCATCTCCCTAACTTTTCCTTCCCACACAGTTAGATTAATCTATTAAGACCAAATAATCCAACAAGTTTAGCAAACTAGATAATTTTAATGATCAAACTAGTTCATCAACGTTCCACACTTCTTAATAACTCCTTCGACTCCAATTAGATATGGACATACTCTCTAGTCACTATTCATCATGTAATTACCCTAAGACAACATCAAATTAATCAACTTCACTTCCAAGGATCTTGGTTAAGATCGATTATGCACCACGCTATAGACCCAACTTGATAACTCATACCTTATTAATGAACTTCTATGTTTACCACCTTTCGCTCAAACATAACATGACATCACAAAAGGGTTTTAACACTTTCTTTCAGAAAAAAGAGAGGCATTAAACTTCCCACAATCCAAATACTCTAAAAGAAACTTATAGAGTCAAAATTTCCACATGATAAAGGACTTGCCAAAAGATAATTTTCATTATCCAAAATACCAAGCGAAATAAAGAGTCACGAGTCCCAACAAGAAAGGTAGAACCCCCATAAAAATATCAATCTTGCCAATTTATAACACTCACAAGCAGCAAAAATAACTCAATAGTCGGGAGAACAAATAATCACTTTATGGAACCAATAAAGACTAATTGAAACCCATCAACTGCACTGTATCCACTAACCCAAGAAAAAATTCATCGACCGCAACTATAACAAGAACAACCAAATGCAAACTCTAGGAAAACAACAACTTTCCACAAAGAACTCATTCCCAACCTCTCTAACTGAATTACCAGATAGAAAACTCTTCATTATCACGAATGGTGGTACAACCTGGCCATGCCTATGGCCACAACCATAATCTCTACCTCTCGTCATAGCTATCAACCACAATCAACAACACACAATAGGTTCAAAAAACCAATATCAACTCATACATCAGTATAACAACATATCGAAAGCGTAAGAGCAATACTCGTCCCATTCCCAACCTACTATGCACTAGTGTGTGAAATTTTAAGTTAATTAACTATTAACAAATTTTAGTTAATTTTACATGTACTAAAACAAATTTTAGCAATTTTAGGTTACCTAACTTGTTAATCTATTAACCACGGACCTAAAGCCCGTTTTGATACACCTCGACCCAACACTGAGCCCAGAATGCCACCAAACTACCCAAACTACTAATTTTAACAACAATTAACAATAAATTCCAGCAAGCAATTTAATACTAACACCCGTCCACAGGTCACAATAACGTATAAATAATGACATAGCAAGCACAAATATTTAAACCCTAGATAGTTAGTAGGATAACAATTCAAGAATTGAGTAACACCAGTCCAAACGAGGCTACTGAATGAATACAAATTCCAAGCGATCATCTAGAGTTATTCAATGTCTATCATAGCCTAAAAGGTTAAATCCTCATCCTAAGGTAAAGCTTCTTCATGACAATGATCAAATGATTTAGTGTATGTCGTGTTCCAAGTGCTATGCCCTCCCAAGAAGCGTCGTCAATGATCACCTAAAACATTAGAAAAGCAAGGGTGAGTCCACGACTCAGCAAGTACAATAGTAAACCATGATCATTGTTTAAACATCAATAAACAATAACATCATTAACATCAATTGTTCACTTTTCTTTGTTCTCATGCTCAATAATGCAATTCCCTTTCTTTATTCTCATACACATTCAACAATTAATTACTTTTCATTCAATGCATCTCTACACTACATGTTCACATGCACTTCTTTTGCGTATACCGATATAGCATGAGTGTTCACCCGTCGATGACACACTCTCAAGCCCATCCTCCTCAAGGACCGAGGACCTCCTCCACTCCCGTGGAGTTGTGATCAACCTGATCACCTTTTCATATGCAATGATGTTTATGAATGCACAAATAATCATAGATTCATCATTCTTAATCATCAACCATCAATCCCATGTCCATCAATACCAAATAACTCATGGCCATTCATATTACTTGCAATTAAATAAAGAAAAATCACAGCAATATAATGGTAATAAATGGTAAAGCATACAGTGTTCAACCAATGAACACCGTCTACCATGCACTTGCCTGTTTACCCGTGTGACGCCGGATAGTGATGCGGTAGTAATGCATAAGAGGCCACACTCCCTGGGCAACAATTCAAGACACATATAAAAGATCATACATTACATCACCAATACTTTAATCTAACCGACATCGCACACCCACGCCAAACCGACCTTTTTAACACGAAACTACCGGACACACTACCAGCTGTACCAGTAGTGAAACGACCCTATCTTACTCATCCGAGCTCCAAATTCGACCATCAAAGTCTTTCTGGAATCCAAACGAAACAACCAACAATTTCCTAGCTATGACAAAACTCTGATTCTACTGTTTTCTATCCCGTTTCTTTACCCGAAGACTGTTTCAGATTATGTTGGAATAGTTTGATTCACAATTTTATGTCTTTAATTCTACAACTTGAACATATATAAATAATATGAGTTCTGTAAATTACACAAGATTTCCAATAATATTCAATTTGATACAAATATTTAATTTTACCAAGTTCTACACGAAATCGACCCAACTTCATGAAGTCTGCCATCTACGTCCCGAATCTAGATAGCAACATTTTGGAGGCTGTATCTTTTCGCTCTCTACTCTATTCTTAACGATCCATACCTTCCTGGAAATATAACGCGATAAACTAACTTTTCTCTAATTACACCGAACTCTAATTCTAAACCTAAATACCCTTAATCATCCCCACGACGTTCTGCCCTAAACCTGACGAATCTGGACAGAAAAATCATCTACTCTTCTCCTTGACCAAACATTCTAAAAGCTGAAAAGAGATTACCCGGGACAAATCTAAGGGGTTCAAATTGTTACTCTCGGAGACACGAAACCAAAACATGAATTCCCCATGAGATCCTCCACTTCTTCTTCCTCTTTTTCCTTCTACTCTCTTCCTCCTTCCCTCCCCTTCTTTCTCTCGGCGACAAGCAAAGCAGCGGTGAGGGGGCTACCGACAAGCAAGGGGAGGTGCTTGAGGCTAGGGTTAGGGTTTGGGCAAACCCCCTCCCTTTAAGTAGTGGCTACCCCCTCTCCCCCCGTGGTGGCGGTGCGTCGTTGCCCCGTCCCGACCATGTCAAGGACGACGGAGGGGGCACACGGAGGCAGAGGGTGATGGCAGGCTTGTCGTTGCCCTTGTTCTAAGGCACATGGGGACGATGGCTCCGTCCCGCATGGCGGTAGTGACGGGCTTTGTTCATAGTCCAACCTGGCGGCACCGCGGAGGCGACGACGATGGTGACCCGACGACACCATGGAGGCGGCGATGGTGGGAGCTTGGCCGTGATGACCATGGTGAGGGAGTGTCGTGGTCGTCGCGAGCACGACATCAAAGTGGAGGAGACGCCGACCACATTCACTGGCACAGAGGCGACGGGGTGCCCATGGCATTGCAGATGCGGAGGCATGCAGCATCCTGCCAGCAAGGTCGGTGGCGTGTACCCATTCCTATCTATCACCGCGTGGCAGCACGCACGCGGAGATGTGCGGCCGTCAGCGCACAGATGGAGGCATGCGTCCAATGGCCCATCGGTGGTGGCACGCCAGCATGTACGCGGAGGCGTACGGCCGGTGCAACCGGGAGAAGGCGCGGCCCACCTACGGGATATGCTGCAATGAATAGTAGATAAAAACCAATCAACTAAAAACAATATTACCGCTATAATTGAAAACTTAGATCAAAGCAGCGTACCAGGAAGCTTTAGCTCATAGCGCTATAGTGCTGATAACATGTTGTATATTTGAGATCGTGTTGCCAACAAACAAAGCTTTCAACTCTCAAATAATAAACAATAGATAAGAATACAAGGATGTAGTCACAACCCTCGCTCCTTATTGATCCCTTCGTTGTAGGCTTGTGTGTATAATGAGAGCTCCTGCCTCCTTTTTATAGGAGGAGGAGGCCCTCTTCATACATGAATAAGCAATGTGAGACTAAAAGAACTAATAAGTCTTGTGGACCGATAGCTCCTCTAATAGACATTTGTTTAGGTAAAATATTCACACATAATCAGGTCTCGAATTAGGCGATATGCAACCTCTGAATCTTTTGGTGACGATTCTGTGAGGAGTGGTTGGTCGTGATCATGTGCTGCGCTGCCAAATCTGCATGAGTGCAGAGTTTATCGTGATTTAAGATATGGAATAGTGCCGGCCTCTGTCTGCGGCCAAAGTAAAGTTTATCGACTTTGTCAATTTGATCCGATAGTTTTGATTGCTATAATTAGTGCATGCGTCACTGCATATGCATATGCTACTACTAGCCAGCCGTACCATCCGGCGGTTTGATTAAGCTTGGGCCGTAGGGTGCACAATTCAATGACCTGGCCCAGACGGTACAGAAATTCAGCGATCACCGGCCACCGGCGTCAAAACACGCAGTGCCTCGCTACATTGACTTCGATCCTTTTGTCCGTTTTCAAACTGAGCCGAGAGCTTGACCCATCCAGTGCGTGGTAGGCATTTCTTCGCTGTTCTTGAAAGGACGACACGAGCAATTGGCACCGGCTGAATGAGCCAACTGCATGCACTGCCAATCTTTGAATTATCTATCGCTCACAAATTAAAGGAGAGAAAACGCATGAGCCGCCGGCGGCGGCAGAGGAGGGGCGCTTGTCTATGCGTCTGTAATGTAAAAGAAATGAGCTAGCGAAACTGCCACTGAGAGGGATGTAATTTGTAATGTTTAGGTTTGTGGTTTATTTTTGGCCACAGTAGCTGGGGATACGCAGTATCTGACGTTGCCATGTCCAGTTGTCCATTATTTTCAGTTGTTTGCCTGTCTATTTATTCTGAGCTCTGGGGTTGGCACTGCCGTATCAGTATGCCGCTGATTCCTCAACGAACGGCAGAGCCAAGTAGTAGATTGAAGAAGCAGAGCAAGGAATCGATGGCGGAGCAAGGCAATCCGGCGCTCGGGTGGGCTGCGAGAGACGCCTCCGGCGACCTCTCCCCCTACAACTTCTCAAGAAGGTCTGATCACTCTCTCTCGTCATGACTAATTAACTTGTTCTGTTCTGTTGGGTCGTGAGAAGAGCAGCATGAACACGGCACCGTGCCGCGCTGGCACGGCACGGGTACGACGGGCTTCGGGCAGCGTCGGACTGTGCCGGCCGTGCACGGCCACCTCGCCGTGCCGGCACGACTCGCCTCCGGCGAGGCCCAGGCACGGCCCAAGGCACGACGGGCCGCCGCCGTACCGTGCCGGCCCAGGCACGGCCCTGTTGGACGCGTGGAGGACCTGGACATGGAGCCGTGGACGCCGCCGTCGCCGTGGAGCTGCGTGAGCGTGCGCCAAATGGAGGCAAGGGAAGGGGGAGGGTGCGCCGTGCGCCTGTGGTCACTTCACCTGGGCCCTGGGCGGCCGCCGTCGCCGTGGCCCGTGGAGGAGCTAGCGGCGCCATCCAGAGCCGCTGTCGCCGTGGTCGCACGCCGCCGTGGCCGCCCCCGTCCGACGCTGTCTCCATCTGGCGTCGTGGCAGCCGCCGTCGCCGTGCGCCCGTGCACTCCAGTGCGCATGGGGCCCTGAACCTATCGCGGCACATCGGGCCGCGGCATACGGATGGCGAGGCCGTGGGTCAGCACCACCGCGAGTGCACGCTGAGGTCGGAGGAAGACCACACTAGAACGCCGGAGGGGAAGTAGAGGAGCCTGGGAGTTCGCCGGCGCGGAAGAGCTCGACGGCACCCGAGTTGAGACTCTGAATCCCGCAAGAGAAAAGGGGTAGATATCGGATGAGGAAACAAAGGGGTTAGCATTTGGGTAGCACAGGTAGGCGATTGACGGTGTACGGCGTCGAGATCCGCAGTTGCTGGTGGTGTATTGAGCGGCGGCGGCGGCGGCGGGAGTGGTCTGGTCTACGTGGAGGGAGTCGAGAGCAGAGAGACGGGGAAAGAAGCAGTCATGTGTGTGAGAGAGTAGAGTAGAGAGAGAGTAGTATTAGAGGGATGTATACTGAGCTCATTTATAATGATACGACGTCAGCTGTCTGTAATTTTTATCATGCAGGACACAAGATGATGTGGAGGAGAGAGAGTGCATAGAAAATTAGGCCGTCTATTATGTAGTAGTCGATTGTAATACGAGAAAAAAGACATATTGTACATAGAGAAACTATCTATAGAGATATGTAAAGAGATAATCTATTGTAGAAGCTATCTTTAGTGTTGTCTATAGATGATATAGATAGATATTATAGATAACAGTTATCTATACCATTGTACACGTCGTAATGAGTAGTATTAGAGGGATGTATACTGAGTACTAATGAGTTGCACCCCCGACGGATTAGGAAAAATAATTATTTTCTAAAATACTTTAGCGAATTTCATTAACAGGAACATGCTTAAGGCAAGTACTGATACAACAATGTATTGTATTTGACTGTAGGCCTCACCATCCCGTCACTTAAATATTCGCACACTGCACAAAATAGAATTTTAATTTGACTGAGTTCAAATATGCATGTCGAGCTATAGAACATAGCCGGAAGCAGAACGTACAGTACAGAATGTGGACTTGTTGAGTACGAAAGTACTCACACTCAACGAGATTATTGCATGCGCTCAATAACATTACTCTATGCACTTAATGAGATTATTGCAAGTACTCAATGATATTACTATAAATACTCAGTGATATTATTGCAATTACTCAACGAGGTTATTGCATGCACTCAATGGCATTACTGCGGGAAGAAGAAACATTGAGTCTAAACAAGGTAGTTGCAGTAGGATCGACAAGCATTGTTTAGTATATAAGACACTACTATAGGAAGCCTCATCACAGACGATTCAGAACTGTTATTACAGACGGTTTCCGAACCGTCTATATTTGTTGGTCTGTGATAACAGGCAGTTATTACAGACGGTTCAAAACCGTCTGTGATACGCACTATCCTGAGACGGTTTTTTGTTGAAATAAATGCTGCGACAGTTCGGAGGAAATTTGGTGACGATGAGTAAGGCGAGTTGGAGGAGGCCACGGGCGACAAGCTCGGGGGAGGCCGGGGCGCAAGGTGTGAGGAGAAGAGACGGCAGAGGCGCAAGGTTATATAAAGTGAGTTTCGGCAGCCCGCCTATTATATCCAAATTTTCGTTTCCCGCCCAACAATTAGAGACGGTTCTTGTTAAGAACCGTCTGTGATACGTAACTATCACAGACTGTTTGTAACTAGAACCGTTTGTGTTAACTCACAAACGGTTGTTCTCAAGAACCGTTTGTGATAACGGTGATTATCACAAACGGTTTTCTAATAGAACCATCTGTGATGATTTAATAGAACCGTCTGTGAATGATCACAGACGGTTCTATTAAAAAACCGTCTGTGATAGGTGCGTATCACAGATGGTTCATAATAAGAATCGTCTATGATAGGCTATGCCTTGTCCCGATAGACCCAACACAGACGGTTCCTTTTGAACCGTCTGTGATGAGGTGTCTGCTATTGTATGTTTTGTAGTAGTGAGATCTCGCGGTAATGATCTAATAGATTATATAGACACGGTAGTTTTTGAGGAGTTCCGCTCCAGTCTTGGCATGTCTCACGCTTCAACAGGGTGGGGGGTGTTAGCGAAATTTGCTCCTGATGCCGTGGTCTCCCCGAATAACATGGGATATGCTCGGTTATTGTTTAGTATCTACTGATGCTTATCCTTAGATTGCAATCTTCTCATTTGGTTTGTTACTAACCAACTTGTATACATTTGGATTCAACACACACACACACACACACATATATATATATAAATTTTTTTAAATAATCCTTTTTTATTCCGAAATACAGTAATATACCTATCTTTTTTTATTTTACATAAATAATCATTTGTCGCCCCCCTCCGGCCCGCGTTGGGCGACTTGGGTCGAATCGCTCAACCAGTGGACGCCTGATCCAAGTCGCCCAACGGTCCAGTGACACGTGGACTAGTCGCTCGCTGGTTGAGCGACGAGTATCAATCGCTCAATGGTTGGGCGACAAGTCCTCAGTCGTCCAACCGTTGGGCGATTTGACAACAAGTACAGTCCTCGTGTCGCTATACCATTGGGCCACTACTTGTTGGCAAGTCGTCCAACGGTTGAGCGACTACATGGTTGTATAGACAGGCACACTCAGTCTCTTTTGACATTTCTCTCGGGAGAGAACTAGAGGAGCTCGAGAGAGGAGAAGAGAGAACTACAGGTGGAGAAGCAGAGGAGGAGAGGGAGAGAAGGAGAGGAGAAGACAGAACGACGGGGGAGAAGCAGAGGAGCCTGGGAGAGAGAGAGGAGCTCGAGAGAGGGAGATGGGGAGAAGAGAGGAGCTCGGAGAGGGAGAGGAGGAGGAAGAAGGAAGCTTATCCATTCTTGCTCAGGAGAGAAGGTCTTCGTATGAAGGTAATAGTCTCATCCATTATTGGTTTAGTACGTATTTCGTGAATGTATTATGACAAATGGCTAGTTGAAATGTTTGAAATATTTGCAGTGAGAAATTAGCCATGTTTGAGCTAACAAGATTAAAAGTGCATTACGATGTTGGTACGATTCGTGAAGATCCATACGGTGTTGACCTGAGTGTTTTCCAGCAAGTCAGCATAGTACACCCGAATGCAGAGAATGCTTGAATCGGAGATGTCCTGCACTGGCTCACCCACAGCTTCTCCTTGGACTCCGATGTATGCAGTGTCGTCCTACATGGGCTTTGGAGTCGGTCTACCGTGCACATTTGGTGGGAGTTGAGCAGACTGATGTGCACAGTTGCATGGAAGGGCTTTATGGAAGGCTATCGGCACCGTGGATACGAGTGTCTACTACTCGTGGAAGCATGTCCGAACGAAGTCGAAGGAGGCCCTGCCAACAGCTCTTGTTTGATTGGTGGGAGCAGCTCGGGCGCGCAATGCGTGGTTCATGAATAGGGCGCGGTGGCCGATGTTGCGGAGGCAGAAGAGGACGCAGTGGTCGATGTTGCGGAGGAAGAGGAAGATCGCACACCGCACACTCAGCCCACTACACAAGCGGATGCAGGGGAGCATGACAACAGCATAGTGCGTCAGATGGAGATCGATGACTTGACGACCTGGGGGGAGGAGGAAGCTTTAGAAGAGGATGGCGATGACTCTTCTAACGAGAACAAAGGTTCCATCCTGCAGGAATGGAATATAGTGGACGTTGAGGGTCTTGCTATGCACGACGAGCACAAATCACCGTGGGAATACCATGGTACGGAGGTTCGGCTTCATGCAAGGGATCACTGCAAGAGTCCATTAAGCTGTGGGCCTTGTCCATGCAGCGGATGTTTTGGGTCCTCAAATCTAGATAGGAGCAGTACACCGTGGTCTACGAGCAGGCTAGTTGTCCTTGACGTGTGCATGCACGTAGACCCAAGTACGAGACTCACTGGATTATCTCCAAGGTGGAGGCGCACTCGTATGTGCTCAGTAGTGTTTTGCCAAAGTATCGCAACCTAATGTCCACCTTCATAGCCAATGTCATGTATGGAGAGATAGTGAAGAATATGGACCTGGAGGCCAAGCACATCATGGTGCCTATCGAGCAGAAATTCAAGTACAAGATTATCTATGCCAACGCATGGCGTGCGAAGCAGAAGGCTTACGACATCCTTCCTCGTATGCTCCAGGTGCTGCAGGATAAGAACCCGGGCACATACATTGTTGTGAAGGACAAGCCATCCAGAAGACCACCGCTAGGTTTCATGGTATTTCAGAGAGCCTTCTTAGCCTTCGATCCCTACATCGATGCATTTAGACACATGTTGCCCGTGATCTCAGTGGACGTGACATTTCTAACTGGGAAATACAAGGGCATGATCCTAACAACAATTGGCATTGATGGCAACAATCATATTTTGTCTATAGCCATAGCTTTCATCGAAAGTGGGAATTTCGATAGCTAGTTGTGGTTCCCTCGACATCTGAAGGAGTGAGTAGTTGGGGTACGTCCTAATGTCTGCATAATCTATGATTGCCACCCCAGGATGATGAAAGCCATCAAAAAATTTCAGTAAGACCCCGATGGGTCGTTCCCTTGGCCAGACACGAGGAACAGTTGGTGCTTTCGCCATCTGGGGGCCAACTTCTTCAAGCAGTTTAAGCAGTAACCGTCGATAAAGATGTTCAAGACGCTAGCTATGCAGAACCAGTAGCGTAAATTTGATGGGTTGTGGGAGATGGTGGAGGAGCACACCAGGAAGCACATCATCGAGAGGAACAAGCGTCTGCCCATTCTTGGGACGGCACAACTCGAACGCCTCACATCACTGTGGGAGCTTGACCCTCCGCATTAGACGCGGAGGACCTCGAGGGACAGCAAGTGCTTCTCCCATTGGATTGAGGCCGAGCCATTAGAGAAGTGGTCCTTGCTTGTCACGACCCTGGGATGAGCAACCCCGGGACCCTCTGTGCACACCGGACTAGTCCCAAGATCAGTAGCTAGTCCGCACAGATCCAACAACGATGCAATCAGAACCATTCAACAAACTATAGAAGAAGTAGATAAATTAATATTAACAAAAGACCTTATGGTCAAGGTTTTTACAGAGCTGCCACGCAGGGCTACAACACAAGAGAGCTCGCAGCGGAAACAAAACACACGTGGAGACCGCCCGACATGCCCACAGGCAATCGAGTGGAGGACATCTCCTAGCACGCCTGGTCTTCGAACCTCTTCGAAGAGGCCGCAGGTCCCTGGGTCCTCTTCGGCTGCTGATTAACCAGAGGGCACAAGCCGTGAGTACTTTGAATGTACTCAGCAAGTCATAGGGAATGTATGCAAATAGTAATCATGCCAGGCTTGACAAGGATAGCTCTATGGTTATTTTGCAGAAAGCGATATTGACTGGAAATACAGTAATAGATTGCAAAGCGCAAGTTGAAAGATTAATCAAGTTTTGTTTGAAACAACTCATGAACACCCCGTTCACCTCCCAGACCACCCGTGAGCACCCTGCTCACGCCCCAGACCACTCAGAACCAACCACGATCATACTTTTGAGAAAATCTACCCCTTGCGTGATATCACCAGGCATGTCCATAACCGGGGACACGGATATTCGAATAGATTTTTACCCTCTGCAGAGGTTGTATAGCTTTACTCACAAGACACGACTTCTCTAGTTGGTTGGGCACCTGTCGATGCCCCTGCTCACTACCTTAGGTAAGCAGTCTAGAGCACGTGTCAAGGCCTTTACAAAGCTCTGTTCTAACCTAATTCTGCTCACTAAGGATTCGCCTCTATCCGGCCTCCTCTTGCGCCAAGTGTGAGTGTCTAACCCAGGTCTCACACTTCCACCACAACAGAACCAAATCAAAGTATTGCTAATTAGTTGGCCAGGTCTACCCCATCCTGGACTTGTGGTTGCACGGTATGGCCTGGATCAATGGCTTACAAGGTTAAGTCCTTAGGGACTACTCAGGCAAGACAACCACATCCCAATGTGCTTCTAGCACCCCCTTTACTACACGATCACTCGCCCGAGTATAAAAAGCATTTTGGATTCAACCTGGCCAAATGACCGCCCTGGCCATGGCACAACATCTTTTAACAACAGTGGACGCGCCACAATTCCATATATCATTTAGTCAAATTCATAATCATTGAAACAGGTGATTGAGAGACATCGCATAACTAAAGTAGGTCTAAGCAATATACGCACATATGTTGGTATGACAAAAATATCCAACTAAGATTACCCAACCTAAGGTGTCAAAGGCTACATGTCAACATGTCAATCACAAGTATTTAAGGAGTCATACTGTCAAGTAGGTGTTTAGCTATTTCCCAAACCATTTTTATACAATTAGCTATGCATGTTGGTATCAAACAATATAATTTTGCAAATTAGGTTCAACATGATCAAAGGTCTACGACTTGCCTTTGATGAAGAGCTGAGATTCTTCGGTAGAGGTCGCCGGGTCCAAAAACTCTTCAGAGAATCCGGAATCTACACGCACGAAAAGAGCCAAATAAATACAACAAATCCAAATAAAAACCAAAAACTACCAAACTAGAACCAAAAGAAAGGCACAGAATTAGAAAGGGGCTCTCGAGAGGAGGTCCAACTGAGAGAGGAAGGTCGAGGGAGGTCCTGAGGAGGAGGTCCTGAGGAAGATATGACTACCCAACGTGGTCATAGGAGAAAGGATGAGAACAGGGGTGAAGCTAAAGGAGATGAAAGAGGGCTACTCAGGCTTTTATAGCCAAGGGAGATGGGGAGAGTCGTTGAGAGACTCAGAAGCGCACGAGATCAAGGGTAGGTGAAAGAAGAGATGAGGGCAAGTAGGGGAAGAGACAAGAGGGGAAACAGCTACTACAGAAGCGACAACATTTAATGCGACACAACAGCATTTAATGCGCTAGGACTTTTGCGTCAGCAGTGACGCGACGAGAGGAAGAAGAAGGTGAACATGGCTGATAGATGGGGATAGTCAAAAGGGAGTCGTGACCAAAGAGGAGGTCATGACCAAAGGGAAGGTCGTGACCAACGAGGAGGTCGCGGCCAAAGGGGAGGTCACGACCAGCTCCAGGACTGCCCGGAGGTCTCCCAGGACCACCCGAGAGGTCGCTAGGACCGTCTGGAGGTCGCCAGGACCGCCCGGAGGTCACTAGGACAACTCGGAGGTTGCCAGGACCACCCGGAGGTCGTCAGGACAACCCAGAGGACGCCAGGACCACCCGGAGGACGCCACGACCACCCGGAGGTTGGCAGGACAACCCAGAGGTCTTAGACCGAGGGGAGGTCCAAACGAAAGGGAGGTCTGGACCTAAGGAGAGGTCTGGACCTAAGGGGAGGTCCAAGCGAAGGGGAGGTCTGAACCTAAGGGGAGGTCGGAGCGAACAGAGAAAGGAGAATCCAACACCAAAGAACTCCAACAAACTCTAAACAAACCAAACTTTTGGATTAGTTGAAGTTTGATTTAGTCATTTTAAACACTTTAATTCCAAAATCTCAAGTTAAGCTTTAGAACTTCAACAAAACTAAATGGTTCTTTTTATTTTGAAAACCTCAAAAAGCCCAGAAAATTTGGGATGTTACATTGCTGCACGATAGGGACGGTGCAAGGTATGGCATAATGGCCACTAACCTTGCCGAGGTGTACAACTGGGTTATTAGGGGCCTCCGTTCTCAGCCTCTTGTCGCCATCGTGAAAGGCGTTCTGCACGGTACAATCGAATATTTCAGGGAAAGGCATCCAAATGCGGCACTTCATGCAGCCAACCTATATACACCGTACTGCTTGAAGATTACAGCGTACATGTAGGCCAAGACCAAGAAGGGTTAGTCGCACATGGTCTTCATGATGGGCAATACGGAGCATTATTTCGACGTGCTCCTTCGGGACAGAGCCAGATTTGGGATAACTTGCTCTCTTGTTACCCACGAGGTATGCCTTGGAGATCCTGTGAATGAACCTAGCTGCACATGCAACAAGCCAAAGCTTCTTCACAAGCCATGCTCTCATGTCCTCGTCGCGTGCGGGACCATCAACATGGGCCCATCGAACTTCATGTCGGAGTACATCATGAAGGAGAGGGTGCAGCAGGCGTGGTGCGGCGAGCTAAGATGCTTTAGGGTTGTGGGCAACTTCACCACGTTGGATATTGCACAGAGGACTTGGATTTCGAATCTTGACCTGTTGATGGGTGGGAAGGGCCGTCGACAGAGTCGTCGCATAAGGAACGATATGGACGAAGGGGAAGCTAGAGCAGCGAGTAGACGTTGTGGCTGCTGCTGCCAGGAAGGCCATACTGCGAGAACTCGCAAGGCGCCTGCCGACACGTAGGAACACCAGCGTGAAGTGCAGCATCATGTTCCATGTATTTCTAATTCCCTAAAGGCATGTGTGTACCATCCTTGGTTCGTTAGCCTGCGTGTCATGTAACCCCTTTGTCAGATCAACTAGTTTATTCTCATTCATGAAGGACTACAATGCATAGATAAAGAGTGGACATTATAATATCATTACAACTAAACTTCTACTTGGCAATAACAACATATAATAGAAAAAAGATTGTAAAACTAACCATCTTAACTAATTTCTGAAGCATTTTCTCAATTCTTTCCATCCTTTCATCCAGTCTTTTAAGTCTGTTCTCTTTGTTTTGCGTTGGTTGATCAGAGGGTCGAGCCACTAGATGATATGCAACAACACCACAGGGGTCTTCTTGTGAGGCAACAATTTGCATTGTAATATCTTGAACCATTGGGACAGCTTCATTAGCCCATTGTCAAAACCAACATGTTGTGTTATGGAAAAGAATTGCAGCTTCAAATAAAAAACAAAACAACATACTATTTCAAAAAATTCCTTCGGAATGATTTTCAACAAGTTACCGTAAGATTTGAACACTTCATAAACACTCGAGATGGATTCGTTGGTGTATGTGAAGTGAACATATTCGCTAGATCCCTGCAACGAGGGCAAACCAGGTGGTGCCGTAGTGATTCTAACTGTCTGCTCACTCGAAAGTTAGATGATACCGAAGACATCCCGTTTAAGACTGGAATAAAGGAGAAGAGGAAGTGAAGAGTGAGGTGAATGACAGCCAAAGCATCCATATATAGCCAGTGGTGCCCCAAAGAGACCACTCTCTGCAAAGCGGGACGTGACGTCTCTCTACAAAGAAAGACGTGACCACTCTCTGCAAAGCACGAAGAGACCACTCTCTGCAACATGACGTCTCTTTCCAAAGCAGGACGTGACCACTTTCTACAAAGCAGGATGTGACACTCTTTGCAAAGCAGGACGTGGTCCAAGGAGCCAGCTTTGCACAACGACCTGACCCAACGCTGCAACAAGATTCCTCCTCGCGGACGCGAATTTGCTTCAACCGGATTGCACTTCGGCCGCTATAGAGCCGCTACAGCTGCGTTCGTTCCCACTATAAATACAACGCTACTCGGTTAGGAACTCCACACCAACAACACTACCTACTTAACATGGACAAGGAGAAGGAATGGGAGAACATCTGCGAGCTTTTGAAGGACTGGGTAGGAAACCGCCGCTCGCCACAGGGTATTTAGTCAGCAGCCTTACACTCACCACCCACCTCCGGAGGTCGTCGATCTAAGGAGGCTGTCTCGCAGTACGCCCAACAATTTGGGGTCAAGCCACGCCCCCCTCCTATGCTCGTTGAACGCCCTTCGAAAGGGCCCTCGACGGGGGTGGAGCCACCCTTTACTAGTGCCGGGACGCCTGCAAGTGCATCAAATCAAATGACGAGTGGACCATTGGGCAGTGCTATTGGTGCTGCCCATACTACTGCGTGGACTACCCCGATCGTAGGTTTGACACACCAAGCCATAGGCAGCCGGTAATAAAATTGCATTGCAGTACACACCAATTTTTTGCTTCCCGTTTCGCCATAACCACGTCTCTCTTCCCACCGTAGTCTCCACCACGCCTATGCAACTTCAGCCAGTGGATCGACGATAAGATCCACCCCTATGACATGTGGATGCTGCTGACATAAAAGGAGTGGGCCAAGGAGGACTACGAGGACCATGAAAGGCGCCTCGAAGAGCTACGGGCTGAGATGGAGGAGAAGAAGAGGGGGGAGAGGCTGCACGAGGAGCAGGAGCAGGAGCATGAGCATTCCAAGCGACGTGAGGTGGAGAGGGCGTAGAAGAGGGCCATCGCAGTGAAAGCTAAGGCGTAAGGCGAGGAGTACAACGCGGAGCTGGGCCACAAGGGCAAATGGCTACGTTCAACGTAGTAGTTCAACCCTGTTCATCCATATGTCCCGTGTATTTCTAATTCCCTAAAGGCATGCACATATATATCGTCCTCGGTTCGTTAACCTGCGTGCCATGTAACCCCCTTGTTGGATCAACCGTCGTGTTGTTATCGTTGCGCCATTTCTCCAAAGTTCTCCACCATGTATGAATTCCCTAGCGTATCACAATATCACATACATTCCTACTTACAACTCATTGCTACCTCAATCATCCTCACAAAATTCTTTAGAAATTTACCACACTACAAAAACATACGATGGTCACAAAATGGTATTGCGAGTCTAACAAATTTTGTACCCTTGAGAATATGCGAAAATCACAAACGGACCAACCAACCTTGTCACCACCCTCACTACTACAGGAACCGACATCACAGACGGTTCGGAACCGTCATCACAGACGGTTTCTGAACCGTCTATGTTTGTTGGTCTGTGATAACAGGATATTATCACAGGCGGTACAAAACCGTCTCGTGATACGAAATATCACGAGCGGTTTTATTAAAAACCGTGCGTGAAGTCAAATATCACGAGCGGTTTGAGCGAAAACCGTCGTGATATGAGAATATCACGAGCGGTTCTAAATAAAAACCGTCTCGTGATAGGAGAATATCACGAGCGGTTCTAAATAAAAACCGTTGTGATTTTTGAATATCACGAGCGGCTTTTGTGTAGAACCGTCTGTGATATTCTCCTATCCTGACGGCTTTTTGTAGAACCGTCGTGATATTCGCTATCCTGAGCGGTTTGCGATCAAAACCGTCTGTGATACTTGCCTTCCTGAGCGGTTTTAACACAAAACCGTCGTGATAGCTAATACCCCGCCCACAATTTCTTTGTTTTCTGGCTAGCCTCGGGAATTGCTAGCCATGCCCTCGAAAACAAGCTTTCCGTAAGCAGATTCAAGCATTCACGTAAGCAGATTCAAGGAGCCATGACAACTCAAAGTGATCATTACTCAAAATAAATTACAAAAGATCCGCATTTGTTCAAGTATTGTCGCTATAGTTACAACTAGATTACAATTGTTTGCATTGAGAGGTTTTAGTGGGGTGATGGTGCAGGTTGGCGGCGGAGTGAAACTCTCCGTTGTCGTTAATGATTTCTATGTTGATAAAGCGTGAGCTTCCTCGAATGTCCTTGATCTCTTCACGAGTGAATCACATTGTAAATTCAAGGCCTACCGCTAGCAAGAGTAAAGTGGTAAGATATATATATTTAAATTTATAATTAGGAAATAATTATTTGAGATTGACAAACCTCGGGATCCTTCTTCCTAGTCTGTAAGGATTAGCGCATATGATAGCGAGCGTAGATTGCACATAACTCATCATCTTTTTCTTTGGCCTTTGTAAAAATAAATTACATATATAGGTATAGTCGATTCGAGGCGCGTTATTATGAAGTATGATATAGGATTATAGTGTTGTAGCGCATGGGAAAATCCATCTGTGTGTTAGTTAGGCGCTCTTTCCATTGTATATTCCTTTGTTGGCAACATAATTGATGAGCGACCTACATGATTGAAAAGGTTATCCTCGGCCATTTCAAGCGAATGAAGACTACAATAGAGTTATGTAAGGAGGAAATGAGCATACCTCTTGAGTATTCCTCTTAGAGTCTTTGAAGTCGTGCTTGTTGCGGTTTAGGGAATCAAGGTATATCACATGGTTCCTCTTGGGTATAATAACTAAAAGGATCGATGGTACCTACTCATGTATGTCGCTATAGTCATTAAACCTAAGTTCGTCTTTGCGTATAAAGTACAAATGAAATTTGTATAGCAAGTAGTGACACTTACCCACGGTTGTAGGGCACCACTATGTACTTCATGTTCATCGACGAAGCAATGACCTCGTTATGTATTTCTCGACGAAGGATGAGTCTTGTTGGATGGTTTGCAGCGATACCACATGTGGGTCGAGAAACCCAATTGGTTCTTTCCATTCCGGACATTTTTGACATGTATCTATACATAAGCAATGAGTTGTGATATTTATTGGTATTACATGAATGTAGAACTTGATTATGCGCACTTACGATTGTCCAACATCGAGAAGCGAGGCGTCGAGGCCAGCGAGGTTGGATAGTTGAAATAAGTCATTGAAGCCCACGACGAAGTACCTCGTCCGTTGAAGAAATGCTTGTCCTCGTGTCGGCGGTGATTCGATGTCGCACCCCTTCTTTTGGGTCTTCGCCAAGTACCGGGCATGCAAAGCGACAAGCATATCGGCGTGCATTATCTGCGCCGGAGCACAATGGTTTTCGATGATGTAGTTCCGGTATCGCGGACTTCGAACAGAGGCGCCTTGCGTTTGTGGATTTCGATTTGGCCTTAGCGATTGGCGGCGTCTTCTTGTGAGGCGACTCGAGGAGCGGATCTGACGGCGCGCTTTGCTGTTGTTCCTTGGCGTCTTCTCCACGGGAATCGAAGAGGTGACCTTATGAGGCAAAACATGAGGTGGAGTCATCGATGGTCCGTTGGAGAGGAATGGTCGTGTCGGATCGCGGCCTTCTTTGGGTCGAGGCGATGTCCTTCTTGGGTCCTTTGGATAAAAGAGAGGGCGGCATCCCTAGTGTTGTGATCTCTTTGTTCGAGCAAATCTTCAGCGGGGCGGCTCGAAATTGACATGTACCATATCCACGGACCTGGCGTAAATGCGCGCCGGTGGCACCGTCTTTGCCTTGCCCTTCCTCGTATGGATACACCATCCCTGCTGTGACCTCAATACAAAGGACCCATCCATCCTCACTTGGAGCTTCTGAGGCGTCGGCTCCTACAAAGCGATCGCAATTAGCTAAGGCATCCTATAGGTCTATCTTTAGTGCGGTCCATAGATGTACGTTACCTTGATGTCGTCTATCGGTGTCGGACGTCGTCATGTTCACAATTATCTTGTGCAGCAGACGCCTACTCCGGCGTCGAGGAGGGCGCCTCCCGAATTAGCGAGGCGGCTTGCGACCGTGGCTCATGAGTATATCCATTTGACTCATAATCTTGCCATCTCTACTTGAAATTGGTTAGTAATCATCTGTACCAAGCGGTTGTCGTGCTCGGCCTTGGATCTCTTCCTAGTCCTATCGTGCGATGAGTCGTCCGCGAATCCATGACTCCAAGATGCGTTAACCCTAAAGCCTCGCGTGCGACCAGGTGCTCCTTGTTTCCCAAGGCCGTAGATAGTATATCATTCTCCTATGCGCATGGAAGGAGCCTTGGGAAGCTTGGGCGATCAAGTCCTTATTGCAAGAGGTCATCATGTTATTATAGGCACTATGAAGTGATGGACTTATTAACAACTTAGTAGTTCGACATATTTACCTGCGTTGGGACACTTCACAGTCTGCCGGGTTTGTGAAGGAGATCTGCCGAAGGCGAGACTTGTGCCCTCGCTTTTAACGGCTTAGGGAAGCGGTGCGTGACCTCGAAGCAGGTTCTCCTTCTCCGCCGCCCATTCCTCATATTTACCGCGCGTGCCAGTGTGCGAGTCTGTCTTGGTGAGTGTTTCAGTGTCTGGAGAGCTTTGTGCGCCGCACTTTGCTCCTTAAATTCGGCCGTCGTTTTCATAGCCACAAAGGTGTCCCATGCTTCCGCGTCAAGAATTTGTCTTTGCGAAGAAGCGTTTGACCCGTGTTCACGTGCCGTGACAAGAATGCTCTTGAAGGTCCTCCACGATTTACCCATCGTGAGCATCGCCGTCCGTCGCACGCGTGCCACATGTTATACGGAATAGTGAACTTCTCTAAAGTTACTGTCCTGTAGCGCCTTCGCTTCTTCGTCGAGTCCTTCCACGTTGGTGTGGTGATGAGGACCCGTTCCTTGCAAGTATCCCGCAGATGGTCCGGAATCTCGCCGATCTCTTGGGACTCGGAGGGACCCCAAAGTCCTTGACCTCCGTGATGACCGGTCGGCCGTAGGCATTTTCGATTGTCCTCTGCCATCTCGCTTAGTGTCATTATAAATCGGCGGTGGCTGGCCTCGTCGCCGCCTCTTCCATCTCTGGCGTCGGTGTCGGGTGGCCTTGTCGGTGCCTCTTCCATCTGTGGCGTCGGTGGCAATGGCGAAGATGATGTCTCTGCCATCTAAACACTTGCTATCTATATAAGTTACATATGCAATAAAATGGATTGCAAGTGTCCCAAATTAACATATACATTTAAACTTAATAATATGCTCAACATGTACAATATTAGCAAATAATCATAAATAATTCCAGCATAAATATGAAACAATTAATCTCGGGAAGAAATACAGAGGTTGACTATAGAGATCAAGATGGCAAATGAAAAGTTGAATGAGCTCATCTGAGTACTAACATTCCTTAATCCACTAGCTTCTCTAAGAAGCCTACTTCATCGAGGCGACACCTTTGGAGTGTGCCATTTGTTTCATCTTAGTGGAGGGCGGCATGAAACAAAGGCACACTCAAGTGTGTCGAGATCGACGAAGGAAATGCTAAGCAAAGGTTTAATCTGTAGGGCTCGCCGCCTCCTGCTCCTATTATGTGCTCTCGAAGGAGAGTAGCTAAAGAACAAGTCTTTGCCATCTCAATCCTATTGTCTATACTCTTCATCGACCACGACACCTTTGGAGTGTACCATATGCTTCTTGCCTTGGAGGATTGGCAAGAAGTAAAGGTACACTCAAGTGTGTCGAGATCGACTGAAGGAAATGCTAAGCAAAGGTTTAATCTGTAGGGCTCGCCGCCTCCCTGCTCCTATTCTAACACTCCTAACACTCCTTAATCAACGAAGCAAAGGTTTAATGCTTCATGTACGAAGACTAGCCTTTAATGAAGACATACAAACAAAATAGAATCAAGTAAAATAGACATAGCAAATAATCATAAATAATTCCAGCATAAATATGAAACAATTAATCTCAAGAAGAAATACAGAGGTTGACTATAGAGATCAAGATGGCAAATGAAAAGTTGAATGAGCTCATACACAGACTACTAGAAGAATCACAAACTAGTCATTAGATTACCAATGGCTGAATACTCTCAACAGTAATCGAACATGAAGAATCGAGAATAACTAGCTTTCAGCGAAAGTAACCAATTAACAGTACATCATATTGATAGTAGCAAGTAATACAATAGAGCTCAAGTATGAACTAACTATCACATTCAATCTCGATTATAAGGCGAGTTCATCACGAGCATGTCAACAAAGCCCACCGATCAATTTACAGCGAGCGATGAGCTCAACCGAAAGTAACCAATTAACAAAGTAGATCATATTGACGGTAGCAAGTAATACAATAGAGCTCAAGTATGAACTAACTATCACATTCAATCTCATTATAAGACATAGTTCATCACGAGCATGTCAACAAAGCCCAGCGATCAACAAAGCCGAAGCGCCACAGAGGAGCAATACTCACGAGAGGATGCCGCACAAGAACTCACGGTGCAAGGAGGAGGCCGACACGGGGAGGAGGGCGGCGTGGGGAGAAGGCGGTGCAGAGGGGAGGAGGAGGGGCGGGGAAGGCCGTGCAGAGAGGAGGAGGCCCACAGGGGAGGAGGAGGGCGGCGTCGAGGTCGGGGGCGGCGACGTCGGGGCTTACTGAGGAGGTGAAGCGGGCGCCCGTGGTCGAGGCGGCGGCACCGAGGTCGAAGGCGCCGAGGTCGGGCGGCGGCGCCGAGGTTGAAGGCGCCAGTCGGGGTGCCGAGGTTGGGGCGGCGGCGCCGAGGTCGTGGTCGGCGGCGGCGCCGAGGTCGAGTCGGCGGTGAACTCTGGCGAGCCCTAAACCCTAGAGGAGGCGAACGAGCACGCGAGAGCTTAAGGGCGGAGAGGAAGTGACAAGTGAGAGCAAAACCCTAGCGTTTCCGCCTTATAAAAAGTATATCACAGACGGTTTATAGCGAGAACCGTGCGTGATAATAATATCCTGAGCGGTTCTATAAAAGAACCGTCAGCGATATCCTGACGGTTTTAACTACAACCGCTCGTGATATGAACGTATCCTGAGCGGTTTTTAACTAGAACCGTCAGTGATTCCTTTTCCTGAGCGGTTATACAACGGAACCGTGCGTGATAACTCTCTTCATTTTCCGCGTGTCTCTTCGTCTTCATTTTCCTCCGTGTGTCTCTTCGTCTCACGATCACAGTGTGGCTTCATCTCTTCATTTTCCAACGTCGCTCTGACTCCCCAAATATCTCTTCGTCTCCGTTCGGCTTTAGAAATTGTTCTATATATAGATGTGTCCCTTCTACAATGTATTTCACACAACCTCCTTGATCCCTTTCTCCACAAAAATAGAAATGGCTGCCTCCTCTTCAGACACGCCTTTGTCTGCGCACCTCTCATTTGACGTTGAGTCGTCTTGCGGAAGAACACTATTTCAACAATGTCTTCACTCCTCTGTCCAAGAATTTGCGGAGCGGGTGGCGGCCACCTTCCGCCGTCTTGACATTCTCCTCCGCCGTGTCTTAGGGTGATCTCCCACTTTCGGCGAGTTTATCGTGTCGTCGGCGTGGTCCTCCAAAAGAAGTTGCACGTCTCGAGGAGGCTTGTCGTCACTTGGACTGCTTAATCAAAGGCGTGACGATCGATTCGACGGTGAGACCCTCAAGCAAGAAGAGAGCCTATGGGCTCTCTTCGACTTGATTCAACGATCAGAGGGTCTTGGGACACACTCGAGCAGCGGCGTCGTGAGTGGGCGTATTCGAGGATTCGTTCGATCTTAAACCGTCCGCCCAGCGCCGCCGCCTCTGAAGTATTGAAGGCGGAGATAGCGACCTACCTCCACCACTAGATAGGTTTCTAGTTTTTAATCTTTTTGTAAGCTCTTGGCCACGTTGTTTGGCTATATATATGAAAATTCCAAAATTAAAAAAAAGTTTGGAGGAGAAGTTACTATATCTATTTGCCCATAGTAAGAGCTAGATCCTCATCCCATCGATCTTGAAGTGTGGAGGTATGTTGATCCGGAGCCGGCGGGGGCGGCGGGTTGCTCCTAATCTGCGGCGATGGCGAGCGGCGTCCACTGCGGCGATGCGGCGATGAACCTGAGCGCGGTCTTGGCGAGAGGATATCCTGAGCGGTTCTTAATAAGAACGAAATGCAGTGATAACAAAATATCCGAGCGGTTCTAAATAAGAACCGTCGTGATACTACGAACGATTATAGCGTAAAACCAAATGCGTGATTAGGGGATTATCACGAGCGGTTTGTGAATAGAACCGTCGTGATACTTCCTGACGGTTCTATTTCTCAACCGTCTGTGATAGTGACTATCCTGAGCGGTTCTAAAAATACCGTCTGTGATAGTTGTTCGCGCCCGGCCGGTTGGTGACCCAACACGAGCGGTTCCAAAGGAACCGTGCGTGATGGGCGTCTACTATAACTTTGTTTTGTAGTAGTGCCTTTTATTTCCAAGAAATTAACAACCTACAGACAAGATTTGCTAAATGTATTACCTACAAAAAATAGCATTTATTCTCCCACAATTATTTCCATCAGATTATTAAAAAAATAATGTTAATATTTTAAATTGCTCAACGGTTCAGCGACACGTGGACTTGTCGCTCAACCATTGGGCGACTGATACTCGTCGCTCAACCAGCGGGCAACTAGTCCACGTGTCGCTAGACCATTGGGCGACTTGGATCAGTCGCCCATTGGTTGGGTGACTAGACCCAAGTCGCCTAACGGAGGAATGACAAAGGATTATTTACGTAAAATAAAAAAAAGATAGGTATATTAGTGTATTTCGGAAGAAAAAAGGATTATTTAAAAAAATTCTCTCTCTCTCTCTCTCTCTCTCTCTATATATATATATATATATATATATATATATATATATATATATATATAATTAATACCTTCTACTCCAGGTGTGTAGTTACTCCCATCTCTGATATACCACCTAAAAGAACTTGACACACTCATTTATTACTTTAGGTATATTCATATACTAATTATAAGATACTCTAATGTGAACCACATGAAAATTTTGCAAGAGAGTCCATAGTTTTTAGCATATTTTGTAAACACCTTCATATTCACACATATGTCGCCCGATGGTGTGGCGATTCCCCATACCGATCTCTCTCTTTCTCCCACTCTCGGTTTCCAAGGAGACACAATCTAACTAACTTTGGTATTTGGAATATGAACGGTCTGAGAATAATAGGTAGGGAGAACTATATGAGTGTCTCATGCTCTGGACTCTGAGAGTCTATTTGGAACACTAGAACGAGGAGAAACAAAAGAATGAGAAAGCAATGTATGTGCAAAATAGATAGAAAAACTGGAAAAAAAATTGAGGGTTGGGTGTTTGAACTTGAACATAGGAATAGAAATAGAAAAATGTAGGAATCTTAGGATTGCACATGTAATCTCAATTGCCTAGATTAACTGACGCAAATTTTTCAGTCACAAGCAAAAAAAAAAAGGTCAGCCCACCCCATCCATCATATGATTGAAGGAGCAGAGCACTGTAACATCCCAAAAATTTGGTCTGTTTTAAAGTTTTAAAAGAAAAATAACCATTTGAATTTTCTTGTAAATTTAAAAGCTTAATTGGAATTTTCAAAGTTTAAAAACAATTTAATATGAATAATATCAACATCAACTATTATAAAAATTATTTTATTTGGATTTTATGTGCTTGGATATATTTTCTAGAATTTTTCAGAGTGCATTTGCTATTCCCTATTTGCCATTTGGAGTTTCTGCTATTTTCCAAAAAGGGAAAAATAAATAAAATCTCAAAAAGGTCTTTGGGCCTAATCTCCTTTCTCTGGCTCGTTTCTAATTCCCAAGCCTAGCTGGCCACCTTTTCTTTTCCTTCCTAATTTCTATTCTCCTTTTCTTGGATGGGCCGCCATTTCTTTTCCTCGGCCGCGTCATTTCTTCGGTGCGCCAAGGCGGTCGGTTGCTTTCACTTTGCAGCAGGTAAAGCCGCCGCTCCATTTCCTTTTCACGGGCGTGAAAAGCCAAGCCAGCTGATCAGGCCGTCCTTGTCCCTTGTCTCTCGTGTGAGCATCCGAGCGGCACATGCAGCCCAGCTGCAGCCGCTCGCCAGCCCGCCTCCCGTACCTTGCGCATGAGACCAGCCCAGCTAAGCCAGCTCCTGTTTTCCTGCGCGCGCAGACAAATCCCAAAACCAAAGCCCAGCCAAGCCAACGTCCTTGCCTTTTCTTGTTTCCCTGCGTGTGGCCCCGTTTGTAGCCAAAGCAATGCACATGGTCTTCGTTTCCAAGCGTTCCCGAGCCAGACTCTTGAGTCCATGTGCAGTACGCCAAGCAGCGCCGGCTTCCTTTGGAAACCCTAGCTCCAGTGCTATATAAAGCCTCCCCACCGCATCATATGCACCACGCCGCCGTCCTCTCTCCAAACCCTAAAGTCCCCTCCCCTATTTCGTCTTGGTTGCGTCGCAATCGCCTAAGATCTGAACGTCTTTGAAGCTTCTTCTCCGGCGAAATTCGTCGCCGTCAGTCCAGATCCGCCCGTGTTGTCTTCGCCTGCGGGTTCGCATCACCAAGGTCTACGCCGTGCTCGTACTATCTTCGCCCGAGGATCTCTACATCACCGTCGACCCCGTCGTTCCAAATCTATCCGCGCCGCCCTTTGGTTGATCTCCATCCCTGGTGGGACCTACACCTTCCTTTGCGCGTCACGTTATGCTCCGTGTCCCCCTCATGCTATCCTTACCTTTCTTCTTTTCTATCGGTCACTAAATTGTTGCCGCCGCCGTTCTTCTTTCTCTCCGGTCATCTTTGAGTTGTCGCTGCTCCGGTTAGCTTCAGTACTCCCCAAGCATCCCATGGTGATCCCCTTGTCGTCACGGTCGCCATGCTCACCTTCGATCTCTTCGGGCACCTTTGCTTCATCTTTGTCGCCGCAGCCGTGGAGGTCGTCACCGAGTCGCCGGCCATCTCCTTTGTCTGCGTGCTCTGTCCATGTGGCCACATCAGTGTTCAATTCACCCGTACACCTCAGGCTCTTTACACATGTGGCAGTCCAGTCGATGCCATGTGGTAGATCCAAGTTGAAGCCCTAGATCCAAAACCATGAACTTGGTCCTCCATGAACCATCTCTATGACCAATGGGACCCACATGTCATCCATTGTTTTCATCTTTGTTTCACTTACCAGTGGACCCTACTTGTAAGTATTCAATTCTGTTTATTTATTTTAATCCGAAGGAATATTCTCTGGATATTATTTTCTCTCTCAATTTCATCATTTTATGTGAATCTTCCAAAGCCCATATCTTTTGCATCCGAACTCCGTTTGAGTCCATTCAAATTCCTAAATTCATCTAAATTCAAGATCTATCTATCTGAGATTTTTATTTAATTTTTAGAGTTTGTTTGCTCTCTATTATTTATTTATTTGGTTTATTTGCTTTGTCTGCGAATAGACGTTGATTCTTCGGAAGCTTTGAGCAAGGAGGAGCATACCAAGATCAAGATCAATCCCATGATTTATTCTAAGGCAAGCTGTAGTCCTTTGATCATATTGAACCTATGATTTCAAAAGTATATTGTTTTATACAATTGTATGCTATCTTTATATAAATTGTTTTAGGATTAGTTATTACCTGTTGTCTTTATGCCTCCTTTGAATAATTGAATGCCATGAATCCTTTGTCACCCTAGTCTGGATAATTTTAGGTGGACATATTTATATCACCAACATGGGTATCGTACAGATGCTTAGTCAAGCTTAGTTACGATGGGTTCATGATCGCATGTGTCATAATGATTAATCTTGACTTAATGATATATAAAATCGTGATGGTGAGCCACTCTTGTTAAAATTTGTGTATCATGATAGGGGAATGTCATTGGTTATAGTTAAACAAAATGGTTTTCGCTCGGGCGAGCAGGTTGGTGGATAGTGGATGTGGGTTTAGCACGGTATGGGTTGTGGAAAAATCGCCTGAGTAACTTGTCAAGGACTTAATCTTGTGCGCCATTGAACTGGGCCTTAACCGTACAACCACATGTCTGGTATGGGACAGACCTGGCTAATTAATTAGCGATGTTTTGATTTGATTCTGTTTGGGTTGTGTTTGGCGCAAGAGGGGGCCAGGAGGGCGAATCCTTAGCGAGCAGAACTGAATCAAAATAGGACTTTGTAAAGGCCTTGTCGCATACTCTAGACTGCCTACCTAAGGTAGTGAGCGGTGGCATAGATATATGCCGAATAAACTAGAGAATTCGTGTCTTGTGGGTCAAGCTGTACAACCTCTGCAGAGTGTAAAACTATTCGAATAGCCGTGTCCGCGGTTATGAACGTGCTCGGGGATTTCACACGGGAGATAGAATTTCTTATAAAATGTGTTGAAGTGTGAATGGGTAGTTCACTTGATGAATATAATGTTTGTTTGGTGAATAGGAAATTCACTTGGTGGTTTGTGTCGATTGGTGAATTGGGGATTCACTTATCTTTGGTTTGGTTGGGAAGTGAATGGGCAGTTCACTGGTTGTTTCAAAGAAATTGTTTAATTACTTATTATTGTTTTCAACTACGTATTTCAATCTATTTATTGTAATTATCGTAAATGCTGCTTTCTGCAAAAGAACCATATAGCTAACCTTGTCAAGCCATGCATGAATACTATTTGCATACATTTCCCTACGGTTTGCTGAGTACATTCAAAAGTACTCATGGCTTGTGCCCTCTGGTTGATCAGCAGTTGAAGAATATCAAGCTGCTCAAGAGTTCTTCGCCTAGGTGGATCATGAAGGTTTTGCGAATTAGAATGCGTTCTCCACTTGATTGCTTGCGGGCATGTTGATTGGCCTTTTGAAGAAGTTTCGTTCCGCTGCAAGAGTTTATTTGTTTCTTTAGCCCTGTGTGGCAAGTTAATTAAACATTGACCATAAGGTCCAGTTATTATTATTATTTGTACTTTGAGATCTTTTTAGTTAAATCGAATAAATGGATGATATTTCATCACTGTTTCCTGTGTGAGCTAGCTACTGATCTGGGACTAGTTCAGCATACACAGAGGGTTCCTGAGATGTATTTTCGGGTCCCGACAAGCACCCAACCACTCATTCCTTCTCATCTCCCCATCATTCTGTTCGAGGCACCCAATCACAATCTTGTCCCTTCCCTCTCCCTCCCCATCCTCTCTTTGTCTTCTCCAGTTCGATGTGGCCAGTGAGGAGGAGCAACGGTTGAAGCACAGGACGATAGAGCTACACTACTACACAAAGGGTCATCACAGACGGTTCTAAACCATCATCATAGACGGTTTTTTGAACCGTCTATATTTATGTGTCTGTGATGACGTCTGTCATCACAGATGGTTTTCAAACCGTTTGTGAAAAAAGCTATCCTGAGCGGTTTTGAACAAGAAGCTATGCGTGATAGTCTATTCTGAGCGGTTACGAACAAGAACACTTTGTGATAGTAATTATCGAGCGGTTCTTGTTGAGCAAATCTGTGATATTTTCTATTGCAAAAAAAATGGATTTTGAATGTTTCATAGTTGGTACCATCACAGTTCGTAATATAGAACTGAACAAGATACTAAATGTATATGTGAGCTTTCCATCTTTAGAGACTCTTGAAAATACATGGAAAATACATCACTCCCATACATCAGAAGGGAACACTAACGACATCAAGAAACAAGGGAAAAAGTCGCAGCTCAAGAAGTAATCGGCGACATGCCGGGGCAGGGAAAGAAGAAGAGGAGGTGGAAATTCAACCACAATATACCCCATGCGCGGTGGCTAAAAATGCATAGAGATCTACTATGTGTTGGCTCGTTGGTTGGTTTGCTGCTGAACCGTGGCGATGATGATGATCTATAGGCCCTGCTCTACGAGGTAGTCACTGAGCCTCTCGACCACCATGTTGCACTGCTCGAGGGTCATCGGCTTGTTGTAGATGCTGATCACCATCGCTTGCCCGGTCTTCTTCATGGTCACACCTCACTACAAGAAAAATATACATACAACAACACATAAGTCGCAACGGAAAACACATACGTTGTAGAACCAACTCAGCCCACCACCCCCACATCCAAATAAAATTGCTCGGTTACTCCCCTCTGATCTGATCTTATCGTGCCTTCTCTCCTCCCCTAGTCGGTTCTCTTCTGCAAAATCCCCCTCCGATCCTTCCACAAAAATCCACCGCCCCGTCTTCCCCCCAAATCCACGCTGCTCCAACTCGTCGCCACCGCGCCGCCCTCGCCCACCGCCACAACGCCCTCACCCACCGCCGACCCGCCCTCGTCCTCGCCCATCTCCTTCGCGCCACCCTCGCCCACCGCCGCAACGCCCTCGGACTGACTGGGATTGCGTCGGTCCTTCTTGCCGGTTTCGGTGGGGGAAAAGGCCATGGGAGAGCCCCCGCGTCGTCCTCTCCTTCCCATGCTGGTGGCGGCGACCCGGTGAGGGGAGCCCCGGTGCAGCAGGTGCCCCCTCCTCCGCCTCCATCGCAGGTATAATCTGGCGCTCTTAGAGATATGTTTGCTCTGATTATAGCTTCCTGTTTTGGACCTTTGGTATAACCCGCCTCGCACGCACGCCGTCACCGACACCTCCTCCCCACCTAGTCCCCTTCTTGCCAGAGGATGCGGGATGGACTACTGCTGGCGCGTAAACCGATTCCGCGTGTGCGCGGGGCTGTGGCTGCGCGGGTACCTGATGGTGGCGCTCGTGGTTGCGATCGTCTCCGTTTCCTACCACACTGTTGTCGTCTACACCTGGGGCCCACTTCTCCTCGGCGGGGGCGTCGCCGCGGCCGTGGCCGCCGCCGTACTCGCTGCCTTCCACCTACGTACTCTCGTAAGCGCCGCCACCCGTCCAACCTCTTAGTATCTATTCTTAGTATGCTGTGAGAAATCTGCAATCTGGTGCTAAATACAAGTCTCTAGAATCAGAGGGATTCGATTCCCCTCGATATTCTTATCTCTGCGTCCTCAGAGATCACATTGGGCATTCCTGCGTCGTAACTGCTTTCTGCTTACAATTTTGGGGGTTCTAGGGTTAGTCAAGCTATGCTTGTCAAATGCGCCTCTAAGCATGTCATTGTATATTAGAATTATGATGCATGCACACATTTGCAGGTGTTATTCACTTATTAGACCTGTAGTGTTGTGTAACTGAATTTGAATGACAATTATGCGTGGTTGACCCATGGAATGAAAAAGGTTTCTTCGATAGAGGTGCTATATAGCACACTGTATATGTTGGATGTGGTATCTGTTGTTAGAGGTTGGAGTTGGACTATATAACTATTAACTAAATAAGTGACAGTTTTTTTAGATGGATGGGGTTCACTAATTGGTGTCAACTGCAGGTTACATTAAAAGAAAGATCGTCTCATCTGATATGCTGAAAAAGAGTTTTCTAGTTTGGGATTTAGGTAACCAAAGAATTGAAAATTGTGAAACAAGGTAGGACAAAGTTTGCCATTGGGTCTTAATTTAGGTGAAGACACATTTTTTTAATTAGAGATGACACATTTGGGGAAAGTTAAATCCCAGTTTCATATGCTGTATTTGTATCCAGTATATCTCAATTCTCAAGAATGGCCATGATGCTCTCATAAAATCATTATTACTGAGGGCCCTTTTATACTTATTAATTTGTGCATTGAAATAACTGAGTATATCTGAATATAATCATTTTGAAATGTACTTATATTGAACTTGTTAATGATTTTCCCCTCCAAGCTAGCTTTTGTTAGATGTTCTCATCAAACAAGTCGGTACCGGAGAGATAAACCATAAATGATGATATGGCTTACACTGATATTCCTTGCAAAGATGCATAGTGGAAGGGATCAAGTTGGTTAAAGGACAAATTCCTCGCTAAGATTAATCGACATCTGTAGTCATGCTGTCACTAAGCTAACATCCATGGATACCGATGTCCATCTTTGAACAAAAGTAATGCAGTGATATTTGAACCATCTAGATAAGATAATATTAGTCCGCATTTGAAGTCATGCTATATTCAGTTGTGAACCAAGGATATAGCTTTTTTTAATCTTTAATTCAAAGTAATCTACTATATGATGATGTATGAACCTTGTTGGTACTTGGTGGTTTAAGCTGGATATGCTACTGATCCATTGTTACCATGCTTATGACTAATCCTGTTGGCATTTGGTGTTGTAGGCAAAGTTGACATTCCAAGGGTGTTTGTAATTCTGATTGTCCATCTTGCATTTTGTCTTATGTAGATATGGGATGCAACTCGATGTAAGAGAATAAGAACCATGGAAAGCCATCGCATGCGAGTAGGTGCTCTTGCTTGGAGTTCTTCATTGCTTTCTTCTGGCAGTCGCGACAAGAGCATCCTTCACCATGATATCCGTGCTCAGGGGCGACTATGTTAGCAAACTTACTGGGCATAAATCTGAGGTAATCTTTTCTTAATTATCCATATAATATGCCATGTTGTGTACATAATTAAGATGATCTTTTGCCGGTTTGATCCAATGTCTGAATTATCCTATTGGTTGGTGCTTCATTTTGCGATTCCAATAATGTATATCTACATATTTCCAAACATTCAGGTCTGTGGGCTCAAGTGGTCTTATGATAACTATCAGCTTGCGTCTGGCGGTAATGACAACAGAGTAAGATCCATACATTTCCATCACAATGGAGTGCATGCCACATGGAATTCACGATCTTATTTTCTTGTCATACTAATGTTTTTCCTTTTCCAGTTTTTTGTTTGGAATCAACATTCTGGGCTTATCCTGCTCTACCCTGCTCTTATCAAGAGATTTGAGCGAAGCTTTCTGGGCATTTTAATTGCAATGTTTCTATGGCTGCAGAGAAACTTCTACCTTTAATTGTTCACGCTTGAGACCTTCACAAACATCTATCGTCGTGAAGGCAGAGAATTGCCTATATAGAATTGTGGAAGGGATAGAGTTAATCATGTTGTTTGTTGGTATGTACTGATGATGCTAAATGACTTAACAGGTCCGTAGCAATCTGGAATTTGGATGTAGCCTGGACTGGAGTTAATCTTAATCTTCTTGTCTTACAGCTTATGTTTGCTTGATTGCCATATTGAGGACTTCATCTGACAGCTTATGTTTGCTTGATTGTCATATTGGATTTACTTGATTTGTTCTAGGCTTAAAAGGCAGTCTTCTTATAAATGTGATTAATGATTAGGAATTGCTGTCCCATGTATGTACTTGTCAATTGTTTGGAAGAATTGGAATGTTACATTTTACTTTAATAATGCACTAAAAGAACTTTATTTCTCTTTTCAGATTGAGAAGATATGTTGATGGTTTGGACTGTTCGGCAAACTTTTGTGTAGAATGAAGAATGCTGGGGAATGAAGAATTTTTTTTATAGAACCACCAGGGCATAGAGAACGGAAACTTTCCACTAAAAGTATAGACATGCACTTACATTTATGTTTTAGAGCGTATTATGTTATTAGATCATGATAGTACCAACTGTGCATGCCTCGAGTCTAGACTTGTGAAGCCAGTTGGAAATTCTTTGTAATGAAATATTTTTTTGTTGATGTCAATGAAAATTTTTGGTTATACACTTATATATGTGTTTTGTTTAACCCCGTGGGCTCTAATTGATAAGCCCAGCTAAGACATGAAAAGGACACCTTTTGCAATGATTAGATGCGTTGTAAACAATCCAACAAGTGATTTGGTAGTGTCCAATGCCAACACATATATATGTTGCCACTATATCAAAATATGCGTTGCAACCTTACAACGCTTTTACTTACATGTTACCAACACTTGTATATGTGTTGTTACAGACCTTGACAACGGCCTCAATGGCAACGCATAATAAATGCGTTGGTATAGATCCTAACAACATTTGTTTGGACTTCTACCAACGCATATATGCGTTGCTAAAGGGGTGTTTATCTTGTAGTGCCTCCTGATCCCTGCAATTCAAAATCAAGAGGGGTCATTCATGCATATCCAAGGTAGCAAATCTCAGTTGTTCAATGCCAGAGATTGAGGGATCAGCTGGAGCAGAGATGGAGGGATGGACGATACCTTCTTGCCGCGGATAACAACGCCAGGTTCACCTTGGATGACCATGTACTCGGCTATAATATATAAGGATATCGCCAAATATTTTGCATCCTGCGTAAGCGTTCAAAATTTTTCGAATTCCCGCGCTGCGAATCACAGACGGTTTCATGCAAAAACCGTCTGTGACGATATTTCACAGACGGTTTGTATCACGAACCATCTATGATACTTCATAGATGGTTTTTGATACGAACCGTTTGTGATAAGTATCTCATCACAGACGGTTTTATTAAAAACCGTCTGTGACTTGGGTTTTACCATAGCTTGAAATTTTTCTTACTCTGTGATTTCAGGCCATAGTAAAATCACAGAGTAAGAAAATTTTCAGGCTAGGGGAAAATTCCAAGTCACAGACGGTTTTTAATATAAACCCTCTATGATATACAGAGCCATCACAGACGGTTCTTATTAAGAACCATCTGTGGCATTGCACTATCACAGACAGTTTGTAAATAGAACCGTCTGTAATAATTCACAGACGGGTCTTAACAATAACCATCTGTGATATCTGTGTTATAACCGTCTGTGATAATCACAGATATCACAGACGGTTCTTATTAAGAACCATCTATGAATTATCATAGACGGTTCTATTTATAAACCATCTGTGATAAGTCTGTCTAGTATAACTTGTTTTGTAGTAGTGCTAGCTCCTGCAGCAGCAGCATTATTTGGGCAAATAGCTAGCGACACCCGGGAGTTCTTGGGCTCTAATTGCTTCATTCGCTGTCCAAGAGTGATGATTTCTTGAGTTTCTTTGTTGGGTTTTGATGGTTGGTTGGTTGATTTGTGCAGTAAGATGCTACTGATGGTGATGATCCTGCAGATAAAACTACCTAGCAACGCCGGCCTCCCAGCCGCGTGCAGCCGCCGTGCTGCCGTGTCTTCCGACCTGCCGTGCCACGCTTGGCCGTGCCGTGTCGCTTGACGTGCCCGGTCCTCAAGCCCGTCCTGGTGATTTGTGTCATACCGATCCAACCCATCACGTATCGTGATTGGACCGTGCCGTGTCCTAAGTCTAGTTAACGTGGTATCTGTCAGTTTTGCTTCTTGAACTGATGAATTTCCCATTTTACCGTTCATGCACGCAGACATTCATTTTACCGTTCGAAATTAACTGGAAATTACTAGCATATCTGAATTCAAGGTTGCGCGCATAACGTTTTTGACGGACACGAAAAATTGATTCGAAGGATCCTTCATTTGATCATGAATTGAACAAGTACGAATTTAGAATCGGAAGCTAGCAGGGGCTAGCGATAGCTATAGCAAATTAGCAAGGTACGTACTACGTACGTACATGCATGTGTTAGCTTGAGCTAGCTTTAGCCAAGCCGTGTCTAGCTAGCTAGCTAGTTACATCATGCGATATGTAAGCGGGACTGAACTGCTAAGTCAATTGCTAATGATATGGCTGAAAATCGAAAAATTTTGGTTGAGACTTTCAATTTTTTTAAAAAAATTTCGGATTTTAAATTTCTCAAAAAAGCAAATTCGAACAAAATTCAAGTAAATTCGATTTTTTAGACAAAATTCTTTTATACTGAAAATTTCAGGACCGATTTATGGTTCTATCAGGGTGGGTGGCCGACAGAACCGGTTTTTGCCGATTATTGGCCGAAATAAAAATCCCTGGACGGTAGTACTTTCATTGGAGTACTTAATTTGGTAGCCGTCAACGGATCGATCTTAAGGTGATCGGAACACGCATGCATAGCCAGCGAGCCCATTATGTACTTGGCTACGCATGTGTCATTAAAAGTCACGGTAAAAGAATGTCGTCCCAACATTCCACGCGTACGTAACGGGCTAGCTAGCATGCATGCAAAAAAAAATGTCTGCATGCACTAATTAATGGCCCAAACACAAACCAAGCCGTGCGTGCATGCTCACCGCATGGTGGCCATGCTGTACCCAGGCCAACCGCATGCTATTAGGAAAACCACACTGTAGTCGTGCGAACGAGGCTCTATTTCTGTAAATACCACGTGGTGAATGTCATTTTTGCTAATTCGTTCGGAAAACGCGTCAATACGGCCAAGAACTCGTTATCAGTGACTGGTTTGAATCAAATCCGCGTCCGTTCCGTACTTGTATCCTAAAAAATCCATATATGTATCTGTATCCGACTCCGAATTCGGAGTAAAATTATGGGTTAGGATACGGGAAGAATAATATCCATCCGTATGTGACCCGTTTTCACCCTAAGAGCATGTACAATAGTATAGACAATTGTTGTACATAATATCCTCCATATCATCTATAGACAGACTAAAGGCAGTTTCTACAATAAATTGTCTTTTTACATGTCTCTATAAACAGCTTTTTCATGTACAATATGTTTTATTTCTCGTATTACGATCATTCTTTGCATAAGAGCGGTCCAATTCTCTATGCTCTCCTCTCTACTCTATATCATATCATGTTCTATATGTCAAACTTACAGATAGCTAACATCACACTATTATACATGTTCTAAGTGCCGGACGCCCTGTCCACCTTGCTTTGCCGCTGGAGCCAAGAACGGCGGGTGCCTTCCGCGTAGCTCGTGAGCAGTACCGTAGCTCGGTCGGCACTTGGCAGGTGGTCCGCGGCTGTAGTGTTTTCTATTTTGCCTGCTATTCGGTGCGAAGTAACCAATGGTTTTGTCGGGCTACTCGGTTCTTGACAACGCATCGCGAGCCCAAGCAGAGCAAAAGGGTCGCAAGCCAGTTTTAAATCTGTTGGGCGGGCCGGAATTTTCTTGCGCGTCGGCCGAGCTATAATACACCAACAGCAACCGATACAAAAAGAAATCATTTCCAATTTCCATACATGCATTGCACATGATCAGACGCATATAAATGTGTATTGCATATTTGGAGTCACTACTATACTAATTACATGAACGAAAAAACTGCCGTTTATCAACATTATTATACAGTGAAAACAAAAATGAAATGAAGCATTAAACTAATGTAACGCCTGGCATGCATGAGCTAGCTCGATCGATCCAGTTTATTCAAACATTTATAGTATAGGGACTAATTCGACTTTAGGTTCGGATGGACATCATGTTATATATGTTAAGTACGTGAGCTCATGTCCAGTAATATATAGTATAGGTACGGTCACAGCTGGCTAGGCGGGAGGAGGGCAAGCGACACCGCCGCTGGAGCCGCAAGACGGGTTGGGCTTGGCATCAACTTGATCAGCCACAAAGCCGTGCGGAGTCACCGGAGGCGCCGGCGCCCTACGGCCACCACCCTCTTCCACCGGCCTAGCCGCCGCCGCCAGCGGCAGCTCGTGGAACACGGCCGAGACGATCATCACGGCAAGAACCATCACGACGGTCGTGTGTCCAGCCGTTGCTCTCGCCATCGCCGAAGATAAGATGTAGTTAGCTAGCTTGATACTTGGGGCTAACTACAGTAATGTACGCGCAGCCTGCAGGCAGGTGTAGACGTGTAGTCTGTTCTTTTCGGGTGTGTTTTGTACTGGCTATATCAAGGCAACATACATGAACGCTATTTATAGCCTTAATGCACGCACACATTCATTTTACCGTTCGAAATTAACTGGAAATTACTAGCACATCTGAATTCAAGATTGCGCGTATAACGTTTTTGACGGACACGAAAAATTGATTCAAAGGATTCTGCGTTTGATCATGCATTCAACAAGTATGAATTTGGAATCAGAAGCTAGCAGGCAAGCGATAGCTATAGCTTGGTAAGTACTACGTACGTACATGCGTGGTTAGCTTGAGCTAGCTTTAGCCAAGCCGTATCTAGCAAGCTAGCTAAGTAAATTGCTAATGATGTGACATGAACATGTACGCCGATCTACCAGGAATAAAGGAACCAGTCAAAAGTTATGTTTACCCGGCTGGATATGCATGCGTATATGCACGCTAATGACGGTACCGGCAGTTGCCGGAACCAGGAATGCGGAACAGGAAATTCGAAAGACCCGAAACGAATTTGTATTTAAAAAAATACCGATGTATAATGTGATTCAATAATTAATATAACTAATGATATCAAATACATTCAAATTGTCAAGATCTAACCGATACAACTAAACAAACATAGATCTAATTGATATAACCAAACAAACATATAATACAATATTAAGAGTTCATATAAAGTACTAACAAAGGGTCCTGATGCGTGTGCACATCGATAGATGACACAAGATATCCAAAACACCGGCACTCCAACAGTTACCTACAACATGTAAACACAACAAAATTTATAAGAACTTGAATTCAACGCAAGTGCAATAATAATTTGAAACTCACGATAGGAAAAGAATTATATACCACTAGCTAAACATCTAAACGAATAAACGTCCAAACTCAATTAAATGGACAGAAGTCACAGAACTGAAAATGGAACTATGGAATGGAAGCATAAGCTTTCAAGCATAGCATTTCTTGTCTAATTGTCTCGGACCTCGTCACCTCGGTGGCTTGGTGTGCTGCAGACTCTGGGTGCCTTTGCCCTGCGTCGGCTAGGCTTGCGCTACTGCCCGCTTGGCCGTTCTTAGTCGCATTTCCCGCGCGCGGCGCCATGACCCCTAACGCCACAGACGCTGCGCCGCACTCCCAGCCTTTCGGCTGCCCTTTGCCGCTGCGCTTCTGCAAATGACCCCGCACGCATGTGTAATTAAAAGTCGCGGTAAAAGAAAGTCGTCCCAAACCTAAAGTTTTTAGGGAAGGTTTAAAAAAAACCTGTCTATGATGAGCTAATATCACAGATGGTTCATATTAAAAGTCGTCTGTGATAAGTATATTTCGATTTTACCTAACTCTGTGACTTGAAATGTCTAACTCTGTGATTTTACCATGGCTTAGAATTACTGACACTCTGATTTTACCACGACTTGAAATCATTAATTTTACCATGACTTGTAATCACTAACACTCTGATTTTACCATAGCTTTGAAATCACTAACTCTCTGATTACCATGTTTTTCCAATAAAACAGTTTTTGAAAATCAAAGCTAAACCCATACCGTCCACACTAAGCATGCTCATGCCCGCAAGCATAGCTATTTAAATAGATTTACTCTATAGAGGTGTACAGCTTTACCCATAGTACACGAATTCTCTAGTTTATTCGGTATTTGTCGATGCCACCACTCACTACCATAGGTAAGCAATCTAGAGCATGCATCGAAGTCTTTACATCATCTAGTCCTAACCTTGCACTAGCCTGGCGAATGTTGTTCCTCTCTTCACCTAGGTACCCCTCGTCGAGTGAGGCATTCACAGTTGTGTCAGCAAGCTTTGTACCCAACACCTTATTGAAGGGAGCTCCTTCGAGCATGCCTACCCGATCATGTCCACACTCTACAGCCTACCTACGTGCAAGGCTAGTTTTCAATGACTTAATTAGCTAAGGCCATCTCATACCAGCACATATAGTTGCACGTTAGGTCTTAGATTGGAGTTGCTGGTCTGGTCCTTAATTGACCTCGAGTGAGAATCTCCCCCTATCTACTAGTGAGGTACACCCCTCACTCTGCTTAGAATATAATATAACTCACCCGCGTCCAAAACTATGTTTTGTATTTTTATTTTTAGATAAAATAATAGAGGTACACCCCTCTGGAAATTTTTCAAAAATCTCCCAAATTCACATTTAACATATTGTCTTTTTATAAGTTTTTAGGAAAATCTATCGCTCTAGTAAGCAGTTGTGCGATAACCGCACTCAAAAATTCCCAAATGACATTATATATTGCATAACCCATAATCATTTGGCTACAATAGTAAGACATCAATTTTTCAAGGAGTTATATACAGCAAATAGGATTTACAACTACCGACTTCCCAAACATAGCATTTTCATATAAAACATACACGTATGCATAATAGATTTTGCAAAACAAAGTACAATAAGTAAAATAATGGGATCAACATGATCAAAGGAGCTGATTTTTATGCTTTTGCTGTTCTGAATAAATGGATGGTTGGTCGTCGAAATAACCACTCGAGCAATTAACGTCTAATCCAAAAAGAGCCAAAAACGAATTAAATAATACCAAAAAATTAAAAAGTAACCAAATTCAAATATTTTTACATATTATGGTAGGGCATGATTTTATATGAATTTAGAAATAAAAATCATCAATTTGGAGTTTTTATGCACAAGTTATTAACGTTTTAATTTGGTTCGGTTTGGAAATTCCAGAGAAAAAGAGAAATACACTTTCCAGCAGAGAAAGCTTATTCGCTCGCATGTTCTATTGAGGTTTACGCTTTCCAGCAAGGAAAGCGTATTCTCCTCTAGACTCACTGAGGTTTATGCTTTCCCAACAGTGAAGGCGTATTTCCTCAAAACTAAAAGCGTACTTTACCTTTTTCTTCTAATTTTTATTAACCCGACAAGTGTGGTCCATTTGTTTGTGATTCGGTCCATGCAATAGTGCGTAGACCGCAAGTCCATGAGCACAGCGCACAGGTTCACCGAGGCGTTCACTGTGCACTTAAGTGGTTGGACCCGCGTGTCAGTGACTCATTTAGAAATAACGATTCGATTTAGTTTTTCTTTAATCTTTTGGCTCGGTCCCACACGTAAGTGACTCAACATGAATTAACTAATCATTTAAATTTCAATTTCACTTAATGACCAGGATTATGTGCATTAATGGCGTTGCTATAGTGCAAGTCCGTTTCGAACAGCATTGAACAACGTCTGGGCGCTCGCGCCCGCGCTCGTCGCTGGTGTAGTGGCGCACGACGGTGCCAGGGAAAGCCCAAAATGGGTTCCCCATGTTCTTGCGCACCTGATGGTGCCGACGGTGAGGGCTGGGGTGGCCCGACACGACGGTGAAGCTATGGCTATAAGCCAACGGCCAAACCGTCGTTGCTTCCAACTATCAAACGCATGCATGAGCTTTTAAGGGGTACTAGGATTATATCGATCGGTCATGTTCTACATGTATGAATTTAGAACCGGAAGGTAGCTAAGCTAGCTAGGGAGATGGCAATTGATATTACATTATCACTGCACATACATAGGCCTGCTAATGGGGGACAAACCAATCCATTCCCAGTCCAGCCCACAACATCAAGTTCCACTTCTTTAACCCAAACCAATCCACTTCTCATCCCCTAGGATCCAACCCAAAATGTAACAGCCCAAAATTTCCTAAAGGCAAAAATATGGGATTTTTAAAACTTTTTGTATAACAACTATTGTTGTGTGTCCTGATCACCCTTTTTTTGGTTCATATTGGACTCTATTGTGTTTTCACATTTGGACTGCATCTTCTCAATTATTATTTATGGATGTCATTCAGCATTTAATGCCAGTCACCCAAGCCACACGACCTCTACACTGTGCTGGCCATATCATCAACAACCCCAACCACTCTGACCACTCCCCCTAGTCAGGTCGTTCATATACATATATGGGGCACAAGACCTTGGGACCTCCTTGTTGCTTTTCTTTGCCAACTCCAGTGCTAGCCCTATTCTCTTCTTTCTCCAGGAGAGATCGAGCTCCAGTCCAGCTCGAGCCCTCGTCTTTGTCAAACGCCCCCACACCACCACCTTGCCGCAGGTAACCATCGCCTTGGAGACCACTCTCCTTTCACCTCCAACCAGGACATTCCAAGACATCCGAGTAGGCCAAGCACCAGCTTCCAGAAAGCAACCTTGAAGACCGAAGACCACCCTCATTTCCCTCAAGCTATTTGCAGCACAAAGTTTCATCCATTGCTGTGATCCATCTTCACCAGCTCAGCTTCGGCTAACCATCCCCCAGATTCCATACCGGTAAGTTCCTAGTGGAAAGAAACTCTTCATGGTTCGAGTCGCATTGTTCTCTCTTGGATGATCCTTTGGTTCTTCCTTTGGCTTCTCTACTGATTCCTCCGATTGCGACAATACAGTCGCACATTTGTTTCTTTTGATCACCGTTGTGTAATCGATTCTTTCTCTCGATCGACTACACACGGTTAACAGTCCCAAGACCTCCTTCCTTGCACAGACCCCCCATTTTGCAAAGACAACCCCCGTGGTCGCGAACTCCCATTTTACAAACACCAACTCGTGGTCGCGACCTCTCATTGGACAAGACCATCGTCTGGCCACAACCTCCTACTTTACAAAGACCACCCTCTTGGTCGGGACCACCCATATAGTCACGACCACCCAGTTTACAAAGACCACCCTCTCGGTTGGGACCACCCATATAGTCGCGACCACCCAGTTTACAAAGACCACCCTCGTGAACACAACCTCTCATTTTACAAAGACCACCCCCTTGGGGCAAGACCACTCATCGGGTCATGACCTCCCTTTTTTGCAAAGACAACCCTACGGTCGTACACCTCCATGACCACCCCTGGTCGCGGTATTTCCATGACCTCCCACAAGACGTACACTTCCGCGACCTCCCAGTAGCATCCCCATTTCCCTGAATTCAAAAGGAAACAGAAACATTTGGTTTTGATGAGGGTTCAAAGCTTATTTGGAAATTCTATACGGAACCTCCCTTGGTTCCATCTTGACCGTCGGGGCCTCCCTTGCGGTCATCTTGACCATCGGGACCTCCCTTGTGATCATCTTGACCATCAAGACCTCCCTTGGTTCCATCATGACTGTCGGGACCTCCCCTTGTTTGGATTTGACGGTCCAGACCTCCCTTCGTTTGGATCTGACGGTTCTGACCTCCCCTTGCTTAGATCTAAGGGCCCAGAACTCCCTTCGCTTAGATCTAAGGGTACAGACCCACTATTACAGGAAGCCACATCACAGACGGTTCGGAACCGTCATCACAGACGGTTTCCGAACCGTCTATATTTGTTGGTCTGTGATAACAGGCAGTTATCACAGACGGGTTTTTATTAAAACCGTCTGTGAAGGCTAGTATCACAGACGGTTTCCACTAAAAACCGTATGTGATACGCGAATATCATAGACGGTTCTAAAAAAACCGTCTGTGATACGTGAATATCACAGACGGCTTTTCTTGAGAACTGTTTGTGATATGCGCGTATCACAGATGGTTTTTTTAAGAACCGTCTGTTATATTCGCGTATCACAGACGGCTTTTAGTCGAAACCGTCTGTGATACTAGCCTTCACAGACGGTTTTAACAAAAAACTGTCTGTGATAGTTCCTACTCCTGGCTACATTTTTGCTGTTTTTTTGGCTAGCCTTAGGAATTGCTAGCCATGCCCTCTGAAAACAAGCATGCACAAAAACAGATTCATCAGAAATAATCAATTGTTGACAACTCAAAGTGATCATTACTCAAAATAAATTACAAAAGATCGCATTTGTTCAAGTATTGTCGCTGTAGTTACAACTGGATTACAATTGAGTCAATTGTTTGCGTTGAGAGGTGTCGGCGGGGTGATGCTCTAGGTTGGCGACGGAGTGAAACTCTCCGTTGTCGTTAATGATTTATGAGTTGATAAAGGTGCAGAGCTTCCCTCGAATGTCCTTGATCTCTTCTGCAACGAGTCCATCACATTGTAAATCCAAGGCCTGTCACTAGCAAGAGTAAAGTGGTAAGCTATATATATTTAAATTTATAATTAGGAAATAATTATTTCGAGATTGACAAACCTCAGGATCCTTCTTCCTAGCTCTAAGGATTAGCTGCATATGATAGCAGACGTAGATTGCACATAACTCATCATCTTTTTGATGGCGGCACTGTAAAAATAGAATTACATATATAGGTATAGTCAGTTCGAGACGCGTTATTATGAAGTATGATATAGGATTATCGTGTTGTAGCGCGTACCGGAAAATTCATCCTGTGTGTTAGTTGGGCGCTCTTTCCATTGTATATTCCTTTGTTGGCAACATAATCGATGAACGACCTACATGATTTGAAAAAGTTATCCTCGGCCATTTCAAACGAATGAAGACTACAATAGAGTTATGTAAGGAGGAAATGAGCATACCTCTCGAGTATTCCTCTTAGAACGCTGAAGTCGTGCTTGTTGCGGATTAGGGAATCAAGGTATATCACATGGTTTCTCTTGGGTATAATAACTAAAAGGATCCTGTGGTACCTACTCATGTATGTCGCTATAGTCATTAAACCTAAGTTCGTGCTGCGTATAAAGTACAAATAAAATTTGTATAGCAAGTAGTGACACTTACCCCTGGTTGTAGGGCACCACTATGTACTTCATGTTCTTCTGACGAAGCAATGACCTCGTTATGTATTTCTCAATGAAGAACGAGTCTTCTTGGATGGTTTGCAACGATACCACATGTGGGTCGAGGAAAGGTCTAGAGATTAACAGTGCACAGACACTATTCCAACATATTGATTGATGATATTATGTGCTCTCAGAAGGAGAGTAGCTAAAGAACAAGTCTTTGCCATCTCAATCCTATTGTCTATACTCTTCATTAAATGAATATGATAATATAAATTTAAACTATGAGCTCTAAACAATACTTTGCTTAACTGTCAAATGATCTCAACTGTTAACGAAAATAGATTAAACTTCCAGTCAAACAGAGGAGGCCGACGCGGGGAGGAGGGAGGTGTAGGGGAGGAGGCCGACACGGGGAGGAGGATGGCACGGGGAGAAGGCCGGTGCAGAGGGCATACAAACTACTAGAAAAATCACAAATTAGTCATTAGATTACCAACAAAAACTGAATACTCTCAATAGAACTGAACATGAAGACACAGGTTCAGTGATAAAGCCGATTGGCTAACATAAAAGTATCCACTTCAAATGCTAGAGATCAAATGAACCAGAAGAATCAGAATAACTAGCTTTCAACCGAAAGTAATCAATTAATAGTACATCATATTGACAGTAGCAAGTAATACAATAGAGCTCAAGTATGAACTAACTATCACATTCAATCTCAGTATAAGACAGAGTTCATCACAGAGCATGTCAACAAAGCCCACTGATCAATTTGCAATATCTTCAAGATACTAGATTCGTAAATCGAACTAATCTGAGATCAAGGTATCAACTAGCACTGCAAATATATATATGCAAAGATCAACCGAACTGCCACAGAGGAGTAATACTCACAGACACGGGGAGGAGGGAGGTGCAGGGGAGGAGGCCGACGCGGGGAGGAGAGAGGTGCAGGGGAGGAGGCCGACACGGGGAGGAGGACGACGCGGGGAGAAGGCCGGTGCAGAGGGAGGAGGCCGACACGGGGAGGAGGCCGGTGCAGAGGCAGGATGCCAACAGGGGAGGAGGACGGTGCAAAGGTCATCGATGTCGAGGGCGGCGGGCCGAGGTCGGAGGCGGCGACGCCGGGCTTACGGCCGGGAGGTGAACGGGCGCCGAGGTCGGGGACGCCAAGGTCGGGGGCGGCGGCACCGAGGTCGAAGGCGCCGAGGTCGGGGGCGGCGGCACCAAGGTCGTAGTCGGCGGTGAACGGGTGAGCCCTAAACCCTAGAGGAGGCGAACGAGCGCGCGAGAGCCTAAGGGGCGCGGGAGAGGAAGTGACGAGTGAGAGCAAAACCCTAGCGGTTCCCGCCTTATAAAAAGTATTTCACAGACGGTTCTATTAAAGACGGTTCTATTCGAAAACCGTCTGTGATATCATTATCACAGACGGTTCTATTCGAAAATTATCTGTGATATCCTTATCACAGACGGTTCTATTCGAAAACTGTCTGTGATATATGTGTGCGGGGAGTAGTAGAATTGCATTTGGGTGGGCTCAGATTCGCCTTTGCTTGATCATACAATCCTACCCCCACAATCTCTTATCACTGGATCAACCTGTTCTAATTTTAGTGGAGCTGCCTTGGTTATCACTCGTCAAGAATGATCGTCCAAGGACATAGCCACCATCATTAGCACATGATTGAAAAGGCTCCAAGAGAGGAGAGGTGAAGTTACTATATTAATGAGAAATGAACGACAATTCTCTTGGAGGTGAAGTTACTATATTAATTATATGTTGGAACAAATGTATTATTACAAATGTACAACAAGTCTCTTGGAGGTGAAGTTACTAGTTACTATATTAATTATATGTTGGAACAAATGTATTATTACAAATGTATAGGTGAGAAAGATCCTTTATGACTGGCTATCAATATCAAAGATGACAAGTCCATAACACATCAACACATGACAATTTCACGTTGACATCAAAATATATGAGAGATTACAAGTCCATAACACATGATGTTATGGAATAAATTAGTTACATTGGAGTAAATTCTTAATTAAAATATAGGCCTTCCTGATGATCGACGCGCATATAGTTAGCTTCCTCACTAGGTTCTTCCTCGAGCCTAATGCCGTTTTCGAAAGGAGGCAACTCGTCAAATTGATTGTATTCTTCCTTGTCCACTACATTCTCAACTTCGACAATCTTCTTTTTTCCATGAAGAACTACGTGACGCTTCTTATTTGCCGTGTCGGTTACATAGAAGACTTGAACAACTTGGCTAGCCAGTACGAATGGTTTGTCTTTGTATCCGACACGTTCGACGTCCACGGTAGTGACGCCGTACTTGTCGACCTTCACCTGTGGGAGATGGACCCAACGACACCGAAATAGGGGGATCTTGAAAAGCATGTAGTCGAGCTCCCATATCTCCTCTATTTGCCCATAGTACGAGCTCCTCAGCCCATCGGTACTGAATGCATCTATGCAGACACCGCTATTTTGGACTGTGCTCTTCCTATCCTGAGCTGCCGTATAAAATGTGTACCCATTTATGTCGTATCCTTGCCATGCGACAATTGTAAATTGTGGCCCTCGTGCCAACCATAGCAGCGTATCATCACATGATGACCTCCCAGTGATTCGCACCTTTAACCATTCGTTGAACCGACGGTTGTGCTCTCTCGTGATCCAAACGTCTGACCGGTTTGGATTCTGTTGGTGTACCATGTCTTTGTGCTCGTCGATGTACGGGGACACTTGGGTCATGTGTTGCAAGACCGTGAAATGGGCTTGAGCGTACGTATCCAGATCGGGAGTGATTGATTTCCTTCCGATGGTCCCGATACCATCCAGTCTCCCCTCATGGCGAGATAGAGGCACACCTATCGGTTCCACCTGAGCCATGTACTCAACTCAGAACTCAATGACCTCTTCGGTTGCATAACCTTCGATGATCTTGCCCTCCTCGAGATCGATTCCATACGAGGACTTGAGAATTCCCATGTACCTCTCGAGCGGGTACATATGACGAAGAACACAGGTCAAGATATCTTTATCTCTTTCACAAGGTGAACAATGAGATGGACCATGATATCGAAAAATGACGGAGGGAAATATATCTCAAGATGACATAGAGTCGTCACCACTTCGGCCTGCAAAGCATCTAGTCCTTGGGGATCAATGATCTTCTGAGCAATTGAGTTGAAAAAATAACACAGCCTCAAGATTGCCACTTGGACCTTGTTCGGTAAGATACTTCTAATTGCAACAGGAAGCATTTGTGTCATCAGCACATGACAATCATGAGACTTCATACCAATTAATTTCAAATCTTGCATAGAAACAAGGTTCTTAATGTTAGCGAGACTAACCAGACGGGACTTTCATACCATGCAAGCTCAGCACGATTCATTTCTTTCGCCTTGGACAGAGTGTAGCAAGTTGGGGAAGGTACGTTAAATCCAGATCGGTCTCTTTCAGTGCTAACTCGGTCCTTATGTTCATATCAACCAAGTCACACCGTGCGTTAACACCATCCTTTGTTTTGCCACTAATGTTCAGCAAGAGACCAATCAAGCTATCACATACATTCTTCTCTACGTGCATGATGTCGATGCAGTGGCGAACTTCTAAGTGCTCCCAATAAGGCAAGTCCCAAAAAATTGACCGCTTCTTCCAGATGTTCTTCTCACGAGTTCTTAATTTACGTCCCTTCCCAAGCACAACATCGATATCCTTAACCATATCATAGACCTCTTTCCCTCTAAAAGCCCTTGGAGCTGAATCGTTCTCCTTATTTCCGTTGAATTATTTTTTCATCTTGCGGTTTGGGTGACTCCTGGGAAGGAACCTACGGTGACGATATACACGCTTTTCTTATGAGTTGTTCAAACCATACACTCTCCGTAGTATCTAAGCGGTCTTGGACAAAGCTTTGGCTCCTTTTGTCTTTGGCTTGACAAAGTTACCAAGGGCAGGAAAATCATTGATGGTGCGAGAACAACATGGCGCGTAAAGTGAAATTCTCTCGTTTGTACGCATCTCATAATTGCACTTTATTCCATAGTGTCACAAGATCTTTCAAAGAATGGTGCTAGGTACACATCAATATCATTCCTGTGTTGCTTCGCCCTTGGATAAGTAGTGACATCAAAATGTACTTTCACTTCATACACGTACCAAGGAGGAAGGTTGTACATACATAGATTCACGGGCGGGTGCTATGTCGGGCACGCTCATGTTACCGAAAGGATTCATTCCATCCGTACTCAACCCTAACCTTATGTTCCTCGGTCAAGACCGAACTCTTCAAGCTCGATCGAAGTTTCTCCTTTGGCGTAATCGGCAGGTGTCTTAGCTTTCTATCTCTCTTACGCTCCTCGAGTGTTAACACGACAATCTTGCCTCCTTTGGGTTCGCAAATAAACGCTTCAAACGTGGGATCACAGGCGAGATACCACAACATCTTAGAAGGAGGTCCTTGCTTCACCTTAGCAAGATTTCGACGCTTGTATCGGATGCTTTGTACACGGACATACATGCATGTCTCGCATACTCTTTTGGTAGAGGATACAATCGTTGGACATGCATGTATTCTTTCTACTTCCATTCCCAATGGACAAATAACCTTCTTTGCCTAATAGGTGGTCTTTGTCAACACGTTTCTCCGGAAGGATGTCCGCTAGGAGACCTAACAACGCCATGAAACTCTTATCGGACCAACCATTGCTTGCCTTCAATTTCAGAGTTCAAGCACGGTTGACAACCTTGTGTATTCCGCTTGTACCAGGAACAAAGGTCTCACGAGTCCTCTCTTAAGCCCTTGAATTTACAAAACTCTCTTCATCAGTAGTTCTCTTACGCATCGCGTAGCATCCGATCCAGATTATCATCGTGCCACCTATCCTCATCAAAAGCACGTCCACATCCGCAAATCGTTGACTTCCTCGGCGATGTCGTCATTATTAACTTCGTATAATCTGCTCTTCACCGTGATTGGTCCAACATGTATACCCTTTTTGAAACCCTTCAAATCAAGTGCGCCTTGCGACCGCACGCGTTGTTAAACATCTTCAGATTACCGCAATCAATGCATGGACAGTACATAAAATTTATCCCCTTCTTCAACATATCCTACTCAGCGGCAACCACGCCATTAATGTACTCTTGACTCACACGGTTCACACCGTACATCCAGTTTCAATCCATCTACACTACGCATGTAACAAATTAGTGTCAAATTGATTAGCGATTAATTTATAGCAAACATGAATTTAAATATGCAAGTGAAACTTCATAACGAAGTTTTCTTTCTTGCTTTAGGCATCTGATATGCCTCTAGGAAGAGAGAATTGTACCAACTCCAAATTTCAACATTTTCACAAAACATCTAGTCATAGATAACTATTGCATACGACAAACATCTAAGACCATACCAAATAGGACTAGAGTACTGAGCATCTAATCCTCAATTAGCTACACTGTATGGTAGAAGACAGGACGTTTCACATGACAAAAGAGCGACCCTATTTGCATCTCATCTACCTGAATTTATAGTGATATGCTGATATTACTTTGGACTAATTAATTTGACCTACACCAAGGTTGTTATTTGCCTACAAAACCACATATGCCTTTTCAAAGACATTATAAAGAAAATAATCATATGCAATCACCTAGTGGTACTGCATATCAAATTTCATCACTAAGTATAATGGCAATAACATACGACAGTTATTTAGTATTTACAACGCTATGCCTCAAAATTCTAAATGTAGCCATCCATGGAGGTAACATAGTAACATGCATCATGCACTTGCCTCAACCACCTCGTTGCCTTGCGAACATGCTTCAACTACCCCTTCGATCTTGCGCGCATTGGCAGCTGTCATTGTGCACTTGCTTCTTCAACAATCTCATCATCATTGGCCTCTCTACTCCTCTTCATCTTCTTCAATATCGCTCTGTGGCTCCAAGGACTTGCCATATTGTTTCCAAGTTGCAACCTAGCATAGAATGGCCATCAAAAATCAACAAATAGCAATACACCATTGACCAGTACCTCAAATAGTCAAACTACAGTACCTTGCAACATACCGAGGAATGGGGATGTGGCCAGCAGGAAAGGAGGAAGGATGCGACAGTGCGTCATCATCGAGGGAGAGGACGATGGCCTAGGGATGCACACGGCCACGGGAGAGGGCAACGAGGTGGCAGCGACCAACGAGCCTAAGGATGCGCACAGGTGAGGACGACGGCCTGGAGGTAGCAGCGGCAGTGCGACAGTGGACACAAGGCCTCCAGAGCAGCAGTGAGGTAGAGGCAGCGGTAGTGCAGCAGAGGAATGTGTCGGGCGTAATTTATATGATGCCGTGGATATCACGAGCGATTATTAATTCAGCGATGCAGGATAACTAATTATCACTGCAGCGGTTCTCATTGAGAACCGCTCGTACTATCACTGCATCGTTTATTGAGAACCGCCTCGTGATATCTCGATATCACTGCAGCGGTTCTTATTATAACCGCTCAGTGATTGGTCGATTATTACAGGCGGTTTGTGAATAGAACCGCTCAGTGATAATTCCTGACGGCTCTATTAATGAACCGTCATGCGATAGATGACTATCGAGCGGTTCTAAAAATATCGCTCGTGATAGGTCGCGCCGCCACACGGTTGTCCGGACAGACCCAACACAGACGGTTCCAAAGGAACCATCTGTGATGGGGCGTCTACTATAGCCTGTTTTATAGTAGTGACCTCCCTTCATTTAGATCTGACAGCCCAGACCTCCCCTTCGCTTAGATCTAAGGGTACAGACCTCCCTTCATTTAGATCTAGCGGACCAGACCTCCCCTTCGCTTAGATCTAAGGGTACAGACCTCCTATCATTTAGATCTAATGGCCCAGACCACCCCTTCGCGTAGATCTAAGGGTACGGACCTCCCTTCATTTAGATCTAACGGCCCGGACCTTCCTCCGCTTAGATCTAAGGGCCTAGACCTCCCCTCACCTAGATCTAAAGGCTCAGACCTCCCCTCGCTTGGGTCTAACGGTCCAGATCTCCCCATGATTGGATCTAGCGATCCAAACCTTCCCCCATGATTGGATCTAGCGATCCAGACCTCCCCCCCGATTGGATCAAATGATCCAGACCTCCCCTCAATTTGATCTAACGATCCAGACCTCCCCCCGATTGGATCTAACGATCCAGATCTCACCTCGATTGGATCTAACGATCCATACCTTCTCATGAATGGATCTAACGATCCAGACCTCCCCTCGATTGGATCCAACGATCCAGACCTCCCCTCGATTGAATCCAACGATCCAGATCTCCCCTCGCTTAGATCTTAGGGTCCAGATCTCTACTCTTTTAGATCTAAGGTTCCAGATCTCCTTTCATTTGGATCTAAGGGTCCAGACCTCTTCTCATTTTGATCTAACGGTTCAGATCTCTCCTCGATTAGATCTGAGGGTTCAGACCTCCCTCTCGTTAGATCTCTCTATCTGTCTTGTTACAAAAGACCACCCTCTTGAACTTTTTATAAAAACCACCCTTATGGTCCACGACCTTTCTTAGTCTCAGGACTCACACGACCTTCAAGGAACAAGAATTCGGGACCTCCTCTCGTTACAAGTGATTCCAGACCTCCCTGTACAAGAAAATCAGGACCTCCTCGAACAAGAATTCCGTGACCTCCCTCGCTACAAGAATTCCAGACCTCCTCAAACAAGAATTCCGTGACCTCTCGTGGCACAAGAATTCCAGACCTCCGTGGGCAAAGCTGATTTTAGGACCTCCCCTGGCTACAGTGACTCCAGGACCTCTCCTAGTCACAGTACCTCTAGGACCACCCCAAATCGTAGTACTCCCATGACCTCTTTGCCGTATCCTTCTTGAAACAAGGTAGTTGCTGCGACCACCACCGATCCGACAACCACTGAGTTTTCAACTATGTTGGTCTCATATTTCTAAATCTACACTTTTGCATTATTTGGAATTCATTGCACATTTGAAAGCAATTTGAGTTGGAATTTGTGCTTATTTGCCTTTTCGATTGTTTTAAGATTATAGAAGCCGAGACGACCGAGGAACCATTCGTTGAACAAGATCCTGATCAGCAGCACCCTGAGCAAGGCGAGTCAACCCTTTGACCATGTTGCACCCACTTTTTACAAATTATGTTGCTTTAAATTATGAAACTACATTGCTATGTTTTATCAAACTAAATTGGTCTAGATCATAGTTAATGCCCTAACATATACTTGTGTATAAACTTCCAACCCTTGAACTTGGACATTATCCTTTGTCACCTTAGACTTAATGGATTACATACTAGTTGTTAGGTCTGTATCTAAGTGTCATGCTTAGCCTTGCTTAGATATAATGTCATCAGGGCATTAAGTTGCCCAACCACAATCCTTAAAAACTTTGGAAAATGATTTGGGCAATAAGGCTGGGAGCCTGGCTGGTATGTTAAAGTAAATGATATTTCCAAAAATAATAAAACCTGAAAAATTGTTTTTGACTGGGGCGGCTGGAAAGAATGGCTGGTGCCTAGGGCACAAGAATATGTTGGTATGTGGATGTACCGCCCTAGTCAAGTAAGGACTGAATCTTGTGATGTCCTCTCATGCAAAAACAATGTAACCACAAGTCTAATATGGGTACGACCTGGCCAACTAATTTGCCCACCTTGGCGTGGTCCCACCATTGGAGGAATGTGGCGTGGGTAAAGGGGAAAAGGAGCCACAGAGAAACCACATAGCGCAAGAGGGAGCCTCTTGGAAGTGCTTGGCACCGGGCGATGGAAACCTTAGTGGGTGGGGTTGCGTCGAGGAATGAGCATTATAAAGGCCTTGTGGTAATGTCCCCTTGATTCGCATGTCCAAAGAAACGTGTGTATATATCAAGGCGATTATCTCTTGTGGGTAAAGTGTGCGAACTCTGCAGAGTAAGAAAACTATCATGATAGCCGTGCTCACGGTCAAGTGCGGTGCTGAGAACTTGCTGGATATAGCTTTTGTTTTCACAAAGACCATTCGTGATGAAAAGGGGATCGGTTGGGGTTGGACCCTAGGGATTTGAGAAAGGCCTGGTCGGAGACCAGTGGTAAATACAGGATAACCCGAGTATAGGAGGTGAGACCTCCACTAGTACTTTTCAAAAACAAACCCATTTATGAAAACAGATTTGTTAAATTGCTAAGTCTTAGGATTTACTACTACTCATCTATTTCAAACCTGGCATTGTGCAAATAAAAGAACTCTAAAACTTCCCTTGAATAGCATTGCATCTATAAGAACTGCATTGTGGGTTGGCTCATGAAATGCGGTTGGTACTCGTGCTCGCTAATATATTCTTTTTAGGCCCGAATGATCAGGACCCCTACCAGTACTTCACGGAGGATGAACCAGATGGTGGTGAAGATAATGAAGCTTAGGCCGGGACCCCCAGTTGCTTGCCTGTGGGCAAAGTGAATGGATCAACTATGCTGTATTTTGCTTCCGTACATGTTCTACTTCCGCACTCTGGCTTTTGTAAAACTCACGCGCTAAGTGGCGCTTTTGTAAACAATTGGCCGCACGGCCGGATAATTATGTAATATATTATGGGCTTGCACTGTTCATATCAAGTATTGCACATATTGAGTAAGATCCAAGATAAGTTTGTGCCTAACCGCTAGACAGATGTCTCACGACCACCCCTAGATAGTCTAAGACCACTACCCGATGACCCACGACCACTCCTGGATGGTCGAAGACCTCCACCAGATGTCTCACGACCATCCCTAAGTGATCCAAGCCCACAACCAGATGTCCCACGACCACCCCTAGATAGTCTAAGACCATTATCCGACACCTCACGACCACTCCTAGAGGCTCTAAGACCTCCACCAGATGTCTCACGACCACCCCTGCGTGGTCTAGGACCACTACCAGGAGACCCACGATCACCCCTATATGGTCTAAAGATTACTTCCAGATGTCTCAGAACATCCTGTACTCTCTTGGTCGCACCCCAGGGCCTCCTCCTCCAGACATCCTTAGGACCTCCCGTACTCCTTTTTTGGGCACATCTTTAGGACCTCCTCAAGACCTCCTATGCCATTTCGTCGTATCCCCAAGACCTCCCCAGAACATCTCTATTGAGTTCATCAGGACCTCCCTAGGACATCTCCACAGTACACCTCAGGACCTCCTGAAGACAACTCTACAGTATTCCTCAGGACCTCCCTCCATCACCTTAAGACCTCCAGGACCTCCCTCGACCTCCCCGCAGAACCTCCACAGGACCTTCTTAGGGTCACTCAAGACCTCCAGGACCTCCCTCGACCTCCTCGCAAAACCTCCACAGGACCTTCTCAGGGTCACTTAAGACCTCCCTGGGATCGCTATAAAACTGTACTAGGACCTCTTTAAGACTCTTCTAAATTGTTATTTTGACCAAATATGGTCGTGTCTACAAACCAACGCATGCGTCCGTGTGGAGCTTCTGTAGGTAAACGTTTAAGCAAACGTGGTATTCTCTATGTGTTAGCTACTGATCCAGGGAATGACACAGTATGCACAGGAGATCCCAAGCTCCAAATTTGGGGTCTAACAGACTTGGTATCAGAGCCCATGACTGTAGGGTATCGGCCTTAGCTAGCTGGATGATAGGAAGCTAGGATTACACAATAAAGAGCAGTTTAGTAGCCCTACAAAATCATGTATATGTATTTTCTAGCTGTCCTTTTCTCGCGGTTTTGTGAAAACCAACCCTGGATTGAATGCATTTCTTCTAATTTTACCACTTGGCTTTAATTATGCTATTTTGTACTTGGTAGACTTGTGATGAATTCATCTCTGTCATCACTTTGAGTTGACGCGTACTGCTCTCTAAAGAGTTTTTCGTTAACAGATGCCTCCAAGGAGAGCAGCCGCGGGTTGTGGTTGTGGTCGCGGACGCGGCCCAACAACAGCAGCACCACCACCACCACCTGAGCATCCCACACTGGCTCAAGTGATGGCACAACAAGCTCAAGTGTTGGCGCAACAAACCCAACTCCTACAATCAATGGCCACGCGAATTGAAGTCGAAAGCGACCGACCATGGGACTAGGCTAGGGGATTTCATGCGCAGCAAGCCTCTTATCTTCTCCATTGCAAACGAGCCACTAGAAGCCGAGGATTGGCTACGCATAATAGAGAAGAAGTTAACTCTAGCTCGATGCCGAGAAGAAGACAAAGTGGTGTATGCCACCCACCAGCTAGTGGGACCCGCTGTTGACTGGTGGGATAATTACATGGCCGCCAGAGTTGAGGAAGAACCTGCAACTGATGACGAGGGAGCTGCAGTAGAAGTGGGATGGCTGAGTTCCAGGAAACTTTTAGGAGCAATTTCATTCCCTCCAGTGTCATGCGCATGAAGAGGAATGAGTTCAGGACCTTGAAGCAAGGCAACCTTTCAGTCACTGAGTACCTTACTCAGTTCAATCAGCTGGCTCGTTATGCACATAATGATATTGCAGAAGAGGAAGAGAAGATCGACCGCTTTAAAGAAGGGCTGTGTGATGGTCTGAGAGTGCAGTTGATAGTTCATGACTTCCAAGACTTCCAACAACTGGTCAACAAGGGACTACTCCTAGAAAATGAACGTAAGACATTCGAAGCCACTCGCAAGAGGAAGATGGGCACTTCACGAGGGCCGTCATTTAGTGCTCAATCATCCTCTCGACCGGTCACTCTACCCCGGTCCTCAGTTCCAACCAATCGGCCTGGTGGTGCCTCATATGCCACCCCAGTTCGATCAAGCCAATCTCAACAGGCCAGCCCACAGCCTACCGGCCAATTGTGCTTCAATTGCAATGAACCTGGGCACTTTGCCCGTAACTGTCCACACAAGACCATCACCCCTGTCAAGTTTAACCTGGGGAGTACTCTGGCAAGAGTGCTGCCCACCCCGGGTACCGCAGCAAGAGGAGGATCTTCAACCAGATCAGCGCTAGTGAAGGGGCGTGGTAAGGTGAACCATGGCACGACTGAGGAGGCACAGGAGGCCCTAGGGGTTCTGATTGGTACGTTCTCCGTGAACTCCTCACCTTCATGTGTTCTCTTTGATTCCAAAGCATCGTATTCTTTCATTTCCCGCAAGTTTGTGGACCGTTGGCAGTTGCCCACTCTTATTCTCAAGAGACCCTTTGAGCTTAGCTCACCTGGGGGACTACTATGGGCCGAATCAGTAAGCCCTGGGGTAGAAATCTTGTTTGAAAGAATATTGTTTCCAACAAACTTGATGGTGTTAGAAGCCCAGACCCTGGACGTCATCTTGGGGATGGATTGGCTAGCCAGGTACCAAGGGGTGATAGATTGCACCAATAGAACCGTAAGCCTTACCAAAGGACCTGGCCTGGTGGTCATAATCAAGATAGACCACCCCTTCCAATGGAAGAGGGCAGTCTGCTATGCCTTGGGTGTTCCAGTAGAGGGGATGCTAGTGGTACAGGACTACCCGAACGTCTTCCTGGAAGAATTGCCAGGAGGACCACCCGATCGTGACATAGAGTTCATCATAGAGCTATTGCCTAGGATAGCACCTATATCCAAGAGACCCTACAAGATGCCGGCAAACGAACTCGAGGAGCTGAAGAAGCAAATTCGAGAGTTACAGGACAAGGGGTTTGTTAGACCGAGCTCATCTCCATGGGGATCTCCAGTACTATTCGTGAAGAAGAAGGATGGCAGCATGAGGATGTGTGTAGATTATCAGTCTCTGAACGAAGTGACTATCAAGAATAAGTACCCATTGCCCAGAATTGATGACCTGTTCGATCAGCTCAAGGGGGCAACCAAGTTCTCCAAGATAGATCTGCGTCGTGGTATCACTAATCAAGATCGGTCAAGACATCCCTAAGACAGCATTTTCTACCCGATATGGCCTCTATGAGTTCACTATTATGCCATTTGGGCTAACCAATGCTCCAGCCTATTTCATGAACTTGATGAACAAAGTGTTCATGGAATACTTGGACAGATTTGTAGTGGTGTTTATTGATGACATATTGATCTACTCCAAGGATGCCGAAGAGCACGCACAACATCTGAGAGTGGTACTAGATACCCTCAGCGAGCATCAATTGTATTCTAAGTACAGTAAATGCGAGTTCTGGCTATCCGATGTTAGTTTCTTGGGTCATGTCATATCTGCCAATGGAGTGGCCATAGATCCAACCAAGGTGGAAGCTATCCTTGAGTGGCAACCACCTACCTCAAAGATGACTAAGGTTCGAGTTTCTGATCATGAATACTACCGTCGATTCATTGAGAGATTCTCCAAAATTGCCCGACCCTCACCCGACTATTGAAGAAAGAAAGGAAATTTGAATGGATCAAGGGTGTGAGAAGAGTTTGCAAGCATTAAAAACTCACTTGACCTCAGCCCCGGTTTTGGTCCGCTCGATATCCATAAGGACTTTGAGGTATATTGTGATGCCTCTCGTCAAGGACTAGGAAGTGTGCTGATGCAAGACAAGAAGGTGTGTAGGACCGAATAGGCGACTAGAGGGGGTGAATAAGAGCACCTAATCTTTTTTCACTTTGAATGGATTCAACTCAAAATCATCGCAATAGCTATGAGAGCTATGAAGATGAATGCTTAACACAAGGGAAGTCTTGTATTGAACCCTCTCCTAACCCCCAAAGGCACAAAGAAGAACTCCTCAAGAAGTTCTCAAATATCAGAATCGGTACTACCACAAGGTAAATAAAGGTACTACACAGTAAATGAAAGGTACTATCAAGACCGAGGTACTACGCAGTAAATGAAAGGTACTACCAAGACCGAGGTACTACCGCAGTAAATGAAAGGTACTACCGATTGTCTTGACGATGAACGTAACAAAAAGCGCAAAAGTCCTACAACCGTACTACATTGTGTTAAGTGAGGTATTACAGCAGAGAGGTACTACTGCTAATAACTCAAGCAGTACTACCGATTGTCTGGAGGATGAACCCGACAATTTAAAAACCAAATCTAAAATTGGCACAACTTTTGTTCTACACGAGCAAACTTGATAAAACTTGAAACATAGCTTCCCTATGAGGTTAGGAACCTATTCCAAACAAGGATCGAATAGATCCACACAAAAGTTCCAACCTTTTAACGATTTGATCAAGTCGTTTCAAGAACTCGCCAAAATACTAAAACTGAGATTCAAATGATTTGGGACTTGCTCGTGGGTGGAAGATCGACAAGATGGTCTCAGATGTATACCCACTTGTCATAGCAAGCCAAAGCACATCAAGAGCACAGAAGAAATCTCACAGATCGAAGAAATCCCCAAAAACAAAAATAAGGAAGAAGAACACAGAGGACAGATCTTGAGCAAACTTATTTGATTGATTGAGATAGATGGAAGATTGATGGTTACAGCCACTCCAATCTAGGAGGACAAAGCTCACCGCGTGAGCACACGATCAATCCACTCTAGAAACCCTAGCTCTCCTTTCCTTCTCAAAAACCCTAAAACACAATAGGGCACACACAAGGGTTTTGGTGGCTCTCCCAAGGCTTCAAAGAACCACACAGCAGCCCAACACCTCTATTTATATGGAGGCTAAGCATCTAGGAATATTCCATTAGGGCACCCATTAAACCCTAACACACAATGGGTTAACACAACGCACGTATCTCAAAGCGCCGTCTTCATCATCATCATCTTCGATTGGCCTAAACCGCTTCACCATGCGCCGACCCACGCCGCGGTTTAGCCAAAAGGTCACCAAGGCGGTATTTGGTAAAATTACCAAAATACCCCTTCTCAATCCTTCTCCAAGAATCGAGTCCACAGATCGTGAAGCAATCCCATGCTTCGCCACGTGTAGGTTGATCAACGGCTCCATGTCATCAAGTCTCTCCCGTCCGGATCCCACCGGCACCACTGAGCACTTGCAACGACTCCTGTGTCGCTTGATCCAACTAGTCGCACCGAACTGCCCGTTCGGTCATCCATGTCCATCCTGCGCCCCGCTTGAGTCCTCTGACCTCACCCGGCATCCTTGATCGTTCTGGACCTCAGCTCTCCAAGCTTAGTCCCGATCCACCTCGCCACGACCGTCATAGACTCGCAAGCCACCAAGCGAGAATAGACCAACAAACTGCTGAACAAGTTCTTCACAACTTGACCCACATTAGCTAAAACATGCATCATGCAACACATATGCACTGATGAACAAGAACTTGACCTAACCCAAAATCAAATCTCCAGGAAATTTGACGAACAGAACAATTCAATCCACAAGCGGTACTACCGCCACGAATCCACTGGTATTACCACAACGCGGTCATACCACTCAAGCAACTGCGGTCGTACCGCTACCTGGAGAAATCCAAAATCTCCAAAAACATCCTCTCTGGAAATTCCATACCGCACACACGCGGTCATTCGCTAAGCGGTACTACCAAGCAACCAAAGCCCGGTCGATCGCCTCAAGAAAACCAGAGCTCCTCTGTTCCTCAAGAACACCTCCTCTGGAATTTTGCAACCGCCATGTCACAATCGATGCTACCGAGTTGCGGTACTACCGCCTTTATCCATACGGTACTACCGCTCCACTTAAATGCTCAAAAGCCTCAAACCAATCTGGGTCGTCCGATTTCAATCTGACGCCACAAGAAAACCAACGCGGCCAAGGACTCGCGGTAGTTCCGCTCACTCTCTTGCGGTCATACCGCTCTCCGGTAGTACCGCAGATTCAAAGCCGGTACTACCGATTTACCTGACACTTGCTGAAAACTCCAGATTTCAACAAACTCTCAAAGCAATTGCCGATTGTCTCATCACCTAAGATCATGAGCATGTCCATATGACATCCACAATGTCCTCGTGACATCCACAAGGTGATAGCTTATGCATCTCAACAACTTCGACCACATGAAGAGAACTACCCTACTCATGACCTAGAGTTGGCATCAGTGGTGCATGCACTGAAGATATGGCGCCACTACCTTATTGGAAATCATTGCAACATATACACGGATCATAAGAGCCTCAAGAACATCTTCACCCAACCAGATCTTAACTTAAGGCAACGAAGATGGCTGGAACTCATCAAAGACTATGATTTGGACCTCCACTATCACCCGAGCAAGGCCAATGTGGTGGCTGATGAACTAAGCTGGAAGTCTTATTGCAACCACATTGGGACTCATAAATGGCAGCCTTCCCTAACTGAGGAACTTGAGAAGCTCAATCTAGAAATAGTACCACATGGAAGCCTCTCTGCCTTGGAAGTCCATCCGACCTTGGAGGAAAGAATCAAAGCCGCACAAGTAGGGAACTCAAGCATAGAAAGACTCCGACAACTTATGGAACATGGGAAGGCCACCAAAATGACGAAGGATGATTAGGGCATCCTACGTTATGGGAAGCGCCTTTTTGTGCCCCATCAGCAGGATCTGAAGGAGTTGATCCTCAAAGAGGTTCATGAATCAGCATACTCGATTCATTCGGGTGGCACCAAAATGTACCAAGACTTGAAGCAACAATACTGGTGGCCATGAATGAAGAGGGACATTGTAGAATACGTAGCGTGCTGCGATGTGTGCCAACGAATCAAGGTCGAACATCAAAAGCCTACTGGTCTGCTATAGCTCCTACAAGTACCTGAGTGGAAATGGGAAGAGATCAGCATGAACTTCATCACTGGTCTGCCCATGACCAGGTCAGGGTATGATTCGATGTGGGTCATAGTTGATAAGTTGACTAAGACTGCCCATTTCATACCAGTCAAGACCACCTACAAAGGTGATAAGCTAGCAGAGCTGTACATGTCCCGGATAGTCAGTTTGCATGGTGTGCCCAAGCGAATTGTCTCGGATAGAGATTCCCAGTTCACCTCCCATTTCTAGGATAGTCTACACGAGGCCTTGGGCACTTATTTGGCCTTCAGCATAGCGTACCACCCTCAGACAGATGGTCAAACTAAAAGGGTGAACCAAGTCCTTGAAGACATGCTCAGAGCTTGTGCAATAGAGTTTGCTGCCGACTGGGAGAAGTGTCTACCATATGCTGAATTTGCCTACAACAACAACTACCAGTCTAGCCTGAAGATGTCCCCCTTTGAAGCCCTTTATGGAAGACAATGCCGAACTCCTCTGTTGTGGCCAGAAGTTGGGGAAGGGTACCTTTTCGGACCAGATTGCTTAAAGGAAGTTGAAGATAAGGTACGTCTTATTCGAGACCGCCTACTGGCAGCACAATTAAGACAGAAGAGCTACACCGACTGTCGTCGCAAGGAGTTGGAGTTCAACATAGGAGACTTTGTCTACCTAAAGGTATCTCCTCTCAGGGGAACCAGAAGGTTCAAGGTCAAAGGAAAGCTAGCACCGAGATATATAGGGCCATATCAGATCATCGCCAAGGTGGGAAAAGTGGCTTATCAGCTGGAGCTGCCCGAACAACTGTCCGACATACACAATGTGTTCCACGTATCACAGCTCAAGAAATGCCTCCGTGTGCCTGAAGAACAAACTAGAGTGAAGGACACTGAACTTGGCAAGGATTTGGCATATGCCGAACATCCAGTTGAGATCTTAGAGGCAGCTGAGAAGCAGACAAGGAACCGGGTCTACCACATGTGCAAGGTCAAATGGAGTAACCACATGGAGGGCGAGGCCACATGGGAGTGTGAAGGCTTGTTGAAAGCCGAATACCCCCAGCTGTTCAATAACTGACAAGGACCAGATAGACCTCCCCAAACCAGTCCCCTGGTCGGAGGACCTCCCACGACCAGTGCCTGGTCGTAAGACCTCCCTTACGACTAGTTCTTGACTGATGGTGTCTGTAGCTTTGTTGGCCAAGTCCGCTAAGGAAATTGTAACATTGTCTGAATCTCGGGGTCGAGATTCTCTTAAGGGGGTAGGGTTTGTAACAGCCCAAATTTTCCTAAACGCAAAAATATCGGATTTTTAAAACTTTTTGTATAACAACTATTGTTGTGTGTCCTGATCACCCTTTTTCGGTTCATATTGGACTCTATTGTGTTTTCACATTTGGACTGCATCTTCTCAATTATTATTTATGGATGTCATTCGGCATTTAATGCCAGTCACCCAAGCCACACGACTTCTACATTGTGCTAGCCAAATCATCAACAACCCCAACCACTCTGACCACTCCCCCTAGTCAGGTCGTTCATATACATATATGGGGCACAAGACCTTGGGACCTCCTTGTTGCTTTTCTTCGCCAACTCCAATGCTAGCCCCATTCTCTTCTTTCTCCAGGAGAGCTCGAGCTCCAGTCCAGCTCGAGCCCTCATCTTTGTCAAACGCCCCCACACCACCGCCTTGTCAGAGGGCAACCATCCATATGGAGACTACTCTCCTTTCACCTCCCACTGTGACATTCCAAGACATCCGAGTAGGCCAAGCACCAGCTTCCAGAAAGCAACCTTGAAGACCGAAGACCACCCTCATTTCCCTCAAGCTACTTGCAGCACGGAGCTTCATCCATTGCTGTGATCCATCTTCACCAGCTCAGCTTCGGCTAACCATCCCCTAGATTCCATACCGGTAAGTTCCTAGTGGAAAGAAACTCTTCATGGTTCGAGTCGCCTTGTTCTCTCTTGGATGATCCTTTGGTTCTTCCTTTGGCTTCTCTGTTGGTTCCTCCGATTGCGACAATACAGTCGCACATTTGTTTTTTTTATCACCGTTGTGTAATCCATCCTTTCTATCGATCGACTACGCACGGTTAACACTCCCAAGACCTCCTTCTTTGCACAGACCCCCCATTTTGCAAAGACAACCCCTGTGGTCGCGAACTCCCATTTTACAAAGACCACCCCGTGGTCACGACCTCCCATTATACAAGACCACCCTCTGGCCGCGACCTCCTACTTTACAAAGACGACCCTCTTGGTCAGGATCACCCATATAGTCACGACCACCCAGTTTACAAAGACCACCCTCTCGGTCGGGACCACCCAGTTTACAAAGACCACCCTCGTGAACGCGACCTCCCATTTTACAAAGACCACCCCCTTGGGGCAAGACCACTCATCGGGTCACGACCTCCCTTTTTGCAAAGACAACCCTATGGTCGTACACCTCCACGACCACCCCTAGTCGCGGTACTTCCATGACCTCCCACAAGACGTACGCTTCCACGACCTCCCAGTAGCATCCCCATTTCCCTAAAGTCTCAAGGAAACAGAAAAATTTGGTTTTGATGAGGGTTCAAAGCTTATTTGGAAATTTTATAGGAACCTCCCTTGGATCCATCTTGACCGCCGAGGCCTCCCTTGCGATCATCTTGACCATCGGGACCACCCTTGTGATCATCTTGACCATCGGGACCTCCCTTGGTTCCATCATGACCGTCGGGACCTCCCCTCGTTTGGATCTGACGGTCCAGACCTCCCTTCGTTTAGATCTGACGGTTCAGACCTCCCCTAGCGTATATCTAAGGGCCCAGAACTCCCTTCGCTTAGATCTAAGGGAACACACCTCCCTTCAGTTAGATCTGACGGCCCAAACCTCCCCTTCGCTTAGATCTAAGGGTACAGACCTCCCTTCATTTAGCTCTAACGGCCCAGACCTCCCCTTCGCTTAGATCTAAGGGTACAGACCTCCCATCATTTAGATCTAACGGCGCAGACCTCCCCTTCGCTTAGATCTAAGGGTACAGACCTCCCTTCATTTAGATCTAACGGCCCGGACCTTCCTCCGCTTAGATCTAAGGGCCTAGACCTCCCCTCACCTGGATCTGAAGGCTCAGACCTCCCCTCGCTTGGGTCTAACGGACCAGATCTCTCCATGATTGGATCTAGCGATCCAGACATTCCCCCCAATTGGATCTAACAATCCAGACCTCCCCTCGATTTGATTTAACGATCCAGACCTTCCCTTGATTGGATCTAACGATCCAAACTTCCCCTCGATTGGATCTAACGATCCAGACCTCACCTCGATTGGATCTAACGATCCAGACCTTCCCTCAAATGGTTCTAATGATCCGGACCTCCTCCCGATTGGATCTAACGATCTAGACCTCCCCTCGATTGGATCCAACAATCCAGACCTCCCCTCGCTTGGATCTAAGGGTCCAGATCTCTACTCTTTTAGATCTAAGGTTCCAGATCTCCTTTCATTTGGATCTAAGGGTCCAGACCTCTTCTTGTTTTGATCTAACGGTTCAGATCTCCCCTCGATTAGATCTGAGGGTTCAGACCTCCCTCTCGTTACATCTCTCTATCTGTCTTTTACCAAAAGACCACCCTCTTGAACTTTTTATAAAGACCCCCCTCATGGTCCACGACCTTTCTTAGTCTTAGCACTCGCACGACCTTCACGGGAATAGTAATTCCAAGACCTCCTCTGGTTATAGTGATTCGGGACCTCCCTAATCTGATAAATCCAGACCTCCTCGAGCAGTAATTCGGGACCTCCCCCAGCTCTGAGGAATTCCAGACCTCCCCAAAGCAGTAATTCAGGGACCTCCCAGCACAAGAATTACAGACCTCCTGATGCAGTGATTTTAGGACCTCCCCTGGCTACAGAGACTCTAGGACCTCTCCTAGTCACAGTACCTCCCGGACCACCCCAAATCATAGTACTCCCATGACCTCTTTGCCGTATCCTTCTTGAAACAAGGTAGTTGCTGCGACACCACAGATCCGACGACCACTGAGTTTTCAACTATGTTGGTCTCATATTTCTAAATCTGCACTTTTGCATTATTTGGAATTTGTTGCACATTTGAAAACAATTTGAGTTGGAATATCTACTTATTTGCCTTTTCGATTGTTTTGCGATTATAGAAGCCGAGGCGATCGAGGAACCGTTCGTTGAACAAGATCCTGATCAGCAGCACCCTAAGCAAGACGAGTCAACCCTTTGACCATGTCGCACCCACTTTTTGCAAATTATGTTGCCTTAAATTTTGAAACTGCATTGCTATGTTTTATCAAACTAAATTGGTCTAGATCATAGTTAATGCCCTAACATATACTTGTGTATAAACTTCCAACCCTTAAACTTGGACATTATCCTTTGTCACCTTAGACTTAATGGATTACATACTAGTTGATAGGTATGTATCTAAGTGTCATGCTTAGCCTTGCTTAGATACATTGTCATTTGGGCATTAAGTTGCCCAACCACAATCCTTAAAAACTTTGGAAAATGATTTGGGCAGTAAGGCTGGGAGCCTGGCTGGTATGTTGAAGTAAATGATATTTCCAAAAACAATAAAACCTGAAAAACTGTTTTGATCGGGGGTAATTTGGAAAGAATGGCTGGTGCCTAGGGCACAAGAATATGTTGGTATGTGGATGTACCGCCCTGGTCAAGTAAGGACCGAATCTTGTGATGACCTCTCATGCAAAAACAGTGCAACCACAAGTCTAATATGGGTACGACCTGGCCAACTAATTTGCCCACCTCGGCGTGGTCCCACCATTGGAGGAATGTGGCGTGGGTAAAGGGGAAAGGGAGCCATAGAGAAACCATATGGCGCAAGAGGGGGCCTCTTGGAAGTGCTTGGCACCGGGCGGTGGAAACCTTAGCGGGTGGGGTTGCGTCGAGGAATGAGCATTGTAAAGGCCTTGTGGTAATGTCCCCTTGATTCGCATGTCCAAGGAAACGTGTGTATATATCAAGGAGATTACCTCTTGTGGGTAAAGTGTGCGAACTCTGCAGAGTAAGTAAACTATCATGATAGCCATGCTCACGGTCAAGTACGGTGCTGAGAACTTGCTGGATATAGCTTTTTTTTTTCACAAAAACCATTCGTGATGAAAAGGGGAGGCTGGGGTTGGACCCTAGGGATTTGAGAAAGGCCTGGTCGGAGACCAGTGGTAAATACAGGATAACCCGAGTATAGGAGGTGGGACCTCCACTAGTACTTTTCAAAAGAAAACCTATTTATGAAAACAGATTTGTTAAATTGCTAAGTTTTAGGATTTACTACTACTCATCTATTTCAAACCTGGCAGTGTGCAAATAAAAGAACTCTAAAGCTTCCCTTGAATTGCGTTGCATCTATAAGAACTGCATTGTGGGTCGGCTCGCGAGTACGGTTGTGTACTCAGGCTCTGCCAATATATTCTTTTCAGACCCGAAAGATCAGGATCCCTACCAGTACTTCACGTAGGACGAACCAGATGGTGGTGAAGATAATGAAGCTTAGGCCGGGACCCCTAGTCGCTTGCCTGTGGGCAAAGTGAATGGATCAACTATGCTGTATTTTGCTTCCGTACCTGTTCTACTTCCTCACTCTGGCTTTTGTAAAACTCACGCCTAAGTGGCGCTTTTGTAAACAATTGGTCGCACGGCCGGATAATTATGTAATATATTATGGGCTTGCACTATTCATACCTAGTATTGCACATATTGAGTAAGATCCAAGACATATGTCTCACGACCACCCTTAGATAGTCTAAGACCACTACCCGATGACCCACGACCACTCCTGGATGCTCGAAGACCTCCACCAGATGTCTCACGACCATCCCTAAGTGATCCAAGCCCACAACCAGATGTCCAACGACCACCCCTAGATAGTCTAAGACCACTATCCGACGCCTCATGACCACTCCTAGAGGATCTAAGACCTCCACCAGATGTCTCACGACCACCCCTACGTGATCTAGGACCACTACCGAGAGACCCATGACCACCCCTATATGGTCTAAAGATTACTTCCAGATGTCTCAGGACATAAACACGAGCACTCGTAAGATATCTCTTGACATCTTCAAAGGCAGCATTTGCCTCTTCCGAACACTCGAAACCCTCGTGTTTCCTTAGAAGTTTGAAGAAAGGTAGTCCATTTTCTTCCAGTCGTGCGATGAAACGACTTAAAGTCGCCATACACCCTGTGAGTTTTTGGACTTCTTTCTTCGTGGTTGGAGGGCGCATTTGCACGATGGCCTTTATCTTTTCGGGATTTGCTTCGATCCCTCGTACAGAGACCAAGAATCCAAGCAATTTTCCCAAAGAGACTCCAAACACACACTTCTCAGGATTGAGTTTCAGGCGGTGTTTTATGAGGTTGTCGAACGTCTCCTACAAGTCCAAAACATGATCAAGCCGTTTGATGCTTTTTGCGACTAGATCGTCAACATAGGCTTCCAAATTTTGGTCTAGCTGAGGTGAAAAAGTCGATTGCATCAAGCGTTGAAAAGAAACGCTAGCATTTTTTAGACCAAATGACATTTTGACATAACAAAATATACCAAATGGAGTAATAAACGTGGTCTTTTCTTCATCTTCTAGGCACATATTAATCTGATAGTAGCAAGAATATGCATCTAGAAAACTTAATGTTTCGCAACCAGTAGTAGAGTCAACCAACTGATCGATATGAGGTAAAGAGAAATCATCTTTTAGACAAGCTTTATTAAGATCAGTGAAGTCTACGCACATTCGCCACTTGCCGTTAGACTTCCTAACCATTAAAGGGTTGGCCAACCACTCTGGGGGTCGACTTCTCTTATAAAGCCTGCTTTAAGTAGCTTGTCCATTCTGTCCTTATAGCATCTCGTCGATCAGGGGCAAATCTCCATAATTTTTATTTTACGGGTATTTTGTCAGGCCGTAAAGCTAGCCTGTGCTCGATCACTTCTCTGGGGACTCCGGGCAAGTCAGATGCTTGCCACGCGAAGACATTTGTGTTTGCCCGGAGGAAAGCGATGAGGGCGTCTTCCTATTTGGGGTCGCAAGTATCCTCGATGCGAACAGTCTTTGAGGGCTCCTCTGGAGCTAGGGGAACCTCCTTGACTTGGTCGTTTGGCTTAGGTACAGCTTTAGGCTTCGACTGCTTGGTCAAAGGCTTCCCTTTTTCTTCCCGAGTTCGCATCTGACCAACCATCTCGAGGGATCGACGGTCACACGTATGCGCCATCTTTTTATCATAGTGAATCGTGATTACTCCTTTGGGACCTGGCATCTTAAGACATTGATATCCATAATGAGTTTCCATTAAGAATTTTGCCAAAGCTGGTTGTCCGAGTATGGCGTTATATGCCGTATTGAAATCGACCACATCAAAAGAGATCTTCTCTGTCTTGAAATTACTTGGTGAACCAAATGTTAAAGTAAGAGAAACTTGACCAATGGGTTTGGCCAAAGACTCCAGTACGATACCATGAAAAGAATATCTTATCGGTCTTACCTTGGTCCTGGGTGCTTGCATCTCGTCCAGGGTACTCGTAAACAGAATGTTCAACGAGCTACCACCATCAATCAACACTCGATTTACTCGACTGTTGTTGATGGTGGGTTCGACCACGATCGAAAAGCGACCTGGTCGAGTCGAAGGGATCGGGTAGTCACCCTTCTCGAAAGAGATGGTGACTTCTGACTACTTCAGCAATTTATTGACAAGAGGAGGGTCAATTAAGTTTACTTTACGTTTGACTACCTTAAGCTGTCGCTTTGACTCGTATGCCAATGATCCCCCAAAGATTTCCTCGATGGTGTGCTCAGGATCTTGAAACGACATCTCCTCATTGTCGTCCGACTGTGTACGACCACTAACTTGCCCTACCTCTTCGAGGATAGGAAGTGGCCCTTTGCCATTGTAGTAGTCCTCCTGTTTTCATTGGAAAACTCGGTAGTTGCGAAGGTCGTGTCCTTCCTTTTTTTGGAAAGGGCACCACCTAGGCTTATCGTTCCTCCGTTCGGGGCGCTTACCTTTGCCTCAATCAGAGTATTGCTTGGAACTTCGAGGCTCCTTATCGCTTACGGCCAAGACCTCCTTAGAACCATTGGCTTGAAGCTTTTAGCCCTTTGCCTTGTTCTTGGATTTCTTGGCCTTCTTATTCTTCTTCTTGCTACCTTCGCTAGCCTCTTGAGGATGCTTGTCATCTCGATCGATTATTTTGGTCCACTTGACTGCTTCGTCAGTAGTCGCGTACCAATCAGCCATCTCGAAGAGTTCAGCGACAGTAGCCGGAGGATTTAAAAAGGTGTCCTCTGTGATTTTTCTGCTGCGGACTCCCTGCTTGAAGGCTCTGATAACAGATGAGTTAGAAACCTCAGGAATTGAATTGCGAACCTGACTAAAATGCCTAATGAATTGGCGTAATGTCTCGTGGTCATTTTTTCTTATTCTGTGCAGGTCGTCCTCCTTCCCGGGGCAATGGTAGGTGCCCTGGAAATTGGCTAGTAAAAGGTCGCAGAGGTGTTGTCACGAGTAGATCGACTTGAGTGGTTGGTTTAATAACCACGATCGAGCGGACCTTTCGAGCACAGTCGGAAGGTAATTCGCCATGACACACTCTCCTCCTGCTGCTGTTCGGACAGCGGTCGTGTAGATTTAAAGAAACTCGATGGGATTTTGAGACCCATCAAATTTCTCCATCTTCCCTGGTCGAAACCACAGCGGCCAGTGAACTGCTCGGAGGTCAAGCGGGAATGCTCGATATCCGGTAATCACATCGTAATGCCTTCTTTGCAAGAAAGAAGGGTTGACATCGCCAGGCGATCGTACTCGACGATACCTGGCAATTGGTGAATCTGACTTATGATAAGTCTTGATCCTACAAGGGTAGTACTCCTCGTATTTTTCCTACTGTTGCAGACCTCTGGGTCGGCTCCTAGGAGCTTTTTGATCATCAGGCATTAGAGGAATCCTTTTCTGGTTTAGGGAACGATGCAACTTGCGTCGATCTCCATGCGGTGAGTTATTTGAACGACTAGAAGCTGATGGAGTCATACTGCTACGACTTCTAGAATGATATCGGCGGGGACGTTCGAGCTTGCTCATCGTGCTTCGTAACCTTCGTGCGATCTCGTCGACGAAGAGGTCGTGGCCAGGTGCTCGGGCAAGTTCTCGAGATGGGTTCTCGAGCAGATCGTTGATATGCTAGAGTTCCTGAGCTTCTTCCGACTAGTATTGAGTGAGCCCAGGTAAATTTCTCTGAGCCGCAACTCGTTTTCGTCGGATTGTTTCATAATCATCCATACCTGATCCTTGAGCTTTCCTTAGTAAAGTGTGATGATCTCAAGGATTTCCCGCACGCTCATTAGAGTACTGACTCTGGTCATCGCCGGAGGTGTCCTTGCCATTGCCATGAGCGGTCGTAGGGTGTGATCGTCAGGAAGCATCCTCAGTCCTGCATCTAGGAGAGTTATTGCTACCTGAGGGAAGGACGAAGACTTCACGTTGATGATCTCCACTTACGCTTGAAGCCTCCTCGCTTGAGGAGCAGTCGAATGACACCATCTGGCGACTTGGAGCAAACCCCTCCAAGGAGGGGAATTCTGGGTTATAGCCGTCTCCGTCCGTAGGTGAGCGCTACATTGGGATGGTCGAACTCGCAGGAAGAGCGTATTCGATCGCATCCTTGGCTGGGCTAGCCAGAGAGAGAGAGAACCACCAGGTGCTGATGAAGATCCGGAATTACGACTTCCAAGAGTTGCCACGTCAGGTCGGACTGCCTCAGGTGGACTTGAACATTCGGAGGGAGAACCCTCGCCATGCTCTAAGACTGCCTTGGGACAGTCCTTGTTGTGGTTGGATGGACCCTTGCCCTCTGAGGAAGCTGGTCCCTCATCTGGATGTATCGTTGTGGGGGATAAGGATCCCTCCTCAACTCCATTGGTGGTGTGGTCTCCTAAAGAATGATCTCCGGAATTGACGTCACCATCGGATGATGTAATACTTGGCTCGTAATCGAAACCGGCATCCATGTCGATATCTGTGTAATCGGCCAAGTAGAACTAGTTCTCGTCGTTCCACTCTCCTGCCATGAGAGCATGAGAGTTGGAAAAGACGAAGGAAATCTGATGACTCGAAGATCCCCACGGTCGGTGCCAACTGTTAGTGTTTTAGAACCGAACTTACATAAAGATTGTTTGATTCAGGGGTTCCCCTAGGCTCAAAATTACACAGAGAGGGAGACACAGGGATTTTTATACAGGTTCGGGCCTTCTCCTGGGAGAATAACAACCCTACTCCTGTGTGTATGTATTAAGTATGCTGGATTACAAGATCAAGAGAAAGGCTAGAGTATAATGTCTTGTGCTCCTGATTGCTTCTGAAAAAACTCCTCCTGGTTGTCCTGATGATTCTGCCTTTTATACAATCTTCGAAATGTGCCGCTGTATCTCCAGTCTAAAGACCACCTTAATGTTCCAGATCGTGGAGCTGTTACTGGAGGTTATTGTGGGAGTAGTAATATTCCCACATTGCTAGGCAGTTATCACCATAACAAAGGAGTTAAATCGTGCCATTATTCCAGAGAATAATAGTGTAATTGGTTGCTCATATCCTTGGATACGGTACAGAAGATTCCTTGATCGATTAGGCCCACATGTCTGTGAGCCCTATCGACTAGGTACTAGTCGTAGAAGAACTTACGACCAGGTGGTGGTCATAGAAGAGCTTACGACCATAGACTGATCATAGTAAAACTTACGATCACGTTATAGTCATAGAAGGACTTACGACTATGGGGTAGTCGTGGGAGAACTTACGACTATGGGGTGGTCGTAAAACAACTCACGACCTCCAGCTTCTCCCTTATGAATATTAAGGGGTATACTCAAGAACTATATGATGTCATTATTATCCATAATATGAATTACAGATAAATAATTAAATGAGGATTTATTAGATCCTCATCAGAAGTATTTACGTAGACATGGAAGAGTGCCTCAAACTTGGCATGCATTAAAGAAACTTTTGAGAGATGAATTTGTTCCTAAATATCATGCTGATTATTTGTTAGCTAGATTACAACGTTTCAAACAAGGTCGTAGAACTGTAAGGGAATACTATCATGAATTGAAACTCGTTTGTTGCGTTGTGACTTAGAGGAACATGCTGAAGCTACATAGAATAGATTCTTAAGTAGGCTTAATTAACCAATTTAGGACCTTCTTGTTCACAAAGAATATGGTTCTCTCCCTCATTTGTTTATACTTGCCTGTAAGGTTAAAAGTGAAATTGAGAAGAAATTGAGAGTGCTTGATGATAGGAAACATGAGAACAAACCTATGTTTGTGTCTTTTTATGTGACTAACAACTTACAGGAAGTTGAGAACCATACCGTAGAGGAGAATGAGCTGATTGAGTCACTGACTCCATTGGTTGAGAAGGAAGATGAGGAGATGGATACACCAACATCATCTGAGGAGAGCCAAAAAGGTAAAGAACATAGTGCTATCATCACTCAAAGTGAGTATGCTTGTGAAGAACTACAATTGTCCACTGTTCATGCTATTTTAGAGCAAAAATTAGTGGAAAACAATTATAATATGCACATATTTCAAGTAGAGAATTCAGACTGCATTGACTTGAGTGCACCATGTGATAAAATAATTAAATTGCCTGCTGTTTTGAGTGTTTCCTGTGATGAGTTAATCACATCTAATGATCATGTGGAATTGGTTAGACATAAAGAAGTTTTGACTAGAATTTCTCCTACTGATTCCTTATGTTACATTATGTTGGATTCACCTATGAAATTGTTACATGCTATGGAGAAAGTTTTTGAAATTGCATGTTCGAAATCCTTGTCTAGTGCCTACACCTCTGGGTATAAGTTTAATTTGATTGGAGATTATGGTGTAGACAATCAACTTCTTGTTTATTGAATCTGCATAACTTGTGATCACATGGATGAATTGAAACTTGCTGCTTTGAACAAAAATTCTTGTGTGCTGAATCTTGTTCATTACGAGAGAAAAATAAAATTTAGTGATCATTCAATCCCTACGTGTTCGTCTCTTATTGCACCATCTAGTATTGACAATCTGAATAGTGATGTTGAAGTATGGAAGAACTTACAAATTTTTTCACCCTTGCTAGATGAATTTGCTATTGCCACTACTACAGAAAAGGCCTTCACATACGGTTCAAAAATGTCATCACAGACGGTTTCGTGAGCCGTCTGAGTTTATGGGTCAGTAATAACATAAGGTCATCACAGACGGTTTTCGAACCGTTTGTAATACATAATATCACAGACGGTTATTAACTCAAAACCGTCTGTGATAGTAGACTGTCACAGATGGTTTGTAGATAAAACCGTCTGTGATTGACGACTATCACAGACGATTTCATCTACAAACCGTTTGTGATATTCTTTTGCATTGCTAAATCTATTTCTGTTTATTAGCTAGCCTCAGGAAATGCTAGCCATGCCCTCTGAAACAAGCTGAAACACAACATTAAGTTGTATACATCCAATTCACATTCATTTCAGAAACAAGCACATCCAATTCGTATTCATTTCAGAAGCAAGCACATCAAATTCGCATTCATTTCAGAAACAAGCACATCCAATTCACAAATCAATTAACTAAAATTAACCATTAATGTACATTTACACACATGTACCATTAAGTTCAATCTTATCCCAATCAAGTTCAATCTACATTGTGGAAATTTCCATCTGGATTTATGACCTGACTGTTCAGGAATGACGCAAAGTGTGATCGAATTTTTATGAGCTCGCTTTGTTCCAACACAGTTTCGGCGATGGTCACAACCTATCGCTAGGAAGATTAAATTCGTGCTTATATAAATTGGTAAGTATGAAATAATTAATTGTTGCAAGATTGACAAATATGAGGATCATTGGTGATCGCGGAACCAATGAGTAGTTCCATGTTGTGGCAAACATAGGCCCTCTTTGTTTAGGCTTAGGCTTTTTGGCTTATAGCTTAAAGCCAGCTTTTTGGCTTAATCAGCTTATAAGCCTCTAAGCTTTAAGCCAAACTTTATTGTTTGGTACTCAGGCTTTTTGTAGGATGTTGGTTTATTGAGTTGTGTGTGAAGGATGAAAGGTCTGAAATGCCCTTAAGGGTTTAAAGGACCTTGTTAAGCATGTATTTAAACTGATTTTTTTCATGGGACCTAAAAATATGACGATACATACATTTGTACATATGAAACAAAATGGATATCGTTCGTAGTGCATGCAAGTATTTATTTTGGACAATGCGCAACGGAAGAAATTAATATAGAAATGCCAATATCAGTCAACCAAACAAAATAACACAGTAACAAAATAATATTTAATCATATATGATGCGATTATCTTATCACCGCAACATGTATATATCATACTAATGTAATCTATTTACCCTCTTGTGGCCATTAAAGAAGTAGCAATACTATCACGAAAGACACCCATATCTCCATCGTTGATTGCTGATCCATTGACATTGTGCCCTCCAAATGATCTAGTTTGTGTATCGTTTGGATCATAATCTTCCGTGCTAGAGGAGAAGGCGGTGTCGGGAGGGGAGATGGGAGGCGGCGACGAAGGGAAAGGGAGATGGGAGGCGGCGCCGTCGGGATGGAAGATGAGAGGCGGCGACGATGGGGATGGGAGGCGGCGGCGTTGGGGGGGGGAGATGGGAGGCGGTGGCAAAGGGGATGGGGAACGGAAGGGGGAGGCGGCGCCGTCGGGAGGGGAGGTGGGAGGCGGCGCCGATCAGGAGGGGATGGGAGGCGGCGGCATTCGGGAGGGGATGGGGCCAGCAGGCGTTGGGAGGGGAAGGGAGAGCAGGAGGCGTCGGGTTGGGGAAGGGAGCAGCAGGCATCGGGTTGGGGGAAGGAATCGATGGAAAAAAAACGAAACGGTTTGCAATTATATACCAATGGCAATTTGAGCGTACATTTAATGAAGTTCGATGGCAAATAGATATTCTATTCCGCAAAAGCCAAAAAAAGCACCTCTCCCCTGGCTTATGGTTTTTAGGCTTAAATTTGCTTAAACTTATTATAAGCCGGACAAAAAAGTCACCCCTTTTTTTAGGCTTAGGCTTTTTTTGCTTTTAAGACAGACAAAAAGCCTAAACAAAGAGGGCCATAGTATCCACAGATGTTGCGGCCCAACGGCTGCTGGTGGCACTACAAAAATAGAATTGGTTAGTTCGAGAGGCATTACTATGAAGTGTTATATAGGATTAATGTGTACGAGCTAGCAAGTACTGGGAAATTTAGATCGTGTCGCAGCGTCCTTCCCTTGGATTTCCCTCCTCTAGCATAGAACACACCGAACGCCCTACGTGACTCCAAGAAGTTAGCCTTAGCCATTGCAAAGGAAGGAAAGACTACAATAGAGTTTTTATAGAGGAAATGTGTTTACCTATTGATTAAATTTCAGATAACTGTGAAGTTGTAAGTGGTCCTCTATAGGGAATCTAGGTATATTACCCAGTTCCGTTTTGGTATAATTACAATTAGAATCTAGTGGAACCTACACAGGTATGTCACCATGGTCATTAAACCTAAGTTCGTGTTACTTATAAAGTACAAATCAACAAGAATAGCCAGTAGTGCAACACTTACTCCTGGTTGTAGGGTAAAAGTATGTAGTCCTTATTGCGGCGAGCCAGCAAAAACTCTATAACCTAATCCTCGACGAATCTTGCATTCTCCTTGATGGTTTGCTCGGAGACCACGTGTGGGTCGAGGAAACCTACCGGTGAATTCCTTAATTCAGCTTCAGGCATCATGTATCTATATACAGAAGCAAGGAGTTAAATATAACATTTATCGGTATTACACGAACATTGACCATGATTGTACACACTTACAGTGTCCAGCATTGCATGAGTGCGACGTTGAGGGAGTCGAAGTTGAAGAGACAGAACAAGTTCTCGAAGGACATCGTGAAGACACAGTCTTGAGCCTTGTGGTTAAAATGAACCTCGTTGAACTCGACAGTGACACCCGAGTGTGGTTGTTCATCCGTCTTGTTGGCCTGTTCCATGTACCATGTATGTAATGTCATGCAAGTCGGTCCTAGGGTAGGGTTGTCTAACCTCTCGACCAACGGCTCGCCTAGCACGAATTTCTGAGCCAACGGCAAGAAGGGGATATCAGAACAGGAGTCAACCGTCTTCGATTTGCCATTGCTGCCTCGTTTTGTAGAGGTCGACTTCACAAGATTCGACTAAGCACGAGGTGTAGATGCATCTGATGCACCAGGCCCTTGCCACTTCGATGTAGGTAACTCCGGTGCACTCAGTTCCCGTGGACTTAACACCGTTGCAGGACATTCCCGTGAAGTTGACACCGGATCAGGTAGCTCCAGGCAGATGTCTCTCTTGGGCCACTGGACGAATGTTCCAACGGCTTGCTCTAGAGTCATGAACTCATCGTTTGGGGGAATATGCAGTGGGACGGCCCCGAAATTGACACAAACACCGTACACATTCACTTTTGTGAAACCCGGCGTTAGATTTACACTGTGCACCAAAGCCCCGATACTAGATGGATACACCTGGCCCCAAGCAGCATCTAGGGTAACAGAGGCATATCTCACTTGGAGCTTGCACTTCGTAGCCACCTACATAACGATACAAAATTAGCTACTCCAATAGGCCTATCAATGGATCGAGCATTCCAGATATAATAATTATTACCTAGATGTCATCGACAGAAAATCTGTCGTCGCCTATTGGGGTAGGGTTAGGGTTGGACGCACAACTACTCAGATGTTTGGGGGGGGGCTAGCACAGTAGGGATAGGGGCTTGCAACTGATTTGGGACTTGCAACTGAACTTCCCTAAGCCTTTCCTCAAAGCTCTCTAGCCGCCGTTGCGTTGCAGCTCTAACGCAATCATTGATTTCATCTCTGAGGGATTCGGTGATCTCATCTTTGAGGGATTCATGAATCTCCTCTCGTAGCTTTGCATCACGCTCAGCTTTGGCTCTCTTCCTACTCCGGTACGATTCGGAGTCCGCTCGGAACCAATCTTTCCCCGGAACATAAAGACCAGCGCCTCTCGTGCGACCCGGGTACTCATTGTTTCCCAAGGCCGCGAAGAATATATCTCTCTCCCTGTCTGCTAGGAATGAGCCTGGGGAAGATTGTGCACTCAGCGTTACCTGCAATAGACCAACATGTCATTTCACTTCCTATGAAGTTATGGAGTAATTACAAACTAGGTAGTTCGATATCTTACCAGGCGCTGGGACACTTCCTGGTCTACGGGGTTTGGAAAGGAGACTTCCCCCGTAGATAGGGTACATAACCTCCCCATTAACTAGTTTCGGGAGTGCTCATCAGTGATCTCGTCAAATGGCGGGGAGACATTCGAACGGTTTGCCTGTTGGTCCAGATCCCTCCATATCAGGATTTTACTCGCATACCCAGCAGTGCCAAGTCTGTGGGGGTGCTTGTTTTTTGCCTAGAGGGCTGTGTGCGCCGCACTTTCAATCCTAAATTTATCTGTCATCTTCTTCGCCACAAACTTGGCCTAGGACTCTTCCAAGAACGAATACTTGTGGAAGGGCCTTAGATCCTTTTCCACGTAGTTCTTGACAAGCTTGCTCTTGAAGTTCTTCCACGCTTTGCACGCCTGTAGCAACGCATGTCATCGCACGGAGTCTTGGTGTTGTTCCAGGATCTCGAACGATCAGAAAATATATCCGTCAGTAGCTCACCTTTCTGTTCTTTGGTCGACTCCTTCCACGAATCGTAGGTGATGTTGACCTGTTCCTGTGCAACTATTCCGACTGTTCTCCGGAGTGCGGACGCTGCTCGACGAGGATTGATAGGGGTCCCAAACTGATCGACCTCCGTGATGGTAAATCGGCTCGCGGGCCTTTTCGATATTCCTCTTCTTTTACCGCGCTTGGATATTCCAGAGAACAATGCATTAGACACATGAGGCAGCGATGATGACAAAGAATCAGCGGAAGAAATCTTCACAAGAAATAGAAGTTATGACACGCATGAACATATTATTATAAGATTTGATCTCTATATGTATGGGTATACACACCAATTAATAATAATTGGGATATGTAGGGAAGAAATTAGGACCAATACAATGACATAATTGACATAAACATGTAAATCCTCCAAGTCATTTAAATGGAATATTATGCTCAACACAAACATCATGTGAACAAATTAGAGTTCAATTTCTAACCCAATTATCAAAACAATTTCAGTACAAGACTATTATCATCACCACACCACACTGTAATATATTCCAGTAATAGTATCAAAACAAATACCATATGAATCACTGACTAGAACAAATACAAATTCCTAATAATCGGGTTTGAACCAAATACCAGCGTAATTATCATGAGTCAATGAGGACCATGACAGCATGACAGATTATTGATGGAAAGAGTGAGGGAAAGAGGCGTCGGGGTCGGCAACTCGGCATTGGTTACCTTTGGGCGTCGAGGAGAAGGACGAGCAGAGAGCAGTACCGAAGTAGCAGGGTGGCATCGAAGGGGAGGCGGGCCGGGCTCGGGGGAGGGGAGGAGGCAGCGGGCTCGGGGGAGGAGGCGCGGTGGGCTCGACGAGGAGGCAGCATCGAGGACGGCGTCGACAGGCTTGGGGGAGGAGTCGCGCTGGGCTCGAGGAGGAGGTGACGTCGTGGACGGCAGCGACGGGCTCGGGGGAGGAGGCAGTTAGGAGTTGAGAAACTTAATCATTTGAGTGGGTGGCACGGGCAAACCCTAGAGTCCGAATATAAATAGGGATGGACATCACAGACGGTTCTAAAGTAAAACCGTTTGTGATAAATAATACCACAGACAGTTCCACTTTAGAACCGTCTGTGATATGTGATGTATCACAGACGGTTCCAATTAACAACTGTCTGTGATATGTTATGTATCACAGACGGTTCCAATAAATAACTGTCTGTGATATATAATGTATCACAGACGGTTCCAATCAACAACCGTCTGTGATATATGTATCACAGACGGTTTTTACCAAGGAACCGTCTGTCATATATAATCACAGACGGTTTGTAGATGAAACCGTGTGTGTTATTATTTTGTATTGGTTATAATCTAGTTCTGTTTATTGGCTAGCCTCAGGGAATGCTAGCCATGCCCTCTGAAACAAGCAGAAAACACAACAAGTACATGTATGTACATCCAATTAATCACATTCATTTCAGAAACAAGCACATCAATTTCACAATACAAATCAATTAACTCAAATGCACTAAAATTAACCATTCATCAGAACGTACATATACACACATTGTTCAATTAATCTTTAAAAATTAGCCCTTCATGATGATCGACGCGTATGTAGCTAGGTCACGTTTTTCTTCCTCGACACTTATGCTGTTTCCGAAAGGAGGCAACTTGTCAAATTGATTGTATTCTTCCTCGTCCACTACATTCTCAACTTCGACAATCCTCTTTTTTTCATGAAGAACTACGTGGCGCTTCTTATTTGCCTGGTCGGTTACATAGAAGACTTGAACAACTTAGTTAGCGAGTACGAATGGTTTGTCTTTGTATCCGACATGTTCGAGGTCCACGATAGTGACGTCGTACTTGTCGACCTTCACCTGTGAGAGATGGACCCACTGGCACCGAAATAGGGGGATCTTGAAAAGCATGTAGTCGAGCTCCCATATCTCCTCTATTTGCCCATAGTAGGAGCTCCTAAGCCCATCGGTACTAAATGCATCTATGCGGACACCGCTGTTCTGGTTAGTGCTCTTTATATCATGATTCTGCGTATAGAATGTGTACCCATTTATGTCATATCCTCGCCATGTCACAACTGTAAATGTTGGCCCTTTTGCCAACCATGTCAGCATATCACTTGACGAGCTCCTAGCGAGTCGCTCTTTCAACCATTGGTTGAACTGTCTGTTGTGTTGTCTTGTGATCCAAACAACCGGCCGCTCCGGAATCTGTTGCCGAAGCACATATGTGTGCTGGTCGATATACGGGGACACGTCAGTCAGGTGTTGCAAGACCGTGAAATGGGCTTGATCATACGCATCCATATATAGAGTGATTGCTTTCCTTCCGATGGTCCCGATACCCTCGAGCCTCCCCTCATGGCGAGATCAAGGCACACCTATCGATTCGATCTGAGCCATGTAATCGACGCAGAACTCAATGACCTCTTCAGTTGCATAACCTTCGACGATGCTGCCCTCCGGCAGAGTTCAATTCTGTACATAGGACTTCAGAATTCCCATGAACCTCTCGAATGGGTAGATGCTACGTAGGAACATGGTCCCGCATATCTTTATCTCCCTCACAATGTGAACAATGAGATGGACCATGATATCGAAAAACGATAGAGGGAAATACATCTCAAGATCACATAGAGTCGTCACCACTTTATCCTGCAGAGCATCTAGTCATTTGGTATCGATAACCTTCTGAGCAATTGTGTTAAAGAAATAACACATCATCATGATTGTCTCTCGGACCTTGATCGGCAAAATACTTCTAATTGTAACAGGGAGCATTTGTGTCATCAGCACATGACAATCATGAGACGGTTTTGCGTGTGGGATTCAACCACACACTCTCGGTATCATCTAAACAGTGAGTACAGGCTTTGGCCCCTTTTGTACTCTGGCCCGACAGATTAGCAAGGGCAGGATAATCATTTATGGTACAGAAAACAAGAAACGTAAAGTGCAGTTATCTCGTTTGTACGCATCCGCATCCCATACCTGTACCCTTTCAATCCACAGTATTTTTTAGATCTTCCATCAATGGTGCTAGGTACACATCAATATCATTCTCAAGTTGCTTCGGCCCTTGGATAAGTATCGACAACAAAATATATTTCCGCTTCGTACACAACCAAGGAGGAAGGTTGTAGATACAGAGCGTCACAGGCCAAGTGCTATGTCGGCTGCTCATGTTACCGAAAGGATTCATTCTATTTGTACTCAATTCAAACCTTATATTCCTCGGTTCCACACCGAAGTCTGCAAACCTCCTATCAATGTTTCTCCACTAGGCGGAATCAGTAGGGTGTCTTAGCTTTCCGTCATTCTTACGCTCCTTTGAGTGCCAATGTAATAGTTTTACATTCTTTGGGTTTGCAAAAAACCGCTTCAAACGGGGAATTACAGGAATATACCACGCCACCATAGTAGGAGACCCTTTCTTCACCTCAATTCTCTCTTCGTCATCTGATTGATTCTTACGCTTGTATCGAGATGCGTTGCACACCGGATATACATGCATGTTTGTATACTCGTTACGGTAGAGGATACAATTGTTCGGATATGCATGTATTCTTTCTACTTCCATTCTCAATGGACAAAGAATCTTCTTGGCTTTGTAGGTGGTTTTGGGCAACTTGTTTCCCTCCAGAAGCATGTCCGCTAAAAGACCTAACAGCCCTGTGAAACTCTTGTCGGACCAACCATTGCTTGCCTTCAATTTCAGCAGTTCAAGCACGGATGACAACCTTGTGTATTCCTACTTGCAGCCCGAGAACAAAGGTTTCTCCGAGTCCTCCATCAAGCCCCGGAATTTAACATACTCCCTCTCATCACAGTTCCATTCTGCATCGCGAAGCATTTGATCTAGATTGTTATTGTGCAGCCTATCCGAATTAGAACCACAATCGACATCATCCGGCAGCATATCATTGACTTCCTATATAATATGCTCTTCACCGTGAATGTTCCAACGTGTATAACCCTTTTTGAAACCCCTTCGAATCAAGTGTGCTTCAATCTACGCTCGGTTCTTAAACATCTTCAGATTCTCGCAGTCAATGCATGGACAATACATATATTCTGCCTCCTTATTCAACATATCCTCCTCGGCAGCTCTTGTAAAAGTAGACACGCCATTAATGTACTCTTCACTCGCATGGTTCTCAGCGTACATCCAGCTTCAGTCTATCACACGGTTCGTGTTGAAAACCCTGGAAATAAATAAAAGGGTGACTTTGAAAGTGCATTTTCTGAGGCTTAATTACGCTTTCCAAGAGAGAAAACATATTTTTCTCTAAACCAAAGGTGGCTTTTTTTTTTATTTTTACATTTTTTTGGATTTTATTAACTTATGTGTGGGCTCTACTTGTTAGTGACTCATTTTTTATTTCATGATTTTATTTATAAAATCTACAGTGGTCCGACATGTCATAGACTTGTTAGTTTATTAACTAAATAATTAAAAACAGTAGGATTTGAAGCTCAAATTGGGCTTAGGGTGACATCGCATTGCTAATAGTCATGGCTCGGGGCCCTAAGGTAGCCTGAGGTGAACTGACGGTGATGTCCCGTGGCGGTGCCATGGGCTTCACTAGTGATTTCGGCGTAAATGTCTTAAACTACTCAAATTAAAGGATGCTTATGCTCTAGTAGCTCACCTCGATCACAAGGAAGGTATCAACGAAGTCGGGGAAGGTCCAAGGCGGCTGGTCGTCGGTGAATAGAGGCGACGGTGGCAAGCTCCTCGGTGACAATAGGTGAAATGGACCACACAAGCGGGCTCAGTGAGGTAAGGCGATACTCAAATTGGGCACGGAGTGGCGATGGACTCACCGGGCTTAGAGACCTCCCGCGGTTACCGTAGCGCCGGAGATGGAGATCAAGAAGACTCTGTTTGGGAGCTATGTGTTACATTGTATAATCATCATGGATGGTTTTCAACAAAAACCGTCTGTGATATGTAGTAATATCACAGACGGTTCATGTTAGTATCACAGACGGTTCTCACAAAAAATCGTCTGTGATATTACCCAATATCACAGATGGTTTTTTGTGAGAACCGTCTATGATACTTTACAAACGGTTTTCAACATGAACCGTCTGTGATATGACCTCTTCACAGATGGTTTTTAGCGCGGAAAATAACACAGACGGTCGGTAAACAAAAACTGTCTATGATTGTGTTTAATACAGACGGTTTCGATGAACCGTCTATGATCAGGCTTCCAGTATTAGCATTTTTGTACTAGTGTGCTCAATTGAAATCTGATTATATGGATGAACTTTGTTTGATTCCCAAAGTTGTAGATTTGCCCATATGTGTTACCACCGCAAGTTTACAACTTCAGAGATTTGAATTGCATAAACGATTCACTTACATTTGCAAAACTAGTTGCAATAATTGCTGTGTGAGAAATTTTGTTTTGATCATTAACATATATGATTATTCTTGGGTTAATAATCCAATGAGCTTTTATGATTGTTGCTATCTTATAACATTAATTGTGCAACAACGAAGAATCATTAAAACAAATGACATATACATATACCATGCATACACCTTGGCTTCTTTGTTGTCCTATTTTCAGCTTATCCAAAGCTGAGGATGGCTTTGTTTTCAAGAAGGGGAGGATGATGAGGACATGACCCCTATGGATACAACCATATTTGCTATGCTTGCTGTTCCAATTACAAGAGCTCGTACGCTTCTCTTAAATTGTCTGGTGATCTCGTTTTTAGGAGTGCCTTTATATGTAACATCCCAAATGTATAAACAGGGTTATTCAAGTATAATTATATGTGTAGAAATTAAAACTTTTTCTCACATCTTGAAAAACCCTAAAATCTCATGGAATTCTTGTCCAAGAGTTGTGTAATCCAAAAACACAAAGCTCTTGTTGACCAAAAGTCAAACTCATTTTCCAATTATCTCAAACCTTGGGCCAAACAATTGGAAATATTTTCCCTTGGTCCAAAAACTAAGGTGGGACCCCTCTGAAAAATATCACAAGTTGTAAAACTAGTTTGATAATTTTTGGAGGTAAAATGAATCATTAAACAACCTTAATGAAATTCCTGAGAAAAATGCATTGCATAATAACCTCTGGAAAATTTATGTAAGGTTAATCATGTTGTCAGCTAGCTCCAGTTAAAATCTTATGAATTTTGGAGTTCATTTGCTATCTCAAACAATTTTGCCAAGTCTTTAGTTAGAAAATTAAATTTAAAACAGAGATTGTCCCTTGGTGAGCCAGTACTCAAACTCGGGTCCGGCCCAACCCCATCGACCTCCTTTCCCACCTTGATGAGGTCGAGCCGTTGGATCCAATCCAACCGCCACGACCTCCCCTCAACCAACAAGCACCCAGACCTCCCTTCGAGGTCCTCTTGACCTCGTGGACCTCCTCGGGTCAGCGTGAGCGCTAGACCTCCCCCGAGGTAAACCCGCGAGGACCTCCCCCCCCTCCCCGCGTTACAGCCGCTAAGACCTCTCTTTGCACTTAGTTGAGGTCGTGAGCCGTTGGATTTACATCCAATGACCACGACCTCCTCCTCAAACGTTCTCGAGATAAGACCTCCCCACCTCATCGAGGTCATAGCCGCTGGATCAAAGATCCACGGTCATGACCTCCCCATGTGTTGAACTTCACGACCTCCTCTGAAAAACCTCACAAGAAGGTCCTCCCGCCTTGTTGAGGTCATAGCCTTTGATCGAAAATCTGAGGCCATGACCTCCCCTCGGTTTCTTAAAATTGGGTGCGGTTAAGACCTCACAGAGGTCCGCACTGCTGATTGAAATCCAACGCTTTGGACCTCTGTCCATTTCCTCACGCGCGTTTTCACGTGAAGTGAAATCGTGAGGCCATGACCTCCCCACGTTTGATCGTGTGGTGGGACCTCCTCCCGGCCACTTAAAACATAACGGTTCAAAAATAGGATCCGATGGCGGGACCTCCTCGAGGTCTTATCCAACGCCCATAGGACCTCCCCTGTTCTTCTCCTTCCTCGCGCGGGCAAGCTTTCGAAAGCAAATGCATTTAATGCATGTCGAGCAGGAGGTACTGTTCATGACTCTTTTGTCGACCGCATTTAATCTTGGTCGACTTTCGCCTCAATGGTCACCGAGCCTGCCCTTGTCGCCCCCAAGTCTTGTCCACTCCAAGACCGTGCCATGGGCCAAGCTCACAAGGAGCTTAGCCGGTGGTCCATGACCTCCTGTGCCCTAGTATAAAGCCCCATTGGGTTCCTCCGTAGCTTCTTTGGCACACTTCAAGCCTTAGCTTGCACCGTGCTTTTTGAGCTTACTCTTTCACTGACCTCCACACTTGGCCGCCATTGTTGAGAAGCTTGAAGCCCTTGGTGGTGAAGGCTTGCTCCAATTGGCTCCCTCTCAAACTCTTGCTCCATTGAGCTCCCCCAAATCTCCTGGAGTTAAACCTAACTCATTGTTAGGTTGACCTTTTCAGGAGGGGCTAGTGGAGCTTGGAGCTGAGGCTTGGAGTTTGGAATTTGGACTTGAAGCGGTGGAGCTCTCCATCTTCCCCAACTCCGGCCGGCACCATCCTCAACCTCTTCGACATCTTTAGGACCTCCAGGTAATTCCCCTGGTAGTCCTTTAGTGCTGGCACCCGCGTGAATGCATGTTGCGGAGCTTATGTTGGGCACAAGCTTGATTGTCGCGCGGAGCTGCTTTTGCATTTTCGTATTTTGGCCGTGAAGGTCGTCTCTGTCCTCTCCGGCTCGCCGGCGATTAAGGCCGTCGCCGCCGTTGAGAGGAGGTCCGTTGGGTGCGCATGGTTATTGCGGACCCAACGGTACCATTGGACCTCACCGGCGGGCTCTACATCGCCGGCGAGGACCATTTCTTCAAGCTCGGGATTTTGTCAGGACGTCCCGAGCGTGTCGTGTCGTTTTAGGACAGAGATCCTGGCGTTAATGGTGCTAATCATTGCTCAATCTCGCAATCATTGGCGTCTTAACTGCCTTAAATCCACCATTTATTGTGCGCAGTTAAGACCTCCCAGGCGGACCTCCTCGTGGTCCTGCGCGCATTAACCTCTTGTCCAAGCACGTGCGTGCGCAAGCACGTGGTTGCGAGCTCTGGACGTCCGGACCTCCTCCGAGGAGATCTGGAGCGCCCAAGACCTCCTTGGCACAATCTGGGCCGTCCAGACCTCCCTGGAGGTCTGTGGCGTTGAGGACCTCCTCTGGGACCTCCTCGAGGTCATCTCACCATGAGGACCTCCCTTTAGACTGGTCCGTTCGGACCTCCCTTCCCTGTTAGGTCCGTTGGATCTCCCATCTATGGCCACGACCTCCCTCACCTCGCGATGTGCGTGGTTAGGAGGTCCAGACCTCTGGACCTCCCATCTGCGTGTGTGTTGTCCTCCGGGAGGTCTCGAGCCGTTAGATCTGTGATCTGTGGCTCACGACCTCCCATGTCTCTGTGAGTTATAGAAATGTCAATAAATTCTTAAGTATGAACTGAAATAAGGTATAAACTTTAGAATTTCATATCTTTCTCATTTTAATTCCAAATGAGGTCATTCAAATTGTGTTAGCTCTATCTTGAACTTGACTTTAATCCAAAAATGATTGCAAGTTGAGTTCAGTCCCAGAGCACAGTTAGCCACTAGGTTTTAAAACTAACTTTAAATATACATTCAAATTAATGCTTAACTTGTAAAATTCATAACTAATGCTCTGTAGATTCTTTTTAAGTGAGACCAACTTTGTTGGTTTCCTCTAGTAATGAACTCACTGTGAAAATTAGTGTTGAGCTTGTTGCTGTTAGAAAAATGAGGACTTGTGCATTATAATTTTGTTCAAGTTCTTGTTTTTGAAAAATTATAGAAATTGCATAATAGCTCCAAATGAGATGAACTCAATTGTGTTATTCATCTCATGAGGCGCTGGTTTTACAGTAAAATTTTCAGCCTCACCACTTTTCTAGAAAATGTTGCCTCATAATTAAATTAGTGAATAGTGCAGTTTGGTATTTTTAGGGCTGAGCAGAGTTGTTTTGCTCATAACTTTTGCATTGAGAATCCAAATCCATTGGTTCTTGTTGCTAAATTCCCTAAAAATCCTCCTCTTGCTGCAGTAGAAATTTCAGAGGATTTGGAGTTCTGTTGCTGTGTTGTCTTTGTTGCTTTTCGTCGTTCTTATCGGTTCTTTATTGCTTTTTCCGTTAGGGTTCGACATTTGTGGTGATCCCGCGAACGACCCTCCGCAACAAATTGACCAGCAACAAGGCAAGCAGTTTGATCATATCCCCTCTAGCGTCCCATTACTTTAAAGGTTAATATGTTGTTTTACTTCTATGTATGCATGCTACTTTGTGTTAAAGGTCGCTAGTAATCCTATAGTTGCATAATCTGTAGGAGTGTTTATCCTCTACTACCAACGAGCCTAGGTTATTTGCTGTGATTTGAGCTCGTTGGATGAGCTCTTATCACTTAGTAGTTGCGTTCCCTACTGCTTAGACATGCTTAGCTATCGGTAGTAATGGGCGATCATCGACTTAGTCGATGGTCTTGATCACACAAGTATAATTATTCCTCCTTTATGTCCAGCACTTGTGCTTTGATTAATTTGTGAAGTCAAAAACTGAAAATAAAGGATTGATTTAGACTTGGGCATATTGGATGGATGGGGTGGTTTTTGGAATGTGGTAGTATGCCTGAGTCATTAAGGACCGAGTTACTTGCGCCACCGTTCTGAGCAATGTTGCGTGCTAACCACACGAGGGGGATATGGGACCTCTCTTGACTAAGTACTTTGGGAGGTGTTAATTATGAGCTGGTTGGTGGGTATGTTTTAATAAAATCTGTGTGTGTGGTGTTGGGAGGGAGCATTGGCAGACCGGTTAGGCTGTCTAATGTGTCTTGTCCCCGTGGGAAGCGGCTCGTAATTAGCATCGTCCATTGGAAATGTCTCGTAGGACTTAGCCGTGCCGGCACACCAAAGGTAGTGTGCCTAAAGGAAAGGCGATGCATGCGTGTGGGTACATTGGTACACCCCCGCAGGTTAAAACTATTGAATAGCCTCGCCCTAGGTTATGGACACGCCGAAACGCCCAGTAAGAACTAGACTCAACCATTTAATTAAAACTTGATGGGTTGGTATGAATGGATGTTCATACTATTGTTGTGGTGACTTGGGTTAGTCACTTCCGTGATGTTCTTGTTGTTGATATTATGTTATTATCTCGTTGTTATTTCAACAATTACAAATGCTTTATCAAATTGCCTTCAATCTATTATGTTATTACAAATGAAACTTGCTTTATGCTAAAATGAGTCCAAAGCCTCATCCACTTAAATGAAGCTTGCATGTAGCTAAATTATAGTTACGTTATCTTACACGTCGGTCTAGCGAGTACAATAAACAAGTTATTGTACTCATTTGCTTTGCTTAACAAATTTGTTGCAGAGGATTTGAGGTGAGCTCCAAGAGCCTTACTACGTGCCACGTGTTGCGCTTTCTTGACGACTAGTGGCGGTCGGTCGATGCCTAGGGTTAAGGCACACCGATTGGCTTTGTGTTATAGCCATCTTTATGGCACTTTTGCTTCATTGTTATCTTTTTAATTGTTGCTATTTGGCCTAAGGGCCTCTCTTTTGTAATAGCTATTTTCCTTTTTAATATTAACTTCGGTTTGTGGCTTATGTACTATGTGTTGTATGGAATTGGTACATTCTTTTGTTGTGAGGTATGTATCTGCATTCGGGAGTATACATCTCTCGAGACCGGATTTATTTGGTTGATAATACTAGGGTCAATTGGGTGACTAAGTATTATGAGCCTAATAAATATCTAGGGGTCTCACAAAAGTTGGTATCGAGTCGTTATGACCGTAGTGCTTATAAGCTTGGTCGTCTTTAGGATATTTTGAAAACCTATTTTCAAAGTATAAATGAGTTTTGAAAGCTTAAGTAATTCTCGGATTTTACTCCTTACCTATCTTAGCTTTCTCTTCTCATCTCACTCTAATTTGAGTTTTAAAAGTTGTTTTCCTCTCTTCCTTCTACACAATAGTTGTTATCGACTAATTCGGGTTTTGGGAGAACCAATGAGATTGGCAAATTTAAGTGTGAGCTGCCCACTACAAGGTTTTGAAGTTCGAGTCGGTGATTCGACGAGGAGCTTGATCTGAATCTGGACAGCAAGCATCAAATTTCCGGACAGCAATCTCAAAGGTTTCTAATTAGGATAGATAATGAGAGGTTAATTCAACTAAAACTTGTGGGAATGAAAAGGGTAAGATGTGATACTAGTTAGCTAAGTATCTAACACTTATTTCACTGCAATAACCTTGCTCTCTAATAGTTTTAGATCTCATCTTACAATCTGATTTTTAACCTTCTCGGTCAATTACTCGTTCATTCAATACGGGTTAGTTGAGTTGAGAAGTTGAGCCTTCCATTTGGTGTTCCTTTGCTGTTTTTAGAGTCTTTTAGAAGCTTTTTAAAGTTTAAATAACCGCTGATTTTGGCCTTCGTTTAGGGTGATATTCCATTCCCCTAGTCGATCGCTTTTGCTTACCTTAAGGCTTTGTTTTCGGGTCTAGTTGCTAACCAAAAATTCATTGTAACAGATGGCCGGACCTTTTCGTAGCGGCCAAGGCGATCACTGGTCGGACGAGGAGCTTCCTCCTCCTCCGACCATGGCCGAGGTTCTTCTTCAGATCGGCGCAACCGCGGATGACAGAGAGTTCTATGGGCGTCATCGCGCGCAACACTCTGCACTTTCCGGAGCTTCGTGATCGGGCGAGGAATGCCCATCACCGCGTGGAGGACTCGCGGAGTTTCTTCGTACTCAGCCCCTACCTTTTCCCGGCCCGAGGACCCTTTGGATGCGGACGATTGGCCGTCGGTGGAGCGTAAGCCAGATCGCGCAGTGATGCGAGCACGAGAAGGCGCTGTTCAGATCGCACCGGTGGAGGGTGCAGCTTTGTCATGGTGGGAGAGCTATCTCGCCATGCAGCCCGTGGACCATACCGTCTCTTGGGAGGAGTTCCGTCTTGCCTTCCGTCGGCTCACATCCTGCCGGCTTGATGGAGATCAAGCGGGAGTTTCTTGCGCTCAAGCAAGGGCGAGCTTCGACCATGGAGTATGTATACGAAGTTCAACCATCTAGCTCGTTATGCTCCCGAGGATGTGGCTACCGATATGGCCAAGGTGCCAAGTTCAGCGTGGCTTGTCCGAGGAGCTAAAGGACAAGCTATCCATTGTCGACTTTCACGATTTTCAGTCCTTGGTCGACAAGGCCATCGTCACGAGCATGCGGCTCGAGAGCTTATGGACTCCGCAAGCGCAAGTGGAGGCCCATAAGTCATCTAGGGCGATTCCTCCGTCCCCCGGCGCGTCTCGGGGTACCATTCTCACTCTTGGCGCCCGAGGTCACCTTGTTCCTCGTCCGCTTCGCAGCCGTGTCCCGATCCACGCACTGCGAAGTCAGCCAGCGCGCCCCATAACCCGGTGCGGGTCACATGTTTCTCATGCAACGAAGGGCATTATGCGAACCAATGCCCAAAGAAGACAGAGCGACCCCTCGTCCTAATGGAGGACGCGGGTCGAGGTGGTGCTCCAGACCGAAGATCGTCCCGCTACCCAAGGCGTGGGTAGTGGTCGCGTCAACGCCATCACCGCAGAGGAGGCTCGGGAGGCACCCGGCGCCGTGCTAGGTACACTTTCGTTAACTCTCACCCCGCCATCGTTTTGTTTGATTCAGAGCTTCTCATTCCTTTGTTTACGAGTCTTTTTGTCTTTGTCGGAGAGCTTCTTTTCTCTCCATTGTTAGTCCCGCTTACTCATTCGCTCTCTGGTTCGGAGTTGAGAGCTGAATCTGAGTGTAGGATGTCCCTATCGAGATCGAAGGCGAGGGTTCTTAGCTTAACCTTATCCTTCTCCATTCAGCGAGTCTTGATGTAATTCTTGGTATGGATTGGTTGTCTCAAAGACATGGGACAAATCGATTGCGCCAGAAGCTCATCTCCTTATCTAGTCCCTCCCGTGGCGAGTTCGTTTTCGCCAAGTCGCTAGATCCTCATCTCTTCGCACTTGAAGCGAAGCCCGCCCAGATATTAGCGAAGTCCCAACAGTTTGTGACTTTGTTGATGTCTTTCCGCACGATCTTCTGGGATGCCACCCGCTCGAGACCTCGAGTTTGTCATTGAGTTGGCTCCTGCACCGCCCCTATCTCAAAGAGGCCTTATCGGATGCCACCGAACGAGTTGGTAGAGTTGAAGAAGCGATTAAGCGAGCTGCAAGAGAAGGGTTTCATTCGCCTAGCTCATCTCCGTGGGGTTGTCCGGCTATCTTCGTTAAGAAGAAGGGCGGTTTTACGCATGTCGTTGATTACCGCCCACTTAATGAAGTGATGAAGAACAAGTATCCATTGCCCGCATTGACGATCTCTTCGATCAATTAAGCGGAGCCCGAGTTTTTCCAAGATTGATCTCGAGAGTGGGGTATCATCGAGTTCAGATTCGCCCGAGGATATTCCCAAGACGGCGTTCTCTACTCGCCACGGCTTGTATGAGTACCATTGTCATGTCATTCGCTTAACCAATGCTCTCGCCTTGTTCATGAACCTCATGAATTCGGTATTCATGGAGTACTTGGATAAGTTCGTCGTGGTCTTCATCGATGATATTCTTATCTATTCCAAGGACGAGGAAGAGCATGCCGAGCATCTGCAGCCTTGTGTTAGGCAAGCTACGTGAGCACCGGTTGACGCGAAGTTGACAAGTCGCGATTCAGTTGAGGGAAGTGGCTTTCTTAGGCCATATTCTTTCGGCAGAGGCGAGCCGTTGATCCTAGCAAGGTCAGCGATGTTCTTTCATGGAGTCACCGCTGCCGGTCACCGATGTGCGGAGTTTTCTCGGTTTGGCGGGATATTATCGACGCTTTATCGAGAACTTCTCCAAAATCGCTGGCCGATGACGGAGTTGCTCAAGAAGGACAAGAAGTTCGTGTGGTCCGCCGAGTGTGAGGAAAGTTTCCAAATACTCAAGAGGCGTTTGACCACCGCTCTGTTCTTGTTCTTCCCGATATCCATCGGCTTCGATATCTTTTGCGATGCTTCTCGCCGAGGCCTCGGTTGTGTCCTTATGCAAGAAGGCAAGGTAGTGGCCTATGCCTCAAGGCAATTGAGACCTCATGAACTCAACTACCCTACTCATGATTTGGAGTTGGCTTCGTGATTCATGCACTTAAGATTTGGCGACATTACCTAATCGGAATCGTTAGAAGTGTATTCGGATCACAAGAGCCTTAAGTATTTGTTCACCCAAACTGACTGAACCTCGTGCAAAGGAGATGGTTGGAGTTGATCAAGGACTATGATATGGGTATTCACTACCATCCGGGCAAGGCTAATGTCGATTCCGATGCGCTTACTCGCAAAGCGCATTGTAATGCCTTAGTGCTCAAGGAGCATTCGCGCTCTCTTCTCGAAGATTCATTGCCTCAACTTGGAGATAGTTGAGCATGGATTTCTCATTGCCATGGTTGTGCAACCAACCTTGGTGGATCGGATCAAGTCCGCTCAGCAATGGATTTGGGAGTGAGCCACATTAAGGCAAATGTCAAGGCGGAACGACCAAGTGCTTTTCGAGGATGAGCATGGTGTTGTGAGGTTCGAACGCCTTGTGGTTCCAAAGGACATGGAGTTGCGAATTTGATCCTCCATGAAGCCCATGATTCGCCATTATCCATTCATCCCGGCCACAAAGATGTATCAAGATCTCCGCCAGAGATTTTGGTGGACCCGAATGAAGAGGAGATTGCGGTTCGTTGTCGAAAAGCGACGTATGTCGTCGTGTCAAGGCCGAGCATCGGCGTCAGCAGAGATTGCTTCACCCTTGCTCGTGCGGAATGGAAGTGGGATTCCGCTTCGGCATGGACTTTATCACCGGTCGCCCGAACCCCAAAGGGAAAGATTCCATTTGGGTCGTCATTGATCGGTTGACTAAAGTAGCGCATTTCTTGCTGTCTTGGGCTAAGATTTCTGTTGGTCAATTGGCGACCTCTATGTCTCTCGCATCGTGTGCTTGCACGGTGTGCCCAAGACGATCGTCTCGGATCGTGGTTCTCTTTTCACCTCTCGCTTTTGGCACGCTTTGCAAGAGGCCATGGGAACCCGTCTTACCTTTTAGCACGGCATATCATCCCCAAACCGATGGTCGACCGAGAGGGTCAACCAAGTTTTGGAAGACATGCTTCGTGCTTGTGTCCTTTCTATGGGAAGCATTGGGAGAAATGCTTGTCATTCGCCGAAGTTTTCTTATAACAACAACTTTCGAGGCCGGTCTCGGCATGGCACCTTTTGAGGCCTTATACGGAGAAAGTGTAGGACCCGTTGAACTGGTCGAGACCGGTGAGAGACCTCTCTTTGGCCGGACTCAATTAAAGAGGCCGAGCGCCAAGTCCATCTTGTTCGTGGCGTTTGCGCCTGCACTCAATCGAGCAAAAGAGCTATGCGGATCGTCGTCGACGTGAGTTACATTTTGAGCCTAATGACTTTGTGTATCTCAAAGTCTCTCCTTTGAAGGGCCATCAACGTTTGGCGTCAAGGGCAAGTTGGCTCCTCGATATGTCGGTCCCTACCGCATTATCGAGAAGAAGGAGCTGTTGCCTATAAGTTGGAGTTGCCGCTGCACTTGCGGGGTACATGATGTTTTCCATGTGTCCCGGCTTAAGAAGTGCCTCCGTGTTCCAAGCGAGGAAGCTCCGTTGGAAACCCTCGATGTCCGTGAAGATTTGACCTATCGCGAGCACCCTATTCGCGACTCGATGAGTCCGAACGAAGGACAAGGAATAAGACCATCAAGTTCCTTAAAGTTCGTTGGTCAAACCATTACGAGGATGAGGCTACTTGGGAAAGAGAAGATCGTCTGCGTCTTGACTATCCATCTTTCTTTATCGAGTGAGCCAAATCTCGGGACGAGATTTTTGTAAGGGGAGAGATTTTGTAACATCCCAAATGTATAAACAGGGTTATTCAAGTATAATTATATGTGTAGAAATTAAAACTTTTTCTCACATCTTGAAAAACCCTAAAATCTCATGGAATTCTTGTCCAAGAGTTGTGTAATCCAAAACACAAAGCTCTTGTTGACCAAAAGTCAAACTCATTTTCCAATTATCTCAAACCTTGGGCCAAACAATTGGAAATATTTTCCTTGGTCCAAAAACTAATGTGGGACCCTCTGAAAAATATCACAAGTTGTAAAACTAGTTTGATAATTTTTGGAGGTAAATGAATCATTGAACAACCTTAATGAAATTCCTGAGAAAATGCATTGCATAATAACCTCTGGAAAATTTATGTAAGGTTAATCATGTTGTCAGCTAGCTCAGTTAAAATCTTATGAATTTTGGAGTTCATTTGCTATCTCAAACAATTTTGCCAAGTCTTAGTCTGTTAGAAAATTAAATTTAAAAGCAGCCTTGTCCCTTGGGTGAGCCAGACTCAAACTGGTCCGGCCCAACCCCATCTCGACCTCCTTTCCCACCTTGATGAGGTCGAGCCGTTGGATCCAATCCAACCGCCACGACCTCCCCTCAACCAGCAAGACCCAGACCTCCTTCGAGGTCCTCTTGACCTCGTGGACCTCCTCGGGTCAACGTGAGCGCTAGACCTCCCATGTAAACCCATGAGACCTCCCCCTCCCGCATTCGCCGCTAAGACCTCTCTTTGCACTTAGTTGAGGTCGAGCCGTTGGATTTACATCCAACGACCACGACCTCCTCCTCAAACGTTCTCGATAAGACCTCCCCACCTCATCAGTCATAGCCGGATCAAAGATCCACGGTCATGACCTCCACGTGTGTTGAACTTCACGACCTCCTCTGAAAAACCTCACAAGAAGGTCCTCCCGCCTTTGTTGAGGTCATAGCCTTTGGATCGAAAAATCTGAGGCCATGACCTCCCCTCGGTTTCTTAAAATTGGGTGCGGTTAAGACCTCACAGAGGTCCGCACCGCTGATTGAAATCCAACGCTTTGGACCTCTGTCCATTTCCTCACGTCGTTTTCACGTGAAGTGAAATCGTGAGGCCATGACCTCCCCACGTTTGATCGTGTGGTGGGACCTCCTCCCACCACTTAAAACGAACGGTTCAAAAATAGGATCCGATGGCGGGACCTCCTCGAGGTCTTATCCAACGCCCATAGGACCTCCCTGTTCTTCTCCTTCCTCCGCGGCGGGCAAGCTTCGAGCAAATGCATTTAATGCATGTCCGAAAGCAGAGGTACTGCTCAATCACTCTTTGTCGACCAAGATTTAATGGTCGACTTTCGCCTCAATGGTCACCCGAGCTCGCCCCTTGTCACCCCCAAGTCTTGTCCACTCCAAGATCGTGCCATGGGCCAAGCTCACAAGGAGCTTAGCCGTGGTCCATGACCTCCTGTGCCCTAGTATAAAGCCCCATTGGGTTCCTCCGTAGCTTCTTTGGCACACTTCCAAGCCTTAGCTTGCACCGTGCCTTTTTGAGCTTACTCTTTCACCGACCTCCACACTTGGCCGCCATTGTTGAGAAGCTTGAAGCCCTTGGTGGTGAAGGCTTGCTCCGGTGGCTCCCTCTCAAACTCTTGCTCCATTGAGCTCCCCAAATCTCTCGGAGTTAAACCTAACTCATTGTTAGGTTGACCTTTTCAGAGGGGCTAGTGGAGCTTGGAGCCGAGGCTTGAGTTTGGAATTTGGACTTGAAGCGGTGGAGCTCTCCATCTTCCCCAACTCCCGCCAAGACCATCCTCAACCTCTTCGACATCTTTAGGACCTCCTGTAATTCCTGGTAGTCCTTTAGTGCCGCACCAGCGTGAATGCATGTTGCGAAGCTTATGTTGGGCACAAGCTTGATTGTCGCATGAGTGCTTTTGCATTTTCGTATTTTGGCCGTGAAGGTCGCTCGTCCTCTCGGCTCGCCGGCGATTAAGCCGCCGCCGCCGTTGAGGAGGTCCGCGGTGCGCATGGTTATTGCGGACCTAACGGTACCATTGACCTCACCGGCGGGCTCTACATCGCCGGCGAGACCATTTCTTCAAGCTCGATTTTGTCGACGCCCCGAGCGTGTCGTGGTCATTTTAGGACGAGATCTGGCGCATGGTGCTAATCATTGCTCAATCTCGCAATCATTGGCGTCTTAACCGCCTTTAAATCCACCATTTATTGTGCGATTAAGAGACGCGCATGACCTCCTCGTGGTCTCGCGCGCATTAACCTCTTGTCCAAGCACGCGTGCGGCGCAAGCACGTGGTTGCGAGCTCGACGCCCGGACCTCCTCCGAGGAGATCCGAGCGCCCAAGACCTCCTTGGCACTGTCTGGGCCGCCCAGACCTCCACGGAGGTCTCGTGGCGTTGAGGACCTCCTCTGGGACCTCCTCGAGGTCATCTCACCATGAGGACCTCCCTTTAGACTGGTCCGCTCCGGACCTCCCTTCCTGCTAGGTCCGTTGGATCTCCCATCTATGGCCACGACCTCCCCTCACCTCGCAAGCATGTGCGTGGTTAGGAGGTCCAGACCTCCGACCTCCCATCTGCGTGTGTGTTGTCCTCCGGGGAGGTCTGAGCCGTTAGATCTGTGATCTGTGGCTCACGACCTCCCATGTCTCTGTGAGTTATAGAAATGTCAGTAAATTCTTAAGTATGAACTGAAATAAGGTATAAACTTTAGAATTTCATATCTTTCTCATTTTAATTCCAAATGAGGTCATTCAAATTGTGTTAGCTCTATCTTGAACTTGACTTTAATCCAAAAATGATTGCAAGTTGAGTTCAGTCCCAGAGCACAGTTAGCCACTAGGTTTTAAAACTAACTTTAAATATACATTCAAATTAATGCTTAACTTGTAAAATTCATAACTAATGCTCTGTAGATTCTTTTTAAGTGAGACCAACTTTGTTGGTTTCTCTAGTAATGAACTCACTGTGAAAATTAGTGTTGAGCTTGTTGCTGTTAGAAAAATGAGGACTTGTGCATTATAATTTTGTTCAAGTTCTTGTTTTTGAAAAATTATAGAAATTGCATAATAGCTCCAAATGAGATGAACTCAATTGTGTTATTCATCTCATGAGGCGCTGGTTTTACAGTAAAATTTTCAGCCTCACCACTTTTCTAGAAAATGTTGCCTCATAATTAAATTAGTGAATAGTGCAGTTTGGTATTTTTAGGGCTGAGCAGAGTTGTTTTGCTCATAACTTTTGCATTGAGAATCCAAATCCATTGGTTCTTGTTGCTAAATTCCTAAAAATCCTCCTCTTGCTGCAGTAGAAATTTCAGAGGATTTGGAGTTCTGTTGCTGTGTTGTCTTTGTTGCTTTTCGTCGTTCTTATCGGTTCTTTATTGCTTTTTCCGTTAGGGTTCGACATTTGTGGTGATCCCGCTGAACGACCCTCCGCAACAAATTGACCAGCAACAAGGCAAGCAGTTTGATCATATCCTCTAGCGTCCCATTACTTTAAAGGTTAATATGTTGTTTTACTTCTATGTATGCATGCTACTTTGTGTTAAAGGTCGCTAGTAATCCTATAGTTGCATAATCTGTAGGAGTGTTTATCCTCTACTACCAACGAGCCTAGGTTATTTGCTGTGATTTGAGCTCGTTGGATGAGCTCTTATCACTTAGTAGTTATGCTCCCTACTGCTTAGACATGCTTAGCTATCGGTAGTAATGGGCCATCATCGACTTAGTCGATGGTCTTGATCACACAAGTATAATTATTCCTCCTTTATGTCCAGCACTTGTGCTTTGATTAATTTGTGAAGTCAAAACTAAAAATAAAGGATTGATTTAGACTTGGGCATATTGGATGGATGGGGTGGTTTTTGGAATGTGGTAGTATGCTCGAGTCATTATGACCGAGTTACTTGCGCCCACTGCTCGAAAGCAATGTTATGCGTGCTAACCACACGAGGGGATATGGGACCCTCTTGACTAAGTACTTTGGGAGGTGTTAATTATGAGCTGGTTGGTGGGTATGTTTTAATAAAATCTGTGTGTGTGGTGTTGGGAGGAGCATTGGCGCACCGGTTAGGCTGTCTAATGTGTCTTGTCCCGTGGGAAGCGGCTCGTAATTAGCATCGCCCATTGGAAATGGCTCAGAGGACTTAGTTGCTTGGCACACCAAAGGTAGTGTGCCTAAAGGAAAGGCGGTGCAGCGTGTGGGTACATTGGTACACCCTCGCAGGTTAAAACTATTCAATAGCCTCGCCCTAGGTTATGGACACGCCGTAAACGCCTGTAAGAACTAGACTCAACCATTTAATTAAAACTTGATGGGTTGGTATGAATGGATGTTCATACTATTGTTGTGGTGACTTGGGTTAGTCACTTCCGTGATGTTCTTGTTGTTGATATTATGTTATTATCTCGTTGTTATTTCAACAATTACAAATGCTTTATCAAATTGCCTTCAATCTATTATGTTATTACAAATGAAACTTGCTTTATGCTAAAATGAGTCCAAAGCCTCATCCACTTAAATGAAGCTTGCATGTAGCTAAATTATAGTTCGTTATCTTACACGTCAGTTTTGAAAGTACAATAAACAAGTTATTGTACTCATTTGCTTTGCTTAACAAATTTGTTGCAGAGGACTGAGGTGAGCTCCAAGAGCCTTACTTCGTGCCACGTGTTGCGCTTTCTTCGACGACTAGTGGCGGTCCGGCCAGATGCCTAGGGTTAAGGCACACCGATTGGCTTTGTGTTATAGCCATCTTTATGGCACTTTTGCTTCCGCTGTTATCTTTTTAATTGTTGCTATTTGGCCTAAGGGCCTCTCTTTTGTAATAGCTATTTTTCCTTTTTGATTTTAACTTCTGGTTTGTGGCTTATGTACTATGTGTTGTATGGAATTGGTACATTCTTTTGTTGTGAGGTATGTATACTGCATTCTGGGGAGTATACATCTCTCGAGACCGGATTTATTTGGTTGATAATACTAGGGTCAATTGGGTGACTAAGTATTATGAGCCTAATAAATATACCGGGGTCTCACATTATATTACATGAACTATATGATAGTGCCTAATAAATGTGTTGTTATTTTCAGGAATAAAAGATGGAGAGTGGTTGATTTGCAAGAGTTCGAGCTGGACCTATTTTGGAATTCAATTCGGCCTCCAGAGATAGCACCGAATTCAAATATTCATAACTTTAACATACGGAGTCTGCTGGAGGTCCACGAGTACTTGATGGAAAGCTTATCTCGTCATTGTTCCAATGGATCTAGCCCCACCTCCAAATTATTTATGTGCACATCGAAATCGCAAAAACAATCTGGCACTGGGACAACCCAATAGGCCCGTAGTAAAAAAGGCTATAACTTTTGCAAACAGAGTCCGATTCGGGTGTTCTTGGTCTTGTTGGAAAGCTTATTCTGGGACCTTTCCAATGGACCTAGAATAACCTTAAAATTCATTATGAGCCCACTGTAATCATAAAAAAAAACGTGTTGTGTCACCTGTTTGGGCCAAATTGGGCCTTATAATGCTTGGGCCCAAGGGGAGTCGCTACCCTAAGCGGTCTGTACTATTTACAAGCACTATTCACATATGAACAGTGTCATGAATAGTCCCACCCCCTATTTTCTTAGCTGTGTGGCTTCCCCTCCCCTATTTAAGGAGGCCGCACCCCTCTAGTTTTCCTTGGATTTCGTTTGTGTTTAGTTTGCCTTCGTTGCAACTTGTATCTTCTACGTGTGTCGACTAGACCACCCAGTCAAGATCCTTATTCGGAATCCCAACTTAAATCAATTATTTCAATCCTATTTGCAATTTCAGATTGCTATTTATCTCGTTCTTGCGTGCTTCTTCGGTGTATGCAGGAATTGATCTTCATGATCAGGTCATCTAGATATTCATGCATAGTTGATAATGACTTGTCGAGCAGTTCAGCGATTGCGTAGATTCGGACCTTGCGAGTTCGTAGCCAGGATCGTGAGAGTTGAGCGACTACTACCGAATTTATCTTCTCATCAAAAGATCGGGCCAAATCAGGACCTCCGAGGTTCATCAGATATCTGCCTAGAGCTACCTGCACTGGTGTCAACTTCACGGGAAGTATCTACACCAGAGCTACCTACACTAGTGTCAACTTCACAGGATGTAATTGCACCAGAGCTACCTGCACCAGAGTTACCTACACCGATGCAGCAAGGACTCGGTGCATCAGATGCATCTACACCTCGTGCCATGTCGACCTCTAAAAAGCAAGGCAGCAAGGGCAAATCGAAGAAGCACGATGATATCTCCTTCTTGCCATTGGCCCAAAAATTCGTACATAGCGAGCCGTTCGTCTTCTTACTAGAGCACCTCGAAACCCTAGGATCGGCTTCCCAAAGATTACATGCATGGTGCATGGAATAGGTCAAAAAGACAGATGGACAAAAGTGCTCGGGTGTCACCGTTAAGTTCAAGAAAAATCATTTTAACCACGAGCTTCAAGACTGTGTCTTCACGGTGACCTTCGATGACTTGTTCTTACTCTTCAACCTCAACGCCATCGACACCTCACTCATGTGATGCTGGATACTGTAAGTGTGTACAATCACATCCTACGTTCGTGTAATACTAATAAATGTCATATATAACTCCTTACTTTTGTACATATATATAGATATATGATCCGAGAACCCACATCAAGTAAATCATCGGTAGGTTTCTGCGACCCACTCTTGGTCTCCTTTCAAACCATCAAGGACAATGCAACCTTCGTCGAGGATTACAAGACGACGTTTTTGCTGGATCACCGCAAGAAGGATTTCATACTTTTGCCCTACAACCAGCAGTAAGTACTACACTAGTGGCTATATATACTTGTTGATTTGTAATTTATAAGCAACACGAACTTAGGTTTAATGACTATGGTGACATACCTGTGTAGGTTCCACTGGATTCTAATTATAATTATACCAAAATGGAACAAGATAGGATGCCTTGATTCCCTACAGAGGTCCAATCACAACTTCACAGTTGTCCAAAACTTAATCGACAGGTAAACACATTTCCTCCATAGATAACTCTACTATAGTCTTTCCTTCCTTTGCAATGGCTAAGGCTAAGTTTTTGGAATTACGTAGATCGTTCGTCATGTACTATGCAAAGGGAGGGAGATGCAAGGGAGTAAACATACGACATGATTTCAAATTCTCGGTATTCGTTAATACACATTAATCTTATATAACACTTCATAGTAATGCCTCTCGAACTAACCAAATCTATTTTTGCAGTGCCACCAGCAGTCAGTCGGCAACATCTGTGGATACTATGTTGGCCACAACATGCAACTATTGCTCGGTTCTGTGATGACCAATGATCATGAGGTTTGTCAATCTTGCAATAATTATTTCATACTTATTAATTTATAACTACACAACTTTAATCTTCCTAGTGACAGGTTGCCACCATCACTGAAACTCTGTTGGAACAGGCCTAGCTCGAACACATTCAAACACGGTTGTCGGCCTTCTTGATGCGTGAGGTCATAAACCCAAAAGGGAAGTTCCACAATGTAGATTGAACTTGATTGGGATAAGATTGAACTTAATGGAACATATGTGTATATTTGTTCATGAATGGTTAATTTTAGTTCACTTGAGTTAATTGATTTGTGAAATGGATGTGCTTGTTTCTGAAATGAATGTGAATTGGATGTGCATGTTTCTAAAATGAATGTGAATTGGATATGTACTTGTTGTGTTTCTGCTTGTTTCAGAGGGCATGGCTAGCATTTTCTAATGCTAGCCAATAAACAGAAGTAGATTTAGCAATACAAAAAGAATATCACAGATGGTTCCTCAGGACAAACCGTCTGTGATACATCAGCTATCACAGACGGTTTCATCTACAAATCGTCTGTGATACATTCAGCTATCACAGACGATTTCATCTACAAACCGTTTGTGATAGTTAACTTTCATAGACGATTCTGAGTTAATAATTGTCTACGATAGTATGCATCACAGACGGTTCGAAAACCATCTGTGATGACCTCATGCCATTACTGACCTATAAACTCAGACGGCTCACGAAACTATCTATGATGACGTTTTTGAACCGTCTGTGAAGACCTTTTCTGTAGTAGTGAATTCGATTCGATGAGGCCCAAGGCAATCCAAACATAACCAGGAGAGATCAACCACAACACATTTGATCCTTCAGAAGCAGTACACTCAATGTAATTAGGGTTAGTCTAGCGCCTTACTCAAGGCACCCCTTGTAAAGATCCAGTTCATTGTAATAAAGAGTAACCCCATTCTCATCCAGTAACTCTTTGTCATTTTCCACTTTTTTATTCGTAAGATCGGCAATTTGATCGTCGACAAGCTCTTTAACTTATATGCTACCATTCTAAATATATCCTAGTTCGGAACACTAGTGACTTATCGATCAGCACATGTATTGATTGATGGTCATGTTTCACCGGTCGTGGATATGGGGATATCGAATCAATAATGTGAACATATATTAGAGAATATGGTGTTAGATTGACCCACCTTGAGACACTATTGAGATTGTTATAATTTCATATGTCATTAGTTGGTCTCAAGTAATGATGAATTCGGAAAAAATCCCAGAAAAATATGGAAAATATTTCCAAGTACAAATAACTCAAATAAAATAGTTTTGAAATTAATTGATATTTAGATTAATTATATTAAATTGTTTTGCCATTGAAAATCCATATTAAGCTTAATTAAAATTCAAATAAAATTTAGGTAAATTTCAAAAGACTAAACTACTCAAAAAAAATTTTAAAACCTCCGAAAATTAGGATGTTACACTCTATAACGCAGGATGCACATTTGCACGTACCACACGGATAAGCGTGATCAGATCTGTGCCGTACGTACCGCCAGGCGAAAAAAATACGCGTCCAAGAAGGAACCGGGCAACCGGCTCGATCTTTGTGTAGACCTCGTCGGATACGAAGACGTATGGCTAGCGCGCGGTCGGTTCGATCGGACGGAGATCGATGTAGAACGTGAACTCCATGGCGAATGGATGCCGGTCGGCTCAATCGACCTTGACTGTTTGATGTCATGCGTTGATTACGACTTATCACGCCGTTTAGTTTAATTTAATTTAATTCTGCAGGTTTGCATACGTAGTAGTACAGTCTTCAGTCCACATGCTTCGAATTAATCAGATTGACCTGAATACCTGCCGAGCTGATCGATCATCGATGATGGAACGGAAGTCAAAACTCAATTTGATTCCTAATTAATATGTATTACTAAACTTAATAGCTGAAAGAAAGCACGACCTCCGGCGCTATACACGTCACCCAGATAGCCTTCAGTCGTCGGATGGCAAGTGGACGTCCACGATTGCGTTCCGTGAGCTCCTGCGCTCTGCGTCGCAGATGCTGCTCGCCAAATCGTCGCCTGCGCTTGCACGGGATGCTGTCGGATGCGAAGCGCGCGGTGAGGATCAGCCTGCGCTTTCCTGCATCGTGCACTTGTCACGCACGACCGCCATCGGGTGTCATGCGCGACCGCCTGCGTTGGATGCGAATTGCGGTGTGAGGATCACGCGCGACCCATCGTCGAGGATCACGCGCGACCGATCATTTATTGTTTCTGATGCACGTCCCATCGCGTGTAGCAGTTTGCGCCATTGCTTCAGACGGACGTTCTCGCCACCCACGCTTTCATGTATTAATGCGTTTCGTTGTTGCGCTCAACTTTGTTCTCGCTGGTTCCGTGAACTCGGTCCGGCTTTGACCGCCTTTCTTTTCACCCGATTGTTACAACTAGAGGTGGCTAAATGGGCGTTCGCCGATTCAAGACGGCCCTGCATGGCGTTTCACCCATTCCAAGACGGCCCATTTCGCCCGGCCATCGTTGCGTCTGTTGCCGGGCCATTGACGGGTCTGCAGCAGGTTGCGCCAGCACGCCCATCGCCCTTCGTGCGTCTTGCGGCACGCCCGTTGAGTTTATCGGGCCAAATGGAACCCGTTAGCCCATTTGGCCCGCCAGAATGAAAAAATCAAAAATTCCAAAAATTCCAAAAAATTAGAAAATGTGTATAATTCAGAAGTTAACATAAAAATTGAAAACAATGAGACAACCATATTGAAAATGTAATAGAATTTTATTAATGTTCAAATAGCTAGCTCGTTAAAACATGTGTCATTTAGCTCATAAGACATGAAAAATTGAAAAACAATCCTATATATATATATATATATATATATATATATATATATATATATATATATATAGAAAAACCAAAATAAATTTATATATACTTATAAAATGAACTATATAAAATTTAAAAACTACAAAATAAAACCATATAAGTATTAAAATGGAAAGAAAATCATATAAATATTAATAAATAAAAATAAAATTATATATGTATATTAAAAGCAGTTGTCGTGCCTAACGGGTGCAGTTGCGTCGTGTCTTGATGTTCGGAGTACAGCACGCACGCAAGACTATTCGTCTTGCAGTCGCGTCTTTACTTCGTCGTCGGTGGGTGTCGGCTTGCACACTACCGAGCTATCGTAGTCGCGTCGCCCGTGTCGGCCCAAGATGTCGTGCCTCGTGGCTTACCATCGAGCACGCCCGTTTGGCCAACTCTAGTTACAACGATAGACTACAACGATACACTCGATTGTGTAGCTCATACCATCGTTCCCGTCTTGCAGTGTTTCCCTCTCAGCTCCTAGCTCTCGAACTCTCTTCACCTTTTGCAGCTTCATCGTGTTTCTTGCCAGCGTCGAATTTTCCTGCTTTTGTATCTACTCCGGTCTCCCCGCCTGTATCTATTCCGATCTCTTCATCTCCTGTTGGTTTTTTTCTAACGTTATTCCCGCATTTTCTTTACTTTCGTCTATACCTTTGTAGGTTGCTAATTTGTCGATCTTCTTGCATCTTACTGATCCGCTACCGCTTTCAAAGATCTATAGACCCGTGCAGTCATCAGGTTTGTTACTACCGTCTGGTGTGTTTTTTTTCTATCTAGGAAGCTTCTATCTGATACCTATATTCCTTTTGCTTTTTTTCTCTTTTTGCTTTCATTTTGCAGTCATCAGGTTTGTTACTACCGTCTGCTGTGCTTTTTTTTCTATCTAGACAGCTTCCATCTGATACCTATATTCCTTTTGCTTTTTTTCTCTTTTTGCTTTCATTTTTTTTGCTTCCAGTTCAGTTTCGTACAATGGACACCGTTTTTATAGTTATGCATTCCTTTCCTATCATGTCTGTATTAAATTTTGTCTATCTTCTTGCATCTTACAGATCCGCCGCGCTTGCTTTCAAAGATCTATAGTCTTTCAAAGATCTAAAGTCTCATTTCGGTAGTTGAACCCGTGCAGTCATCAGGTTTGTTACTACCGTCTGCTGTGCTTTTTTTTCTATCTAGGAAACTTCCATCTGATACCTATATTCCTTTTGATTTTTTTCTCTTTTTGCTTTCATTTTTTTGCTTCCAGTTCAGTTTCGTGCAATGGACACCATTTTTATAGTTATGCATTGCTTTCCTATCATGTCTGTATTAAATTCGCGATAGCAGTTAACTTGATGTTCGTTTATTACCTATATACCTTCAGTATTCAAAGCTTATTATTGCTTTCGCTCATCCTGAGAATATGCTTGCTACTTCAGCACTGTCTGCGTTCGCTGGGTTTCGCAGTGATTCCATCGCTCTTTACTTAGAGAAAGGACTTCGCTATCCTCTTTCGCACGCCTTATTCTCGCCTTTTGTTGTATGTATTTCCTATTTAGTCGCTTTTTTATTATTCAATTTTTTACCAACCTTTATACATCAATCTATAGATATCGTATTTTTTTAAAATTTGTGTAAACGCCATCGATAAAAGATGTAGCGACTTCTTTTGTAAGAACGTCTTACCTATTTTTATGTCATCGCTAATCGTATATTTAATATTCCGCTTAGTAGTACCTTTTACTCATCTCGAATCAAAGCGATATTCCATTACTGACTATATACCGATTCTTCTCATTAGCCTATATGTTTTTCCTCTTATCTCTAGATGTCTTTACTCGCCTCTACTAACTCTCTAGGATACCGCTTCATTTATCGACCTAGATCAAACAAAGGATACATTTTTTTTTCTTATAGATTAGTTGTTGGTGTCGATCGCTACCAGATATGTTATAACTATATTCTTAACGCACTTCAAATTCTTTATCTTTCGCTTTCTTCATACGCACATATGTTTCCACTTATTTAGTTTGATACTTTTTTTATCCTCATATATCTTCCCTTATTTTACATCCCTTTTTACTTAGATGCCCTAATGAAAACCTCCTTATCGACATCGCCATGCAAGCTTAAAAAGTATGCTCTATTTACATTACACTACGCCTTACATTTACCTTTTTAACAATCGAAAAAAATTTAGACAAGATCTCCTATAAACAGAGATGGATACTTCCCTATTACAGACCCTTCTCGATGCAACGAGGAACCCGGCACAACGAAGTCGATAATAGCCTCACGCCGCACCAACCATTTAGGTACTTGCTTTCTTCCGCTCGGTATAGTGTTTTTCTATAATAATATTCTTTCCTTTTTCGCCTCTCCCATTTCTGTTTTCTTACTTCACTGATTATATATTTTAACTTCTTACCTACATTCTCGATCCTACAAGTGATCGCTTTTGTCGCTTGACTCTCGATTCACCAAACGACTATGTATCTTCTTTAAAAGGTTTTTTCATTTTTTCCTTATACATGCTTTCGTTCCTTTTTTTCAGAATGTCTCTTATTATACGTTCATCTCTCTTTCCTTCTATCTTTAGCATCTTACTCAGGAAGATCATGCTATGGTTCACCAAACTATGAATGTTCGAACTGCCATGCTGTTTTTTGGTTCCAGGAAAGAGTCCGTTCTCTTTCATCTACTAGGCAAAGACGCATGGTCTATAATCTTTGTTGTAAGGGTGGTAGGATCCGAATTCCTCCTTTCAAAAAACCTCCACCCGTTCTAGCTTCTTTAATGAACTTATCTACTAATCATCATTCAATTCATTCCGCCAGAAGATCGATAAAGATAACCGCTTTTTGCTTTCACTTCTATGGAGCCTCTGTTGATCGTTTCAGATAATACAGGTGGTGGCCCACCAATATTTAGAATAAATGGTCAAGTACACCATCGAATAGGAACTTTGTTACTCGAACCAAAGCCACCACCAAAATTACCGAGCTTTATATTTATGACACCGACAACGGTCGCAAATAGAATCCGTGCCTTAGACACACATGATAGCGGCGATGAAGACCTTGATCCCAACATTGTAGCCTCTCTCATAGACATGCTCAATGAACATAATCCTTTGGTCAAACAATTTAGACTAGCAAGAGATCGCTTACTCGGTTATGAAAATGAGCGACTATATATTCGCATTATTGCTCTGCTGAAGGCGATACCCCTCAAGATGATTTACCATCAGTTGATCAACTAGCTGCCCTAATAGTCACCGATTTTCTCTCTCTAATCCATCACGTGATATTATTATTCATGATAGATCTTGAGCCTCCAACAAGATCTCATCATTACACCCCGCTTTTATGTATGCTATAAAGATCCTATTCTATTTCCATATGGTGAGCGTGGATTTCACCAAGGCCACACATAGTACCAGTTCCCATCATCGTTCTAACAAACGTGATAAGATGACTATGCAAGAGTACTATTGCTTCTTATGTCACTACCGAAAAAATGACCATAATCCATATCTATCTTACGGTTTACTATCTGCACAAATTAAGATCGATGCTCGTGCATCAATTGACGAATGTCGCTTAGCGCTTATTAGACGCCTCAAGACCAAGTTAGATCGAAAATTTACAAGGTATTACGGATGCGATTAGCTCTATCAGATAGACATAAATGCTTTAGGAAAAACTATTTTGCCTTCCAAACTTTACAGTGGCCGTCGATATATGCAGAAAACTACCAGATGCTATAGCTATCCGCCGTGTTCATGGCCCACTGATTTATTTACAACTTTTACATGCAATCCTAAGTGGCTCGAGATTAATGCGGCTCTTTTACTAGAACCTGGTCAAAAACTATTGACACTCGATATCATTTGTTAGAGTCTATAACATGAAACTCAATGAATATCTCTCGACATAATGTAAGGTCGCAGATTTGGTCCAGATTAAAGGTGTTTCTCTCATACTAAACTTACACATCCATTTCGCACTTACCATTATATCTTTCTTACTACAGTATTATTTGCTACGTAGTATATCTTTCTTCATATTTCGCTTATATTTCTTTGCAAGTTCTCCATACTGTGGAATTCCAGAAGAGAGGCTTACCGCATGCACATATCCTTGTGTGGCTAACAGGTGACCATAGAGAGATAAGCCCAGCTCTTATTGATTCGTTTATAAGCGCTGAAATTCCAGATCCATCTTTAGACCCTTTAGGTTATGCTTTAGTAACCGAATTTATGACACATGGTCCATGTGGAGTCCTAAACGAAAAATGCCCTTGCATGAAAAAAGGAGTCTGTTCAAAAAACTATCCAAAAAATCATCAAGAATGCATCAAGATTGACTCTAATGGTTTTCCAATATATAAACGGTCAGATAACAGCCGGTATGTTATAAAAAATGGTTGCAAACTTGACAATAGATGGATAGTACCTTATAATATGCCAATACTTAAAAAGTTCCAAGCTCATATAAATGTTGAGTGGTGCAACAAAACAAAAATCTTGAAGTACTTATTTAAATATGTTACAAAGAGTCCTGATCAGTCAAAGATTCTCTTCAAAAAGATCCATCCAAACAATACCGATGATACATCTGCTATTAGTCCTCCTATAGACGAAATCAAAGAATATCTAGACTGTCGCTATATATGTGAACAAGATGCCTTATGGAGAATATATGGATATGACATTCATACTAAAATTCCTGCTGTAGAACGCTTACCAGTACATATGCCAAACATGAATGCAGTGCGTTTGCTCCAATTCAAATTTAGCAAGTATTGTATCCAATGATTTCTCTAAACAAACAATGCTCACTGAATGGTTTATAGCAAACCAAAATAGTCCACAGTCTCGATCTTTAACTTACTGTGAGTTTCCATCAGAATGGTCTTGGGATACCAATTCTAAATCATGGTCACCACGGAAGAGAGGACGTAAAATTGGTAGAATCTACTACGCTCACCCTTCAAGTGGAGAGCTCTACTACTTAAGAATGCTTCTTATGATAGTTAAAGGCGCCACATGCTATGCCGATATTAGAACACATGATTCAAAATTTTTCTACCTTTAAAGAAGCATGTGCTTCACGAGGATTGATAGGTGATGACATTGAATGGTATCATGCTTTTGACTTAATCTTTATGTTCAGCCATCGCCCACAACTTAGACGCCTATTCGTCACTATATTTATCTTTTGTCATGTTAGAGATGAAAGAAAGTTTTTAACACATATTGGAAAGAACTAGTCGATGACTTACAATACCGCACTAGACTTGCATTGCATAATCCAAATTATATTATTCCTGAACCAGTACTTCAGAACATGCTTATCGAAGAACTTGCTACCGCTTTTGCTAAAAATGGATCAAACATATCTAGCTTTGACCTACCTTCTGCAGCATATAACGCAGAAAGACTATCTGAAAATAGACTCATTCAAGAAGAACTATCTTATGATACAGATTATCTTACAATTGAAGTATCGCAGCTATTTAATCAACTTAATAGCGATAAAAAAAAAGGCATATACATCCATTGTTAATTCTGTTCTTAGTAGTTCGCCATCTTTTTACTTTGTCTCGGTTTTATGAACTGCAAAACTTTTCTTTTGACTGCAATTACTAACACTTTACGAGCTCAAAAAATTGTTTTAACTGTCGATCTCTTGGTGTTGCTTCACTTTTTACCAGAGGCCGAATCGCCCACTCAAGATTCAAAATACCTCTACAACTTCATGAAAACACCCTTTGTGATATAAAACGAGGCACAATACTAGCTTAACTAATTTACATGTACTTTTTTAGTTATTTGGGATGAAGCCTTGATGATTAATAGGAAATGTTTAGAGGCCTTAGATGCCACTTTCAGAGATATCTTATCCATTAGTAACCCTTCTCTTGCATCTATTCCCTTTGGTGGTAAGATTGTCGCCCTAGGAGGTGACCTTAGGCAAATTCTACCGCTTATTGAAGGAGGGACTCAACACGGTTTATAGAGGCTACAATCATGCATTCACCTTTATGGCATTACGTAAAGATCTTGCATTTAACAATAAACATGCGCCTTTAGTAGTGACTCGTAAACAAACAAGACATGCATAATAAATCCTTTTCACCAATGGCTACTAGATCTTGGAGATGGTACACTACCAACAACTACTCGTGACAACTAACATGATAGCACACGGATTGAAATTCCACAAGACCTTCTTATCAAAACCGGTGGTGACAAGATTGCTGCAATTGTATATGCTATATACCCGATTTTTTAGCAAACTATAAAGATCCTATATATCTAAGCAAACGGGCTATTTTAGCACCTACAAATGAGGTTGAGATGAAATCAACTCTCATGTTCTCTCTATGGCACTGTGTGCTATCATTGAATACTTAAGTCGTGATTCAATAGAAACCTCAAGCGATCTGATGAATGAGGCAAATATGTTCTATCCATTGATTTTCTCAATACAATCTCTATTAACAATTTCCTCAACATAAATTATCACTCAAGATAGGCTCTCCTATTATACTTCTCGAAATCTTAGTCGGACCAATGGCCTATGTAATGGTACACGCTGATTATACGCCAACTACTACAAAGATGTTATTGAAGTCATTATTATGACCGCTCACATGCTAAAGACATCGTATATTCCTAGGATTGTCCTAACAAATCGAGACCAAAATGGCCTTTTGTTCTTAAGAGACGCCAGAGTTCAGTTCACTTCTTACGTAATGACCATAAATAAAAGCCAAGGTCAAACACTAGCCTTAGTTGGTCTATACGCTAAAAGCCTGTTTTTCACCCATGGTCGGCTATATGTGGTCGCTTCGCGCCACCTCCAGAGAGTCCCTAAAAATCTTAATTGAAAATGATGATGGAGAGTGTGACTCACACACTAAAAATATCGTATTCAAAGAGATATTCCAATCACTATTATAGGTATAGATCATCTATACTTTCCTTATTCTTTTGTTTACCCTTTCAACAGCTTCAAAGGTAATCGCATCATAGTACTACTCTACATTTTTTTAGATCATCGGCCTTACCTATTAATACGCGGTATATATTATTAAAGTGTTCAAAATATAAATACGCTTAGCTTCAGATTCGTCTATATTACTACACCTTAAAAGAGTGCCTATACTTAATCTATTTAATACAGCTTCTATCATACCACAGTTCTACATGTCACTATTGCCCAAAAACTTTTTTTAACTGATCTTTCATTATTCTTTTAGCAGCTACAGATGGCACATGCTCTACTCTCCCATGTAAATCCAAACAAATTGTCATGGACTATCTACGTAAGAATCTCACGCTCGCACTATCGTCAAGGTAGTGACACAGGCCCAATTGATCATACTGACTTGGTCCTTATTGATGAACAGGTACTTCTACCATCTTTTTACCCTCAAAACTCTTTCTTACACAACTCTCATTTTTTTCACTCATTCAGTACAGTCAAATAAAAGAGCTAATTAACGTGCTTAATTCTTATGCAGGGAAATCACATCTATGCTGAAATTCCAATGGACCATGTAGAAAGATTCAAAGACCGTCTACACGAAGGGAAAGTATATACGCTTGCAAAATTCATCGTTAGCCAACCCAAAAAAGCATTCAAACCGGTTCGAGCATCGTTTATGATCTGGTTTACAAGGCATACCTCTATTGAAGAAAAACAAGATGTGCCAGATGATTTCCCAAAATGGACATATAATCCAGTTCCAATCACGCAGATTCCACCACCTAGCAATTCACCTGAATACTTTGTCGGTAAGTGTTTCTAATATTGTACAGTTTCCTTGCCCCTATTCAACCAGATCAGTTTTGCATATCCCAAAAATCCAAAATAGTATACGAGCTTAATAGATCATACCCTTTTTTAGCTCATTTCATGCTGCCAATCCAGACTTCTACATTCTAATATAATTTATTGCTGCATAATAGATATTCTAGGAGTTATCTCTGCAATTACTGAAATAGAACATATCCAAACTGCATCACGACCAGAGCCTTCGCTAAAAAGAACAGTCTACATTCGTGATGCCAGGTATATATGTCTCCACAACTAAAACAAAATTTTTCTAACAGCTATTACCCCTTTCAAGTATAACTAGAGATTTCTCCTGTCACACAAACAAAGGACCACGAAATCAAACTAGATATGTGGGGTGAATGTGCCACAAGATTCGATCCCAAAGAACATACAAATAATCGGTGAAAAAGAGCCTATCATCGCAATATTTGTTGGTACTTTATCTAAAACGCTTAAAGGTAAAATAGAGAAGAAAAACATGTCCTATGCTTACCGTACTCACCGCTATTTTTACCTCCTTAACATATGCTTACAATAATGGTGTCACTTTACTCCTTATCGAGTCTAATACTGAGACAAGATTATTTCTTTGAGACATACGCAGTCAACCAACATTAAGCGGAAACACGATTTTGCAGATGGTACATAAACGAAGACATACAGAAATTAATACATCACAGAATGTGTTTTATTTCTCTCTTAACAGATAGCAAAATATCCCTATTCTACATATGCTCTTCCACATATAAATAGTCACTTACATCAAGTACCATTTTCCCATTACAAGATTCACCTAGGTTCACCCACTAAAAACTATAGCAATTTCTACACAAGAAATTTCGGTCAACCAAACAAACCGCTATAGAAGACAAAACTGTTCAAGAACTCCTTGACCTTGACCTCTTTGAATGCGAGGTATACTACTAACAATTGTCAATATTTAATTCCCTCCTTTTTTTTAATGCACAGTAGACACTCTTACTCTTCAACAAATACGTTCTATTGCAGGGCAAGTCCTTTGCATGTACTGTTACCGTTACACGACTATCACCAGGCCAACGATGGTGGTTTCCTTCGTGCCTCCTATGTCACAAGACATCAATACCGACTGGCCCGATTTATCACTGCTCTGACCCAAATTGTACATCAACCGATGCAGAACCCAAGTAAATTCCATTATATACAGTTTTAATTTATACTTTCTTCGTACACAGGATTTCATAAACCATAGTTCATCCCTAACATGCACCTATACTATAACAGATATCGCATATCTCTATTAGCTTCAGATGGCATCACAAGCGTAGTTTGTCCTCTTTGGAAAAATTGGTCAACAACTCATTCAAAACCCATTCTTCACTTGTCGTGCGTGCACCACCCTATACATGAGCCTATCCACAAAATAGTCGCCGCTTTGCAGTGCAACACAAGAAACACCAAGTGCAATTGCATGATTGTGACACGTAAATACAGATTCGTTGTATCCATAACCGAGAAAAGCTTCCTTCGCAAACAACCTTCTTTCCAAGTCCATAGAATCACTACTTACTTCGGCAAACAACTCCATTCACCCCTGTTTGACACTACCTACACACCCTCACAGCCAATCAGCCCAAGATATTTAACCTATCCTCAGCAGACCCTTACAACAGATTCACAGATAACAACGTTCCAAGACTACAAACATCAATCATCCACATCAGCAAAACAACAAGAACCTCAAGTCACTACCTTGCAGGTAACAATATAGCTATTCTTTTCTTACCATGCCAAAGAATCAAACATCAATTTTTTGCTATTCCTACCTCTCTACCGATAGATAACAAATTGCAATACACATAGAGAAAAAAGGTTTACTACGAAAAAAAAATAACTTTTCTTCTGCAGATTTATTACTTCAAACACATAAGGAAAAAAACTACACTCCATATTTACTCCGACTAGCTTTTTTACCGTAATCGCCTCCATGCTTTTTCCCTACCAAATAGTTCTCAAATATCATTTTTGTTTTCTTCAACCTAATCCTACAAATTTTAATATTTACATCTATAAGATTGATGATGACCATCCTCGAGACAACACCGCCAAAGACTCAAACAAACAAAGATCAAAAAGGCTTCTTTTCAGTATTATACTTCACCACATTACGCTCAAATTTACCACTCGGCCTCGAATCTAGACAAGACTTTTTACAGACTTTAGCTACTAATTTACTTCAAATCTAATGCAAGTGGTAAGGACAAGATTTAACACAAAATGTTCAAGAAACCTTTCAATCGATTATGAGGCTTCAACCAAACCCCATTATCGCAGAGGTATATGGACCAAAAATATTACACAAAATTACGCTTTATATTATCTAAATGAAACCATTCTTCCTGATTTCATAATAATATATACCTTTTATATCGTTTCACGCACAAAATTGTCTCCAACAACTACAAACATTCACTTAGAACATCCTCAGAACACAAATAAAATATACATCGATCATTCTCACACATAGCTAAAAAAAATCTACCACCACATAGTTGACGATATACATATAGTAACAAACCGTAACTTAAAACAACAAAAAATAACCATGATATGCTTATACAAATACCTGCTATACAATCAACAACAACAAGACCTTTCAGCTACTTATATATACTCCATTATCGCTCTGCTTTTATGTTTTTATATGCTCCTCTTATACCTCTTTTATCTACGACTACAAAGCACCACAAAAAAATTGAAGCAAGATCTATACCAAAGACCAGATCAACCTCCAAATTTTACCAAACTAAAAGGTATATTAGTACCATCTATATTACCAGTAAAAACAGCTACAATTAAAACTATATATATCACTCCGGATTTTGTTGCCTACTATAGAATATCATATTACTGCACTATCTCCAATGACATCTCGATCACGCTAATGCACATCGCACACAACACTTTAGATTATCCACAAGATTTCGTAAGATTTACTCACAATTTCTCGCAACGCCAGAATTAACATATTTTCCTTCCACGAGCTTTGTCACCGCCAGAGCGGAAATGAACCAAAGAACAAAAAACCCGCTCATCCGCCAAAAAAATATCAATGATCTCTACTCTCCTCAACAACACCACAACAGTATACTTCTAAAACATTCAAAGATAAAACTTATATTTTGAGCTAATCGCCACTTCATGTAGGTTTTAAATGAAGCTTTTTAAAAGAACCGCAAAGAACGCCGCTTTCAAACAACGACTTGTGCTTTTGTCCAACTTTCTAAACGCTTCTCTATTACTATTGTAAATTACGCCAACCACCTAGCCTAGCTTCCTACTTTGCATAACCTATTCAGAAACAGTCTCATCTCACTGAATCCATCACTACCTTGGTTTTGTATATACTAAAACTTCCACTACTTACGCATCTTGCTCAGTAAACATGTGATACTCGCAGATGTCCACAGTAGCTTCGGTTTCTAAAAGCATATCGTTCGCTTCTTCATGCCCGTGATTTGCACATATTTACAACTCACCGAATACATATATATATAGACATGCTTTTCAGATCAATCTCGCACCTAACGCTATCTTCCTTTTCGTCAACCGCCGCTTATCTACGAAAATACAATCACTCTTTTGTCGCCGCTACAAAGTGCTTCTTAGATATCCTAACACACCCTTAACACCCGCGCCATGTGGCGCGGGTTATCTTCTAGTCTGAGTAAATCTGCCGGCCGAAGTCTTTCCCAGTTGATCGTCTGTAACGTGACAAGAAGCTTTTTGAGCCTTCAAAGGCATTAATTGGTACGTTTATATATGCACTTCTGATTCTGCAAATAAATTCGTGTCCGTACCGCTAGTCTCAAAGTGTGAGAGCATCTACAATAGTTTATTTCTTAGCTTGTTACTAAGAGAAAAGAGAGTCACTACCAGAATCGTCTAATTTCCCGAGTGCTCATAAGTTTCCCGAGTGTTTTGAATAATACACTCGGGAACTTCTCGAGTGCCTAATGAAACACTCGGGGAGAGAAGAAAACACTCGAAAAATTTGACGGGAGCAACGGGGAAAAATGATCTCCCGAGTGTCGTTCGTTACAGACACTCGGGAGCTAAAACAACAGTCGCGACGCCATATCCCCCGCGCCTGCTTTCTAAAATCCGCTCCCCAAACCCCCACCCCACCCCCGCGTTCTTTGCTCCCGCCTAATCCCTCCCCCAGCGCTCAATCTCCCCACGAGCCTGCACCGCTCCTCCCTCCTCCTCCGCCTCCGCCGCCACGCCAGACTGCCGCCTCGACTCCTCCTCCCGGCTCCCTCGGCTCCGCCTCCACTGGTGGCCTGCCCGACTCCGCCTCCCGGCTCCCTCCTCCACTTGCGCCGCCCGACTCCGCCTCCCCGCCTCCCTCCCGACCGGGCCCGCTCCTCTGCTAGGTTGAACCAATTCCCTCTTGCCTTTCTTTCTTTCTTTCCTTGTTTATTGATTCTTGATCCGTTAATTGTTGAATTGTTATTTTGTAAGATTGTGATTTGGTGAATCTATTACATACCTATATTGTTGCTTTAATGTCCAGTAGAGAATTGTTGCTTTAGTTCATAGTATTACACTGCACTCTTTTGTTTTTCTGCATTGAGGTGGTTTTTGCGTAGATATATTGGTTTAGTAATGATCAAAAACTAATTTATCCCAGAGTAAAACAAAATCTAAATATGTGTCTTCATCTTCTCTTTGATGTGGATGCATGTGAATGCTATGTAGTGTATCCATTGAGACATGCAAGTGAATAAGAAATAATACAATTATATAGAGGTGTGTCCACTACAGGTCGATTTGTGATGATGAACGCGAAGAACGAACTTTTACTCCCATCTATAAGAAATGAAATTTCAGCATTTGGCCTATTGTTACCAGCTCAGAAATCATAATCACATCTCCTTTAGTGCGTACTAGAGCTCCTAGCCTTTAAAAAGACATTTCGAAGTACAAAGATGTATAAAGATACATCGGAATTTACTTAGTCCTGTTAATTAATAGTTGTAATCTCTTCATAATTTTATAAAAAAAAATTGATAAATCAAATATCATGCATGAGAAAATGAGAGCTACATAGAAGGGCATAGCTAGAGATCGAGCTGAAATCAACTTGTATTTCATATAGGAGATGTATTAAAGATATAGTACATGGTAATTAACTACCAGTTGGTGATTTCCCAATGAGAAGTTCCTTATACACATTTGACTATTCGGACTTAAGGAAGTGGGATCGATGTGCATTGATAAGTATGTAGTACGTACGCTCATGGTCCTGATAGATGCATGTTCAACACTTAACACATATCACAAAGATCCGGCTTCTGATTAATGCATGGTCTTGATTATTTGTGTAGTGCATGTGAATCACACGATGTGATCTCACCATATAGGCACTTGTACAGGAACTCAGTTGATGTAGCTATCATCAAAACATCATGTATTAATTAGTTAAATATACAGGGGTAGTTGTGGCAAATGCTCCTGTTAGACTTTCATGCTGAGAAAATTAATGTTCTTTCTTAATTCTTAAGGTTCAAGTATGAGTATATATATGTGTGTTTCTAAGGCCGGCATTGCTAGCATGTGCATGTGAGTTATTGGCCCCACAAGTCGGGGTCATGAGTAGAGAAGGATCTGACATACAAGCACAGTGAGCAATGTAATTCTTGGCCCATACCATACATGATTGGTTAGCTAGTTTTTTTTCTTGCTATGTATGGATCATGGATGCCTCTTTTGATAAGATAAGACATTATGCTTATGCTTACTTGGTAATTCGTCATGTTTGACTTTCTTCACATAAACAAACCGCTGCATGCATGCATTTGGTACCAACAACCAATGATCAAGGGTTAGATTTAATTCAACCTCATGAAGAATTATAAATACAAAGAAGAGACTATATATTATGCCCTTAACAAATCAAGGGTTAGATTTAATTTATCTTGCCACCGTTTAAAGGATTTTTTTTGTTTTGTCTAAATTTCGATGCTTAAGTGCCGATTCGCCCTAATACAGCTCATGGTACTTGCCTCACAAGGTCGCCGCCTCGCCGACCGCCTCCATCGACACACAAATTGCAGACCATCTTCCCCACCGCAGCCTCCTCGGCTCTCTCAGCCCCAAGAAGTAATCAGAAGGTAATGGATAAGTGGAAAAGAAATAAAGTTTGCTTATTTTCTTTTGTGTTGTCCATTTATGGTGGATTGATATGCTATCATTACAATGCTACAATAACATGTTAATAAATAAAGGTATTCATATATATTGAAAGAAAGTGTTTTTATGTCTGCTGATCATGTATATTGTCTTCATGTCAACTGCTTTTAGTGTACATATATAGGGCATGCATCATAGGGTAGCTTCTAGCTAGCTCTGTAGTTGTAATTTTTGATATAAATAAAAGTTGGATTAAAATATGCATTATGTTTTGCACACTAGGGCTTTCTTTGATATGTTGTCCGCAATGAAGTCAACCACTTCATGGGCAAACACAGTGTCCCAACTAGATGCCATCACACGACTACTTGTCTTTGTCAAGTCTCGATTCAAAGACAAGCATTGCTTGCTTTGATGCATTCTTAAGCGTGTTTAGCACCCTTCTCCCAGATGGTCACAAACTGCCCGCTAACTTGTATGAGGCCAAGAAATTGATAAGCGCACTAAATATGCCATATGAGAAGATAGATGTTTGTCCAAATCATTGCATGCTATTTAGGAATGAGAATGTGGATAAAGATCACTGTGATAAGTGTGGTGAGTCTAGGTTTATTGAGGTTGACTCCGGTGATGGTCAGAAAAGGCAGCTTCCTATTGGCAGAAAAATACTTCGCTATCTACCATTTGTGCCATTTAATCCAACGGTTATACATGTTCGAGATTTCGCCAAACAAATGGTATGGCACAAGTATGGTCGTCGGTACCATAATGACAAGATGGTCCACCCATCTTATGGTGAAGCATGGAAGCAATTTGACCGAGACTATGTAGAGTTTGTCATGAGCCCTAACGCTTGAATTGCAATTGCAACTCATGAGTTTAACCTATTTGGTATGGGGTGCGCCATACAAATTGCTGGCATGTGTTTGTCATTCCCTTAACCTCCCACCCGGCGCTTGCATCTGTAGCGAGATATATTCCTTTCCTTGATAATCCTCGGTCCGAATACCTGTGGAAGAATATGAGTGTATTCATGGAGCCGGTGGTGGATGAATTGTTACATGCTTGGGAACAAGGCATAGTGACATATGATCGGGCATTGAAACAGAACTTCACCATGCGGGTCGTGTACCACACATCCATGCATGACTTTTTCGCGACGGATATTCTGTGGGTGGTCTGTACATGGGAAGATGCCATGCCCAATCAGGGAGACGCTATGCGTGGTCATGGCTAAAGCATGGTCGCAAGCACTCCTTCTTCGATTGTCATCGTCAATTCCTTCCAATTGACCACGAATTGAAGTGACACAACCGGATTTAGGGCCAATATTGCTGTCCGCATGGACCACCACGTCGTCTGGCGGTGAGGAGGTTCGTGCACGGCTAGATGCTTTGAAGCCTCTTGATGATGGTGATGGGTTCGAGAAATATGGTGAGGAGCACAATTGACTCACATTTCAAGTTTGTATACGCCATACTTCCATAAGCTCATTGTTCCCCATAACATAGATGTAATGCATAATGAGAAGAATGTTGCAGAGGCCATATTTAGCACATTCTTTGACATTCCAGACAAGACGAAGGACAATGTGAAGGCTCGCCTTGATCAGGAGAAGCTTTACAATAGGCCCTCGCTGAATATGATCCATAAGTCAGCTACTGGCAAGTGGGAGAAGCCAAGAGCTAGTTATTGCCTAACTAGGGTTCAGAGGAAGGAGATTTTGGAATGGTTTCAGATCCTAAAATTTCCTGATGGGTATGCAGCAAATCTAAGGAGAGGAGTGAATTTAGCTACCATGCGCATCAATGGCCTAAAGAGCCATGACTACCACATATTCATGGAATGCCTTTTGCCTGTGATGATCCGTGGCTACGTCCCCAAGTGTGTTTGGCAAGTGATGGCCGAGTTGAGCTTTTATCGACAGCTATGTGCGAAAGAGATAGATCCCATGGTAATGTCAACTATGGAGCGTGAAGTACCTGTGTTGCTTTGCAAGTTGGAAAAGATCTTTCGACCTGGCTTCTTCAATCCAATGCAACATTTGATTCTCCATCTTCCCTATGAAGCTAGGATGGGGGGGCCAGTGCAAAACCGGTGGATGTATCCAATTGAGAGGGAACAAAAGGAACTACGAGGCAAAGCAAAAAATCGATCGCGTGTTGAAGCATCCATAGCGAGGTGTACATAAGTGAGGAAATTTCCCATTTCACATCAATATACTTTCTTCGACAATGTTCGTGATGGTGCACAATCAAACCTCACGATACAATATTGGCATCCCTCAAAATAATTGCCAACTTAGCCTCTTCACCGAAAGAGGTGACACTTCAAGCGGTGGTACTCCCAAAGTTTTATCGTGGGATGAATGGTTGACTGTGATGTTGTATGTCTTTACCAACCTCTCCGAAGTGGATGATTACATTAGGTATGCAACAATTATTTTTTCCCAATAATTGATGCATGAGTGTTTTAATCTACTTGTCTTGTTGCCTATAGGGAATTTGTTAGGAGCGAGTGGAAGCAATGTTGAGACCCATCCGAAAAACAAGTTGAGACCCTTCTTAAGAAGGGTGCTGGGAATTGTAAACCGAATTTCCCGACTTGGTTCTATCAGAAAGTAACTTCTCTATTAGCTAGTCCCCCTTGCACATAATATTTACTAAGTAAAGAGGAACTAATACATAAAACCCATTCTATTTATATCAGAGAGTTTGAAGGACAAGTCTATGAGCAAATGAATTGAAGCAAGTTGCTCAAGGATGCCACACTCTGCATCATGTCCTATAATACCTACGATGTGAATGGGTACCGCTTCCAAACATCGACACATGAGAGGGAACAGCCTAATGCAACAATAATTAATAGTGGATTGGTGACTATAGGACAAGATGGGAGCGATACACCTGTTGAATACTATGGAGTAATTGAAGAAATAATTGAACTATATTTCCATGGTAACAAACCACTCAAACTTATGTTATTCAAATGTCATTGGTTCCATCCGTTTAGGGGAATCAGACGGGATACATCACTTGGGCTGGTTGAAGTTGCACATTAATCAATCCTACCAGGCAATGATCCATTTATTGTGGCTCGACAAGCCACCCAAGTATACTACATCCTGCATCCATGCAAAACTATGAGTAGTCTAGTGGATTGGTGGGTAGTACATAAGGTGCAACCATATGGTAAACTACCTACCCCTAGTGAGCAGGACTACAACATGGAGACCAACAATAGTGTTGACCTATTCTTTCAAGAAGATGGGCTACGGGGACTTTTCAAATAATAATTGGGGAAGAGGACGATCACATGGATGATATTCAAATCGATGCCGATGAGGTTGTAAACCAAGAGGACTTGGAACTACTTAATCGCTAGACATTGAAGGCAATCAAGGGGATGAGGTTGAGTCAACACCTCATGATAGTGACGATGACTTTTTAGAGGGCCCATCTGCGAAGGATCCCATTGTAGACGACTACTTCTAAGCATGATCTTGTATGTCTTCCATTTATTTGCTGCATGTTTTTAATTTTTTGTATGAGCTTACTTGATTACGTTATATTACATTTTTCTATGAGCTTACTTGATTACGCTTATATTAATTGATTTATTTTATTTCATTTCATTTCAGACACCAAAAATGAGTGGCGTCAAGAGGCAAAGATACTCTAGTTAAGGCAGACGCTTGTTTTCCACTCAAGGAGGCAGAGGGGCAGCCGCGGCCACTCAAGGAGGCAGAGGGGCAACCGCGGCCCCTCTAGGAGGCACAGGGGTAGCCGCGGCCACTCGAGGAGGCAGAGGGGCAGCCGCGGCCCCTCCAGGAGGCACAGGGGCAGCCGCAGCCACTCGACAAGGCAGAGGGGCAGCCACGGCCCCTCCAGAGGCAGAGGGCACCGCGGCCCCTCGAGGGGGAGGGGTCTACCTCTAGTAGATCAGGCTCTGTGCCCGACCCTCAGCAGGCCGATGATGTAGAGTATGAGCACCGTGAGGCGGAGGGTGAGGAAGAAGAGCACCCTGAGGCGGAGGGTGAGGAGGATGAGCACCATGAGGCACAAGAATTTTGGATGTGAGGGCTCATGAACTTGCCACTGACGACCAACCCGAGAGGAGGAGAAGACATCATCGCTCTGTATGGCGACACGTAAGTAATGTTTACACTTTCACTAATTTAGCCCACTTACTTGCATACCTAAAAAACTAATATGTGCAATGGCGAGAAGAAGGTGGGGTGAGAAATGTAGACTTCGAACGGCATAATTGGCGTGTTGATTCGATGGCACTTCCTGGCTTGGTCACCTCTGAGAGGAAGGCGGAGCTCTGCATGGACATGGTGCCACTACAAGGTCACTGAAGATCTTGCCGCCACTGAAGGAGAGGTTCCATTTGACACTGTTTGCGTGGTGGAGGAAGTTTTGGGTAAGTGGTGAATATTCAAATCTGCTTCTATGTGTTCCTATGCATGTTAGGGTTGATTTGGTCACAACTCTCGAGTCTCAATTTAGTTACTATACTAACTTACCACACGAATCCCAAATAATATGTACTTCTACATGATGCAACAGGACAGAGGAAAGCCAACAATTGAAATATATTTTCTACTTTGTTTCCCATGCAGTTCTCTTTCTCATGGAATTTACTTCAAGTAGTCTAACATGTTTAATTTACCTCTTTTGGATGTTTAGTAGCCAAGTAATAAATGTCAACTAACTTAATCATCTTATTCTTTATCAATTCCTTTTTGCTTTCATCAATTAACTTAATCATCTTATTCTTTATCAATTCTTTATTCTTGGATTGTAGTGGTGGTTTCGATGGGCTGAGGGACAGGAAGCTGATTGTATGAGAGTGCTTCGTAATTGTGTTAAGAAGCTGATCCCACAGATGTTCTACGAAGCACGCATCCAAGCGGTGATCTGTTACCACACACAAGTCCTTAGACAGCAAATTCGTAGGGCCGAGGCTTGCCGAACGCATATCACTTTGGACGAGTACATGCAGGTAACCAACTGAACAAATGATGTCCTTGATTACAATCAATTCTAGTTTATTCATATTTAACACTTGGTTAATTTAGGCAATACCTTGGTGGGCCCTTAAGTGTGAAGATGTATGGCGGCAGATTGCCCGAGAGAGGTGGTGCAACGAATGATGGTTAGAGGACTCTTGTGCTACTAGGGAGCACAGATTGTTGATGGACGGGACAGCACATCGTCAAGGCAGCTCCTCCATGGCTCGTTACAAGAAGAACCTGGTAGGTCAACATTTTCATATTGATTGTATGTTGTAGATATATATTCATTGACCGCCGTGGTTTTTTTGGGTGCAGGAAAAGAAGAAGTAGAGGCCTGTCTCCGATATGAAGGCATATTTAGAAGCTAGGAGGGTGATCAGAGGGCACCTTGTGCGACCGGTATGATGACATGAGAACTTGGTACGATTTTCGATCATTTTTTCCCGATGATTTTCGCCCCCGATGATTTTGTCCAACAGTGCATATATCGATGTCGTAAGGAGATTCATGGCCGGACTACGACGCCATGAATTCACCACTAGACGCAGTGTCAGGTTCAAGGTCGGAAAGGGAAGAAACATGGTCGTTTCTTCATGGGTGCCGAGTACATTAGCACACCGACAACCCTCTCTGAGGTCCAATCCACGAGTCTTTGCATCAACGGATGAAGTACACCTTCAAAGTCGACAATGACCATCACATGAGATTCAGATCCGATCTCGGGTTTCGAGCTTGGTAGCAATATGACAGAAATTGAGGCTAGGCAATGTTGGAGCAAATGCTCCTACTGAGTTAGTTGGAGCGTGGTAGTACAATAACAAAGTAATATGCAATATATATATATATATATATATATATATATATATATATATTCATACTTGGCTAATGTATGGCAATGTGCAAATAAATATCACGAGCACTCGGGACTAGGACTCGACTTAATGTCCCTCCGTCGGGAACCATCGCCTCACTTATCCGCTCGGTTAGTAACTACATAACGATTATTATATTGTTAGTCTCTTATGACCGCCGATTCGAAGACATTGAAATGACATGTAATGTAATTATTGGTCGCCATCGCAAATTTCTTATAATGCGATTTCTCATGAAAATGTAGGAAGCGGGATCGCTTGCTTCTACCGCTAATCAAGTCAAGATGCCGGTGCTAATGTTAATGAAGATCATGTGAATGCGTCCATCGCCGAGAGGCCACCACCAGGTGCTTGCTATTTTCATGATATACTAAAAGGATACCAATATTAGAAAATATTCACAATCAGGTGATTGCTAAAAAATGGATAAAAATGGCTACATATGTAACTAATTCTCTATATCTATATCATAAATTCTTTTGAAATGTGTCAACATATAATAATTTGTATGTACACTCCTTTCTATGAATTTGATGATAAGTGCTTGAGACATAAATGTTGATCAGTAGTTCACAATGACAAAATATTGAGAGTTGGAGTTTAACATTTTTAGCACCTGTGCTTTTCATGTTCTTAATTGATTTGCCATGTTATTAGGTTGCTCATCATGATTTAAAGGAATTTTTTTTGCTTTGTCAATAGTTTGGTTAATTATCTTTTCATGTAATATCAATTCCTAACTTTTGTTGTAAGATGGCACTAATATTAAGTTTTGCTCTATCTGCAGAACTCCCAAAATAATGCTTTTGTGCACAGAAGATTGAAGCAGGAAATTCTGTATATGCAAATGGTTATAGTGATACTTGCTTTTGTTTTATGTATATAAGACTACAAAATTACTATTTGGAACTGTCATATGTATAATGCCTTATGCTTACATTTTCGAACTTGAACTTGAATGTTGTGAGCTCGGGAACTGTTATTGTCGGTGTTTTAGAACCGATCTTACATAAAGATTGTTTGATTCGGGGGGTCTCCTAGAATAGAATCACGTAGAGAGATTGACACGGGTATTTTTATATAGGTTCAGGCCTTCTCCGGAGAGAATAACAATCCTACTCCTGTGTGTGTATGGTATTGAGTGTATTCTGAACAACCAGGAGAAAAATTAAGACTATTACAGATGATAGTACTTGTCTTCCTGATAGCCCTCGATAGCGTGTGTATACGCCTCGATTGCCCTCTCCCTTTTCCTCTCTGACCGTTGCAATTATATAGTCGTGAAGGAATAGCCGTTTTCCCCTATTTGAAGAGACGATCATCAAATCCGAAGTAGGCATACGTTTGCGATAATCATCGGTGGTAACTCTTTCATGCCTTTGGCGATTACTAGTCGAGATAATGGGGTATTGTGTGTTATTATTTCGCATAATAACGCATAGATATTTTATTTAGATTCCTTAATCAATTGGACCCACTTGCCTATAGGTTTTATTGATCATAAGGTGGTCGTAGCTGACCTGGTCGTAGAAGAACTTACGACCATAAGATAGTCGTAGCAAGACCTACGACTATGAGGTAATCGTAGAATATCTTACGATTGGGTAGTGATCCTAGAGGAGCTTACAACCATAAGGTAGTCGTAGCACGACTTACGACTATAGGGGTGGTCGTAGAAGAACTTACGACCAACTAGTAGGCTTCTCCCTTATAAAATTAAAGGGTATACCCAGGGACCATATGACGTCATATTTACTTATAATAAGAATTATAGATAAAAGATAAAATGAGGATTATTAGATCCTCATCAGTTATGATGTCTTTTGTTCGATATATATATATATATATATATATATATATATATATATATATATATATATATAGTGGAATTGTAACATCCCAATTTTCAGAGCTTTAAAAATCCTTTAAATAGTTGTAGTGAGAAAATTCACCATTTGGATTTATTTGAATTTAATTCAAAATCTTAATATTGGACTTTGAGTAACAAAAAAATTTAATATGACTAAAGTCAACATGAACCATAGTCAAAACTATTTTATTTGGATTCTATGTGCTTGGATATATTTTCTAGAATTTTCTGGAATTTTTCCAAGTTCATTTGCTATTTTCCATTGCTTATTTGGATTTCTGGTATTTTTCCTAAAAAGAAAAAGCTATTTAAATCTCCTAACAGTACTTGGGCCTAAACCCACTATCTCCCCGTCCCGGCCCAACACTGTGCAGCCCAGGAGCAATGCACGCACGCCCGCTCCGCCTGACAGGTGGTCCCCACCAGTCAGCCTCTCTCTCTCTCCACGCGCTCTGCTAATCCTCCGCCGTTGGATCGCAAATGGACGTCCCGATCTTGATGGCCGATTGGAGCGGTCCGAACGTCACATTGGTTGTGGGCCGTCCGATCTGAATTGGACGACCAGATCTCCGCCCGCGCGCGCGTGCCTCGCTCTCTCTCTGACGCGTGGGCCCGCTATGTAACATCCCAAATACCTAAACAGGTGTTTGTTTCAAATGTAATTAAATGTGTAGAAATTAAAACTTTTTCTCACATCTTAAAACCCCTGATCTCACATGTAATTCTTGTCAAAAGTGGTGGGGTTCAAAAACCTAAACCTCTTATTGACAAAAGTCAAACTCATTTTTCAATTATCACAAATGTTGTGCCAAACCTTTGGAAATATTTTTCCTTGGTCCTAGAAATGATGTGGGACCCCTATGAAAAATATCACAAGTTTTCAAACTTGTTTGGTAATTTTTGGAGGTAAAACAAACCTTTGAACAGCCTTTATGAATTTCCTGAGAAAAATGCTTTGCATAAAAACCTCTGGAAATTTTTTGTAAGGTTAATCCTAATGTAAGCAAGCTCTAGTTAAAATTTTAGAAATTTTGGAGTTAATTTGCTATCTCAAATAATTCTGCAAAGTCTCAGTTGTTAAAATTGAAATTCAAAAACTTGTACTGTTCCTTGGGCTGAGCCATTTTCCCAAATTGGGTTGCACCCAACCCACTCCCTGGCTCAGCTGACGTCTTTTCCACCTTGTGGAGGTCGTAACCATTAGATCCAGATCTAACAGCCACGACCTCCTCCTCACCAATGACCAGACCTCCTCTTTCCCCACATGAGGTCGTGGTCGTTGGATCCTATCCAATGACCACAACCTCCTTCACAACCAACTCGGCGAGGTCCTCCCTCACTCATCGAGGTCATAGCCGATGGATCGAGATCCATGACCATGACCTCCCTCGTTATCAAACGCCCAAGTCCTCCACCTCGTGAGGTCTTGTGCCGCTGGATCAAAGATCCATGACCATGACCTCCTCTTTGCATCAAGCGCATCAAACCTCCCACCCGCGTGAGGTCATAGCCGTTAGATGGAGATCTAATGGCCATGACCTCCGTTATCATCTCGTAGCCGTTGGATAAAGATCCAACCGCTATGACCTCCCCGTCTCTTCCTGTGTTGTGCGTAACAGCCCAACCTCCCTTTTGAGCTTCGAGGCGTTAGATCCGGATCTAATGACCACGACCTCCACCCTCGATTCGTTGCGTCACGATCAACATCTCATGGCCACGACCTCCTTAGTGTCGTGATTAACGTCCACGACCTCCCCTTAGTGTTATGCGCCCTTGGATGTAAATCCAATGGCCATGACCTCTCCTTTGTTGTCGCCGTTGGATCCAGATCCAATGACCCACGATTCTCCATGTGTCTTTGGTGCAATGACCAAGACCTCCCCATTTGTTGCGCGCCCTTGGATTGAAATCCAAAGGCCATGACCTCCACCTCGCGTGGGCGTATCGTCGCGATCGTTAAGACCTCCCCATCAGGTCCACGCCGTTGATTCAGATCAATGGCCAGACCTCTTATCCCTTTGGCGCGCGATCTCCTATTACATTGCTCAAGAACTGTGCGATGGAGATCCAATGGTTGTGACCTCCCCTTTTCCGCTTGCATCAGCGTGGTGGTGATCTAAAGGTCACGACCTCCCCAGTCCTGATCCAAGGGCTGTGACCTCCTCCCTTCTCACTTAAATCTCACCGCTTCTGATCTAGGGCTGTGACCTCCCCAGGTTTTAATCCAACGGATGAGATGAGGTCCTGTTTATCTCCTTGCTCTGGCCTTGCGGCGCCATGGCGATGGTCGAGGGACTTGTCAAATCCCAACGGCTCTGTGCCTGGGCGCATTAAATGCATGCCAGTGCCTTTCCGCCCTAGGCCATGCTCTAGGCCATGCCCTAGGTCTACTCTGACCTGCCCCCTTCATCTCCATTGTCTTGTCCAGGCCATGGACCGCGCCATGGGCTAAGCTCACCATGAGCTTAACCCTTGACTCACGACCTCCATATCCGGGGGTATAAAACCTCCCCATTGCCTTCATTGGCTTCTTTTCCACACCTCACTGTTTTACTCTCGGTTCTGAGGAACTCAAACCACTTTGGCCTCCTTGGCCGCCATTGAAGCAGCTTGGAGCTTCTCGGTGGCAGTGCTCCAGTGGCTTCCTCTCCCTCTCTTTGCTTCCATTTTGAGCACATCATCACCCATAGTGCTCACCCCTAACGTGATTTTATCTGGCCTCCACAGGGGCAGTTTAATTTCGAGTTGGATCTTGGCCGTGGAGCTCGTCGTCTTCACCAGCGCCGGTCCTCCTCTTCTCCAACCTTCCCGGCACCTTCAAGACCTCCAGGTAACTCCTGGTAGTCCTTTAAGAGCTGGGCACCTGCTGTATGTGGTTGCGGAGCTTTAATTTCTAGTGATGCTCTTGGCCGTGTGTTTTTGCGCCGCCCATCTCCGGCTCATCGCCGTTCAGGGCCACCCCCACCTTTGGGAATGGTCCCATTGCATGCGCAACATTATTGCGCACCTTTTGGTGTCCTTGGTCGGCGCCGGCGAGGTCCTCATCGCCGGCGGCAAGCCTTGGATTGCCTCGGTGGTTTTGTCGGACGGGGACGTCCTATGCTGTTGTCGTACAGGACCTCCCCGGGTGAATCGTGTCCGTCAAAGTCCTCCCTGTGTTGATCTCCACCGTGTAGGACCTCCCTAAGGTCCTCTTAACCTTTGTGGACCTCATCGGGTAAATCTTAACCGTCCCGACCTCCCAGTGGAGATCTGAGCCGTTTAAGACCTCCTCGAGGTCATCTTTAGCGTTTAGGACCTCCCTTTGTTAGATCTTGGCCGTTCAGGACCACCCCCAAGTGGATCTGAACCGCCCAGGACCTCTTTGTTGTTGTCTTGACCGTCAAGACCTCCTCTGATGAGATCTTGACCGTCCAGGACCTCCTCATGTGAGATCTTAGCCGCCCAGCCCTCCGGAGGTGCGAGACGTTAAGACCTCGCAGAGGACCTCCTTGAGGTCATCTCACCGCTTAGGTCCTCCCTCGGACGATCTGGACCATTAAGGTCCTCCCTTGGAAAATCTGGACCGTCCAGGACCTCCCCCGTGAGGTCTTGACGATGTAGATCTTCCTTGGGGAGATCTTGATAGTTTAGATCTTCCTTTGGAAGATCTCACCGTTGAGGACCTCCCTCGCTAGATCTGGGCCGTTCCGGTCCTCCCTCCCGTGTTGTGGTCCGTTGGATGCGACATCAACGGCCACGACCTCCCCTCTGCTTAGCGCGTGCGCGTTGCTGGGAGGACAAGGACCGTTGGATCCAAGATCCACGGCCCATGTCCTCTGGACCCTCGCGAGCGCGTGTGCGCATCATCAGCTGGGAGGTCTTGAGCCGTTAGATTCAAGATCTATGGCTCATGTCCTCCCCTGCCTTTGTGGTTTTAAGAAATTCCAGAGAACACTTATTTTATGCACTGAAAAAGGTATGAACTTTGAAATTGCATAACTAATTCAATTTAAATCCAAATAGGGAGATTCAAATTTCTGTAGCTCTGGTTTGGACTGGGCTCTAATCTAAAAATAGTTATGGGCTCAGTTCAGCTCCAGAACATGCATTTGCAAATAGTTTTCAAAACTAACTTTAAATGTTGCAATAAAAATTCAAATTAACTTGTAAAATGCATAAGTAATTCTCTAGAGCTCCTTTTTGAGTGAATCCAACTTTGTTGGCTTCCTCTGTTAGTAAACTAAATTTTAGAATAAGATTTAGACTTGTCACTGTTTTCAAAAAGCTTACTTGTGCATTTTAATTTTGTTCCAGTTCTTGTTTTTGAAAAAGTATAGAAAATGCATAATAGCTCCAAATGAGATGAACTCAATTGTGTTATTCATCTCATGAGGTGCTGGTTTTACAGTAAAAATCTCAGTATCACCACCTTTCCAGAAAATGTTGCCAAATAATTAAATTAGTGAATAGTGGCATTTTGGTATTTTTAGGGTTGAGCAGAATTGTTTTGCTCATATCTTTTGCATTGAGAATCCAAATCCATTGGTTCTTGTTGCTAAATTCCCTAAAAATCATCCTCTTGCTTCTGTAGAAATTTCAGAGCATTTGGAGTTTGTTTGCTGTGCTGTCCTTGTGGTTTTCGTCGTTCTTATCGATTCTTTTCGCCTTTTCGATTAGGTGCCGACGAGTGGGTTGATCCCGTGAGTGTTTCTCTGCAGCATAGTGACCAGCCACAGCAAGGCAAGCAGTTTTATCATATTCCATTATTGTCCCATTACTTTAAAGCTTAATATTTTGTTTCACTTATATGTATGCATGCTACTTTGTGTTAAAATGTCGTTAGTAATCCTATAGATGCATATTCTGTAGGTAAATGTTCATTCTCTACTACTAAGCCTAGGACTATCTTGCTGCGATTTAGAGTTCGATGGATGGACTCTTATCGCTTAGTAGTTTACGTTGATAATGCTTAGAAATGCTTAGATAACGGTAGAAATGGGCGGTTGTCGACATTATATCGATGACCTTGATCACACTAAAATTTTTATTCCATTTTGTCCATCTTGTGTTTTGTTACTTTGTAAACAAATAAAACAAAAATGAAAACAAAACTGTATTGACTTGGGCACAATGGATGTTGGTGTGATATGTTGGGTGTGAATGGAATGGTGCCCAGGTCCCCAAGGACCGAGTTACTTGTGTCACTAAGCCAAGCGCTTATGCGTGCTAACCACACGAGGGGGATATGGGACCTCTCTTGGCTAAGTACTTTGGGAGGTGTTAGTTATGGGTCGCTGCTGATGAAACCCTTTTTATAAGAGGAAGAGCTCCCTGATCGCAGTTGCTTCGGCTGGGCCGGAGTCTCCTACTCTTTGGTGTGTGCGGCTCTTAACTAGCATCATTCATTGGAAATGCCTCGTAGGACTTAGCCGTGCCGGCATACCAAAGGAAGTGTGCTAAATCATGTGGCGAAAAGGCGATGCAGGCGTGTGGGTACATTGGTACACCCCTGCAGGGTTAAAAGTATTTGAATAGCCTCGTCCTAGGTTATGGACATGCTTGGTAAGGTCGTGCAAGAACTAGACTACAACATTTAATTAAAACTTGATGGGTTGGTATGAATGGATGTTCATGCTATTGTGGTGGCTATTGGGTTAGTCACTTCGGGATTGTTGTTGTCTATTGTTATTATGTTACTTGTCTCGTTGTTTTTGCAAATGTAAAATGAATTGCAAAATTGCTTTGGAATCTATTTAAATATTGCAAATGAAATCTTGCTTTATGCTAAAATAAGTCCAAAGCCTCATCCACTTAATAAAGTGGCATGTAGTTAAACTATAGTTCTATTATATTACACGTCGGTCTTGCAGTACATTTTGTACTCATTTGCTTTGCTTAATAACTTTGTTGCAGAGAAAGAAGGTGAGCCCCAAGGGCTTCACTCTTGTGAGATGTGCCGGGTTTGACGACTAGCTTGGCGGTCCAGTTGGTTGCCTTGTGGGTAAAGGCACACTAATTGGCTTTTGTTTATGGCCATCTTATGGCACTTTTGCTTCATTGTTTATTTAGTTTTTATGGGTTATCTTGGCGGTTGGCCTCTCCTTTTGTAATAACTCTCTCTATATTATGTATGTCTTTAATTCTAGTCCGTGCTTGGTTCTATGTCTTGTATGAACTTGATGCATGATTTTGTATGGGGTGTGTATCTTGCATTTAAGGAAGTATACATATCTCAAGACACGGGTTATTTCGTTTGTAATGCTAGGGTCAATGGATGACTAAGTATTACAAGCCTAATAAACGGGGTCCTCACACTTCTGAGGTCATAAATCGTGACCGGTCTCCTTCCTCATGTGACTCATAGCCGTGTCCGCCATTGTTGCCTTCTAGAAGCTCCGCCCGCGTTCGTTTCTGCTAACTAAAATCCCCGGATTTCCTCGCCAAACTCAATCCTTATCTCTCCCGCACCGACTCCGTTTGAATTTGAAATTCAAACTCGCCTCTATCCCGTTTTCCCTGCGAGCTCTTTTCGGGCGGTTTGATCTCCTCCGCCGGCACGTCCCCTCGAGCCCGCCCCGCGCCTATAAGTATGACCCCGACGATCGCCGCAGCCCCCTTTCCAAAACCCCTCGCTCAATTCCACCCGAGAACCTCCGCATCGCCGCCAATTCGAGCTTTAAGGTTTTCTCGCCGCCGGTGGGATTTCTTCGATTACGCCACTGCTGTCACCGCCGCGTCATCGTGGAGCATGCCATCGAGATCGCCATCACCTCCTCTACCTCCCGGACCCTTCCCCGACGCCAATACCTCGCTAGAGCGCCCGTCCGACAAGACCCGAGCCTCGCCGCAGCTTGAACCTCGCCGCCGGCCACCACAGTCATCCTCGACCACCCGGACCTGCACCCTGAGGTTCGCAATAACCTTAGCTACACGCCTGTACCACCCATTCCCGGCGACGAGCCGCCGTTCACCGGTGACCATTGGGTCCAGTGCCGCCGCCGCCGCCGTTGTTGTCCTCGCCGACGTGGACGCCAGGTCACCTGCCACATCAGCGCCGTGCGTACATGTCATCCCTGGTGGCGCCGCGTTAGCGCCACGCGCGCGCGGGTGCGCCACCTCAGCCCCGACTCAGATCCAAAGGCTCGGTGGACTTGGTCCACCGTCGGCCGTGTCACTGACATGTGGGCCCCACACGTCAGGTTTTTCATTTTATTTATCTTTTCCAGAAATTCCTTCGCTGACACCAGCATTGCGGAATAATCTGGGTTTTTCTTTTAAGAAATAATTCGAAAATACAATAAATCCAAATTCTAGGGTTTTTCTTTAGATTCAAACTTCCAAACCTCATAACTTTTGCATCCTAACTCCAAATCAGCCCATTCAAATTTCTAAATTCGTCTAAAATCAAGATCTACCTAATGGAGATATTTTTTTTTGAGTTGTTTTGCCTCTGTTATTTATTTATTTTGTTTTGTGCTTCGTTTTGCGAGTAGACTTGATTATTTGTTGGAAGAGTTGAAGAAGAAGGAGCTTTCCAAGACCAGGACCAGCACCATAACCTATTCCAAGGCAAGCTATACCCTTGACCATTTTGCTTCCCAGTTTGATAAAAGTATTTTAATTCAAATTACTGCATCTTAATTCAAGTATTTATTTAAATGTTTTGGGTGTAGTAGTTAATTCCAAATTGTTATGCCTTCCTTGTGTAATTGCTATGCCTTGATCCTTTATCACCCTAGTTGATATTTAGTTCATAAATATTGTAGCACCAACGTGGGTTGGTTAGTACGAGTAGATTGCTTAGCCATGCCACGAATCACTTATTCATGTGAGACTGCAATTGTTAATCTGACTAAGTGAATATGCAATCTTGTAATAATCTGTGTGTACTATGTGTCTTTGTGGCATGTGTTGGACTTAAATCAACCGAGTGGTAAAAAGGATTTGGACTGAGGCAAGGGGGTGGATACTGTGTGATATGGTGGAGCTGTGTGCATGGGCTTTATAAGATGTGTGCTATTTTTGGTGGAGCTGTGTGCATGGGCTTTATAAGCTGTGTGCATAGGAATTTGTAGTTAGCATGTGGTAGTCTTGCCTTGGTCAATTAAGGACCTCACCATGTGCGCCATTGAACTGAGCCCCATCTGTATGACCACATGCCTGTTATGGGACGGGCCTAGCATAGTAAGATGAATTTCCGAAATGCTTTGTTATGATTAGTGCTAGCTACACTAGTTATATCTTGTGGGTAAAGTGTACAAACTCTGCAGAGTGTAATTTAATCTATTTGAATAGCCGCGTCCGCGGTTATGGACAATGCTCGGGGATTTCACACTAGGGGTAGATCTTCATAAAACTGTGTGGGAAGGGAGCTGTGTGATCTAAATCATATAGCTATGTGAATAACCTATTTAGGCTGTGTGTGTCTTTGTGAAATAAATTGTTAAAATTATTGTTATCTATTTGTTTTACTTGTTTTCAATCTATTAATAGTATTCAATTGCAAATATCGCATTTCTACAAAAGAACCACAGAATGCCTTTCCCTTGTAAAATGCCAGCATGTATATATTGCATTTCTGTGGTGTGGCTTGCGAGTACGGTGTGTACTCACACTTGTTTTGACGAATCATGCAGAAGAGGAGGAGTCTTCACCAGCTTTCGAGGACGAGTTTATCGAAGGTGCCTGATCGCGAGGTCTTGATCGATCGGTTACACTGTGGTGAATCGATGGGGTGCCACTCTTGCTTTTGTTTCCGCTGCTTTAATTCTCTGTTAGCCCTGCGTGGCTTAAATAAATGTAAACTCGACCGTAAGGTCAAACTACTATTTATTAATCAAATTATCATTTATGCTTTTATTCGCTTGTATGGATCGAGATCCACCTTTGTTGACATTGTGTGCACTAGCGTGATCCTGGACTAGTGCATTAAACACAGAGGGTCCTGAAGTGTAATTTTGGGTCCCGACAGAGGTGGTATCAGAGCCATACTGACTGTAGGTCTAGGCCTTAGTTAGATCGGCCGCTTAAATGTCCAAAATTATTTTCTAAAAGAAACTTAACCTGCAAGACTAAATGAATTGCTTAACTCCTCTCATATCTCTCTCGACTCATCTGTTGCTATAATCTCTCCTCTTTCCACTGTTTTTAACTTGGTTCTTACCCCTTGTCTACCTGGACAGATGCCGTACCTTCAGACCTTCGGAGATCGCAACAGAGGACTTGCCGCAGAGCTATGGAAGCTGCTGCAGACACTTGGAGGCTTTGACTGCCCAATGTACCACGGCAGCGAGTACATAGTCAACGGACGAGATCGTGGTATGGTCTGTCGCCTGACGGTCTACGCTCGGAGGAACACCAGAGGTAGCCAGCCTTTGGACATCTCAGTCCAGAGGATCACCTTCACGCAGGGAATCCAGGAGTCATCACGCCTAGCCATGCTCCGAGTCTGCCACATCTACGCGGGTGAACTGCAGAACACCGTCTTCCGCTACCATCCCGAGCGCCCGGGGAGCTATCTGCGGCGCTTTTCATCTGACGGGAAGGCAATGCCACAAAGTGGTGCATCTTACATTCCACGGTTTGCTCAGAGGAGTCTCAGAGGATTGTAATGACAATCAGAAGGGGGGGGGGTTGAATGATTACAGCGAATTGACCCCCAAATTCTAACTTCTTCTTGTTATCAAGAATTCCAGCAACTTCTCTATTGACTTGAAAAACTTCACAACCGAGACCTCCTCAGATGCATAGGAAGAACATCAAATCAAGAATCAAAGTAGAACGAAACTGAACTTTATATATCAAACTTGATTTGTGTCTACAGAGAGCTTAGCAAGCACCACTCAAAACCCTAATTCAAGGGACCTTACAACCGTAGCATAAACAACAAGAAAGCTACAGCCAAAACCCAGCAAAAGCACGTAACCCTCAAAAAAATCCCCCTCCAGGCCGTACCCTACTGCCTTCTCTTATAGCCTAGAGTTCTATCCATGTCCAACACGACACCAATACTGATTCTAACTCAAACCAACCAGATTTGGAACTCCTTCCAAATCTGTCTTTCAATTCTCTCACGTCGTAAGCCTCTAGGACACCACCTCCGTAGCTTAAACGTGATCCCTTTGATCTCCACGTGCTCGGCGTGATCCAAATCACCTCTTGACATCCACGACTTCCAAGACCTCGATTCCTCATCCTAGTCCGAGTCAATCCGTCACCGATTGTGATTAGTCCTCACGTCTCAACTTTGCACATGCAAAGATCAAAGAAACCCCAAATCTTGGCACAAGTTCTCCAACTTGACCATCCATTAGCTCACTCACACCCATAAACACTATCATGCATCATGCAACAAGATATAGCTTACGAATTCAACAAACCGCATGATCAATTCCCGAGCAGCATGACTTTCCAGAGTACAATCGGTACTACCGCCATTGTAGGTCCGGTACTACCGCACACGCGGTCGTACCGCTCCAAACACACCGGTACTACCGATTCTCAAGAACTTCAAAAACTTCCAAAAACATCGCTTCTGGAAAAACCATGCCGCAACCCTGCGGTCATACCGTTATGCGGTACTACCGCCGTTCAAGCTACGGAAATACCGCTCACCAGTCGTTCCGCTCCAAGACTCCAGACCATCCGATTTTCATTTAACTGTTCATGTCAGAGATTCTCTCTTTCTGAAAAACCAAGTGCGGTACTACCGCCAGGCATGACGCGGTCATACCGCTCAGCAAGAAATGCAATGTCCAAGAAAAACAAGTGTTCTGGTTTTTCCATACCGCCAAACACACAACGGTATTACCTATATGCGGTACTACAAGAAAATCAAATGGTACTACCGCACCACTTAAAAGAGCAAGCGGTGTATGTCGGAACCTCTTTCTCAAAGGAAAACAAAAGCGGTACTACCGTTATTAAAACAACGGTACTATCAAATTTAGGTACTACCGCCATTCAACTTCTGCAGTACTACCGTTCGAGTAAGTTCGCAAAGTCCTCGAGCAGCGTCCTTTGCCACGTGGGCGCTCCGGATCCATGGGCGTCGGACCATGGGTCTCGGCCGTTAGATTTAGAAGCATCAGAGAAGGTCCGAACGACCCACTTGATGTCATCCGTTAGATTTCAATCCAACGGTTCAAAGTCTTTGAGCGATTCGTGGTCCGAACGTTACAACTCAATATCACCGTTAGATCAAGATCTAACGAACCGAGCAAAACGCATCGAGAGGAAAAAGACTTGCGGTACTACTGGCTGTACATCCGCGGTCATACCGCAATCCGTAGTTCCGCACAATACAAGCGGTACTACCGATAATCGACAAAAGGCGATTTTTCGACGAAATTCAACAGAGCTCAAATGCAAGTCGACAAAAGCGATCAAAAGCATGTTCCAGAGACAATGTATTGAACTTTAAGCATCAAGACTAAGTCTTCATTATTGGCAATGTATTCATCATCAAATATCATGACCAAAAACCTCTTGGTCTTACAATCTCCCCCTTGATGAATACATTGACAACACAAACAGTTTCAAAAGAGCATGAGAGAGACAGAAGTGTCAAAATTCCAAAAACTGTTCAAAAGAACCAAGCAACAGATTTCTCCCCCTTTTTCAATTTAAAAAAAATTGCATATTCAGATTTCTCCCCCTTTGGCAATGTGATCATCAAGAGCTTCAAATTTCGAAAAGAGAGGAGCCAAAAAGTCCAGAAGCTTTAAGTAAATCAGTTTTATGGATTAATCAAGCCAATTAGGTGAGTAGAGCTAACAAGATCATATAAATGCATATACCACATAGCAATATCCAGACAAGTATTTCAAAGTGGTAAATCAATTTAGATTCATGACAAGCATTTACAATGACTAAAAAGATTATAATATCACAAATAGAAGTCATCAAAAGTGAAAGCCCTTGATGAGATAAACTTTAAAAAGCTGGATGAGCTACGGCCTCATGAATCATCCTTTTGCTTCACTTTCAATTTTTTATGTGCATGTGGCATGCTTGGAGCATACATCTTTTCCAGGTGGCATGCTTGAAGCATACTTCTTTTGATGAAGCACTTTTTGTGCATTTTTCTGTTTTTATTATATTTCAAAAATACATAGCTAGGTATGGCATGCTTGAAGCACACTTCTTGTCATTTGAGCACTGATATGTACTTCTCCTTTTTCTTTTTGATACCCACTATGCATGGCATGCTTGAAGCACACTTCTTGTCATTTGAGCTTTGTTATGTACTTCTCCTTTTTCTTTTTGATACCTGACTATGCATGGCATGCTTGAAGCACACTTCTTTTCATATTCTTTTCTCAACCCTTTTATCTTTTAAAACATGCTAAATTGAGTGAGCAATACAGGACTGAAAAGAAGGACCTTTTTGCTTCAAATCCAAGACTTAAAATAGGACTCACAAATCAGCTTATCCTTTTTAATAAACAACACAAAGTGATTCCAATAATCAAACTAGTCAAAGATTTCAGCTATGTCATGCTTTAGTTATTTATGTAGCAAGTTTATTAAACCAGTCCAGATGAAGACTACACAGCACATGAATAAATATGATAAAGCTAGCTCTATTTATTTCAATGGCTTGGACTAAAAGAAACATCAAAGCTTCGAAATTTTGACCAAGACTCCCCTCAAAATAAGCCCATAGGATGAACAACACCCAATTCACTCCTCGAGACGAACAAATCGAGAAGTATCAAGTGGCTTAGTGAAAATATCGACAATTTGAAAATCGGTTTCAACAAAGTGGAGAACAATATCTCCTTTTTCAACATGATCTCTCGAGAAAATGAAATCGATATCAATGTGTTTGGTTCTAGAATGTTGCCTTTGGATTTTTAGCAATGTGAATAGCACTAGTGTTGTCACAATAAAGAGGAGCGATGCCCAAATCTAAACCAAAATCTTTGAGAGTAGCGTAAATCCAAAGAACTTGAGAGCAACTAGCGGAAGATGACAACATACTCGACTTCACGGTTGATTGAGCAACGAAGATTGTTTTCGAGAGGACCAAGACACTAAAGAAGTGCCTAAAAAGTGACAAGTGCGGATGTGCTTTTTCTATCAATCCTACACCCATAAAATCACTATCGGAGTATGCACTTAAAGTAAGACAGGATGAAGATGAATAGAAAAGACCAAATTCTAAGGTTGATTGGAGATACACGAGAATTCTTTTCACAACTTGTCGATGAGATGCACGAGGTGATGCTTGAAATCGAGCACATAAGCATACTGACAAAGTGTATATCCGGCCTTGAAGCGATCAAATAGAGTAGAGATCCAATCATACTCACTGTAATCTTTTTGATCCTTTGCTTCACCTTCTTCATCGAGGTCAAAACGGATGTAGACCCCATTGGTGTAGAGATTGGTTTGCATGTTGCCATGTCAAAGCGTCTAAGCAAGTCTTTTGTATATTTGGTTTGATGAATGAAATTGCCTTGCTTGGTCATTTTACTTGCAATCCTAAGAAGTAAGTTAGCTCCCCATCATACTCATCTCAAACTCCTGCTCATAGTATCTGAAAACTTGGAAACCAAAGCATGAGAGGAGCCCCAAAGATGATATCATCCACATAAATCTGAATAAGTAATAGATCATTGCCATGTTTCAAAGTGAAAAGAGTTTTGTCTACCTTGCCCATTTGAAAATCATTTTTAGCAAACGACTTAAGTCTCTCATACCAAGCCCGAGGAGCTTGCTTCAAACCATACAAGGCTTTTGAGAGTTTGTAGACATGATTAGGAAACTTAGGATTTTCAAAACCGGTGGTTGCTTAACATAAACTTCTTCCTCAATGTAGTCATTTAGAAAAGCACTTTTAACATCCATTTGAAACAATTTGAATCCTTTAGATGCAGCAAAGGCTAAAAGAATTCTAATTGCTTCAAGTCTGGCTACAGGGGCAAAAGTTTCACCAAAATCTAGACCCTCCATCTGTGAAAATCCTTGAGCAACAAATCTAGCCTTATTTCTCACAACAACACCATCCTCACTTTGTTTATTTTTAAAAACCCATTTAGTTCCAATTACATTATGTCCATGAAGAGGTTCAACTAAGGTCCAGACTTTGTTTCGCTCAAAGTTTTCTAATTCTTCATGCATGGCATTGATCCAAGACTCATCAGATAAAGCGTGACTTACATCATTAGGCTCAAAAGAGGCAACAAAAGCAGAATAAGCATGTGAGTCAGGAGAAGTAAACTTAGAACGTGTTACCCTTTCATGAATGTCACCAATCATCAGTTCTGGAGGATGAACTCGCTGTATCCTCAAAGGTGCCGAAGGTTCTGAATTTGCTTCGCCATTTTGAACAACTTCAGTGGTTGTTATATCACTTGATGATGGCGCCACAGGAGGTGTATGATCAGCACTTGATGTCATGCGAGAAATATTATTACCAATATCAAAACCATCTTCTTCATCAAGAAATATGCTTTCAGACTCCCCCTGAACTTGTATACCTGAAATGTCAGTTCTAGAACAGGGACTGACCTCATCGAAGGTAACCTCACAAGTCTCAATAATTTTGTTTGTTTCAAGATTAAGCACTCGATAGCCACGAGAATGAAGGGGATATCCAAGTAAAATACCATCACTTGATCTAGATTCAAATTTGTCCAGATTACCATGCTTAAGAATAAAACATTTGCAACCAAAAACTCTGAAGTGAGAGACACTAGGCCTTTTGCCAAATCTCAGCTCATAAGAAGTCTTGTGCAAAGAGGCTCTCAAAATACTCTGTTTGAGACATGACAAGCGATTGAGATTGCCTCTGCCCAATACTTCCTAGGAGTGGCATGTTCATCAAGCATGGTCCTTGCCATCTCAACCAAGGTTCTATTTTTCCTCTCAACTACACCATTCTGTTGAGGAACACGTGGAGAGGAAAATTGATGTTCCAAACCTTGTTCAGAGCAAAAGGAAGCAAATAGTGAATTCTTAAACTCAGTACCATTATCACTCCTTATAACTTTTACAGCACCATTCAATTCATTATTTAGTCTGAGAAATAAATCTTTGAAATGACCAAACGCTTCATCCTTAGACACCATGAAGTACACCCAAGAGTACCTAGAGTAATCATCAACAATCACAAGAATATACCACTTACCACCAACGGATTGAACTCTTGAGGGACCTCGGTGTCCATATGCAACAATTGTCCGGGGCCATCTGTGATAATTCTTGAAATAGGAAAATGAGGAGCGACAACCATCTTACAGGTGTCGACGGGGAGAACAAACCAAATCTTTTTCACCTTTCAATTTGGCAGACCCCTAATGAGATCGGTTCCACTAATTGAACAAGATGATCAAAACCAATATGTCCTAATCTCGATGCCAAAAGAAAAGATCACTAGATTGAAGCTACCAAACATCTAACATTAGGTGAAAAAGAATGATTGAAATCAGCTTTAAAAACTTTCCCTAGGCTAGAGATGTTAAAAACAAGATCACCGAAGCATCTAAAACCCTACAAGCATGTTTCTTAAAGCTTACCTCAAGATTTTCTTCAATCAATTTTGAAGCAGAAGCGATTGTACTTCAATTTACTTACCAAGGCAACATCTTTAAGAATGAACTTGTCATTTACGCGCACAGTACCTTTTGCCATCACAATTCCAGTTGAAGCATCCCCAAAAGTAATCAATTCATCATTGGATGCCTTAGTGAGGGAGGAGAACCACTTTGAATCACCTGTCATGTGTCTTGAACATCCTGAATCAACTAGCCAAATGTTCCCCTTCCTCAACTGTTGTACCTACATTAAGCAAGTATCGATCTCACAATATTGGGGTTAGAAAGACATGATTTAGGGACCCAATACTGTGACACACGACGAGTAGGAGCAACAAAAGCATTTCTGTTTTGAGTATACCATTGGTCAGATCGTGCAGAAACTCCTAATCCTGCAGCCGTTTGTTTAGTGGAAACATAAGGAGCTTGAAAAACTTTTCTTAGCTTATCTCTCTTTTCTTTCTTGGCTTTTCGAAAACAGAACTGAACTAAATGACCTTCTTTACCACAGTAAGTGCACTGATACTTTTCTTGATAAGAAATCTCAGTTTTTCTCTTCACAGTGCTTACTTTGGTAATAGGATCCTTTGCAAAACCAGCAGATTTAAACACAACATGTTTAGGTTCAGATTCAATTTCGAATTTTCCAGGTTCTAGAAGCTTAAGAACTTTGGGAGGGTGATTCTTGGCATGAACAGCAGAATTAAAACCTAGACCTTGTTTTTTAGAACTCACTCTTGATCTGTCTAGAATCATGTTCAGATTTTTCTTGCCAAAAGAGAACCTCTCCAAAGTGTCTTTAAGATATTCATTCTCTTTAGCCAATTCAGGACAAGTTGTGCACTTAATAGAACTATTCAAGATTTTCTTAGAAGCAACAGACTGAGCCATCTTTTCTTTTTCAGCAAACTCACTTAATTGTCTAGTCAAAGCATTAATTTCAATTGTGAGTTTAGGACAATTTGTGCAAGAAAGTGTCTCATGGTAAAGCATTTGTTGTATAGAATCCTGAGATGTCTTTAATCTAGCTTCTAGCAGTTCACAAGTTGAACAAGACTTATTTTGCACATTCACAGTACTTGTCTCTAAACAAATTGAGCTAGACTTCAGTTTTTCAATTTCAGCATGTGCAAGTATCAGTTTATCATCACATGAATCATGAGCAAGTTTCAGTTTTTCAAATTCAGCATGTAATGATCTAGCAACTTCCAATTCAGAATGCAGTACTTGACATGATTCACATGATTCATCATCAGGAATAGCAGCCTTAAGTCTATCAATTTCAGAATTCAAGCTATCAACAACAAGGTCATGTTTCTTTGCTTTCTTTTTGTATTTTTTAAGCTCATTTGTCAATTTCAGCACAGCACGAGATAAATCAGCATAAGAAGGCTTTACCTCATCGGGATCACTGTAGAGGTCATCATCATCATTAATTTCTTCACTACTTGCCATAAAGCACATCCCTGTGAAATCAGCCTCTTTTGCTTTCTTGTGGTCATCCTCGTTGTCGCTGTCTGAATCAACATCACTTAGCCCAATCTCCTCAAGAGTGAAAGCACCTTGTTGTGATTTTTACGATAATTTTGCTTTTTGCTTGAATCAAATTTGAATTTTGAGCGCCGAATCGGTGCTTTGTCCTCCTTGGCTTCTTTTCCTCTCGACTTGGGACAATTTACTCTTATGTGGTTTGGCTCACCACATTCAAAGCATCTGATTGGACCTCCTCTTCTCCTTGCTCGACATTATTGATTGCTTTAGTCACCCTATTTGAGAAGAGTACAAGCTGTTCTTCTGAGATCTCCTCCAATTGTTCATCTGAAATAGCACTCAAGGAGAAACTAGAATAACTTGGTGAACTGTCAGTTTGGTTAGTCACTAAACCCAAAGAATTTGACTTATTTATTCTGGCCAAAATATCAATCTCATGAGTTTTCATCTTGGAATAAAGATCATTTAATGTGAGTGTTTCCGTATTAGAGTGATTGATAGTAGTGACTAGGACCTCCCAAACAGACATATCCATAGCATTCAAAATTTGTCGAGCATTGTCAGAATCAGAATATATAAAATCAACTGATTGCAAATCACTAACAATTTTATTGAAGCGATCAAAAAGAGCATCTACGGATTCACCCGGTTTCATCTCAAATTTAGAGTACTCCTTTTTAAATTGGTTTTGACGAACACCTTTAACAGATTTTGAACCTTCATGATAATCAGCAAGTGTTGTCCAAATTTTGTTAGCAGATTTAATATTAGCAATTCTAACAAACTCGTTTCTACTCAAGCCTTGCAACAAAATATTTCTAGCCTTAGCATTAGCTTCAACATCATGATATTATTGTTGGTAATCACAAAGAGCACCTCATAAGGATTTTCAACTTTTTGGCAGATGACATTACCTTGTGCTTGCAAAAAGACCTCCATGCGTGTCTTCCAATAGACATAGTCCGATCCATCAAAATATGGTGGCTTACCTGAGAATCGATCTCGGTCTAATGCCATTGCAACCTTGCTCTGATACCACTTGTAGGATCGTAATGACAATCAGAAGGGGGGGTTGAATGATTGCAGCGAATTGACCCCCAAATTCTAACTTCTTCTTGTTATCAAGAATTCCAGCAACTTCTCTATTGACTTGAAAAACTTCTGGCCGAGACCTCCTCGGATGCAGGAAGAACATCAAATCAAGAATCAAAGTAGAATGAAACCGAACTTTATATATCAAACTTGATTTGTGTCTCTCAGAGAGCTTAGCAAGCACCACTCAAAACCCTAATTCAAGGGACCTTACAACCGTAGCATAAACAACAAGAAAGCTACGGCCAAAACCCAAGAAAAGCACGTAACCCTCAAAAAATCCCCTCCGGGCCGTACCCTCGCCTTCTCTTATAGCCTAGAGTTCTATCCATGTCCAACACGACACCAATACGGATTCTAACTCAAACCAACCAGATTTGGAACTCCTTCCAAATCTGTCTTTCAAATTCTCTCACGTCGTAAGCCTCTAGGACACCACCTCCGTAGCTAGCTTAGCGTGATCCCTTTGATCTCCACGTGCTCGGCGTGATCCAAATCACCTCTTGACATCCACGACTTCCAAGACCTCGATTCCTCATCCTAGTTGAAAAGCATCTAGGCCCCTAAAAACAAAAATGGTTTTGGTAATTAATGATAATATGTGAATATGGGATTAACGTGTTTATGAAGAATGTGCAAGGTTTAATCGCATTGATGAACATGTTAAAGAAAAGATGCACGCTAAAGGATATTATGGAGATCTACAAGGTTTAAAGACAAGGTATAAATAGTCTAGGATCCTTTTGTGTTTTACGGTCTTAGGCGAATTGGTTGATAGACCGGATTATAGGTTAAATGCCGTACTATTAAGAGGATCACGACTAGTAGCTTGATAGCTTGCTCTTGTGCCATATGGATCAATTTAGGATCATGCATGCATTCAATTAAACTTAAAATTGAATTGGCAAAACAAATGTGCTTTATTTGTAAAATCGGATGAACCGCGAGTTTCATCGAGGTTGAACCGCATTGCGGTTGTCTGCGGCGCCGTCTGTGTACTACCGCACTCGGACATTCGAAATTTATTTGGCGGTAGTATAAAAACAGAACAAGTGTATTTTCGCCGAAACCTCTCTGGAAAAAGCGGTCGTTTCGATTTTGAATCGGATGAACCGCACTACGGTTGTTCGAAAGTTATCTTCGGTTGTAAAATTCGAACACATGCATTTTCATCGAGCGAAACCACGATATCGGATGTTAGGAGGTTTCTTTGCCGGTTGTACCGATTATCTTTTAACGGCTATATCGATGCATTAAATGCGGTGAAAATAGCCGTTACTATTTCTATTTCGAGAATCGGATGTCTGGGAGGTTTGCCGGTTGTGCCGACCGATTTGGAATTGGGGAACTGCTCTAGCGGTTGGATTGGTTGGTGGAGGCTATAAATACCTCCCCAACGCCCAAGGAGATGTTACCTGACTCATTAATCATTCATAGACCCTTGGAAGCTTTGAGCATTCATTCTACTCCCCAATTCTCTTGCATTCATTGAGAGGAGTTCAAGTGCATTCATTCTAGTTGATCCTTGTTGCACTTGAGTAACGTCAAGCGAAGATCCGTGATTTATTACTCTTGAAGTGTTGCCGCACTTCTAGACGGCTTGGCGGAGAGCACGGTGATCTCTTCAAGAAGATTGTGAAGAGGCCGGTGCAAGCTTGTGAGTGGTTGGGTGTTCACCATCTCGGGCGGAGGAAGAACAACCTTAGCGATCGAGGGAAGGCTTAATCCGTGGAGCCGGCTTGAGATGTCAAGCTTCCTCAACGTGGACTAGTGAAGACCGGCAAGTCTTCGATACCACGGGAAAAACATCTTTGCGTCTTTGTGGTTACTTCTAGTCTTTACACTTCCGCATTTATATTTCTAGCTTGTTTATTGTGATTAAATTGCTTTGCTAGAAAGTATAACTTGTTTAGACCTAGTCATTTACTTGATAGTATTGCTAAATTGTTAAAAAGTTTAAAAACCTCCTATTCACCCCCCTCTAGTCGGTTATCCTTGATCCTACAAGTGGTATCAGAGCTTGGTCTCTCCGTTGTTGGACTTAACCGTCTAGGAGAGCAAGGATGGCTAGTGAGGGAATGGCTTTAGGAAGGGCTCCACTCTTTGATGGCACAAATTATGCTTATTGGAAAATTAGAATGTCAATCTTTTTAAAGGCCATGAGTCCAAGCATTTGGAAAATCGTAAATGATGGTTACACTATGCCTCTTAATCCACTTGAACCCACGGATCAAGACACGCGTAACTCTCATTTAGATGCCCAAGCTATGAATGCTCTCTTTGGCGCTTTGAACGCGGATGAGTTCAATAGAGTGAGCAATTTGGAAACCGCTCATGCTATTTGGACAACTCTCTCGGAAATCCATGAGGGTACATCCACGGTCAAAGAAGCCAAATTGCATAGGCTTCGGATTAAATATGAGACATTCATAATGTTGCCTCATGAAAACATCAATGAGATGTATTCAAGACTAAACAACATTGTGAATGAGCTCAAAGGCCTTGGAACTAACCTTTCCGATGTTGATATTGTGCGCAAGATACTTAGGGCTCTTAGGACAAGTACGAGACCTTGGTGACACTTTTCATCAACTCTCCCGAGTTGCCAAGGATGACACCAACGGGCCTTTTGGGCAATCTCATCACAAATGAGTTGTTCAAGAAGGACAAAGAAGAGCTCTTGGAGACATCCTCTTCAAAGAAGAAGATTACCGCTTTCAAGGCTAAAGCGGAATCAAGTGGTGATGAGGATGAAGAAGAAGATTCCGATGAGGAGTATGCACTCCTTGTAAGAAAAATGAAGAAGTTCATGAAGAAACGCCCCAATAGAAGCTACAACTTTGACAAATACAAGAAGGGACAATATTCAAGTGACAAGAAGCATTATAGCAACATTGATTGCTATAATTGTGATGAAAAGGGCATATCTCATCTCGTTGCCCGCAAAGAAGGATGACAAGGACAAGTCATTCAAGAAGAAAGAATATAATGGCAAGAAGAAGCTTTTCAAGAAGCTTCACAAGGATGGCAAGGATGAAGCTCACATTGGAGAGTGGGATTCAAATGATGAATCAAGCGACTCAGACTCGATGAGGATGAGTCCCCAAGAAGAAGGGACTAGTTGGCATTGCTATCAAAGAAACTCCTTCGCTATTCTCCACTCCTACATGCCTCATGGCAAAAGGAGATAAGGTAAAATCCATTGATAGTGATGAACCAATTTATGAAGAATTAATGGATATGCTTGATGAATTAAATGAATTTAATGGAAAAGAGAAATCAAAATTTAAAGTCTTGAAGAAAGAATATCTCTCTCTAAAAGACTCTTTTGAGGAGCTAAAGAAAGCTCATGATTCTCTTATCTTAAAGAATATTGAAAAATCTCATTCACATGTTGGAATTACTTGTGATTTAATGAGCGAGATGCCTAGAATAGACATTGCTTTAAATAAAAATCCATGTCTAGCATTTCTACTTCATGTGATGATTTACTTGCTATGCCATGTTGTTCAAATGTTGATTCAAATGTTAATTTAGCAAATGCTTGTGATCCTTTGCTCATTGTTGAAAATTATGAACTAAAAGAACAAGTGACCAAGCTAAGCAAGAGCTTGGAAAGATGTTTCAAGGGTAAGGCCACTCTTGACAAGCTCTTGAGCGAGCAAAGGTGTTCATTCAACAAAGAAGGTATCGGGTATGTGCCTAAAAAGGGCAAGAAGCCGATAAATAAACCCACAAGTTTTGTGAAGCAAAATGGTAGGTATTGCCATAAGTCTTGGGAAATAGGACATATGCAACAAAATTGTCCTAAGGGTAAGGTTCTATCTCTTGGTATATATGATTCATGCTATATGCTTAGAAAATCTAAGAATGGTAAAGTAATTGCTCATTTTGTTGGCACTTCAATTATGGGCTCTAAAAGGAATGCTATTTGGGTGCCTAAAACCTTGGTCACTAACCTCCAAGGACCCAAACAAATTTGGGTACCTAAAAGAACTTAATTCTTGTTTTGTAGGTGAACTACAAGACCGGTGGAAAACATTGGGTGCTTGATAGTGGTTGCACTCAACACATGACCGGGGATAGAAAAATGTTCACCACATTCGAAAATGGCAAAGGAATAGACAAGATCACATTTGGCGATAATAGCAAAGGAAAGGTAATTGGGTTGGGTAAAATTGCTATCTCAAATGACCTTTCTATTTCAAATGTGTCACTAGTTGAATCATTAAATTTTAACTTGTTATCCGTAGCTCAAATATGTGATTTAGGACTAATTTGTTCTTTCTCTAAAGAGGGTGTTACAATTTCAAATGAAAATGATAACTCTTTAATCTTCAAAGGATTTAGGTTTGGAAACCTTTATTTGGTAGATTTCACTTCAAATGATTCATGCTTAAAAACTTGTTTAATGGCAAAAACCTCCTTGGGTTGGCTTTGGCATAGAAGGCTAGCTCATGTAGGAATGATTCAACTCAAAAGCTTTTCAAACATGATTTAGTTGTTGGCTTGAAAGATGTGAAGTTTGAGAAAAATCGACTTTGTAGTGCATGTCAAGCCGGTAAACAAGTCGCTAATTCTCATCCTTCCAAAAGTATCATGTCAACTTCTAGACCATTGGAACTCTTACATATGGATTTGTTTGGGCCAACAACCTATAAGAGTATCGGGGGAAATAGCTATTGTTTAGTCATTGTGGATGATTACTCTAGATATACATGGGTATTCTTCCTAGATAAAAGTGAAACCTCCGAATTTTCAAAAACTTTACAAAAGGGCCCAAAATGAATTTGATTTCAAAATAAAGAAAATCCGTAGTGATAATGGTTCCGAGTTCAAAAATACTAAAGTTGAAGACTTTTGTGATGAACTTGGAATAAAGCACGAACTTTCCACAACCTACACTCCGGAACAAAATGGAGTTGTAGAAAGGAAAAATCGTACATTAATTGAAATGGCTAGGACAATGCTTGATGAATATAATACTTTCGATAGTTTTTGGGCGGAAGCAATTAACACCGCTTGTCATGCCATAAATCGTCTTTATTTACATCGTCTTTTGAAAAAGACTTCCTATGAGCTTCTTGTAGGAAGAAAACCGAACATCTCCTATTTTCGTGTCTTTGGTTGTAAATGCTATATTTTAAAGAAGGGTGTTCGGCTATCAAAATTTGAAAGTAGATGTGATATTGGTTTCTTGCTAGGTTATTCCTCAAATAGTAAAGCATATCGTGTTTTCAACAAGAACTCGGTTTAGTTGAAGAAAAACATGATGTTCAATTTGATGAAACTAATGGCTCTCAAGAAGAGCATGAGAATTTGGATGATGTAGGCAATGAAGCTTTGAGAAGGGCAATGGAGCATATGCAAATTGGTGACATAAAGCCCGAAGATGATCCATCACCCTCCACACAAGTTGAACCTCCAACATCTTCTACAAACCAAGTTCAATTTGACAACAAGGAAGATGATCAACCATCCAACTTACCACCAAGAATTCACAATGCAATTGCTAAAGATCATCCAATAGATCAAATATTGGGTGATGTAAGTAAGGGTGTTCAAACTCGATCTCGTGTTGCTTCTTTTGTGAATATTACTCTTTTGTCTCTTCTATTGAGCCAAAGCATGTAGAAGAAGTGCTTGAAGATCCGGATTGGGTGAATGCTATGCATGAAGAACTTAATAACTTCACTCGAAACGATGTTTGGACGTTGGTGGAACGACCCAAGGAACACAACATTATTGGCACAAAATGGGTCTTTAGAAACAAGCAAGATGAGAATGGTTTGGTCGTTCGGAACAAAGCAAGATTGGTAGCTCAAGGGTATTCACAAGTTGAAGGTTTGGATTTTGGTGAAACCTTTGCTCCCGTAGCTAGACTTGAATCAATACGGATATTACTTGCTTTTGCATCATGCTTTGATATTAAATTATTTCAAATGGATGTTAAAAGTGCTTTCTTAAATGGTAAAATATCCGAACTTGTATTTGTTGAACAACCTCCGGTTTTGAAGATCTTAAAATCCAAATCATGTCTATAAACTCTCTAAAAGCGCTCTATGGCCTTAAACAAGCTCCTAGAGCATGGTATGAACGCCTTAGAGATTTTCTAGTCTCAAAAGGATTCAAAATTGGAAAAATTGATTCAACTTTATTCACTAAAATTATAGATGATGATTTCTTTGTATGTCAAATTTATGTTGATGATATTATTTTTGGGTCTACTAATCAAGATTTTTGCAAAGAATTTGGTGATATGATGTCTAGAGAATTTGAAATGTCCATGATTGGAGAATTAAGCTACTTCCTTGGATTTCAAATCAAGCAACTCAAAGATGGAACCTTCGTGAGCCAAACCAAGTATGCAAGAGAATTGATCAAGAAGTTTGGCATGGAGGATGCAAAACCCATCAAGACTCCCATGGCAACAAATGGTCATCTTGACTTAAATGAGGGAGGTAAATCGGTAGATTTAAAGCTTTATAGATCTATGATTGGTAGCTTGCTTTATCTTACCGCATCTAGGCCCGATATCATGTTTAGCGTTTGCATGTGTGCGCGTTTTCAAGCTAATCCAAAAGAATGTCATTTAATGGCCGTTAAAAGAATACTAAGATATTTAAAGCATTCCTCTAGCATTGGCCTTTGGTTCCCGAAAGGTGCTAAATTTGATCTAATTGGATATGCCGATTCGATTATGCGGGTTGCAAAGTGGATAGAAAGAGTACCTCGGGTAGTTGTCAATTCTTAGGAAGATCTCTAGTATCATGGTCATCCAAGAAACAAAACTCCGTAGCACTATCCACCGAAGCGAATATGTTTCATGGGAAGTTGTTGTGCTCAATTGCTATGGATGAGGCAAACAATGATGGATTATGGAATTAAAATTGATAAAATGCCTTTATTGTGTGACAATGATAGTCTTTGTGAAGATTGCTAATAACCTGTTCAACACTCAAGAACCAAGCATATAGATATCCGTCACCATTTCTTGAGAGATCATGTGAGCAAGGGAGATATTGAAATTAGCCACATAAGAACCGAAGATCAATTAGCGGATATTTTCACCAAGCCATTAGATGAAGGCCGCTTTTGCAAATTGAGGAATGAATTAAATGTCATAGATTATTCAAATATTGCTTAAACTTGTGTTTCATGCATTGTATCTCTCTTTGTATGTTTATTTGAATATGTTTATGAAAATATTTTCAAAATCTTTATTAAAGTTATCTCGATCTTAAAAATTATGTTGCCTAATAGATAATAATCTATTCTATGCACAATGATCCTTAATGATATTTATTTGAGTGCAAAACTAAGGATCATTTGCAAATTAATCTTAGTTTCTAGAAAATCACGGAAGTCGGGATAATCGAACGACCGGCGTCTTACTCTCGATGCGACGCGTTGCTATGTCTGACCGGAGTTATGAGCCTGATACATCGAAGTGCGGATCGTCGCCGGCATTTTGTCGAGACGACCGCGACCGTTTGTGGGAGAAATATAACTCCTCGGCAATTATCGTTTTTTTCTCAACTTCCTCAAAGCGGTTGGCCGCTCCCCCTTTTTTCTCTCTCTCTTCTCTCTCGCCGTGCGACCCTCCTCCTCAAATCCACTTGCAGTTCTTCAATCTTTCGATTTCTTGAATTGCAAGCATCTTGAGGATTGACTCCTTCGATTGTTGAGGTAATCCTCAATTAATCCCTGTTCTTATCCTCATTGTAACCCTAGAACTCCCTTGTGTCTCGGTTTTAGGGTTCTTAGAAATTGATCTTGATTTACGGTATTCTAGAAGGACAATTGTGGTTGTTTGATATCTTGAGGTTATTAGCATCCATATTATGCACTCACACCACAAGATTTCATAAATTTTCTAAGAATCATCCAACTCTAGAAATCGTCAGGACAATCGGATCATCCGATTCTTGAGCGCGGATCAACCGCACTGCGGCTGTTCCGGCCATTGAACTGCGGTTCATCCGATTATCGACAAGAAATCCAGAAAATCAATTTCATACATTAATTTCTATTCCTTGATTATCTTTGATTCATACATCTCTATCTAGATGCCAAGGATGCGAGGATCAAAAAGAAAAGCTCATGGCTCATCAAGACAAGGATCTTCAGCCTCTCAACCTTCTGAAGATTCTCCTCGAACTTTGCAAATAGGGAGGACTCGTCCTGCTGCCCCTGCACGCCAGACTCGGTCAGTTCGACAAAAGATCGTTCATGGGAAAGGAAAGAGACCAGTCTCTGAAACTGAAACTGAAAGTTCGTCAGAAGAAAGATCAAGTGAGGAGTTAGATTCAGAAGAAGAAGAAGAAGAAGAAGTTCCTGTCAGGACAGAGGATGATTTGATAGATCCTCCAGGAACTCCAATTAATTTACACCTCCTCTCAGCGGATGATTATGCAATCAAGAGGCATGTAAATCAATTCCTTTTAAAGAATGACTCGCTCAATCCAAGATTTCACACCGTCTTTCAAGAACAAGTCTATGAGCAGCTGTATGGAAGGCACAGAAAATTTGCCGATCACAAATGGATTAGGTGGAGTCATATCAATACTTTGGAGCGATGAGTGGAGTTTATCGGCTTTTTCACAGAGTAGGTCTTCATGACCTTGTGGCAATGAAACAAAATTATGATGACAAACTCATTAGACAATTTTATGCCACGTTGTATATCTCTCCAGACCTAAAATCCTTTAGATGGATCTCAGGCACCAGAAATCTAGAAAGCACCAAAGAAGAATTTGAGAGAGTCCTGAAGGTTCAGTCTAGCTCTTGGGAGAAGATCTTTGAGAGTCCTGCTTTGCTTGTGCCTGTTTATAGTCAGTATTATGATACCTCTGTTAAATGCAAGTTGGGTACTATCACTGGACTTAAGCGAGAGTAAGTATGATTAACAGGATCATTAATCACACCTTCTACCCCAAAAGCGGAAACTTTGATGCAGTTAGGGGGCATGTTTGGAATATGATAGATCATATTATGGAGGAGTTAGGTTTGATGTGGTGGATGTAATTCTTAATGGCATAGCCTCCTCCAAGAATACAGAGTTAAGAGGATCTATTATGCTCCATACATCATGGCTTTAATTGTACAGAAAATGGCGTATCGCGGTGGTTTGGGATCAGCTCATAAGCCTTATAAACCACGTGATGGTCTCCCCCCTCGCCAAGTTGTTGAAGATGATCCAGTTGATGTTGAGGCTCCTCCTGTAGCTTCGCTCCTGCTTGAAGGTGTTCTTGCTCAAGTCCTTGAGAATCGACAATTAATTCTCGACCAGCTGCAAGAAATAAAGCTCGCTCAAACAGACTTAGGAATGAGATCAATCATAAGATAGGCGATATGGAGTTGGTTGAAATGATTTCCATAGTGAGGTCCATAATAGGATGGCTGCCATGATGGAAGCATCAATGATTTGGAGGATGTCTTGAAGGCCCTCGGCGATATTCCTTCTCTCGTCGTCCTAAGACATCCTCTGGGCCATCTGCACCTCCTCCGGCTCTGACTGCTCTCATTCTGAGTTCGATGCAGTATCTCGGCTCCGGCCCTGCTTGGCTCCTCCGCTCCTGCTACTTCAGCTTCTCCAGAGCAGGCCACCGCCCCTCGGATTCGGCTCCTCCGGCCCCGAGTCTCGAGATCCGGCTCCTTCTCCAAAGACAGACCCGTCTTCCCGGGGGCGTCGCTCCTCCTCCTCGAGATCCATTGTCTGAGTTGTTTTGGTATTTTGATGCCAAAGGGGAGAAGAAGAAGAGAAGAAGAAGTTATAATAAAGCCTTAGTTTTAGGGAAGTTAGTCTTTTGTTATGGATTATATGTTAGTCTTGTGTTATGAATGCTTTATGGATATTCCTTCGTGCTTGTAATAGTTTATCACCTTTTGTAGTACTTGTGGGAAGTTGTTCATACTTAATATCTTAATGCGATCTCAAGTACTATCATATCTCTCATTACATTGCTCTCTCATGTTCATAAATGCAAAATAGACTCCGTCAAAATTACATGCACATGTTTAGGGAGTCTCCTTAAAATTGACATTAATAAGAAAAATAATTCTCAAATATCCATCTATGCTCATTGCAAGAATTATCTCACTTGTTGAAGTCTTCAAAAGAATATACTCTCTAGTATATTCAAAACAAAACTTCTTACATATTAATAGTGTTGTCATCAATTACCAAAAGGGGAGATTGAAAAGCATCTAGGCCCCTAAAACAAAAATGGTTTTGGTAATTAATGATAATATGTGAATATGGGATTAACGTGTTTATGAAGAATGTGCAAGGTTTAATCGCATTGATGAACATGTTAAAGAAAAGATGCACGCTAAAGGATATTATGGAGATCTACAAGGTTTAAAGACAAGGTATAAATAGTCTAGGATCCTTTTGTGTTTTACGGTCTTAGGCGAATTGGTTGATAGACCGGATTATAGGTTAAATGCCGTACTATTAAGAGGATCACGACTAGTAGCTTGATAGCTTGCTCTTGTGCCATATGGATCAATTTAGGATCATGCATGCATTCAATTAAACTTAAAATTGAATTGGCAAAACAAATGTGCTTTATTTGTAAAATCGGATGAACCGCAGTTTCATCGAGGTTGAACCGCATTGCGGTTGTCTGCGGCGCCGTCTTGTACTACTACCGCCTCGGACATTCCGAAATTTATTTGGCGGTAGTATAAAAAGCAGAACAAGTGTATTTTCGCCGAAACCTCTCTGGAAAAAGCAGTCGTTCGATTTTGAGAATCGGATGAACCGCACTACGGTTGTTCGAAAGTTATCTTCTTGATTGTAAAATTCGAACACATGCATTTTCATCGGCGAAACCACGATATCGGATGTTAGGAGGTTTCTTTGCCGGTTGTACCGATTATCTTTTAACGGCTATATCGATTGCATTAAATGCGGTGAAAATAGCCGTTACTATTCTATTTCGAGAATCGGATGTCTGGGAGGTTTTGCGCGGTTGTACCGATTACCATTTGGGAATTGGGGAGCTGCTCTAGCGGTTGGATTGGTTGGTGGAGGCTATAAATACCTCCCCAAGCGCCCAAGGGAGATGTTACAGACTCATTAATCATTCATAGACCCTTGGAAGCTTTGAGCATTCATTCTACTCCCCAATTCTCTTGCATTCATTGAGAGGAGTTCAAGTGCATTCATTCTAGTTGATCCTTGTTGCACTTGAGTAACGTCAGCTTAAGATCCGTGATTTATTACTCTTGAAGTGTTGCCGCACTTCTAGGCGGCTTAGCGGAGAACACGGTGATCTCTTCAAGAAGATTGTGAAGAGGCCGGTGCAAGCTTGTGAGTGGTTGGGTGTTCACCATCTCGGGCGGAGGAAGAACAACCTTAGCGATCGAGGAAGGCTTAATCCGTGGAGCGGCTTGAGATGTCAAGCTTCCTCAACGTGGACTAGTGAAGACCGGCAAGTCTTGATACCACGGAAAAACATCTTTGCGTCTTTGTGGTTACTTCTAGTCTTTACACTTCGCATTTATATTTCTAGCTTGTTTATTGTGATTAAATTGCTTTGCTAGAAAGTATAACTTGTTTAGACCTAGTCATTTACTTGATAGTATTGCTAAATTGTTAAAAAAGTTTAAAAACCTCCTATTCACCCCCCTCTAGTCGGTTATCCTTGATCCTACACTAGTCCGAGTCAATCCCGTCACCGATTGTGATTCGTCCTCACGTCTCAACCTGCACATGCAAAGATCAAAGAAACCCCAAATCTTGGCACAAGTTCTCCAACTTGACCATCCATTAGCTCACTCACACCCATAAACACTATCATGCATCATGCAACAAGATATAGCTTACGAATTCAACAAATCATGATCAATTCCCCGAGCAGCGACTTTCAGAGTACAATCGGTACTACCGCCATTGTAGGTCCGGTACTACCGCACACGCGGTCGTACCGCTCCAAACACACCGGTACTACCGATTCTCAAGAACTTCAAAAACTTCCAAAAACATCGCTTCTGGAAAAACCATGCCGCAACCCTGCGGTCATACCGTTATGCGGTACTACCGCCGTTCAAGCTACGGAAATACCGCTCACCAGTCGTTCCGCTCCAAGACTCCAGACCATCCGATTTTCATTTAACTGTTCATGTCAGAGATTCTCTCTTTCTGAAAAACCAAGTGCGGTACTACCGCCAGGCATGACGCGGTCATACCGCTCAGCAAGAAATGCAATGTCCAAGAAAAACAAGTGTTACGGTTTTCCATACCGCCAAACACACAACAGTATTACCTATATGCGGTACTACAAGCAAAATCAAATGGTACTACCGCACCACTTAAAAAGCAAGCGGTGTATGTCGAACCTCTTTCTCAAAGGAAAACAAAAGCGGTACTACCGTTATTAAAACAACGGTACTACCGAAATTTAGGTACTACCGCCATTCAACCTGCGGTACTACCGTTCCAGGTAAGTTCGCAAAGTCCTCAGAACAGCGTCCTTTGCCACGTGGACGCTCCGGATCCATGGGCCGATCGGACCATAGGTCTCAGCCGTTGGATTTAGAAGCACTGTAGAAGGTCCGAACGACCCACTTGATGTCATCCGTTAGATTTCAATCCAACGGTTCAAAGTCTTTGAGCAGTTCCGGCGGTCCGAACGTTACAACTCAATATCAGCCGTTAGATCAAGATCTAACGAACCGAGCAAAACGCATCAGAGGAAAAGACTTGCGGTACTACCGCTGTACATCCGCGGTCATACCGCAATCCGGTAGTTCCGCACAATACAAGCCGGTACTACCGATAATCCTGACAAAAGCTGATTTTTCGACAGAATTCAACAGAGCTCAAAAGCAAGTCAGCAAAACGATCAAAAGCATGTTCCAGAGACAATGTATTGAACTTTAAGCATCAAGACTAAGTCTTCATTATTGGCAATGTATTCATCATCAAATATCATGACCAAAAACCTCTTGGTCTTACAGAGTCACTGGAGATGGCCGCCACCGAGCTGAGGTGCGCCTATCAGGCCTGGGAAGAAGCCGAGGAAAGGATCGCCATCTTAGAGCAAGCTCTCTACGGTCAGCATGAGCTCGAGGATGATCAAGAGGAAGATCCGGAGGAACCAGAAGCACCAGAAGAGGATCTCGAGGAGATTTTAGAGGACCCAGAGGAGATTCTAGCGGATCCAGCAGAGGTTGCACAGCTAGAGGGACCAGCAGAGCTCTGACAATGGAGGAGGAGCCATTTGTACTGCACCAAAGACGCTGCTCGGCTACACCATCCGGGGCATCGAACCGATTCGCGAGGATGCCAGCTCACTTCAGAGTCTACACCAGGCAGGAGCGCCGCCGTGGCTTTGGAGGCTTTCTCGAGGAGTAGTTCATTTAAGTTTTAGTTTAGTCAGGCTTAGCCAGTTTCCTTTTCAGAGTCGCCCTTTAGGCGGTAGCTTGTGTGCTTAGGTTCGCTTTATTTTCCTGTGTGTAAGTATGAGCTGCAAAGGCCCTTAGGCATTTGTTGCAGCCATGCTAATAAGCTATTAATAAAGGCTATTTCATCTGAGTTTCTTGAGCTATGTTTGTTGGGTTTAATCTATCCCCCTGTCTAATTCTTAACTCATCTTGTGCTTGCTACCTTATCTAACCTATGGAGCTTCACGGATGGTTCGGACTAAATCACAGCGCCGCAAGTGGATCCGCACCCAATACGAAGAGAATGATCAACTCCCCGCAGGGACAGTGCCACCCCAAGCACCACCTCTCGACTTGCAGAACTTTGGAGCCTTTATGGCAGCACAAACGCAGATGATATATACAATGATGAACCAAATACAGGCCATGAACAACAACAACAATCGTCAGGGAGGAGCCCCCGTCGCTCAGGGTCATCAGGGACCATCCAAGTTGGCTGAATTCATGAGGACTCGTCCGCCAACTTTCTCAGGCCATGTCTCGCCAGTAGAAGCTGATGATTGGCTTCGCGTAATTGAGAGGAAGCTGCTGATCACCCAATGCAGCGATCACGAGAAAGTTTTGTATGCCACCCATCAGATGGAGGGCATAGCTGCTGAGTGGTGGGAGAACTTCTGCGCAGCGCATGAGGCACCGCAGAATATCACTTGGGAAGAATTCTCTGTAGCCTTCCGCCAGTATCATGTACCTGAAGGGATCATGGATTTAAAGAAAGATGAGTTCCGTGCTCTTAAGCAAGGAGCTATGTCAGTGACTGATTACCTGAATAAGTTTTCGCAGTTAGCTCGCTATGCTGTAGAGGACGTTGCTACTGACAAGGCTCGTCAGAGTCGTTTCTTGAAGGATTGAACTCGGGACTACTGAGTCAATCGCTTGCCCACACCTTCCGGATTTCGAGAGTTGATTAACAAGGCATTGGTCATGGAGGACAAACGCAAGGAACTGGAGGACCACCGCAAGCGTAGGATGATTCAGCAGGGAAGCCACCAGCCACAACAGCAGAGGGCAAGGGTAGTGCCACAGCAGTTTAATCGTTGTCAGCCGCAGAGTTCTTTCAGGACCCCTGCACCGCCTTCAGCACCTCGTCCTTTTGTTCAGAATCCTCGCAACCCTACACCAGTCAACCCCACCCGAGGAACAACGGCCGCAGAGTGAAACAAGAGTGTGTTACAATTGCCGTCAAGGTGGTCACCATGTCGGTGTCCTCGAAGGAACTATCACTCGGTCGCTTCAACCTTAGAGCAACACCTGCCAAGACCCCGGTGCAGAGCAACCAAGGAGTTTCTCAGGGAACCAATCAACCAGGAGGAACGCCTCAGTCAGTTGTCAGAGGTCGTGTTAACCACGTCACTTTGGAAGGAGCCCAGGAAGCACCAGACGTCGTACTGGGTAAGTTCGTAGTAATTCAGTACCTGCATCCGTTCTGTTTGATTCTGGATCTTCACATTCGTTTGTTTCTGGGAATTTTGCAACTAAGAACAAATTGGAAGTTATGCATCTTAAGCGTACTCTATTAGTCTAGTCGCCTAGAGCAGAGCTAAGTTCTAATATGGGTTGTTTAGGGGCTAAGTTACTCATAGCTGGAGTTGAGTTTCTAGCTAACCTAGTTATTCTAGACACCCAAACCATAGATGTCATCCTTGGCATGGATTGGTTAACCAAGCACAAAGCCGTGCTAGATTGTGGCCGAAGAGCCGTTACAATCAAGGATACCAAAGGAAACAAAGTGGAGTTTCTAGCTACCTCAGTGCGTAATGGACATCTGCTAATCAATAGCCTGAAGGTCGTCACTTTGGAAGACGTGCCCGTTGTCCGAGAGTATCCAGATGTGTTTCGGAAGAATTACGGGAATGCCACGGATCGTGACATCGAGTTTGTCATCGATCTAGTGCGCGAACAACACCCATCTCGAAGAGACCTTATCGGATGCGGTAGATGAGTTAGTAGAAATGAAGAAGCAAATAGAAGAACTTTTGGAGAAAGGTTTTGTGAGGCCTAGTTAAATGCGCCATGGGGAGCGCCAGGTTTTGTTCGTCAAAAGAAGGATGGAAGCATGAGAATGTGCATCGACTACCGATCTCTCAATGAAGTCACTATCAAGAATAAGTACCCATTGCCCGGATAGATGATCATTCGACCCGGATGAAAGGAGCCGAGTGTTCTCGAAGATCGTCTGCGATCGAGGTTACCATCGATTGAAGATTTGTCCCAAGGATATACCTAAGACCGCTTTCAACAGCAGCATGCGGACATTATGAGTTCTTAGTCATGTCCTTTGGTCCGACTAATGCCCTGCCTATTTCATGAACATGATGAATAAGGTATTCATGGAATATTTGGACAAGTTTGTAGTTGTATTCATCGATGATATTTTGGTTTACTCCAAGTCAGAAGAAGAACATGTGGAGCATTTGAGATTAATCCTAGAGAAGCTCAGAGAGCATCAGTTGTATGCTAAGTTTAGCAAGTGTGATTTCTGGAAAATGAGGCAGAGAAAATGGCTAGAGTTGATAAAGGATTATAATCTAGAAATCCATTACCATCCTGGTAAAGCCAATTTCGTTGCCGATGCTTTGAGCCGTAAGAGCCACTGCAATGCTTTGGAAGTGATAGAGCTTTGTTCAGAACTTCAAGAGGAATTCCAGAAACTGAAGCTAGAAGTAGTATCTGATGGATTTGTGGCCAATCTGGAAGTGCAGTCTACTTTGGAGAAACAGATTCGCGAGGCTCAGCCAAAAGATTCAGAGTTTGCAGACATCAAGAAGAAGATGGCAGAAGGGAAGTTCAAAGAATTCACGGTAGATGATCAAGATATACTGTGGATCAGTGGACGTATCTGCGTACCAGATGTTGATAGGTTGACACAGCTAATTTTAAAGGAGGCCCATGACTCAAAGTATTCGATTCACCCTGGTAGTACTAAGATGTATCAGGATGTTAAGAATAAGTTTTGGTGGCCAAACCTGAAGCGAGACGTCGCAGAGTTCGTTGCCTTGTGCGACGTATGTCAGAAGGTTAAAGCAGAGCATCAGAGACCAGCAAGTCTATTGCAACCGTTGAAGATTCCAGAATGGAAGTGGGAAGAAATCGGGATGGATTTCATTACCGGATTACCCAAGACTCAATCGGGTTATGATTCGATTTGGGTAATAGTGGACCGTCTGACTAAAGTTGCCCATTTCCTGCCAGTCAAAACCACGTACTCAGGAGATCGTCTGGTAGAGCTGTACATGTCAAGGATTGTCAGTTTGCATGGTGTGCCCAAGAAGATAGTGTCAGATCGAGGATCTTAGTTCACCTCCCGTTTTTGGCAGAATTTGCAGGAAGCCTTAGGGACTCATCTGAATTTCAGTACTGCATATCATCCCCAGACAGATGGACAGACTGAAAGAGTCAATCAGATATTGGAAGATATGTTGAGAGCCTGTGCTCTAGCAAATGCTACCCGTTGGGATAAGAGTTTACCATATGCAGAATTCTCGTACAACAACAGTTATCAAGCCAGTTTGCAAATGTCGCTATTTGAAGCTTTGTATGGCCGTGCCTGCAGAACCCCGTTGAATTGGTCAGAAACTACTGAACGTACAGTCTTTGGTCCAGATATTATTCAAGAAGCAGAAGAACAAGTGGCTATGATCCGAGAGAGACTAAAGATAGCTCAGTCGAGGCAGAAGAGTTATGCTGATAATCGTCGTCGTGATCTCAGTTTTGAGCCAGAGGATTTTGTGTATCTTCGAGTTACGCCCCTCAGAGGTGTGAAAAGTTTCCATGAAAAAGGGAAGCTTGCCCCTCGATATGTTGGTCCGTTCAAGATTTTGAATCGCCGTGGACAAGTAGCTTATCAGTAGGAGCTGCCGCAGTCGCTAGCAAGAGTACATGATGTCTTTCATGTCTCTCAGTTGAAGAAGTGTCTTCGCGTGCTAGAAGAACAAGCCCCGTTGGAGTCAATTGAACTAAAGGAAGACCTCACCTACAAAGAGCAGCCGGTCAAGATTCTGGATGTCGCAGAACGTCGGACCAGAAGCAAGACAGTCCGTTTTTGCAAAGTGCAGTGGAGCCACCACTCAGAAGGTGAAGCAACATGGGAGCGTGAAGAAGAGCTGAAAGCCGAGTTCCCCAGCCTTTTCTCCAGCTAGCCTGAATCTCGGGGTCGAGATTCCTTTAAGGGGGGGAGGTTTGTAACATCCCAATTTTCAGAGCTTTAAAAATCCTTTAAATAGTTGTAGTGAGAAAATTCACCATTTGGATTTATTTGAATTTAATTCAAAAGCTTAATATTGGACTTTGAATAACAAAACAATTTAATATGACTAAAGTCAACATGAACCATAGTCAAAACTATTTTATTTGGATTCTATGTGCTTGGATATATTTTCTAGAATTTTCTGGAATTTTTCCAAGTTCATTTGCTATTTTCCATTGCTTATTTGGATTTCTGGTATTTTCCTAAAAAGAAAAAGCTATTTAAATCTCCTAACAGTACTTGGGCCTAAACCCACTCTCTCCCCATCCCGGCCCAACAACATGCGGCCAGAACAACGCGACGACGCTGCGCTCACTTTGACAGTGGTTCCACGATCGGCCTCTCTCTCTCTCTCTCTCCACGCACTCTGCTAATCCTCCGCCGTTGGATCGCAAATGGACGTCCCGATCTTGATGGCCGATTGGAGCGGTCCGAACGTCACATTGGTTGTGGGCCGTCCGATCTGAATTGGACGACCAGATCTCCGCCCGCGCGCGCGCGCCTCGCTCTCTCTCTCTCTCTCTGACGCGTGGGCCTGTTACAAGGTCATTGTCTCCGACCCGGTCTCCTTCCTCGCGCAGCTCCGCAACTGTGTCCGCCATTGTCGCCTTCTAGAAGCTCCGCCCGCGTTCGTTTCTGCTAACAAAAATCCCTGGATTTCCTCGCCAAACTCAATCCTTATCTCTCCCGCACCGACTCCGTTTGAATTTGAAATTCAAACTCGCCTCTATCCCGTTTTCCCCGCGAGCTCTTTTCGAGCGGTTTGATCTCCTCATTGCACGTCCCTCGAGGCCGCCCGCTCTATAAGTAGGACCCGAGGGATCATGACCCCTTTCCAAAACCCCTCGCTCAATTCCACCCGAGAACCTCCGCATCGCCGCCAATTCGAGCTTTAAGGTTTTCTCGTCGTCGGTAGGATTTCTACGATTACGCCACCGCTGTCGCCGCCGCGTCATCGTGGAGCACGCCATCGAGATCGCCATCACCTCCTCTACCTCCCGGACCCTTCCCCGACGCCAATACCTCGCCGGAGCGCCCGTCCGACAAAACTCGAGCCTCGCCGCCGCTTGAACCTCGCCGCCGGCCACCACAGTCATCCTCGACCACCCAGACCTGCACCCTGAGGTTCGCAATAACCTTAGCTACACGCCTATACCACCCATTCCAGGCGACGAGCCGCCGTTCGCCGGTGACCATTGGGTCCAGTGTCGCCGCCGTTGTTGTCCTCGCCGACGTGGACGCCAAGTCACCTGCCACCTCAGCGCCGTGCGTACGTGTCGTCCCTGGTGGCGCCAGCGTCGCCGCACACACCTGTGGTGCGCCACCTCGGCCAGACTTCGAGATCAAAGGCTCGGTGGACTTGGTCCACCGTGGGCGTATGTCGCGACGTGTGGGCCCCACACGTCAGGTTTTTCATTTTATTTATCTTTTCCGGAAATTCCTTCACGACGCCTTGACATTGCGCAATAATCCGAGTTTTTCTTTTAAGAAATAATTCGGAAATTCAGTAAATCCAAATTCTAGGGTTTTTCTTTAGATTCAAAATTTCAAACCTCATAACTTTTGCATCCTAACTCCAAATCAGCCCATTCAAATTTCTAAATTCGTCTAAAATCAAGATCTACTTAATGGAGATATTTTTTTTGAGTTGTTTTGCCTCTGTTATTTATTTATTTTGTTTTGTGCTTCGTTTGCGAGTAGACTTGATTATTTGTTGGAAGAGTTGAAGAAGAAGGAGCTTTCCAAGACTAGGACCCGCACCTAAACCTATTCCAAGGCAAGCTATACCCTTGACCATTTTGCTTCCCAGTTTGATAAAAGTATTTTAATTCAAATTACTGCATCTTAATTCAAGTATTTATTTAAATGTTTTGAGTGTAGTAGTTAATTCCAAATTGTTATGCCTTCCTTGTGTAATTGCTATGCCTTGATCCTTTGTCACCCTAGTTGATATTTAGTTGGTAAATATTGTAGCACCAACGTGGGTTGGTTAGTACGAGTAGATTGCTTAGCCATGCCACGAATCACTTATTCATGTGAGACTGCAATTATTAATCTGACTAAGTGAATATGCAATCTTGTAATAATCTGTGTGTACTATGTGTCTTTGTGGCATGTGTTGCACATAAATCAACCGGGTGGTAAAAAGGATTTGGACTGAGGTAAGGGGGTGGATACTGTGTGATATGGTGGAGCTGTGTGCATGGGCTTTATAAGCTGTGTGCATGGGCTTTATAAGCTGTGTGCATAGGGATTTGTAGTTAACATGTGGTAGTCTTGCCTTGGTCAATTAAGGACCTCACCATGTGCGCCCTTGAACTGAGCCCCATCTGTACGACCACATGCCTGTTATGGGACGGGCCTAGCATAGTAAGATGAATTTCTGAAATGCTTTGTTATGATTAGTGCTAGCTAAACTAGTTATATCTTGTGGGTAAAGTGTACAAACTCGGAGAGTGTAATTTAATCTATTGAATAGCGCGTCATGATCATGGACAATGCTCGGGATTTCACACTAGGCGAGATCTTCATAAAAGCGTGTGGGAAGGAGTTGTGTGATCTAAATCATATAGCTATGTGAATAACCTATTTAGGGTGTGTGTGTCTTTGTGAAATAAATTGTTAAAATTATTGTTATCTATTTGTTTTACTTGTTTTCAATCTATTAATAGTATTCAATTGCAAATATCGCATTTACGCAAAAAGAACCACAGAATGCCTTTCCTTGTAAACCGCCGGCATGTATATATTGCATTTACGTGGTGTGGCTTATGAGTACGGTGTGTACTCACACTTGTTTTGACGAATCAAGCAGAAGAGGAGGAGTCTTCACCAGCTTTCGAGGACGAGTTTATCGAAGGTGCCTGATCGCGAGGTCTTGATCCCAGTCGGTTGCCTGTGATGAATCGATGGGGTGCCACTACCGCTTTTGTTTCCGCTGCTTTAATTCTCTGTTAGCCCTGCGTGGCTTAAATAAATGTAAACTCGACCGTAAGGTCAAACCACTATTTATTAATCAAATTATCGTTTATGCTTTTATTCGCTTGTGTGGATCGATATCCACCTTTGTTGTCATTGTGTGCACTAGCGTGATCCTGGACTAGTGCATTAAACACAGATGGTCCCGAAGTGTAATTTTGGGTCCCGACAGGAATAGATGGATGGATGGATTATTTGATTGCTGTGGATTGCTGTGGAATGGATTTTAAATGAATTTGTGAAAAATAGGGTTCTGCTGGTTTGTCGATTTCCGAGTGTTTTTCGTTTTCCCGAGTGTTTCTGTCACTCAGGAAAGCGACCAAATCTTTCCCGAGTGTCGACACTCGGGAAATCGACCAAACATTTCCCGAGTGTTTCTGGCACTCGGGAAAGCGACAAAATCTTTCCCGAGTGTCGACACTCGAGAAAACTTGACCCGTAGCAATTTCCTGTGGGATTCGTCGGAAGCTTTCCCGAGTGTCATTTTCGCCATGCACTCGGGAAAAATGGACAAGTGTCAATTTTCCCTGGTTTCCCGAGTGTCTGTTAGTTTTGCTTCTTGAACTGATGAATTTCCCATTTTACCGTTCATGCGCGCAGACATTCATTTTACCGTTCGAAATTAACTGGAAATTACTAGCATATCTGAATTCAAGGTTGCGCGCATAACGTTTTTGACGGACACGAAAAATTGATTCGAAGGATCCTTCATTTGATCATGAATTGAACAAGTACGAATTTAGAATCGGAAGCTAGCAGGGGCTAGCGATAGCTATAGCAAATTAGCAAGGTACGTACTACGTACGTACATGCATGTGTTAGCTTGAGCTAGCTTTAGCCAAGCCGTGTCTAGCTATTTAGCTAGTTACATCATGCGATATGTAAGCGGGACTGAACTGCTAAGTCAATTGCTAATGATATGACTCGAACATGTACGCCGATCTACCAGGAATAAACGAATCAGTCAAAAGTTATGTTTACCCGGCTGGCAGGCATGCATATACGCACGGTAGGGACGGTAGCAGGGATTCTTTTACCGGATTTTTTTTTACCGGGCAGCCGCGAAGGCTGAAAATCGAAAAATTTTGGTTGAGACTTTCAATTTTTTTAAAAAAAATTCGGATTTTAAATTTCTCAAAAAAGCAAATTCGAACAAAATTCAAGTAAATTCGATTTTTTGGACAAAATTCTTTTATACTGAAAATTTCAGGACCAATTTATGGTTCTATCAGGGTGGCCGACAGAACGGTTTTTGCCGATTATTGGCCGAAATAAAAATCCCTGGACGGTAGTACTTTCATTGGAGTACTTAATTTGGTAGCCGTCAACGGATCGATCTTAAGGTGATCGGAACACGCATGCATAGCCAGCGAGCCCATTATGTACTTGGCTACGCATGTGTAATTAAAAGTCACGGTAAAAGAATGTCGTCCCAACATTCCACGCGTACGTAACGGGCTAGCTAGCATGCATGCAAAAAAAAATGTCTGCATGCACTAATTAATGGCCCAAACACAAACCAAGCCGTGCGTGCATGCTCACCGCATGGTGGCCATGCTGTACCCAGGCCAACCGCATGCTATTAGGAAAACCACACTGTATGGTCGTGCGAACGAGACTCTATTTCTGTAAATACCACGTGGTGAGTGTCATTTTTGCTAATTCATTCGGAAAACGCGTCAATACGGCCAAGAACTCGTTATCAGTGACTGGTTTGAATCAAATCCGCGTCCGTTCCGTACTTGTATCCTAAAAAATCCATATATGTATCTGTATCCGACTCCGAATTCGGAGTAAAATTATGGGTTAGGATACGGGAAGAATAATATCCGTCCGTATGTGACCCGTTTTCACCCCTAAGAGCATGTACAATAGTATAGACAACTGTTGTCTATAATATCCCTCCATATCATCTATAGACAGCACTAAAGACAGTTTCTACAATAAATTGTCTTTTTACATGTCTCTATAAACAGCTTTTTCATGTACAATATGTTTTATTTCTCGTGTTACAGTCGACTACTGCATAAGAGATGGTCCAATTCTCTATGCTCTCCCTCTCTACTCTATATCATATCATGTTCTACATGTCAAACTTACAGATAGCTAACATCACACTATTATATATGTTCTAAGTGCCGGACGCCCTGTCCACCTTGCTTTGCCGCTGGAGCCAAGAACGGCGGGTGCCTTCCGCGTAGCTCGTGAGCAGTACCGTAGCTCGGTCGGCACTTGGCAGGTGGTCCGCGGCTGTAGTGTTTTCTATTTTGCCTGCTATTCGGTGCGAAGTAACCAATGGTTTTGTCGGGCTACTCGGTTCTTGACAACGCATCGCGAGCCCAAGCAGAGCAAAAGGGTCGCAAGCCAGTTTTAAATCTGTTGGGCCGGCCGGAATTTTCTTGCGCGTCGGCCGAGCTATAATACACCAACAGCAACCGATACAAAAAGAAATCATTTCCAATTTCCATACATGCATTGCACATGATCAGACGCATATAAATGTGTATTGCATATTTGGAGTCACTACTATACTAATTACATGAACGAAAAAACTGCCGTTTATCAACATTATTATACAGTGAAAACAAAAATGAAATGAAGCATTAAACTAATGTAACGCCTGGCATGCATGAGCTAGCTCGATCGATCCAGTTTATTCAAACATTTATAGTATAGGGACTAATTCGACTTTAGGTTCGGATGGACATCATGTTATATATGTTAAGTACGTGAGCTCATGTCCAGTAATATATAGTATAGGTACGGCCACAGCTGGCTAGGCGGGAGGAGGGCAAGCGACACCGCCGCTGGAGCCGCAAGACGGGTTGGGCTTGGCATCAACTTGATCAGCCACAAAGCCGTGCGGAGTCACCGGAGGCGCCGGCGCCCTACGGCCACCACCCTCTTCCACCGGCCTAGCCGCCGCCGCCAGCGGCAGCTCGTGGAACACGGCCGAGACGATCATCACGGCAAGAACCATCACGACGGTCGTGTGTCCAGCCGTTGCTCTCGCCATCGCCGAAGATAAGATGTAGTTAGCTAGCTTGATACTTGGGGCTAACTACAGTAATGTACGCGCAGCCTGCAGGCAGGTGTAGACGTGTAGTCTGTTCTTTTCGGGTGTGTTTTGTACTGGCTATATCAAGGCAACATACATGAACGCTATTTATAGCCTTCATGCACGCACACATTCATTTTACCGTTCGAAATTAACTGGAAATTACTAGCACATCTGAATTCAAGATTGCGCGTATAACGTTTTTGACGGACACGAAAAATTGATTCAAAGGATTCTGCTTTTGATCATGCATTCAACAAGTATGAATTTGGAATCAGAAGCTAGCAGGCATGCGATAGCTATAGCTTGGTAAGTACTACGTACGTACATGCGTGGTTAGCTTGAGCTAGCTTTAGCCAAGCCGTATCTAGCAAGCTAGCTAAGTAAATTGCTAATGATGTGACATGAACATGTACGCCGATCTACCAGGAATAAAGGAACCAGTCAAAAGTTATGTTTACCCGGCTGGATATGCATGCGTATATGCACGCTAGTGACGGTACCGGCAGTTGCCGGAACCAGGAATGCGGAACAGGGAATTCGAAAGATCCGGAACGAATTTGTATTTAAAAAAATATCGATGCATAACGTGATTCAATAATCAATATAACTAATGATGTCAAATACATTCAAATTGTCAAGATCTAACCGATACAACTAAACAAACATAGATCTAATTGATACAACCAAACAAACATATAATACAATATTAAGAGCTCATATAAAGTACTAACAAAGGGTCCTGATGCGTGTGCACATCGATGGATAACACAAGATATCCAAAACACCGGCACTCCAACAGTTACCTACAACATGTAAACACAACAAAATTTATAAGAACTTGAATTAAACGCAAGTGCAATAATAATTTGAAACTCAAGATAAGAAAAGAATTATATACCACTAGCTAAACGTCTAAACGAATAAACGTCCCAACTCAATTAAATGGACAGAAGTCACAAAACTGAAAATGGAACTATGGAATGGAAGCATAAGCATTCAAGCATAGCATTTGTTGTCTAATTGTCTCGGACCTCGTCACCTCGGTGGCTCGGTGTGCCTGCGGGCTACGGGCTGCCGCCTACCCCTGCGCGGCTGCAGAAGCCGTTCAGCTGGATTTTCTTCCGAGTGTGTGAGTTTCCCGAGTGTAAACAGAAGCACTCGGGAACGTAATATTTCCCGAGTGTAACACTCGGGAAACTGTTTTTATCCCGACTAATCTATCTCGAGTGTTTTTTCCCGAGTGTCACACTCGGGAAATATATTTCCCGAGTGTTTTTGGCACTCGGGAAATATCCTGTTTCTGATAGTGAGTACTCAATCTGATAAAAAGAAACAACCATTCCAATGGATTGTTTCTTAAGCTTGTATTTAAGACTTTAATTGCTACAAGCTTGTTGGTTAGCAGTGGGACCCACAAAATGAGTGTTTAGGTAACAGCTAAGCCTCCAATAGAGTTTTTTGTTGTTTCTTATGTACCTTGGTATTAACAATCTGATAGTTTCTTCATGTAGGAACAATTTCACCTTTTCTCATCATCTTCTCTCCTCCACATCATTTAAAAGCTGATATAGCAACCTCTTAATAACAGCTAAGGTAAATTATTGTAGATGCTCTGATGACTACGTGCGCTTGCTTAATTGCCATGCATGCACTCGATAACTTTCAACAAAATTTGGCCGTCAAATGGGTTACGCACTTAGGCATAGCGGCTGCCTGCGCGCAGGACGCGTCTTACGTACGTACCGGCATACACTATACATATAGAGCTCAGAATTTTACGCTGCTTGCTCCAGTTATGCATGAATAATCTTCAGTCCAGTCTTGAAAGTCGAAACTTGACCATAACTCAGGTCCGTCAGTACAGGACGTCGACCGTAATCCATGCTTTCCAAGAATATAGTAACTAGTAAGTTACGCAAGTTTAATCCGTCAAAAACGTTTTCTGCATACGCGACAATGTCGCGGAAACTTCAGCGGTTCAGCTTGCCGATCATCTCCATGGTCTGAACGATGAGATCGATCGATCGAGCTGCCATAAGTAGCCAACACATCCTTCCGTTTTGCATGCACCACACCATCGATCTCTGCTCGAGCTGCGGAGCTGGTCCACGAACTCTAGCTAGTACTAACACATACTAGCTACCTTGAGATCTCTCGATCGTTTTGAGCTAGCTAGCTGCACGGAGACGATGAAGGGAGGAGGAGGAAAAGGTGCGACTGGAGCAGCGGCTGCGCTGCTGGTGCTGCTGCTCGTCGCTGCGTCGCTGCATGCCGATGTTGCCGTGGCGCGCCGCCTGGGAGCTGATGACCGTGAGCCGCCGCCGGCTGCACAGGCGCAGTCGCCTCCTCTGGTGTCCGCCAGCAAGGAATTGCCAAAGCATAGTGACTAGGCCTGGTAATGGGCCAAGGCCCAACCCTAGCCCCATCCTAACCCATGATGTGTAACAGCCAGCCCAACCCAGTCCGGCCTGATTAAAGTTATTTTGAATCCAGCCCAGCCCAGCCCGCCAAGAAAATGGCCCCAGTCCTGGCCTGGCCTATTTGAATTCTTAGGGCCGACCCGTGCAATGAGGCCCGTGGGTTGCAAATCGCACCACTGGCCTTGACAGAGCCGACCCGTGCATCGTCTCCTTGACATCAAACTGGACTTGGCGCGCCTGATTGTGATGATCTGTGAGTCTGCTAGGATGTGTCCACACTGCGACAGAGTGAAAGGTGGTTGGGCTCGGCAAGTCGGAAGCAAAATCAATGAGGAGGTAGGCTACTTGAAGAAATGGGGGGACACGTCAGGGGCGCTGCTGGAGAGATTTGAGGGCAGAAATTAGTATCAGTATCAGTATCAGAAGTTCAGAACAGCATCAGTATTTGTAGGCCTGGTTAAAGAACAGCATTAGTATCAGAACAGCAAGTCAGTTAAAGAGAATACAACATCGAGATTTGTATCGATGTCGAACAAAGCATCGATTTGTAGGCTGGTTAAAACAAACATCAATATCGATGTCGAACAACAAGTCGGTTAAAGAGAATACAACATCGATTTGTAGGCCAGGTAAAAAGCAACAATGATGTCGATGTCGTAAAAAGATCATCGGATTTGTAGGTCTGGTTAAAGAACAACATTAGTATCAGAACAGCAAGTCAGTTAAAGAGAATACAACATCGAGATTTGTATCGATGTCGTAACGACATCATCGATTTGTAGGCCCTGGTTAAAACAAAGATCGAATCTGCATCACCTTTTGCTAGCAGCAGAAGCACAACTAACAGAAGGCAAGGAGAGTCATTGGTTGCTCCATCTGACAATGCTGCTTCTTCTACCCTTTTCGCTAGTTTACTATGTACATAAACAGCATCAGTATCAGAACAGCATAGGTTTTCGCTAGTTTTGCATAGGTATCAGAACAGCATACCCTTTTCGCTAGTTCACTATGTACATAAACAACATCTGTATCAGAACAGTGCCATTGGGAATAAAGACCAGTTCTTTCTTCTCTACTTCTGTGCTTCTCAGATTTCATCAACCACCTGCAATGAACCAGATTCTATTCAATAGAGAAAACGCAGTCTAAGACAACTCAATGCATCCTGAGCAGATTTCATCAACCACCTGCAAGAATTGGATTTCATCAGCACCAAATGAAGCATTGTCTGAAGTAGACGATCAGCTCCTACACCTAGCCGCTCCTGGAGTTCGCCTATGCTAAGTCCTGCCCAAAGACGAAGATTAGCATGATACATCGCATTGTCATTTGCTAACCACGGGACTTTGTAGAGGCATTGCACCATCCTAATAGGCAAACATGAAGAAGCAACAAAACAAACCTCGAATAATGCCTCAGTTAACATGACAATTATTAATATCCTTGTTCGGGCACTAGATTCTTCAGCAATCAAGAAAGAATCAAAGGTGCATATGCCAATTTGGTGAATCCCCAAAGGACAAGCAACAGTACTCCCTAATCTGTGACAAAGAACATACCAAGTTCAGGACATGTGTGCATCGGATCAAGCTACACTTATTAATCAGACATCTAAGCAGAACCTTGAAAGAACAGATCTAAGCAGAACCTTGAAAGAACAGATCTAAGCAGAACCTTGAAAGAACCTTGAAAGACAGATCTAAGCAGAACCTTGAAAGATCCCACCGAGCTCGCCTCCACCTTCCCCACCAACGCCGGCTACGTTGCCTGGGTCTCCGCGGCGTTCCTCGTCGGCTTCTCCAAGTGGTGTTCGTAGAGGAGGGGGGAGGGGGGCGCAGGCGGCGCTCGTCGAGTGGGGTGGAGAGTCGGCGCAGATGCTAATCGCTCGGTCGCTAGCTTGTGAATGGAGTGAGGTGGCGCTCGCCGAGTGGGGACGGAATGGAGCCCGTGGGCTTTGCTCATAGTATTCAACGTATAATTGAGAAGAACCCTATTTCGTCCGTGGGCCTCCGAGGGAGGGTTGGGCCCTTACACGGTTCAAAACTATCAGGCAGTCCAATCCTATTTGAGTCCTAACCCAATCCTATTTGAAGACAGCCCAATCCTACCCTTACCCTTTTTGATTTCTACCCATTTGGTATAACCCAAGATCAGCCCATTTATCAACCCAACCCTCTCGACTCGTTAAACCCTAGTCTATTACCAGGCCTAATAGTGACTGCACCCACCTTAACAAACCCGCCACTGGTCCCTGCCCTCCCAACGCTCCCTAGCTAATTAAGGAGCCGTACCTAGCTATGCAGTCCATGAGGTGGCCTAGCTAGTTTATTGTGTTACGATCGAGCTTGCATGCATGGAGTTGATTGATAATTGGTGTATCGTAGATAGATTGCTCAATTGTTGTCATAAAATAAAGTTGCATCGTTGATGCACGTACATAGCTGATCATTTCTGTTTCACGTAGTTATTCGTGACAATAATAATAGGTGAGCGAGATAACAGTAGTAAGAAACAGTGAAATATATACTGTGGTTGTTAATATTTGGATCCGTATGTGATCCGAATTTCTAATATGGAAGGATCCGAATTAGTTTTCATATTAGAGGATTAGTTTCCTACTTGAACTCTAAGTTCTTTTACCCCCTTTATATACCTCTTGTAAGCCGTACGAGAGAAGGACGTCTCATTGTAATCCTCTGCGTTTTGTAATCGCTCTTCATATAATGATCATCGCCGGTTGGCGCTCGTAGTTTTTTCTCGCAAGGGTTTTTCACGTAAAAATTCGTGTCTTCTTTGTTCCTATTTTTCTAACAAGTGGTATCAGAACACAAGAGTTTTAAGGTTTGGAGAAAAGATACGAGAAAAAAATTAGCAGATCCGATCTGCGCCGCCTCTCGCGCAGAGCGTCTACGAAGCCGTCGCCTGCCGCCGTCTCCCGTCGCTTCGCTCCCGAGGGCAGCGCTTCAGCGCGTGTCCGTCATCGCGACGGTCCAAGCGCATCACCAGCAGGTTTTTTCGTCGCATCAGTGCTCGTCCCGAGGGATTCACCGCTACGCATCGGTTTTTCGCTTGTTCGTCATCCGCTGCGACGCTGCGTCCATCAGTCCATCAATCCGCGGCGCCTCATCCAGCAGCACAGCGCCGCTCAGTCCGTTCATCAAGTGTCGCCACGGTCCAGCGGTCAGCAGACAAATCCAAAAAGGCAATCACACTCCAGCAAGCACAGGGAAGATTCTCTTTTTTTGATTTGTTTATTCAATCACGTCACGTGGAGTGCTCTGCCGGTTTTGAAACTTTTGGTAGATTTGGAATTCTTTGCTAAGTCTACATGAGAAGCATACCAGGGGTTTGAAGATGTTTGTTTTGCGTACACAGTTTGTGTACTAAGAGGTCGTGATTTTTGCTAGGTTTACATATATCAGTACTAGCAATTTTCAGAATTTATTCCTCATGACGACTTTGAAGTATGATCTTCCACTTCTGGGTTGAGATACAAGATTTTCGCTATAGCAAGTTTAGATGAGGGCTGTGTTGGCACAGATGGATTTGGATGATGCGTTAGAAGGGTTTGAGAAACAACCTATCACATGGACTGCAGATGAGAAGCGTAAAGACCGTAAGGCTTTATCTCAGATTTACCTTCATCTATCAAATAATATTTTGCAGGAGGTTTTGAAGGAGAAGACAGCTACTGCATTATGGCTGAAGCTGGAACAACTTTGCATGACAAAGGATCTCACCAGCAAGATGCATCTCTCACAAATTGCAAGAAGGAGGATCCGTGCTTGATCATCTTTCGTTGTTTAAAGAGATCGTTTCCGACCTTGAGTCGATGGAGGTAAAATATGATAATGAGGATTTGGGTCTTATTCTTTTGTGTTCACTGCCTAGTTCTTTTTCAAATTTCAGAGATACCATATTATATAGTAGAGATACTCTTACTCTTCATGAAGTTTATGAAGCTTTGCATGCTAAGGAGAAGATGAAACATATGGTACCTTCTGAAAATTCAAGTCCAAAAGGAGAAACCTTGTTTGTTCGTGGCAGGCAAAAGGAGAAGAACTCAAATAATGGATCTCAAGGCAAAAGTTCGAACGGCTACAGGAACCGGTCGAAATCAGAAGGCAAGTACAAGTTGTGCAAATATTGCAAGAAAAGTGGGCACAACATCTCTGAATACTGGAAGCTGCAAAATAAAGAAAAGAGAACTGGCAATTATAAGCCAAAAGGTAAACCAGATGATGAAGGTAATGCCTCTCTTGCTGCTGATGATAGTTCTGAAGGAGGAGTTCTTGTTGCTTTTGCTGGATGTGCTAAGACCAATTATGAATGGATTCTTGATTCTGCCTGTACCTTTCATATGTGTTCAAATAGGGACTGGTTTGCCACCTATGAACCTGTTAAAGGTGGTACTGTCTTGATGGGTGATAACTCATCTTGTAAGGTTGCAGGAATTGGTTCAATTCAGATCAAAATGCTTGATGGCATTGTCAGAACTTTGACAGATGTGAGGCACATTCCAGATTTGAAAAGAAACCTCATCTCTTTGAGTACTCTTGATGGTAAAGGGTACAAGTATTCTGGTGAAGGTAGAGTTTTGAAGGTATCAAAAGGCTCTCTTGTTGTAATGAAAGCTGAAATTAAATATATCAATCTGTACCATCTGCGAGGTACTACAATATTAGGTAATGTTGCTGTAATTTCAAGTTCATTATCTGATTCCGATGCTACTAATCTTTGGCATATGCGCCTTGGGCATATGAGTGAACTTGGTTTGGCAGAATTGAGCAAGAGAGGACTTCTTGATGGACATAGCATCGGTAAGCTAAAATTTTGTGAGCATTGTGTGTTTGGCAAACACAAGAGGGTGAGGTTCAATACCTCAATTCATACCACAGAAGGTATTTTGGATTATGTGCATTCTGATTTATGGGGGCCATCTCGGAAGACATCTCTAGGAGGTGCTCGTTATATGTTAACCATTATTGATGATTACTCTAGAAGAGTGTGGCCCTATTTCTTGAAGCATAAATCGAAGCATTTTCAAAGATTTAAAGAGTGGAAGACTATGGTTGAAAGGCAAACTGAAAAGAAGGTAAAGAAACTTCGCACTGATAATGGGATGGAATTCTGTTATGATGAATTTGAATTATATTGCAAAACTGAAGGCATTGTTAGGCACTACACCATTCCTGGTACTCCTCAATAAAACGGTGTAGCTGAGCGTATGAATAGGACCATCATTTCCAGGGCCCGTTGCATGCTGTCAAATGCAGGTTTGCATAGACGTTTTTGGGCTGAAGCCGCTTCCACTGCTTGCTATCTTATTAATCGGTCACCCTCTCTAGCAATTGAAAAGAAGACTCGAATTGAGGTATGGTCTGGTTCCCCAGCAAATTATTCAGAATTGAGAGTTTTTGGCTGTACTGCTTATGCTCATGTTGATAATGGAAAATTAGAGCCTAGAACTGTTAAGTGCATTTTTCTTGGTTATAAATCTGGTGTTAAATGATATAAGTTGTGGAATCCTGAAACAAGGAAGGTTGTGATTAGCAGAAACGTTGTCTTTAATGAATCTGCTATGCTTCATGATAAACTGCCCACTAATGTTCCTGTTGAGAGTGAGCAGAATTCAAGTGTTCAGGTAGACCACTTTGTTGGTTCTAGTAACACATCAGATAAGGAAAATATTGTTGTTCATGATGCACCTATTGTTGATGATACTCCTATTGTTGAGCAGCCACCACAACGGTCTATTGCAGTTGATAGGCCTAGGAGGGAGATTAATCCACCCAAGAGGTTGATTGAAGAAGCTAATATTGCTTCTTATGCTTTGAGTGTGGCAGAAGAAATTGAAGGTAATTCAGAACCTTCATCATACTCTGAGGCTATTAACTCCACTGATTGTAATAAGTGGATAACTGCCATGCATGATGAAATGGAGTCACTTGAAAAGAATGACACTTGGGAATTAGTGAAATTGCCAAAGGAGAAGAAGCCTGTTCATTGCAAGTGGATTTTCAAAAGAAAGGAAGGTATTTCTTCTACTGAACCAGCAAGGTATAAAGCAAGATTGGTTGCTAAAGGTTATAGTCAGATTCCAGGTATTGATTTTAATGATGTCTTTTCTCCAGTTGTGAAGCATAGTTCTATTCGCACTTTACTCAGTATTATTGCTATGCGTGATTATGAACTTGAGCAATTAGATGTTAAAACTGCATTCTTACATGGAGAGTTGGAAGAAGACATTTATATGGACCAACCTGAGGGTTTTGTTACTCCTGGAAAAGAACACCTTGTTTGTAGATTAAAGAAATCTCTTTATGGTTTGAAGCAATCTCCTAGGCAATGGTACAAGAGATTTGACTCCTTTATGCTCTCTCTCATGATTTTAAGTGGTCTAATTATGATAGCTGTGTTTATTTAAAGACTGTTAATGGTTCAGCTATTTATTTACTTCTCTATGTTGATGATATGTTGATTGCTGCAAAAGATAAGTCAGAATTAGCAAAACTGAAAGCACAATTGAGTAATGAATTTGAGATGAAGGACTTAGGTGCAGCAAAGAAAATTCTTGGCATGGAGATTATTAGAGAGAGGCAATCTGACAAGTTATGTTGACTCTGATTATGCTGGTGATTTGGACAAGAGGAGGTCTCTAGTAGGTTATGTTTTCATCATTGGTGGTTGTGCTGTTAGTTGGAAGGCAAGTTTGCAAGCTACTGTTGACTTATCAACTATTGAAGCAGAATATATGGCTATTTTTGAAGCTTGTAAAGAAGCTATTTGGTTGAGAGGTTTGTACACTGAGCTTTGTGGAGATAATTCTTGCACTACTATATTTTGTGATAGTCAAAGTGCTATATGCCTTACAAAGGATCAGATGTTCCATGAGAAAACAAAGCACATTGATGTGAGATATCACTTTATTCGAGGTGTTATTGCTCAAGGTGATGTCAAGGTGTGCAAGATAAGTACTCATGATAATCCTACTGATATGATGACAAAGCCAGTTCCTGTTACTAAGTTTGAGCTTTGCTCAAGCTTAGTTGGTATTACAGTTTAGTCCTAGTGACTAGTTGGCGCACGATGATTTTTATCTTATTGGGGAATCATTTGGTGATTGATGATTCTTTATTTTGCTACAAGAGGAAATTCGTCTCAAGGTGGAGATTGTTAATATTTGAATCCGTATGTGATCCGAATTTCTAATATGGAAGGATCCGGATTAGTTTCCATATTAGAGGATTAGTTTTCTACTTGAACTCTAAGTCCTTTTACCCCTTTTATATACCTCTTGTAAGCCGCACGGGAGAGGGACGCCTCATTGTAATCCCCTGCGTTTTGTAATCGCTCCTCATATAGTGATCATCGCCAGTTGACGCTCGTGGTTTTTTCCCGCAAGGGTTTTCTACGTAAAAATTCGTGTCTCTTTTGTCCCTATTTTTCTAACAGTGGTATTTCTGTACAGAAAACAGGAGGATTTGAGCAAGAATGTAGGTGTTGCGGGGCATACATGAACTATGTAGAAAGTTTGGTAAAAGTAATTTATAGCAATTGTTGTGCGTCATATGAGCCTCTGTTCCAGAATACAAGTTATTCTAGCAGAAACAATTGCAATAATCAAATGTGGTCTACTGTACTGTTTCAGAATACAAGTTATTCTAGCAGAAATAATTGACATTGAATTGTTTGGATTTGCTTTGTGAATGAGGTGGCTCTGGTATAGCCCATGTTTCATGCTTCTACATCGATCAGAAGGCACCCCGCCTTCTCCTCCCCGACTGCTCGCGGGAGCATCCGCCGGAGCGCGTGGCCAGCGGCGGACCGGAGCGTCGCCGACGCCATCCTAGAATTGACTCGTTGGGGCCAGTTCTCTGTAACGCTGGTTGGACGTGTCACGCATACACACGTAACGTACGTACCAGAAGGATAAGCGTGGTCAGATATGTGTCCTGCGGCCAGGCGAAAAACGACTCGAAGAATGACTTGTGCAAGAAGGATATGCCGGTCGTAAGTGGTTGCAACTCGTCCGACCTTGATTTGCTTGTAGTCGCGCGTAGATTACGACTTTTCACGCCGTGTAATTTAATTCAGTTAAACTCAGTTTAATTCTCCAGGTTTGTACGTAGTACGACAGTCTTCAGTCCACACGCTTGGAATTAATCAGGTTGACTTGATCGCCTGCCAAGCTGATCGATGGAACAAAGGCCAAAAGGTCAATTTCATTCCTAATATGCATGTATGCGAGTCAATCTGCCGGCCGAAGTCTTGCCCAGTTGATCGATCTGTAACACTACACGTCTGAACAGCTTTTTGAGCCTTCGAGGCATTAAGTGGTACATCTCAAAGTGTGATGACCACGCGCGACTACCAGAAAACATGTATTTCCCGAGTGTCTATGTGTTTCCCGAGTGTTTGAATAAAAACACTCGGATGGATCCCGAGTGTTTCATAGAACACTCGGGACAAGAAGTAAACACGCGGTAAAATAAATTTTTCCAAGTGTTTTAGTAACACTCGGGAAATAAAATACAATCCCGAGTGTATTGGAACACAAACACTCGGGACAGTTTTTTTTCCGTCGCATCTTTTTTTTTCCATCCGCGCGCCCATTTTTCTTTCCGTCCCGTCTCTTTTTTTTTTCCGTCCGCGCCTCTTCTTTTGCTCTAACCCTAACCCACAGCCGCCTCCCCCTCCTCATTGCCGCCGCTCCCCCTCCTCTAACCCTAACCCACAGCCGCCTCCCCCCTCCTCCTCATTGCCGCCGCTCCCCCTCCTCCCGAACGCGAGCGCCGCCTGCCTCCTCCCCCTTCCCCCTCCTCCCGAGCGGCGAGCGCCGCCCGCCTCCTCCCCTTCCCCCTCCTCCCGAGCGCCGCCCGCCTCCTCCCTCCTCCGGCACCGCCGGCTTCCCTCTCTCGGCGCGGCGCCGCCACCGCCTACTCCCGTGGCGCCACCTCCTGGCTCCACCCCCTTGGCGCGACCTGGGGCCAGCGCCGCCTCGGCCTGTGCGGCCCGGCCCACCGTCGCCACCTCTCGGCGCCAGTCGCCGCCGCCGGTCTCCCCAGCTCTCCTTGCCGCCGCCGCGGCCTTGCTTCCCCGTGCGCGCCCGATGCCGCTGCTCAGCCGTCGCTGCCCGGCTCGGCTTCTTGTAATTGACACAACCAGAAACCGCTTCTTGGCTGCTGGAGATGAGTTCCTTGTTAAATTCTGGGATATGGATAACACCAACATACTAACAACAACGGGTTGTGATGGTGGACTGCCTGTTAGTATCTTTTTTCTTTTGGCTATCGTCAGAATTGTCCATATTGAAGGTTTTTTGCTTAGCCTTCATTTGCTCATAATTTTTCAGGCAGCCCCACGCTTGAGATTCAATAGAGAAGGTTCATTGCTTGCTGTTACAGCAAATGATAACGGAATAAAAATATTAGCCAACACTGATGGGCAGCGTTTGCTAAGGATGGTAGAGAGCAGAGCATTTGAGGGCTCTCGGGGACCTCCTCAACAAATTAATACCAAGGTAGTGATGCATATACTTTTCATCAATATTTGTTTGCACCCTAGGGTCATTTAGGGTATAAATATCACATTGATTTGGTCCTCTCTTTAGTTTCTTGTTTTCTGATATCTGTTTTCTTTGCTTCATACTGAAATTTTGGTTTGGGTCTATGCCTGTTGCCTATTGTCTCAAGGACCTTAAGTATTTGCATCTGGTTCGTTCGTAAGATGCACCAGAAAGATTTTGAGCCAACTGATTAATTTGACTTAATTAATTCCAGTCTAGACGCCTTATGTTTCTTTTTGGTTTTAGCTGGGCAATTAGTGAATACTAACAGGGTCTGCTAGTACCATATACTCACTTTTGTTTCTAATGCAGCCCCCAATGGTCAACACCCTTGGTTCTGTTTCGAATGTGTCTAGTCCTATAGCAGTGAACTCAGAGCGACCTGATCGGATCTTGCCTGCAGTGTCGATGAGTGGCCTGGTGAGTTCTCGCAGCCTTTCTTGTTGACCACTTGCTGTCCAATATGTTGTTTGCTAAATGTGTCAAACAAATAGCAGGCATCTATGGATGTTAGCAGAACCCCCGATGTTAAACCAAGAATGACAGATGAATCTGAAAAGATTAAGACCTGGAAGTTGGCCGATATCGTTGATTCAGGGCATCTTCGAGCATTGCGTTTACCAGATACAGCCACTCCAAGCAAAGTATGTTGAGTAATGTTTGAATGCACTTCTTTTGATATCAGCATGCTATTATTGAGTTATAAGTATTGCAATATCAACCAGAAATATGAGTTTATCTTTCTATTCGAGCTAGGGAAGAGGGCATTCATAGTATATGTTTGATTTTTGCTTTTGATTTTTTTCACAAATGTTTACGTTTGACATTTTGTTGATGGGACATTTTGATGTGATTTGTCTTTTTTGTGTGTGATAGAACAGGCAGTTTAGCAGTAGTCAAGCAATTATGTTTATGCTCTGGGCAGTGTAAACTTTTGGATGAGTGATGTCTTTTATTTCTTTGCTCCACAGGTTGTCCGTTTGCTATATACAAATAAAGGGATTGCACTTTTGGCTCTTGGCTCCAATGCTGTTCATAAGCTGTGGAAATGGCAACGCAGTGACAGGAATTCTAATGGCAAGGTTAGACTGGAGAATTGTACTTATTTCAATTTTTCACCGCGATCTTGTTTGCTTGCTTTCTGAGTGTTATTATCTTATGATCCTCATTGGAAGTGAAGTATTCCTGTTGTTAAATAATGTGTTCCCATTTCACATTATGTATATCCTCTTGCTTTTTATCTGATGTATCAGAGCTTATTAGACTTTGAAAGTGCTGTTTGACATATTTCTTTTTTCACAATTTAAATCGTTTTGCAATGTCTAACGCTCAGCAATGCTCAACTAGCTAGAATTCAACATTTAAAGACTTGGGAACCTCTCTCAATAATAATGGATTCCTCTTATGTTGAAACTTGCGCTTAATGTTACTCATTACCCTTTACTTTACATTTAACACTAACATGTCTTAATATTGATTTATCTTAATCAAATTACGTAGGTTAAAAACAAGCTCAAGGGCCATCAGAAAAAGATTACTGGACTGGCATTTTCTCAATCAATGAATGTTCTTGTATCTTTAGGTGCTGATGCGCAGGTATGAATTTTACTTCATTAAATTCTAATGGATTCTGAGTTGAAAGTTAAAATCTCTGCATGCGTTCATAGCTTCATCTTCCATAGTTCATGACCATGTTAGTCCCATGCCATCCGTTAGTCTGTTTTGGAAAAAAAAATTGTTTGTGAGTGTGCCAACAACTACATTATATATTTGTTTCTGAATCACTGCTTGCTGGAATGAAATTTTGCAGCTATGTGTTTGGAGCATTGATGGTTGGGAGAAGAAGAAAATGTTCTATATTTGTACTCTTGTATGACATCCACTTGATTCCCTGAACCCCTGTATCTGTTGCAGGGCTGTGTCCCCGAGTATAAGATTGGCTTTGTTTGGGAGGACCAGAACCAGAAGCAAAATAAACCTGGTCCCTGAGCTGGAGTCCGGGATCGATCACTTCATCCTGATGGAGCTTCCAGCCTGCATTGCAGTCTTAGGATTCTAACCAATCGGTGTCTGGGATACCCAAGTAGCAGTGATATTGTGCTTTTGTTTGATGCATTACAGATAAGACTCTGTAAAATTACTACTTGGAACTATTATATGTATCATACCTTATGCTTAGATTTTCTAATTTGAACTCGAATGTTGTGAGCATAATACCTATGTCACCTGATGAGGTATTGCGGAAAGGAAGTGGGACACTATGTGAAATGCTACTAATATATGGTCCAGGTGTGTTGATCGAGATCGACGATGAGGACGAGAGTGAGAGGGGCAGCGCGGTGGCCAGCGAAGGGAGCCACCATCACGGGCGCTACGTCCGCGGGCTCAATGGCCACGTCTAGGAGATGCCCCCGGCCTCCGCGGGCCAGTGATGGTGGTGAGAAGCTGCTGCAGAGGGCGGCCTCGATCATGAAGTGGCTGTCGCTGCCACAAGCGGTGCCGGCCACGGAGACGACCATCTGCGCAGTCGTCGGCGACAACGCCGGGACCAGCAAGGCGTTGCGCTCGTGAGTAGCACATTGCCTCCAACTCTCATTCGAAGCAGTTTTGAAATAGTTGTCTCATTACTACATCTGTGTTTGTTCGTGCCTCTCTCGGTGTGAAATTCGCAGGCTCCTGAAGCAGAAGGGAGGCTTGCATCGTGTAGGCACTGGTGGCCGCACGGATCCGTTTGTGTACATGGTACGTGAAACTTGTGCCAAAGCTATCAAAGCTCTACAACAGAGGTCTTCTTGGTCCTGTTGCTATTTATGAGGTCTAAATTAAGTAACACCTTTACTCCTTTAGTGACATTATGTTGTTCTTTGATCTGTTATAAAGAACATCTGGTGCTAATTTCTGCCATTTTTCCTCTCTACAGGCTCATTGTATTTAATTTCAACTTGGGGCCATGATTTCAGGTGTGCATTGATTTCTGTGTTTGATCTGAATAGTCGCCTATACTCCGTTACCAGTTTTCAAATTTTCATAGTTTCATTGGTAATTTGAGTTGCAACATTCTTCCTTGTTACTATATAGCTAATCTGCTCTACTGTTTCAATGAAATGCAGACCTAGTTACCGCAAGCTTTCATCATTGAGGAAGCAGTTCCCAGATATCCCTGTATTGGCTTTGACTGCAATTGCTGTCCCGAAGTAAGGCATTACCCCCTTAATGCTCACTACCTGCTACCATCAGTTCAATTTCAATATCTAATGTGCGTTTTACTCTTGATATTTAGTTTGGTCTCATTTTTCATGTTCTGTTCTTTTTTTTTGCACCAGAGTCCAGAAAGACTGGGATATTTCTTGAATTGCTTGGCTTGAGTGAACTGTTCTTTTTCCATTAGACTAGGATACTTGTTTTTCTAGGTATTTTCACTGCTCTTTAGCTTCTAACTTTTTGTAGGTCTTTCTATTGCTCTTTTATAGAAATTGTGACTGCCGTTGCTTCCGGACTATTCAATATTCTTCAGTTTGTCTCACCCAGAACATAAGGCTCTTGTTATTCATTTACTGCTAAACCTATTTAGCCGGTTTTCTGCCCCTACGTTCTATTCTCTTAAGTCTATCAAATTTACTGAAGTCCAGTGGAAATGTTTGCTCAATTATATATTGTCTTGAACGTGCTGCTTGTGATGATCTAAGTGTGCATTTGTCACAACAAGGTATCTCTTCTGCTGGTATGTCAATCTAAAGTCAAAAATCATAACTCCAAGCCCTACTAGGACTGTTGTGCTGAAATCTTTTATGATGTTTCTGTGTGCTCCTCCTTATCAGCTTATCACGCTGGCCTAAATAGCAAATTGCGAAGTGCTGTTCTTGATGACTGGCTTTCGTCAAGAGCTCAAGTCATCGTTTCAACTTTAGCATTTGGGTATAGCTTCTCTTTGTATCTTTGTAAACATCATTTCTGTGAGATGACATGCCGATTCCATGTCCACAAGTTTCAGATTACAGATGCAATCATGTGACTACAGTTACCTACTTACTTTCCAACCTGTAGTATATAGTTTATTTTTGTTTTTGCCATTATTCTACTTGATTTAACAATATGCTGATTCCATCTTACTCTGCAATCTAACTTGACTACGTTTGTTGCAGGTACAACCTTAAGAAGCTCACATATGAGGAAAGGAAGGCCAAGCTTGTTGAAAGGATGAATGCTCTCAACTCTGCTGGTGCTGATGAGGACGAGGACGACGAGTGAAGAGTGTAGTCTACCGTAGGAGTGCTATCTTTATGCTGCCAATCGAACTTGATCTATGGCATTTATCCGTACCTGTGGCCTTGCAACAAGTATTTTTGTTTAAGTTGGACACTCTGCATAATGGACCAGTTTCTTTCAATTTTTAGTATCAAACTGGAGATATGGATTATCTAATTTATATGATGTGCTGCCATTTGGATATTGCTTTGAATTCTTTGATCTGGCATCTCTTTTTTTTTTCTTCATTGTCTGCTTGGATTCCCGAGTGTCTTTGGTTGACATACACTCGGGAAAGTTTTTCGTTAATTTCCCGAGTGTTTTTAAAACTTTCCCGAGTGTCTTTGGTTGATATACATTTAGGAAAAATTAACCTTTCCCGAGTGTTTTTGGTTGATATACACTCGGGAAAGTATTCCGTTCTGTGGTTGATCCCGTTGTGCCCACTACTTTCCCGAGTGTTTATGTTTCCCTCGTGTAAGTTTTAGCACTCGGGAAAGTTATTTTTCCCGAGTGTAACTCTCAAGAACACTCGGGAAACCAGTTTTTCCCCGACTAAATTGTCCCGAGTGGTTTTTCCCGACGGTTGACCTTCGGGAATTATTTTCCCGAGTGTTTTAGGGGCTTTCCTGAGTGTTTTGGGCACTTGGGAAAATAGTAGATTCTGGTAGTTGCTTAATTGCCATGCATATACTCGATAGCTTTCAACAAAATTTGGCCGTCAAATGGGTTACGCATACCAGCTGCCTGCGCGCAGCACGCGTGTCTTAATTACGAACGTACCGGCATACATATAGAGCCCCGAATTTAGGATTTGCTATCTATTTTACACTGCTTCCTCCAGGTTTATGCATGTAATAATATTCAGTCCAATCTTGAAAGTTGAAACTTGGACCATAACTCAGGTCCGTCAATACATCACGGCATTTCATGTAACCAGAATAGTAATAAAAGCACCAGCCGTTAATTTGTTTATTGTTTGTATTTTCGATCAGATTTACCATTACAAACAAACATTGTAGCTCATATTTAACTTTGAATATTGCAGTTAAAATGCAAATACTACACACATACTACTTATAGTTTCATATATCCTCCACGAGAAACTCTACGTACTCAAAATGGCCCTATCAGAATCGATTTCGGTCTGATCTCATGATGGCCACGTATTTCCCTGGCGAGCCCGGAACTAACCGTCACGACTTAATATATCATTGATGGGCATTACAATTCGTCAATTCCACTGCAAGTACTCTTATCTTTATTTCCCTGACAAAAACAGTAAAACCGTAAGGAAAAATGCATTTCTTATCTCTGATGGTTTCTAGCCGCCAAGAAAGGTCCGAATTCTAGTGGTACAGTGAAGTACACCAAATATCAGCGAATAATCGACAAAGTAATTTCCACCATACTGTAAGCCTGTACTAAGCATGCATGCATTCTAGTATTAATTCAGCAAGTTTTGGCCGTCAAACGGTTTTTGTGCAGACCAATTGCATTGCAAGGTTTGTATTTAGAATATTTCCGGTTTCATATCATTAAGTAGACTAGGAAAAGCTTACATCGAATACACGAGCGTAGATGATAAAAGAGCGATCGATGCACCATGACAAATGAGAAGTTGTTGGACCGAAATAGTAACTAGAGAGGGTGAATATGAGCTACCTATTTTTCACTTTTACGGTATTCAACTTTTTTCATTTTAATTGTTATGAAAACTATGAAGATCAAAGCTACAAGATAATAATGGAAATCTTACATTGAAAACGAAAAACTCTGAGCACAAGGCCTCTCGGCCAATCTAATCGCCGGCCATCGGCCGGTCAGACCACACCCCCGAATTCTAGAACACCCCTCTTTGGACTTTTCGACAAAATTCTATCTAGTTTCGCATCTTGTCTCTATTTTCCATGCCACCTGGTGCAAACACATATCTAAACACTCCTACACAAGTGTTTGGTGCGCTATCCTCAAAAGTTCTCATCGCCGGCCACGGTTGGTCTGACCGCCACCCCTTGCTGGTCAGATCGCCATCCTCGACCGGTCTGACCGCCACCTCTGGCCCTGGGCCGGTCTGACCGCCGGTCCTCGACCGGTTAGACTGCCCACCAGGGCCGGTCAGACCATCTGTAGCCTCATAGCAAATCCGATAATTTGCTAAACCGAAGTTTTAATCTCTAAATACCTCGACACCGATGCCAATAGTTTAACACTAAGATTCTGATCGTACATATTATTTCCGCATCAGTACTTGCACGAAAAAAACAAGAACGACCGAATCTCGGCTCGATCTCTCTCTAATTAAACCGCGTCGGACAAGATCGAAGACAGCGGCTGATTCGGAAGTATTTACGGATGGAGATGTACAACGTGAGCTCAAGGGCGTTCTAGCCTACCGGTCGGCTTGATCGATCGATCCTTGCGGTCATGCGTAGATTACGACTTTTCACACCGTTTGATTTAGTCTAGCTCTCCAGGTTTGTAGTAGTACACATTGTTCGGTCCACACGCTTCAAATTAACCAAGTGTGATGACGTACGCTTGACTGCGATGCATGCACTCAATAAGTTTCAACATATTAATTTGGCCGTCAAATGGGTCTTACAGCCGGTCGTACATAGCTCAGAATTTTACACAGCATAATCTTCATTCCAGTCCTGGAAGTTGAAACTTAATGGGACCTTAAGTTAGGTCCGTCAAAAATACAGGGCATTTCATGTATAAATCCATGCATGAAAGCACATAATAAGTTACACGCCAGTGTAATCCGTCAAAAACGTTTTCTGTATCCGCGACAAGTTAAATGATTTTTTTAAAATAATATGATTTTATTTATTAATTTATAAGTATTTACGTATATATTTTTTTAAAAATATAGATTCATAATTCATATGTTAACATATATATTCAAGTTTTTGTCCAAATATATAATAAAAGAATCCATCTTCCATATTATAAAACAATAATCTATAAGCAAAATAATATACTCTCTCTCTCTCTCTCTTCCTAAATAGACGACGTTTTAGGATTTTGCACTTCAACCAAGACAGGTGAGGAAATGACCAAGTCACCCTCCTTTATTAGCTCACTTGTTGCTCTTGAATGATGTGTGTAACTCTAACCACCATTAATAAATAACATTGACAATAATGAATGGTAGGGGCAGGGTTCACAATTTCGGCGAAATTTCGCCAAAATTTCGGTCCTTTCGGTGGGTAGCGAAATAAATTCAATTCGTTCAAAAAATTTCGGTTTGTTTGAATTTGAAGAGAATTTGGAGGGTTCAATTGAGAAAACACTAATATAGAAACACCAACCCACCCATAGCCTGGGAGCTGATGACCGTGAGCCTCCGCCGGTGGCACAGGCACAATCGCCTCCGCTGGTGGCCGTCAGCAAGGAATCAGGCCCTTCTGGCTGCACCCACGACCCAAACACGCCCCCGTGTGGTCCTTGCCCTCCTAACGCGCCATAGCTAGCTAGTACACATGAATATACAGATAGTTCAAGAGGTGGGGCCAATTTGATTCCAGGGGCGGCCCTAATAGGGGTCATGGGTGTTCACTTGAACACCCTTTTTTTTTTCAAAATACTTTGCATTGCGTAGATAGATATATTACGTATATATATTGATAATTAGATCAAATACTTCACATTTATACCCAATAGATTTCAGTTCACTCCCACACATCTCTCCAATTTGTCTCAATTAGTGCGGCTCAACCCACCAACCCAATAGTTTTCAGCCCATTCGGAGATCCTCTCCTCCTCAAACCAAGTCATAACCTCTCACTGTAAAGCTATTGGGCGGCGCTAGCGCACGACTCCACGAGGCAATGAGATTTGGTGCCAAGCGAGAAGACGAGGGCGAGCTCCGGGCTCCGGTTTGACCTCGGCAGCAGCGCGCTGGATAGAAGGTAGGAGCAAGGTAGCAAGCAAAAAGAAAGCGGGCATCGAGTGGGACCTAGCTGGGCCGCTGGGGCCGGCGAGGTAGGTCGCACACGTTGATAGCAGCACATGTGTATCCCTATTCCTCGGTCTCAAATCCTAAATTCCCAAATCAACAAATTTTTTTTAATTTTTTGGTAATTTCTCTAAATTCTTTGTGGTGTTGTCTCTAACATGGAAAAATTTGTACTTTGATATTTGCTATTGTGAATATTTAATTTTTTTTATTGAACAATATTTTATTAACTCCGAACACCCATTCGATAAATCCTAGGTCTACCTCTGGCCGGTTCCTTCTTGGACGCGTATTTTTTTCGCGTGATGCGTGCACGCAAGACAGATCGATCACGATCCTTGTGATATGTGCAAATGTGCATCCTGCGTTACAGAGTGTAACATCCCAATTTTCGGAGGTTTTAAAAATCTTTTTGAGTAGTCTAGTCTTTCGAAATTCACCCAAATTTATTTGAATTTTAATTAAGCTTAATATGGATTTTTAATGGCAAAACAATTTAATGTGATTAATCTAAATATCAATTAATTTCAAAACTATTTTATTTGAGTTCTTTGTACTTGGAAATTTTTTCCATATTTTTCAGGGATTTTTTTCCGAATTCATCATTACTTAAGACCAACTAATGACATATGAAATTATAACAATCTCAATAGTGTCTCAAGGTGGGTCAATCTAACACCATGTTCTCTAACATATGTTCACATTATTGATTCGATATCCCCATATCCACGACCGGTGAAACATGACCATCAATCAATACATGTGCTAATCGATAAGTCACTAGTGTTCCGAACTAGGATATATTTAGAATGGCAGCATATAAATTAAAGAGCTTGTCGACGATCAAATTGCCGATCTTACGAATGAAAAAGAGGAAAATGACAAAGAGTTATTAGATGAGAATGGGGTTACTCTTTATTACAATGAACTGGATCTTTACAAGGGGTGCCTTGAGTAAGGCGCTAGACTAGCCCTAATTACATTGAGTGTACTGCTTCTGAAGGATCAAATGTGTTGTGGTTGATCTCTCCTGGTTATGTTCGGATTGCCTTGGGCCTGATTGAATTGAATTCACTACTACAGAAAAGGTCTTCACAGACGATTCAAAAATGTCATCGTAGACAGTTTCATGAGTCGTCTGAGTTTATAGGTCAGTAATGATATGAGGTCATCACAGATGGTTTTCGAACCGTCTGTGATGCATACTATCATAGACAGTTATTAACCCGGAATCGTCTATGATAGTTAACTATCACAAACGGTTTGTAGATGAAATCGTTTGTGATAGTTGAATGTATTACAGACAGTTTGTAGATGAAACCGTCTGTGGTAGCTAATGTATCACAGACGGTTTGTCCTGAGGAACCGTCTGTGATATTCTTTTTGTATTGCTAAATCTACTTCTGTTTATTGGCTAGCCTTAGGAAATGCTAGCTATGCCCTCTGAAACAAGCAGAAACACAACAAGTACATGTACATATCCAATTCACATTCATTTCAGAAACATGCACATCCAATTCACATTCATTTCAGAAACAAGCACATCCATTTCACAAATCAATTAACTCAAGTGAACTAAAATTAACCATTCATGAACAAATATACACACATGTTCCATTAAGTTCAATCGTATCCCAATCAAGTTCAATCTACATTGTGGAACTTCCCTTTTGGGTTTATGACCTCACGCATCAAGAAGGCCGACAACCGTGTTTGAATGTGTTCGAGCTAGGTCTGTTCCAATAGAGTTTCAGTGATGGTCGCAACCTGTCACTAGGAAGATTAAAGTTGTGTAGATATAAATTAATAAGTATGAAATAATTATTACAAGATTGACAAACCTGAGGATCATTGGTCATCACCGAACCGAGCAATAGTTGCATGTTGTGGCAAACATAGTATCCACAGATGTTGCCGACCGACTGCTGGTGGCACTGCAAAAATAGATTTGGTTAGTTCGAGAGGCATTACTATGAAGTGTTATATAAGATTAATGTGTACTAACGAATACCGAGAATTTGAAATCGTGTCGTAGGTTCACTCCCTTGCATCTCCCTCCCTTTGCATAGTACATGACGAACGACCTACGTAATTCCAAAAACTTAGCCTTAGCCATTGCAAAGGAAGGAAAGACTACAGTAGAGTTATCTATGGAGGAAATGTGTTTACCTGTCGATTAATTTTTGGACAACTGTGAAGTTGTGATTGGACCTCTGTAGGGAATCAAGGCATCCTATCTTGTTCCATTTTGGTATAATTACAATTAGAATCCAGTGGAACCTACACAACCATAGTCATTAAACCTAAGTTCGTGTTGCTTATAAATTACAAATCAACAAGTATATATAGCCACTAGTGCGGCACTTACTGCTGGTTGTAGGGCAAAAGTATGTAATCCTTCTTGCGGTGATCCAGCAAAAACGTCGTCTTGTAATCCTCGACGAAGGTTGCATTGTCCTTGATGGTTTGAAAGGAGACCAAGAGTGGGTCGTAGAAACCTATCGATGATTTACTTGATGTGGGTTCTCCGATCATATATCTATATATATGTACAAAAGTAAGGAGTTATATATGATATTTATCAGTATTACACGAACGTAGGCCGTGATTGTACACACTTACAGTATCCAGCATCACATGAGTGAGGCGTCGATGGCGTTGAGGTTGAAGAGTAAGAACAAGTCATCGAAGGTCACCGTGAAGACACAGTCTTGAAGCTTATGGTTAAAATGATTTTTCTTAAACTTAACGGTGACACCCGAGCACTTTTGTCCATCTGTCTTTTTGACCTGTTCCATGCACCATGCATGTAATCTTTGGGAAGCCGATCCTAGGGTTTCGAGGTGCTCTACCGAGAAGACGAACGACTCGCCATGTACGAATTTCTGGGCCAACGGCAAGAAGGGGATATCATCGGGCTTTTTTGATTTGCCCTTGCTGCCTTGCTTTTTAGAGGTTGACAGGGCACGAGGTGTAGATGCATCTGATGCACCAGGTCCTTACTGCATCGGTGCAGGTAACTCTGGTGCAGGTAGCTTCGGTGCAATTACATCCTGTGAAGTTGACACCAGTTTAGGTAGCTCTGGTGTAGATACTTCCCGTGAAGTTGACACCAGTGCAGGTAGCTCTAGACAGATATCTGATGAACCTTGGAGGTCCTGATTTGGCCCGATCTTTCGATAAGAAGATAAATTCGGTAGTAGTCGCTCAACTCTCACGATCCTAGTTACGAACTCACAAGGCCCGAAACTATGCAATCGCTGAACTGCTGAACAAGTCATTATCAACTATGCACGAATACCCAGATGACCTGATCACGAAGATCAATTCCTGTATACACCGAAGAAGCACGCAAGAACGAGATAAATAGCAATCTGAAATTGCAAATAGGATTGAAATATTTGATTTAAGTTGGGATTTTGAATAAGGATCTTGACTGGGTGGTCTAGTCGACACACGTAGAAGATACAAGTTGCAACGAAGGCAAACTAAACATAAACGAAATCTAAGGAAAAGTAGAGGGGTACGGCCTCTTTAAATAGGGGAGGGGAAGCCACACAGCTAAGAAAATAGGGGGTGTGACTATTCATGACACTGTTCACATGTGAATAGTGCTTGTAAATAGTACAGACCGCTTAGGGTGGGACCTCCCCTTAGGCCCAAGCATTACAAGGCCCAATTTGGCCCAAACAGGTGACACAACACGTTTTTTTTATGATTACAATGAGCTCGTAATGAATTTGAAGGTGATTCTAGGTCCATTGGAAAGGTCTCAGAATAAGCTTTCCATCAAGACTAAGAACATCCGAATCGGACTCTGTTTGCAAAAGTTATAGCCTTTTTACTACGGGCCTATTGGGTTGTCCGAATGCCAGATTGTTTTCGCGATTTTGATGTGCATGAAAGGAATTTGGAGGTGGGGCTAGATCCATTGGAACGATGACGAGATAAGATTTCCATCAAGTACTCGTGGACCTCCAGCAGACTCCGTATGTGAAAGTTATGAATATTTGAATTCGGTGCTGTCTCCGGAGGCCGAATTGAATTCCAAAATAGGTCCAGCTCGAACTCTTGCAAATCAACCACTCTCTGTCTTTTATTCCTGAAAATAACAACACATTTATTAGGCACTATCATATAGTTCATGTAATATAAAGGCACTCCTAAAAACGAGATCACCAGACAATTTAAGTGAAGCATACGAGCTCTTGTAATTGGAACAGCAAGCATAGCAAATATGGTTGTATCCATAGGGGTCATGTCCTCATCATCCTCCCCTTCTTGAAAACAAAGCCATCCTCGGCTTTTGATAAGCTGAAAATAGGATAACAAAGAAGCCAAGGTGTATGCATGGTATATGTATATGTCATCTGTTTTAACGATTCTTCGTTGTTGCACAATTAATGTTATAAGATAACAATGATCATAAAAACTCATTGGATTATTAACCCAAGAATAATCATATATGTTAATGATCAAAACAAAATTTCTCACACAGCAATTATTGCAACTAGTTTTGCAAATGTAAGTGAATCGTTTATGCAATTCAAATCTCTGAAGTTGTAAACTTGCAGTGGTAACACATATGGTCAAATCTACAACTTTGGGAATCAAACAAAGTTCATCCATATAATCAGATTTCAATCGAGCACACTAGTACAAAAATGCTAATACTGGAAGCCTGATCATAGACGGTTCATCAAAACCATCTGTATTAAACACAATCACAGACAGTTTTTGTTTACCGACCGTCTGTGTTATTTTCCACGCTAAGAACCGTCTGTGATACTTCACAAATGGTTTTTTGCGAGAACCGTCTGTGATACTAACATGAACCGTCTGTGATATTAGTACATATCACAGATGGTTTTTGTTGAAAACCATCCATGATAATTATACGGTGTAATACATAGCTCCCCAACAGAGTCTTCTTGATCTCCATCTCTGGCGCTACGGTAACCGCAGGAGGTCTCTAAGCCCGGTGAGTCCATTGTCACTCCGTGCCCAGTTTGAGTATCGCCTCACCTCACTAAGCCCGCTCATGTGGTCCATTTCACCTATTGTCACCGAGGAGCTTGCTGCCGTCGCCTCTATTCACCGACGACCAGCCACCTTGGACCTTCCCCGACTTCATTGATACCTTCCTCGTGATCGAGGTGAGCTACTGGAGCATAAGCATCCTTTAATTTGAGTAGTTTAAGGCGTTTACGCCGAAATCGCTAGTAAAGCCCATGGCACTGCCACGGGACATCACCGTCGGTTCACCTCAGGCGACCTTAGGGTCCTGAGCCATGACTATTAGCAATGCGATGTCACCCTAAGCCCAATTTGAGCTTCAAATGCTACTATTTTTAATTATTTAGTCAATAAACTAACGAGTCTATGACATGTCGGACCGCTGTAGATTTTATAAATAAAATCATGAAATAAAAAATGAGTCACTAACAAGTAGAGCCCACATGTAAGTTAATAAAATCCGGAAAAATATAAAAATGAAAAAAAGCCACCTTTAGTTCAGATAAAAATACATTTCTCTGTTGGAAAGCATAATTAAGCCTCAGAAAATGCGCTTTCGAAGTCACCGTTTTATTTATTTCTAGGGTTTTCAATACGAACCATGTGATGGACCGAAGCTGGATGTACGCTGAGAACCGTGTGAGTGAAGAGTACATTAATGGCGTGTCTACTTTTACAAGAGCTGCCGAGGAGGATATGCTGAATAAGGAGGCGGAATATATGTATTGTCCATGCATTGACTGCGAGAATCTGAAGATGTTTAAGAACCGAGCGTAGATCGAAGCACACTTGATTCAAAGGGGTTTCAAAAAGGGTTATACACGTTGGACCATTCACGGTGAAGAGCATATTATACAGAAAGTCAATGATATGCCGCCGGATGATGTCGATTGTGGTTCTAATTCGGATAGGCTGCACGATAATAATATAGATCAAATGCTTCACGATGCAGAATGGAACTATGATGAGAGAAAGTATGTTAAATTCCGGGGCTTGATGGAGGACTCGGAGAAACCTTTGTTCCCGGGCTGCAAGCCGGAATACAAAAGGTTGTCATCCGTGCTTGAACTGCTGAAATTGAAGGCAAGCAATGGTTGGTCCGACAAGAGTTTCACGGGGCTATTAGGTCTTTTAGCGGACATGCTTCTAGAGGGAAACAAGTTGCCCAAAACCACCTACAAAGCCAAGAAGATTCTTTGTCCATTGGGAATGGAAGTAGAAAGAATACATGCATGTCCGAACGATTGTATCCTCTACCGTAACGAGTATACAAACATGCATGTATATCCGGTGTGCAACGCATCTCGATACAAGTGTAAGAATCAATCAGATGACGAAGAGAGAATTGAGGTAAAGAAAGGGCCTCCTACTAAGGTGGTGTGGTATATTCCTGTAATTCCCCATTTGAAGCGGTTTTTTGTGAACCCAAAGAATGCAAAACTGTTGCATTGGCACTCAGAGGAGTGTAAGAATAACGAAAAGCTAAGACACCCTGCTGATTCCGCCTAGTGGAGAAACATCAATAGGAGGTTTGCAGACTTCGGTGCGGAACCGAGGAATACAAGGTTTGAATTGAGTACAAATGGAATGGATCCTTTCAGTAACATGAGCAGCTGACATAGCACTTGGCCTGTGATGCTCTATATCTACAACCTTCCTCCTTGGTTGTGTATGAAGCGAAAGTATATTTTGTTGTCAATACTTATCCAAGGGCCAAAGCAACCTGGGAATGATATTGATGTGTACCTAGCACCATTGATGGAAGATCTAAAAATACTGTGGATTGAAAGGGTACAGGTATGGGATGCGTACAAACGAGAGAACTTCACTTTACGTTTCTTGTTTTCTGTACCATAAATGTTTATCCTGCCCTTGCTAATCTGTCAGGCCAGAGTACAAAAGGGGCCAAAGCCTGTACTCACTGTTTAGATGATACCGAGAGTGTGTGGTTGAATCATACGCACAAAACCGTGTACATGCGTCATTGTAGGTTCCTTCGGAGGGCTCACCCATACCACAGGATGAAGAAACAATTCGACGGAGAGAAGGAGGACAGTTCAGCTCCAAGGTATTTAAGCAGAAAAGAGGTCTATAATATGGTTAAGGATTTAGATGTTGTGTTCGGAAAGGGACATAAATCAAGGACCCGTAGGAAGAACATCTGGAAGAAGAGATCAATATTTTGGGACTTACCTTATTGAGAGCACCTAGAAGTTCACACTGCATCGACATCATGCACGTAGAGAAGAATGTATGTGATAGCTCGATTGGTCTCTTACTGAACATTCGTGACAAAAAAAAGGATGGTATCAACACACGGCTTGACTTGGTTGATATGGATATCAGACCTGAGTTAGCACCAACAAAGACCAATAAAGGATGAACGTACCTCCCCCCTGCTTGTTACACTCGCTCACTACCGAGAGAAGGCGAAATTGTGCTAGTGCTTGCATGGTGTGAAAGTTCCGTCCGGTTACTCCGCCAACATGAAGAAACTTGTTTCAATGGAAGATTTGAAGTTAATTGGTATGAAGTCTCATGATTGTCATGTGCTGATGACACAAATGCTCCCTGTTGCAATTAGAAGTATTTTGCCGATCAAGGTCCGAGAGACAATCATGAGGCTGTGTTATTTCTTTAACACAATTGCTCAGAAGGTCATCGATACCGAAGGACTAGATGCTCTGCAGGACGAGGTGGTGACAACTTTATGTGATCTTGAGATGTATTTCCCTCTGTCGTTTTTTGATATCATGGTCCATCTCTTGTTCACATTGTGAGGGAGATAAAGATGTGCGGGCCCATGTTCCTACGTAGCACCTACCCGTTCGAGAGGTTCATGGGAATTCTGAAGTCCTATGTACAGAATTGAACTCGGCCGAAGGGCAGCATCGTGGAAGGTTATGCAACCGAAGAGGTCATTGAGTTCTGCGTTGATTACATGGCTCAGGTCGAACCGATAGGTGTGCCTCGATCTCGCCATGAGGGGAGGCTCGAGGGTATCGGGACCATCGGAAGGAAAGCAATCACTCCAGATATGGATGCGTATGCTCAAGCCCATTTCACGGTCTTGCAACACCTGACTGAAGTGTTCCCGTATATCGACCAGCACAAATATGTGCTTTGGCAACAGATTCCGTAGCGGCCGGATGTTTGGATCACGAGACAACACAACAGACGGTTCAACCAATGGTTGAAGGAGTGACTCGCTAGGAGCTCGTCAAGTGATATGCTGACATGGTTGGCAAAAGGGCCAACATTTACAGTTGTGACATGGCGAGGATACGACATAAATGGGTACACATTCTATACGCAGTATCATGATATAAAGAGCACTAACCAGAACAGCGGTGTTCGCATAAATGCATTCAGTACCGATGGGCTTAGGAGCTCCTACTATGGGCAAATAGAGGAGATATGGGAGCTCGACTACATGCTTTTCATGATCCCCCTATTTCGGTGCCATTGGGTCCATCTCTCATAGGTGAAGGTCGACAAGTACGACGTCGCTACCGTGGACCTCGAACGTGTCAGATACAAAGACGAACCATTTGTACTCGCTAACCAAGTTGTTCAAGTTTTCTATGTAACCGACCAGGTAAATAAGAAGCGCCACGTAGTTCTTCATGAAAAAAAGGAGGATTGTCAGAGTTGAGAATGTAGTGGACGAGGAAGAATACAATCAATTTGACGAGTTGCCTCCTTTCGGAAACGGCATAAGGGTCGAGAAAGAAGAACGTGACAAAACTAGCTACATACGCGTCGATCATCTTGAAGGGCTAATTTTTAAAGATTAATTGAACAATGTGTGTATATGTACGTTATGATGAATGGTTAATTTTAGTGCATTTGAGTTAATTGATTTGTATTGTGAAATTGATGTGCTTGTTTCTGAAATGAATGTGAACAATTGGATGTATATACATGTACTTGTTGTGTTTTACGCTTGTTTAAGAGGGCATGGCTAGCATTCCCCGAGGCTAGCCAATAAATGTAACTAGATTATAACCAATACAAAATAATATCACAAGCGGTTTCATCTACAAACCGCTCGTGATACATATATCCTGAGCGGTTGTTGATTGGAACCGCTCGTGATACATTATATATCATGACGGTTATTTATTGGAACCGCTCGTGATATATAACATATCATGCATCGTTGTTAATTGGAACCGCTCAGGATACATCATATATCACGAGCGGTTCTAAAGTGGAACCGTGCGTGATATTATTATCCTGAGCGGTTCTACTTTAGAACCGTCTGTGATGTCCATCCCTATTTATATTCGGACTCTAGGATTTGCCCGTGCCACCCACTCAAATGATTAAGTTTCTCAACTCCTAACTGCCTCCTCCCCTGAGCCCGTCGCTGCCGTCCTCGACGTCGCCTCCTCCTCGAGCCCAGCGCAACTCCTCTCCCGAGCCCATCGACGCCGTCCTCGACGTTGCCTCCTCCTCTGAGCCCGCTGCGCCTCCTCCCCCGAGCCCGCAGCCTCCTCCCCTCCCCCGAGCTCGGCGCACCTCCCCTTCGACGCCGCCCTGCTACTTTGGTACTGCTCCCTGCTCGTCCTTCTCCTCGACGCCCAAAGATAACCAATGCTGAGTTGTCGACCCCGACGCCCCTTTCCCTCACTCTTTCTATCAATAATCTGTCATGCTGTCATGGTCCTCATTGACTCATGATAATTACGCTGGTATTTGGTTCAAACTCGATTATTAGGAATTTGTATTTGTTCTAGTCAGTGATTCATATGGTATTTGTTTTGATACTGTTACTGGAATATATTACAGTGTGGTGTGGTGATGATAATAGTCTTATACTGAAATTGTTTTGATAATCTGGTTTGAAATTGACCTCTAATTTGTTCACATGATGTTTGTGTTGAGCATAATATTTCGTTTAAATGACTTGGAGAATTTACATGTTTATATCAATTATGTCATTGTATTGGTCCTAATTTCTTCCCTACATATCCCAATTATTATTAATTGGTGTGTATACCCATACACATAGAGATCGAATCTTATAATAATATGTTCATGCGTGTCATAACTTCTATTTCTTGTGAAGATGTCTTCCGCTCATTCTTCGTCATCATCGCCGCCTCATGTGTCTGATGCACTATTCTCTGGAATATCCAAGCGCGGTAGAAGAAGAGGAATATCGAAAAGGCCCGCGGGCCGATTTACCATCACAGAGGTCGATCAGTTTGGGACCCCTATCAATCCTCGCCGAGCAGCGTCCGCATTCCGGAGAACAGTCGGAATAGTTGCACAGGAACAGGTCAACATCACCTATGATTCGCGGAAGGAGTTGACCAAAGAACAGAAAGGTGAGCTGCTGACGGATATTTTCCGATCGTTTGAGATCTTGGAACAACACCAGGACTCCGTGAGACGACATGAGTTTCTACAGGCGTGCAAAGCGTGGAAGAACTTCAAGAGCACGCTTGTCAAGAACTACGTGGAGAAGGATCTGAGGCCCTTCCACAAGTATCCATTCTTGGAAGAGTCCTGGGCCAAGTTTGTGGCGAAGAAGACGATAGATGAATTTAGGATTGAAAGTGCGGCGCACACGGCCCTCCAGGCAAAAAACAAGCACACCCACAGACTCGGCACTGCTGGGTATGCAGGTAAAATCCTGATATGGAGGGATCAGGACCAACAGGCAAACCGTTCGAATATGTCTCCCCACCATTTGACGAGATCACTGATGAGTGCACCTGAAACTGGTTAATGGGGAGGTTATGTACCCTATCTACAGGGGAAGTCTCCTTCCCAAACCCCACAGACAAGGAAGTGTCCCAACGCCTGGTAAGATATCGAACTACCTAGTTTGTAATTACTCTATAACTTTATAGGAAGTGAAATGACATGTTGGGCTATTGTAGGTAATGCTGAGTGCACAATCTTCCTCATTCCTGGTAGACAGGGAGAGAGATATATTCTCCGCGGCCTTGGGAAACAATGAGTACCCGGGTTGCACGAGAGGCGCTGGTCTTTATGTTCCATGGAAAGATTGGTTCCGAGCGGACTCTGAATCGTACCGGAGTAGGAAGAGAGCCAAAGCTGAGAGCGATGCAAAGCTATGAGAGGAGATTCGTGAATCCCTCAAAGATGAGATCACCGAATCCCTCAGAGATGAAGTCAATGATTGCGTTAGAGCTGCAACGCAACGGCAGCTGGAGTGCTTTGAGGAAAGGCTTAGGGAAGTTCAGTTGCAAGTCCCAAATCAGTTGCAAGCCCCTACCCCTACTATGCTAGCTAGCCCCCCCAAACATCTGAGTAGTTGTGCGTCCAACCCTAACCCTACCCCAATAGGGGACGACAGATTTCCTGTCGATGACATCTAGGTAATAATTATTATATCTGGAATGCTCGATCCATTGATAAGCCTATTGGAGTAGCTAATTTTGTATTGTTATGTAGGTGGCTACGAAGTGCAACCTCCAAGTGAGATATGCCTCTGTTGCCCTAGATGTTGCTTGGGGCCAGGTGTATCCATCTGGTATCGGGGCTTTGGTCCACGGTGTAAATCTAACGCCGAGTTTCACAAAAGTGAATGTGGACGGTGTTTGTACCAATTTCGGGGCCGTCTCGCTGCATATTCCCCCAAACGATGAGGTCATGACTCTAGAGCAAGCCGTTGGAACATTCATCCAGTGGCCCAAAAGGGACATCTGCCTAAAGCTACCTGATCCGGTGTCAACTTCACGGGAATGTCCTGCAACAGTGTTAATTCCACAGGAACTGACTGCATCGAAGTTACCTACATCGAAGTGGCAAGGGCCCGGTGCATCAGATGCATCTACACCTCGTGCTTAGTCGACTCTTGTGAAGTCAACCTCTACAAAGCGAGGCAGCAATGGCAAATCGAAGACGGTTGACTCCTGTTCTGATATCCCCTTCTTGCTGTTGGCTCAAAAATTTGTGCTAGGCGAGCCGTTGGTCGAGAGGTTAGACAACCCTACCCTAGGACCGGCTTGCACGATATTGCATTGATGGTACATGGAACAGGCCAACAAGACGGATGAACAACGACGCTCGGGTGTCACTGTCAAGTTCAACGAGGTTCATTTTAACCACAACGCTCAAGACTGTGTCTTCACGATGACCTTTGAGAACTTGTTCTGTCTCTTCAACTTCGACTCCCTCAACGTCTCACTCATGCGATGTTGGACACTGTAAGTGTAACATCCCAACTATATAAACAGGGTTTGTTCAAATATAATTAAGGTGTAGAAATTAAAACTTTTTCTCACACCTTGAAAACCCCTAAACCTTCATGTAATTCTTGTCCAAGAGTTGTGTAATCCAAAAACACAAAGCTCTTGTTGACCAAAAGTCAAATTCATTTTCCAATTGTCTAAATCTTGTGCCAAACATTTGGATTATATTTTCCTTGGTCCCAAAAACTGATGTGGGACCCCTCTGAAAAATATCCCAAGATGTAAAACTTGTTTGATAAATTTTGGAGGTAAAACAAATCCTTGAACAACCTTCATGAATTTCCTGAGAAAAATGCATTGCATAATAACCTCTGGAAATTTTATGCAAGGTTAATCTCATTGTCGCAAGCTCCAGTTAAAATGTCATCAAATTTGGAGTTCATTTGCTGTCTCAAATAATTCTGCTAAGTTTCATTTGTTAAAAACTAAATTTAAAAGCCTACTTTGTTCCTTGGGCTAGCCCTTTGCCAAAGCTGGTCCAGCCCAACCGTGTTCCGCACCCCAGCCAGACCTCCTCTCCTTGATCAGGTCGCAGCCGTTGGATTTACATCCAACCGCCACGACCTCCTCCGCGGTCAACACCGCAAAGACCTCCTCACCTCACCAGGTCATAACCGTTGGATCAAAGATCCACGGTCATGACCTCCCCTATGTGTTAAATCCCAAAAACCTCCACGGGCTGTTAAACCACTTGACATCCCACCTTGTTGAGGTCGTAGCCCTTGGATCCAAGATCCATGGCCATGACCTCCCCTCACTGTTAAACTAAGCAAACCTCCCTGCGTTATCAAGCGCTCCCAACCTCCCCTATCTCGTGTTGTGCACCGCTGGATTAAAAATCCACGGTCACGACCTCCTCCTTGTCTTATGCGCATCGGACCTCCCCGCGCACGTGAGGTCGTTGCCCTTAGATCTAAATCTAATGGCCATGACCTCCCTTGTGTGTTGCGCAAGCTCAAGACCTCCTTTGCGCCACGTGCGAGGCTCAGGACCTCCCCTGTCTTGATCACCACCGTTGGATCAAAATCCAAAGGTCTTGACCTCCCTCGCGCTTCACGCAAAGCCTCAGACCTCCCTTTGGTTGTGCGCCCTTGGATTTAAATCCTAAGGCCATGACCTCCCCCTCATGTTCTTAAGCTCATGTGCGGTTAAGACCTCACAAGAGGTCCGCACCGTTGGATGGAGATCCAACGCCTTGGACCTCCTAATCCCATTTTCCCACGTGCGCTTACACATTAAGGAAATCGGAGGGCCACGACCTCCCCATCCTTGATCGTGTAGCTGGGACCTCCTCCCAGTCATTTGAGCGTAACGGTTCAAAAACCACATCGGAGGGCCAGGACCTCTTCGTGGGCTTATCCAACGGTCAAAATGACCTCCCCTGTTCTTCTCCTTCCTTGGTCACGCATGCGTGTCCCTGAGCAAGTGAATAAATGCCCAGCCTGTCCACTGTGTACTTATAACAACTCTTTGCTGACCCGCATTAAATGCAGGTCAGCCTTCCGCCCTCCTGTCCACACAGACCTATCACCATGTCAGCCTCGTGTCTTGTCCAACCCTTTGAACCAAGCCATGGGCTAAGCTCACCATGAGCTTAACCCGGGGTCTATGACCTCTTTTTGCCCTAGCTATAAAACCACCCCCACGGTTTCCCTGGCTTCCTTTACACACCATTGTTCCTTGCTCGCTCTCCTGTGCTTGTGAGCTCTAGACCACCAAAGTTTCCTTGGCCGCCATTGCTGGAGCTTGAAGCCCCTCGGTGGGCAAGGGTCATTGGAGATTTCTTCTCCTCTCCTTGCTTCCATTTGTGCCTTCCTCTCGGGACCAAGACCTAACTTGTTTTGGTTTGGGCATTTCAGAGGTGGACAAAGTGGAATCTGGAGCTGGAGCTTTGGCCGTGGAGTACCCTTCCTCCTCGGCACCGGTCCTCCTTCCTCGACCTCCTCAGCACCTTAGGACCTCCAGGTACTCCCTGATAGTCCTTTAGCGCTGGGCACCCGCATGTATGAGGTCGCGGAGCTTTTAAATTGGGCACACGGTTGATTGGTTGTCGCGGAGCTTCCTTTTGCATTTTGGATTTTGCCGTGTGCTTGTCTTCATTGTCCTCTCGGCCACGGCGTTCAAAAGCCGTCGCCGCCGTTGAGAGGAGGTCCATTGGGTGCGCATGGTTATTGCGGACCCAACGGTATTATTGGATGTCATGGCGAGGTATCAGACGGCGAGGACCATTCCTCAAACCGGGTCTTTGTCGGACAAAACGGCGGTAGCCGTTGTCGTTTTAGGACAAGGATTCACCGCGTTACGCGCTCATCATTTGCTCAATCATTGAAATCATTGGCATGTCTTAACTGCATTTAATCCTCACCTTGCGCGTATTTAAGACCTCCCGCGCGCGGACCTCCTCGTTGTCCCGCGCGTATTTAACCTCTTGTCCAAGCACGTGCGTGCGTCGCGAGCTCTGGGACGTCCATGACCTCCTCCGAGGAGATCTGGAACGTCCAAGACCTCCCCTTGTGAAATCATGGTCGTCCAGACCTCCCTGGAGGTCTGTGACGTTAGGACCTCCCTTTAGGACCTCCCCTAGGTCATCTTAGCCGTTCATGACCTCCCCGGGTAGATCTTGACCGTCAAGGTCCTCCCTCGGACGATCTGAACCATCGAGGACCTCCCTTGGAACATCTGGACCGTCCAAGACCTCCCCTGTGAGGTCCTGACGATGTAGATCTTCCTCGGGGAGATCTTGATAGTTTAGATCTTCCTTTGGAAGATCTCAACCGTTGAGGACCTCCCCCGTGTGATCTGAGCCGCTTATGACCTCCCATGTCTTTAGGGTTTTTAGAAAATTCCAGTGAACTCCTAAGTATAAACTGAAATAAGGTATAGCTTTAGAATTTCATATCTTTGTCATTTTAAATCCAAATGAGGTCATTCAAATTGTGTTAGCTCTGTATTGAACTTGACTTTAATCCAAAAATGATTGTAAGTTGAGTTCAGCTCCAGAGCACAGTTTTGCCATTAGATTTTAAAACTCACTTTAAATATACACTCAAATTAATGCTTAACTTGTAAAATACATAACTAATGCTCTGTAGATTATTTTTGGGTGAGACCAACTTTGTTGGTTTCCTCTATTAATGAACTTACTGTGAACATTAGTTTTGAGCATGTTGCTGTTATGAAAATGAGGACTTGTGCATTATAATTTTGTTCAAGTTCTTGTTTTTGAAAATTTGTAGAAAGTGCATAATAGCTCCAAATGAGGTGAACTCAATTGTGTTATTCATCTCATGAGGTGCTGGTTTTACAGTAAAAATTTCAGCTTCACTTCTGTTCTAGAAAATGTTGCCTCATAATTAAATTAGTGAATAGTGCAGTTTGGTATTTTTAGGCTGAGCAGAATTGATTTCATCATATCTTTTGCATTAAGAATCCAAATCAATTGGTTCTTGTTGCTAAATTCATGATAAATCATTGTCTTGCTGCTGTAAAATTTTCATAGCATTCGGAGAAGTTTCTCTGTTGCGTCTTTTTGGTTTTTCGTTGTTCTTATCGGTTCTTTATCGCTTTTCCGTTAGGCTTCGACATTTGTGGTGATCCCGTGAGCGATCCTCAGCAACAATTTGACCAGCAACAACAAGGCAAGCAGTTTGATCATTTCCATCATTGTCCCATTACTTTAAAGCTTAATATATTGTTTTACTTCTATGTATGCATGCTACTTTGTGTTAAATGTCGCTAGCAATCCTATAGTTGCATAATCTGTAGGAATTGTTTATCCTCTACTACCTTGAGCCTAGGTTATTTGCTGTGGTGGGAGCTCGTTGGATGAGCTCTTATTACTTAGTAGTTTCGATTTAAATTGCTTAGACCTGCTTAGTTATCAGTAGAAATGGGCGATCATCGACTTAGTCGATGGTCTTGATCACTCAAAACTGGTTATTACTCCTATATGTCCAGCACTTGTGCTTTGATTAATTTGTAAAATAAAAAAAAACTGAAAATAAAAGATTGATTTAGACTTGGGCATATTGGATGGATGGTGTGGTTTTTGGATGTGGTGGTATGCTTGAGTCAACAAGGACCGAATTCTTGCGCCATTGATCCAAGCAATTATGCGTGCTAACCACACGAGGGGGATATGGGACCTCTCTTGACTAAGTACTTTGGGCGGTGCTAATTGGGGTCGCTCAGTTGGTGTGTTTTAAAGATAAAATGTGTGTGTGGTGTGGGAATGGAGCAGTGGCGGGCGGTTAGGGTTGTCTATTGTGTCCTTATCCCGTGGGTTGTCGGGTCAATTAGCATCGTCCATTGGAAATGTCTCGTAGGACTTAGCGTCTTGGCACACCTAAGGTAGTGTGCTTAAAGGAAAGGCGATCGGCGTGTGGGTACATTGGTACACCCTGCAGGATAAAACTATTGAATAGCCTCGCCCTAGGTTATGGACACGCTTGGTTATTTCCGTAAGAATTAGACTACAACCTTTAATTAAAACTTGATGGGTTGGTATGAATGGATGTTCATGCTATTGTTGTGGTGACTTGGGTTAGTCACTTCCATTGATCTTGTTGTTGTTACTATGTTATTATCTCGTTGTTATTTCAACAATTAAAATGCTTTGCCAAATTGCCTTCAATCTATTATGTTATTGCAAATGAAACTTGCTTTATGCTAAAATGAGTCCAAAGCCTCATCCACTTAAATAAAGCTTGCATGTAGCTATTTATAGTTCGTTATCTCACACGTAAGTCTTGCGGAGTACTTTATGTACTCATCCGCCCGTGGTTGTGGCATTTTGTGGCTTTTGTTGCAGAGGAAGAAGGGAGCTCCTTGAGCCTCTCTTTTGTGCTACGTGTTGCGCCTTCTTCTTGACGACTAGCTTGGCGGTCGGTCGGATGCCTAGGGTTAAGGCACATTGATTGGCTTTGTGTTATAGCCATCTTTATGGCACTTTTGCTTCATTGTTATTCTTAGTAGTTCTTGTTGTTATTTGGCCGAAGGCCCTCTTTGTAATAACCTATTCCTTATTATATTAACTTCGGTTTGTTGCTTATGTACTATGTGTTGTATGGAATTGATACATTCTTTTGTTGTGAGGTATGTATCTTGCATTCGGGAGTATACATCTCTCGAGACCTGGTTTATTTGGTTGATAATACTAGGGTCAATTGGATGACTAAGTATTATGAGCTTAATAAATCCGGGTGCTCACAGTAAGTGTGTACAATCATGGTCAATGTTCGTGTAATACCGATAAATGTTATATATAACTCCTTGCTTCTGTATATAGATACATGATGCCTGAAGCTGAATTAAGGAATTCACCAGTAGGTTTCCTCAACCCACACGTGGTCTCCGAGCAAACCATCAAGGAGAATGCAAGATTCGTCAAGGATTACGTTATAGAGTTTTTGCTGGCTCGCCGCAACAAGGACTACATACTTGTGCCCTACAACCAGGAGTAAGTGTTGTACTACTGGCTATACTTGTTGATTTGTACTTTATAAGCAACACGAACTTAGGTTTAATGACCATGGTGACATACCTGTGTAGGTTCCACTAGATTTTAATTGTAATTATACCAAAACGGAACTGGGTAATATACCTAGATTCCCTATAGAGGACCACTCACAACTTCACAGTTATCCGGAATTTAATCAATAGGTAAACACATTTCCTCCATAAAAACTCTATTGTAGTCTTTCCTTCCTTTGCAATGGCTAAGGCTAACTTCTTGGAGTCATGTAGGGCGTTCGGTGTGATCTATGCTAGAGGTGGCAAATCCAAGGGAAGGATGCTGCGACACGATCTAAATTTCCCGGTACTCGCTAGCTAGTACACATTAATGCTATATAACACTTCATAGTAATGCCTCTCGAACTAACCAATTCTATTTTAGCAGTGCCACTAGGAGCCGTCGGGCCACAATGTCTGTGGATACTATGTTTGCCACAACATGGAACTACTCATTGGTTCCGCGATCACCAATGATCCTCAGGTTTGTCAATCTTGCAACAATTAATTATTTCATACTTACCAATTTATATAAGCACAAATTTAATCTTCCTAGCGACAGGTTGTGACCATCACTGAAACTGCATTGGAACAAAGCGAGCTCATAAAAATTCGATCACACTTTGCGCCATTCCTGAACAGTCAGGTCATAAACACGGATGGGAATTTTCACAATGTAGATTGCACTTGATTGGGATAAGATTGAACTTAATGGTACATGTGTGTAAATGTACATTAATGGTTAATTTTAGTTAAGTGATTTGTGAATTTGATGTGCTTGTTTCTGAAATGAATGCAAATTTGATGTGCTTGCTTCTGAAATGAATATGAATTGGATGTGCTTGTTTCTGAAATGAATGTGAATAGGATGTATACAACTTAATGTTGTGTTTCAGCTTGTTTCAGAGGGCATGACTAGCATTTTCTGAGGCTAGCCAATAAACAGAAATAGATTTAGCAATGTAAAAGAATATCACAAATGGTTTGTAGATGAAATCGTCTGTGATAGTCGATAATCACAGACGATTTTATCTACAAACCGTCTGTGATAGTCTACTATCACAGACGGTTTTGAGTTAATAACAGTCTGTGATATTATGTATTACATACGGTTCGAAAACTGTCTGTGATGACCTTATGTTATTACTGACCCATAAACTCAAACGGCTCACGAAACCGTCTGTGATGATATTTTTGAAACGTATGCGAAGGCCTTTTCTGTAGTAGTGGCAATAGCAAATTCATCTAGCAAGGGTGAAAAAATTTGTAAGTTCTTCCATACTTCAACATCACTATTCAGATTGTCAATACTAGATGGTACAATAAGAGACGAACACGTAGGGATTGAATGATCACTAAATTTTATTTTTCTCTTGTAATGAACAAGATTCAGCACACAAGAATTGTTGTTCAAAATAGCAAGTTTCAATTCATCCATGTGATCACAAGTTATGCAGATTCAATAAACAAGAAATTGATTGTCTACACCATAATCTCCAATCAAATTAAACTTATACCCAGGGGTATAGGCACTAGATAAGGATTTCGAACATACAATTTCAGAAACTTTCTCCATAGCATGTAACAATTTCATAGGTGAATCCAATATAATGTAACATAAGGAATCAGTAGGAGAAATTCTAGTCAAAACTTCTTTATGTCTAACCTATTCCACGTGATCATTAGATGTGATTAACTCATCACAGGAAACACTCAAAGTAGCAGGCAATTTAATTATGTTATCACATGGTGCACTCAAGTCAATGCAGTCTGAATTCTCTATTTGAAACATGTGCATATTAGAATTGTTTTCCACTAATTTTTACTCTAAAATAGCATGAACAGTGGACAATTATAGTTCTTCACAAGCATACTTACCTTGAGTGATGATAGCACTATGATCTTTACCTTTTTGGCTCTCCTCAGATGATGTAGGTGTATCCATCTCCTCATCTTCCTTCTCAACCAATGGAGTCGGTGACTCAATCAGCTCATTCTCCTCTACGGTATGGTTCTCAACTTCCTGCAAGTTGTTAGTCACAGAAAAAGACACAAACATAGGTTTGTTCTCATGTTTCCTATCATCAAGCACTCTCAATTTCTTCTCAATTTGACTTTTAACCTTACAGGCAAGTATAAACAAATGAGGGAGAGAACCATATTCTTTGTGAACAAGAAGGTCCTGAATTGGTTAATTAAGCCTACTTAAGAATCTATTTTATGTAGCTTCAGCATGTTCCTCTAAGTCACAGCGCAACAAACGAGTTTTCAATTCATGATAGTATTCCCTTACAGTTCTACGACCTTGTTTGAAACATTGTAATCTAGCTAACAAATAATCAGCATGATATTAGGAACAAATTCATCTCTCAAAAGTTTCATTAATACATGCCAAGTTTGAGGCACTCTTCCATGTCTACGTAAATACTTCTGATGAGGATCTAATAAATCCTCAGTTAATTATTTATCTGTAATTCATATTATGGATAATAATGACGTCATATAGTTCTTGAGTATACCCCTTAATATTTATAAGGGAGAAGCTGGAGGTCGTAAGTTCTTCTACGACCACCCTATAGTCATAAGTCTTCCCACGACTACCCCATAGTCGTAAGTCCTTCTACGATTATAACGTGATCGTAAGTTTTATTATGATCAATCTGTGGTCGTAAGCTCTTCTACGACCACCACCTGGTCGTAAGTTCTTCTACGACTAATACCTAGTCGATAGGGCTCACAGACATGTGGGCCTAATCGATCAGGGAATCTTCTGTACCGTATCCAAGGATATGAGCAACCAATTGCACTATTATTCTCTGGAATAATGGCACGATTTAACTCCTTTGTTATGGTGATAACTGCATAGAAACGTGGGAATATTACTACTCCCATAATAACCTCCAGTAACGGCTCCACGATCTGGAACATTAAGGTGGTGTTTAGACTGGAGATGCAGCAGCACATTTCGAAGACTGTATAAAAGGCAGAATCATCAGGACAATCAGGAGGAGTTTTTTTTCAGAAGCAATCAGGAGCACAAGACATTATACTCTTGTTTTTCTCTTGATTTTGTAATCCAACATACTCAATACATACACACAGGAGTAGGGTTGTTATTCTCCCAGGAGAAGGCCCGAACCTGTATAAAAATCCTCGTGCCTCCCTCTCTGCGTAATTTTGAGCCTTGGGGAACCCCCGAATCAAACAATCTTTATATAAGTTTGGTTCTAAAACACTGATAGTTGGCGCCGACCTTGGGGATCTTCGTGTCATTAGATTTCCTTCGTCTTTTCCAACTCTCATGCTCTCATGGCAGGAGAGTGGAATGAGGAGAACTGGTTTGACTTGGCCGATTATGCAGATATCGATATGGATGCCGGTTTTGATTACGAGCGGAGTATTACATCATTCGATGGTGATGTCGCCTCCGGAGATCATTCTCCAGCAGACCACACCACCAATGGAGTTGAAGAGGGATCCTTATCCCCCACAACGATACATCCAGATGAGGGACCAGCTTCCTCAGAGGGCAAGGGTCCATTTGACCACAACAAGGACTATCCCAAGGCAGTCTTAGAGCATGGCGAGGGTTCTCCCTCTGAATGTTCAAGTCCACCTGAGGCAGTCCGACCTGGTGCGGCAACTCTTGGAAGTCATAATTCCGGATCTTCATCAGCACCTGGTGGTTCTCTCTCTCCGGCTAGCCCAGCCAAGGATGCGATCGAACACGCTCTTCCTGCGAGTTTGACCATCCAAACGCAGGGCTCACCTACGGACGGAGACGGCTATAACCGAATTCCCTCCTGGAGGTTTGCTCCAAGTCACCGGATGGTGTCATTATTTGCTCCTCAAGCGAGGAGGCTTCAAGCGTAAGTGGAGATCATCAACGTGAGGTCTTCGTCCTTCCCTCAGGTAGCAATAACTCTCCTAGATGGAGGACTGAGGATGCTTCCCAACGATCACACCCTACACAGCTCGTGGCAATGGCAAGGACACCTCCGGCGATGACCAGAGTCAATACTCTAATGAGCGTGCGGGAAATCCTCGAGATCATTACACTTTACTAAGGCAAGCTCAAGGATCAGGTATGGATGATTCTGAAACAATCCGACGGAAACGAGTTGCGGCTCAGAGAAATTTACCTAGGCGCACTCAATACCAGTCGAAAGAAGCTCAGGAACTCCAGCATATCAACGATCTGCTCGAGAACCCATCTCGAGAACTTGCCCGAGCACCTGGCTACGACCTCTTCGCCGACGAGATCGCACGAAGGTTACGAAGCACGATGAGCAAGCTCGAATGTCCCCGCTGACATCATTTTGGAAGTCATAGCAGTACGACTCCATCAGCTTCCAATCGTTCAAATAACTCACCACATGGAGATCGACGCAAGTTTCATCGTTCCCCAAACCAGAAAAGGATTCCTCTAACGCCTGATGATCAACAAGCTCCGAGGAGCCGACCCAGAGGTCTGCAATAGCAGGCAAAATACAAGGAGTACTACCCTCGTAGGATCGAGATTTATCATAAGTCAGATTCACCCATTGCCAGATATCGTCGAGTACGATAGCCTGGCGACGTCAACCCTTCTTTCTTGCAAAGAAGGCATTACGATGTGATTACCGGATATCGAGCATTCCCGCTTGACCTTCGAGCAGTTCACTGGCCACCGTGGTTTCGATTAGGGAACATGGAGAAATTTGATGGGTCTCAAAATCCCATTGAGTTTCTTCAAATCTATACGACGGCTGTCCGGGCAGCAGGAGGAGGAGAGTGCGCCATGGCGAATTACCTTCCAACTGTGCTCGAAGGGTCCGCTCGACCGTGGTTATTAAACCAACCACTCGAGTCGATCTACTCGTGGCAACACCTCTACGACATTCTACTAGCCAATTTCCAGGGCACCTACCATCGCCCCGGGAAGGAGGACGACCTGCACAGAATAAGACAAAATGACCACGAGACATTATGCCAATTCATCAGGCGTTTTAGTCAGGTTTGCAATTCAATTCCTAGGGTTTCTGACTCATCTGTTTTTAGAGCCTTCAAGCAGGGAGTCCGTAGCAGAAGAATCACAGAGGACATCGCTTTAAATCCTCCGACTACTGTCACTGAACTCTTCGAGATGGCTGATCGGTACGCGACTGCTGACGAAGCAGTCGAGTGGACCAAAATCATCAATCGAGATGACAAGCATCCTCAAGAGGCTAGCGAAGGTAGCAAGAAGAAGGATAAGAAGGCCAAGAAATCCAAGAACAAGGAAAAGAGCCAAAAGCTTCTAGCCAATGGTTCTAAGGAGGTCTTGGCCATAAGCGATAAGGAGCCACGAAGTTCCAAGCAATATTCTGATCGAGGCAAAGGTAAGCGCCCCGAACGGAAAAACGATAAGCCTAGGTGGTGCTCTTTCCACAAAAAGGAAGGACATGATCTTCACAACTACCGAGTTTTCCAATGAAAACACGAGGACTACTACAATGGCAAAGGGCCACTTCCTATCCTCGAAGAGGTAGGGCAAGTTAGTGGTCGTACACAGTCAAACGACAATGAGGAGATGTCGTTTCAAGATCCTGAGCACACCATCGAGCACATCTTTGGGGGATCATTGGCATACGAGTCAAAGCGACAGTTTAAGGCAGTCAAACGTAAGGTAAACTCAATTGACCCTCCTTTTGTCAATAAATTGCTGAAGTAGTCGGAAGTCACCATCTCTTTCGAGAAGGGTGACTGCCCGATCCCTTCGACTCGACCAGGTCGCTTTTCGATCGTGGTCAAACCCACCATCAACAACAATCGAGTAAATCGAGTGTTGATTGATGGTGGTAGCTCGTTGAACATTCTGTTTACGAGTACCCTGGACGAGATGCAAGCACCCAGGACCAATGTAAGACCGATAAGATATTCTTTTCATGGTATTGTACTGGGGTCTTCGGCCAAACCCATTGGTCAAGTTTCTCTTCCTTTAACATTTGGTTCACCAAGTAATTTCAGGACAGAGAAGATCTCTTTTGATGTGGTCGATTTCAATACGGCATATAACGCCATACTCGGACGACTAGCTTTGGCAAAATTCTTAATAGAAACTCGTTATGGGTATCAATGTCTTAAGATGCCAGGTCCCAAAGGAGTAATCACGATTCACTGTGATAAAAAGATGGCGCATACGTGTGATCGTCGATCCCTCTCGATGGTTGGTTAGACGCCAACTCGGGAAGAAAAAGGGAAGCCTTTGACCAAGCATTCGAAGCCTAAAGCTGTACCTAAGCCAAATGACCAAGTCAAGGAGGTTCCCCTGGATCCAGAGGAGCCCTCAAAGACTGTTCACATTGAGGATACTTGCGACCCCAAATAGGAAGACGCCCTCATCGCTTTCCTCCGGGCAAACACAAATGTCTTCGCGTGGCAAGCATCTGATATGCCCGGATTCCCAAGGGAAGTGATCGAGTACAGGCTAGCTTTACGGCCTGACGAAATACCCGTAAAACAAAAATTACAGAGATTTGCCCCGGATCGACAAGATGCTATATGGACAGAATGGACAAGCTACTTAAAGCAGGCTTTATAAGAGAAGTCGACCCCCACAGTGGTTGGCCAACCCTGTAATGGTTAGGAAGTCTAACGGCAAGTGGCGAATGTGCGTAGACTTCACTGATCTTAATAAAGCTTGTCTAAAAGATGATTTCAGTTTACCTCGTATCGATCAGTTGGTTGACTCTACTGCTGGTTGCGAAACATTAAGTTTTCTAGATGCATATTCTTGCTACCATTAGATTAATATGTATCTAGAAGATGAAGAAAAGATCGCGTTTATTACTCCATTTGGTATATTTTGTTATTTCAAAATGTCGTTTGGTCTAAAAAATGCTGGCACTTCTTTTCAACGCTTGATGCAATCGACTTTTTCACCTCAGCTAGACCAAAATTTGGAAGCCTATGTTGACGATCTAGTCGCAAAAAGCATCAAATGGCTTGATCATGTTTTGGACTTGCAGGAGATGTTCGACATCCTCAGAAAACACCGCTTGAAACTCAATCTTGAGAAGTGTGTGTTTGGAGTCTCTTTGGGAAAATTGCTTGGATTCCTGGTCTCTGTACGAGGGATCGAAGCAAATCCCAAAAATATAAAGACCATCGTGCAAATGCGCCCTCCAACCACGAAGAAAGAAGTCAAAAAACTCACAGGGTGTATGGCGGCTTTAAGTCGTTTCATCACACGACTGGAAGAAAATAGACTACCTTTCTTCAAACTTATAAGGAAGCATGAGGGTTTCGAGTGGTCGGAAGAGGCAAATGCTGCCTTTGAGCATGTCAAGAGATATCTTACGAGTGCTCCTGTTTTGGTTTCTCCGAAACGAGAAGAGACGCTGTTAATTTATCTAGCTACCACGCCACAAGCAGTGAGCGCAGTACTAGTCGTAAAACGTGAAAACGTCTAATGACCAGTGTACTACGTAAGTGAAGTTTTGCACGGGCCTAAGGAGCATGACCCTCAGGTCCAAAAACTTCTCTATGCCCTCCTCATGTTTTCGAGGAAATTGTGGCATTATTTTCAGGCGCACAAGATAATTGTGTCGTCTGAGTTTCCCTTGGGAGTGATCCTCCAGAATAGGGAAGCAGCAAGACGCATGTCTAAATGGTCAGTAGAACTTAGGGAGTTTGACCTCCATTTCGTGTCCTAAACGGCCATTAAATCCCAGATCTTGGCAGATTTTGTCGCCGAATGGACAAATCCTGAACCTGTTCAGGATCCCTAGTACGATTCCCATGACTAGTGGACGATGTACTTTGATGGGTCACTTACGTTAAGTGGCTCAGGGACTGGGGTGGTCCTGGAATCTCCTAACGGAGAGACCTTAAAGTATGCCATATAATTAAACTTTCAGGCCACTAACAACATGGCAGAATACGAAGGTTTGCTAGCTGGCATACGAGTTGCGAAAGCACTCGTGATTCGACGACTACTCGTGAGAGGAGACTCTCAACTAGTCATGAATCAAGTCGGAAAAGAGTACCGGTGCTCTAATCCGACAATGTCTCGATACCTATCGAAGGATCGTAAGCTTGAAAAGCATTTTTTTTGTTTCGAGGTATAATTCATCCCTCGAAATGATAATTTCCTCGTAGACAAGCTTGCTCGGATAGCTTCTTCATGATCACAAGTACCAAAAGGAGTCTTCTTGGCGCAACTCCAGAAGCCGTCTCTGGTGGAGACATCAGAAACATCTCCTGTTGAGACTGCCTCTCTAGAATACAAGGATACTTGGATGAATCCCATTTATGAGTATCCTAAGATGGGTTCCGTACCCAACGACGATCTCGAGGCAGATCGTCTATCCCGAAAGGCCAAAATGTATACTTTGGTCGAAGGAGTCCTCTATAAACGAGGCACTCAACGGGGTCTCATGTGATGCATACCGCAGAGAGAAGGACTGAACCTGCTTCACGACATACATGGGGGCATCTGTGGAACTCATGTTTCCTACAGAACGCTAGTCGGAAAAGCCTTTCGACAAGGATTTTACTGGCCAACAACTCTCTACGATGCCAAAGAACTGATTAAGAAATGTGTACAATGCCAGTTTCATAGCAGGCAAATACACCAACCAGCTCAGACATTGCAAATAATTCCTCTATCTTTGCCTTTTGTGACCTGGGGTCTCGATATCGTAGGACCGTTCCCAAAGGCTCCAGGAGGCTTCGAGTTCCTTTTTGTGGCTATTGATACATTCACAAAATAGATCAAAGCCGAACCTGTAACTGGGATAACAGCGGAAGCCGCAAAACGGTTCATGATGAGAATCATGATTACTCGGTTTGGAGTCCCAAATCGAATAATCACAGATAATGGTAAACAATTTTCGAGCGTAAAATTTTAGGAATTTTGCGACGAGTTGGGTACCAAGCTATGTTACGCTTCCGTTGCCAATCCCCAAAGCAATGGGGCAGTCGAACGAGCGAATGACAAAATAATGCAGGGAATTAAAACTCATGCCTTTGACCAGCTTGTTAAGTGCTCGGGGGCTTAGGTACAAGAATTACCCTCAGTACTATGGGCAGTTCGCACGACCACTAGTCGGGCAACAGGCGAAACACCTTTTTCCTAGTTTTTGGTGCCGAAGCCATGCTTCCACCAAAACTAAAGATCAGTCTACAAGGGTGAAAGTTTCAATGACTCGGCCAAGAACAACTTGAGCGGATGACATTAACTTTGCTTTCGAAGAAGAGAAATCAAGCCTTAATCCGTTCGACAATCTACCAGCAAGCCCTGCGCAAATACTATGATCGTAAGGTCCAACCTCATAGCCTTGCTATAGGTGACTTGGTATTGAGGAAAATTCAATCCCAGTCTAATCGGAACAAACTTTCCCTCAAGTGGGAAGGTCCTTACACAGTGGTCAAAGTTATGCGACCAGGTTTGGTATGATTGGCAATGGAAGACAGCCGGATTCTCTCTAATTCTTGGAATATTGACAAGTTACACAAATTCTATGTGTAATCAACCAACCCTACAATAAAACATCAGGTTCTTTCTATCTTTATTGTCTTACTTTGAGTAGTGCTTTGACATTTTTTCTTACCATACCTTGGTCGAAGGTCCGCCTACTACTAGTTCCTAGTCGTGAGCTTTTTCACGGCAATACACTGGTCGTAAGACATTCTACGACTAGTACCTAGTTTATCTTTACACTGATAAGGATGGTGACATCACCTAGTCGAAGCCCTTCCTATCTGCACGTGGTCCCACCCACTAGAAGGAACTTCCTAGTGTTCACTCATTCCTCCCTTTTTTGCTGCCAACACAAAGAGCTTGGGTTTAAAACATGGTCGAAATAATGTCGAGCCGACTCTTAGTACCTTAGTTTATTTCTTCATTCATTTTTGAAAAATAAATTAAGCCGAGTACACTTTTCAAATTTGCTCGACTACTTTTGGTGAACTCGCTTTGTTTTAACTGGTCGGAGAAAGTTGCAAAACCTAGTTGAAGACTTTCCTCTCTTCGCGTGGTCCTGCCCACTAGAAGGAACTTCCTAGCGTCGTCCTGTTTCTAACTCTTGCTACCAAAGCGAACCTACTGAGTGCACTCGAATAAGTTGAACGAATTTTTAAGGAACTCCAAACGTTTATCTAACTCAAGTTTTTCGTTCTTGATTTGATTAATCTGGTCGGAGATGGTAACGTCACCTAGTCGAAGCCTTTCCTCTCTACACTTGGTCCTAATCACTAGAAGGAACTTCCTACTGTCGACTCATTCCTACTTTTTCGACCAGTGCATGATAATTTTGATCGAAAAACTACAAGTTAGCTAAACCTCTCTTTTTAAGAAAACCCATTTCACACTCTTTACTCAGTTTATCTAAATAAACCAAGCAAATAGTCGGGAGCTAGCAAGTAGTCTTAGTCTTGCTTTTTTTTTCCGTTCATTATCTTATGAGTTACTAATTACTCGACAAGATGATTTTCAGGAAGAAGGAAGGATTATATATTAACATCAACAAAAACTTGTCTTTGCAAGACTCAGGACTCTAGTACAGACTACTCTGGCGAAGGAGATCTTATTTGCATATCCTCCGTGACTACATCGTGATCATTGCATTTAGTCATTAATTGCTCCGCTTCGCGAGGCGGTAGTAAGTCGTCTATAATGATTCTGATTAAGGTTGGGGTCATGAGCTTTAAGTTTTGCTAAAACAAAACTTATTCCCTCTTTGACCGACTCCTTTATCGAATCGAATTGGTTAGTCTTCAGAGTAGTCACCAACTCTTGCAAAGTTCCGACTTGATCACCAATGGCACTCAAGTGAGCAGATATATCGTGTCTTCACGAGGAGTGATCCCCTCAGCATGAAGCCCACCGAGTACATTGTTCAGAAGTGAAACGTTGTCTTGAAGATTGATCTTCAAAGCCTTCATTTCCTCCTGATTGCGAGTCGAAGCCTCGCGGAATCGTTTTATTTCTACTGCTTGTTCTAAAGAGAATAAAACCAGTCAGATAAAATGACCTCGAGAGGAAAACACAACCAATCACAGGTAAAGATTTGCTTACCAACTAGTCGAGAATCTAACTTCTTGACTTCTTCAGTGTGAGAAGTAGTGTCCTTTTTGTAGCGCTGCTCCCACGTTTGGACCTCTTGGTCTTTTTCTGAAAAGGAATGAGAATCAAAAAAAGAAAAGAAGGTCGTAAACAGTCTTAAGTTTAGCACTTACCGTTCAATCATCCCTGCAACCTTTGGATTGTAGAGTTTGCCTCCTAAAGTTTATTCAGGAGGTCTTCATTCTTATCACTTAGCTTTTTCGTCTCGGCTTTCTCATAGTCGAGAGAATCAGCTAAGGTCTTCTCGTAACTCTTAAACCTACAAAGGGAAAGTGTAAACGTCAGCATAAAACAAGTGGTCTTAAGTTCTTCTACGACCAAGATCTAGTCGTAAGTCTTTCTACGACAATACCCTGGTCATGAGTACTCCTACGACTAGTACCTAGTCGTAAGATCTTCTACGACAACCCCTGCAAGTACTGTGTAAGTGGTCGAAGCGCAAAAGACTACGAAAAGCAGTTACTTACCACCTCTCTGCCTGCTCGCAGAGTACCGCCTTTTCCTGTCGTAGTTGGATGAGCTGCTTGTTGTATTCAGCAACAGTAACAATTTGTTCCAATGCTTTCTGCATAAAGAAAGACAGTGAGAAGCAAGAAAAGGCATGTATGTAAATACCGAACTTTATTTACTTACATTCATAGCCGTCCGAGCAAATGAAGACACTACCCTCATGGGGTTCCTTAGTTCATCAATCTCTTCAACTCGGTTCCACCATACCCTTTCGAGACGCTCGTCGTCGAAAACATCCCCTTTGTTGGGAATGTCCTTAGGGTGAGGAGCGTGATCACGAGATCTGAACGTGTGAGAGCCCACGACGGTGCACTACTACAAAAACGCTAATACTAGACGCCTCATCACAGACGGTTGACCAAAACCGTTTGTATTACATGCAATCACAGTCGGTTTTGGTTTAGAGACCATCTGTGTTACTTGTTGCACTAAAAACCATCTGTGAAGAGGTAATATCACAGACGGTTTATGTTGAAAACCATCATGAAGTATCACGAGATGGTTCTTGTTAATAACCGTGCTGTGATAATTCTACATATCACGAGCGGTTTTTAACAAAAAGCGAATCATGAAACATCCTGAGCGGTTCTTAACAATAGCCGTGCGTGATATTGCTATATCACGAGCGGTTTTATTTATAACCATACGTGATAATATCGCCTTCTGACCCAATCGCGCGTTCGTTTTCTTCTTAAATGCATAATCCACCCGGCTCCTCGTCGTCACGCCGTCTCACGCTCTGAATTTATAACTTGTTTTATAAAAAGGATCATCTGCTATCGAAGATGTGATCATCCCCACATACTTATAAAAAAAAAACAGAAATGGCTGCCTCTTCCTTATGCGGCATTGATTGCCTACCCGCCGCCTTTGTCGAGCACCTCTCTCGTGTCACGTTGAGCCGTCTTCGGAAGAACAACTGTTTCAACGGTGTCTTCACTCGTCTGTAGAGAATTTGCTTGGCGGATGGCGGCCACCTTCCGCTGTCTTGACATCCTCCTCCGCCGTGTCTTAGGGTGATCTCCCACTTTCGGCGAGTTTACGCGTCATCGGCGTGGTTCTCCAAAATGACATTGCCGTCTTCAGAGGCTTGCCGTCACTTGGGCTGCGTGTCGGCGATAGGTGACCGAGTCGACGGGCGAAACCCTCAAGCAAGGAAGAGAGCCTATGGGCTCAATTCTTCTTAGTTCAACAGTTCTTGGTCTTGAGGAGACACTCAACAGCAGCGTCGTGAGTGGGCGCATTTCGAGCCGTTCGTGATGATCGAGGAACCGTCCGATCACGACAACATCGCTATGAAGTATTGAAGATGGAGATAGCGACCTACCTCCGCCACTAGAAAAACTTTGTTTAATTATAGGTTTCTACTTTTTTAATATAAACATGTAATTTCTTCATGTCTTGTAAGTGTATATACAAGATAAATATACTTGAAAAAACCATTTCTGAGAGCGGTTCCATAATGGATAAAATGCGTGATATATCTCATATCACTGAGCGGTTCCATTATGGAACCGTGATGATAATATCCTTGACGGTTCCATAATAGAGCAAATGCGTGATAAATCTCTTTATTAGTAGGAGCCGGTAGGCCGCTAGGGTTTTCGCTCTAACTCATCACTCCCCAGTGACCTTACTCTCGTCCGTTCCCCTCCCCACGGAAGTGACCCGTCGGCAGCGCCACCATTCTTCCGTCGTAAGCAGTTGTGACCTGACGGTTCCTTGTACAAGACACTCAAATGCGATAAGAGTGTCTTTTGCGATATTACCGTTAATGCCACAACTCTGTTGACACCTAACTCTCGTCACTCCCGGCTCCACTAGGGATTGCGCCGCCCTAACTAGTCACTCCCGGCGCATTTACTCCGTTCCCCTCCCCTCGGCCTTCGCCTTTCGACCCCCATCGCCGTCGCTGGCGGGGCTTTGCTTTCCCCATCCTCCCTCTATTCTCCTCTAAATCTGTTAGCTTAATGTCTTTTGTTGAGTTTGATTTTTATGCTTGAGCCTTAAGTTGTGTCCTGATGTTTGTGTGATTTATGCAAGGTGAAGGAGATAGATGAAGGTTGTGCTGGTGGAGGGGTCACCGCCGTGGTTGCGCTGTAATGAGGTATCACCCTACCTTACTCTGTGATGTAATGATGTTAATAGTCTTATGCTGAAATTGAATTGATAATTAGTTCATATTAATAGTCCCCTTGCTTTGTGATGTAATGATGTTAATAGTCTTATGCTGAAATTGAATTGATAATTAGTTCATATTAATAGTCCTTGCTCTATGATGTAAGCGAGGGCTATTGGTGTATGTGTATGTACATCTTGCTTAGTTCATCTTTGTGGGTTCAGATTGACAAAAATGAATCGGCAAAATGGTGGGTTTGGTTAATGCTCTCGATGGGTATTGAGTGTTATTGATCTTGGGTTCTTTGTGCTTGGTTAACTTACATGGGATCGGTGTGGTTGGATGGGGCTTGGCTGCAATTAACTTTTCATATTAGTGTCGAGGTCAAGTTCTCCTCCTTGCGTCCCGAATGCGTATCGTCCTACCATTCTATTCCTCATCTCTTCTCTATAAAACCTCCAGCGGTGGCTGCTTGTGCCTTTAAACCGGCTTCATATATATATATATATATATATATATATATATATATATATATATATATATATATATATATATATATCTGAAATTGAATTGATAATTAGTTCATATTAATAGTCCTTGCTTTGTGATGTAATGATGTTAATAGTCTTATGCTGAAATTGAATTGATAATTAGTTCATATTAATAGTCCTTGCTCTATGATGTAAACCGAGGGCTATTGGTGTATGTGTATACTGTACATCTTGCTTAGTTCATCTTTGTGGGTTCATTGACAAAAATGAATCTTTGGCAAAATGGTGGGTTTGGTTAATGCTCTCGATGGGTATTGAGTGTTATTGATCTTGGGTTCTTTGTGCTTGGTTAACTTACATGGGATCGGTGTGGTTGGATGGGGCTTGGTCATGCAATTAACTTTTCATATTAGTGTCGAGGTCAAGTTCTCCTCCTTGCGTCCAGTGCGTATCGTCCTACCATTCTATTCCTCATCTCTTCTCTATAAAACCTCCAGCGGTGGTTGCTTGTGCCTTTAAACCGGCTTATATATATATATATATATATATATATATATATATATATATATATATATATATATATATATATATATATATATCATTTGTCTGACCCTTCGATTGGTAGTGAGGAGGATGAGGCATTGCCCACAGGCAACCTCTCATCGAGCCCTTGATTCAAGAAGTAGGGCTGCAAGGGAAGGCGCGACATTACAATTACCTGGATGTCGTCGATAGGTAATTGGACTTGACATCAAGAAATGGTTGGTTCGATACATGAAGCCAATGATTGATTGGCGATACATGAAAGCCACGAAGCCACTTGGCTTCATGTATAAACAACGACCATTTCTTGATGCGATCAATTACCTATTAGCGACATCGGGGTAATTGTATGTCCATCGCCTTCTCTTGCAAATTTCACTTGCAAGGCTCGATGAGAGGTTACCCGTGGCACTGTGTCATCCTCCTCACACCCCCTAAAGTGGCTAGAGACTACAAACTATGTATAATATATATATATATATATATATATATATATATATATATATATATATATATATATATATATATATATATATATATATATATATATATATATATATATATGAAGCCGATTTTAAAGGCACAAGTAGCCATTGCTTGGATGTTTTATTTATATATCACAGGCGGTTAGGTGTTGCACTAACCGCCTGACAAATAATATCACGAGCAGTTCGAACACGCAAATGCATGATAAATCTCTTTATTAGTAAGGGGCCCGCTTGCTAGGTTTGTGCTCGCCTAACTTCGTCACTCCCAGCGCGCTAGGGTTTATGCTTCGCTCTAACTCGTCACTCCCAGAGCGCATTTACTTCTCGTCCGTTCCCCACCTCGGCCTTGCCTCCAAACCACCATCGCCGTCACCGCCCGTCCTGTAAATGCGTTCTGCAGTTGTGACACCACTCGCCTTGCACAAGATAAATGCGATAGTCGTAGTGTCTTGTCTTGATGTCGAGGTCATGCCACAACTACGGTGTGGCCGCCACCCCGCATGTCGCTTTCCGCCATGTAGCTTGGTTCTCTGCTTTCGGCCTCTGCGCTTCGGGACCTGGCGGGCTTTGCTTTCCCATCCTCCTCTATTCTCCTCTAGATCTGTTAGCTTAATGTCTTTTGTTGAGTTTGATTTTTATGCTTGAGCCTTAAGTTGGATGTTTGTGTGATTTATGCAAGGTGAAGGAGATGGATGAGGCGGGTTGTGGGGTCACCAGTAATTCTTATTTGTACTAGTGGTGGGGTCGCCACGTGGTTCTTGTTTATCTTGAGGTATCACCCTACCTTACTCTCTCTCTGTCTCTACCCCCTTGCTCTGTGATGAAAATGGCTAGTGCTCTGCGATGGATGCCGATGGCTACTACTGGTGTGGTGGGTTTGGACACTCTTGGTCTTGTTCTCTTGCTGATGAACTGCTCAATGATGTTAATAGTCTTATGATGAAATTGAATTGATAATAAGTTCATATTAATAGTCCCCTTGCTCTGTGATGTAATGATGTCAATAGTCTTATGCTGAAATTGAATTGATAATTAGTTCATATTAATAGTCCCCTTGCTCTGTGATGTAATGATGTCAATAGTCTTATGCTGAAATTGAATTGATAATTAGTTCATATTAATAGTCCCCTTGTTCATGCGGTCAAGTTCTCCTACCTCTTGCGTGCAGTCGTCCTACCATTCCATTCATAATCTCTTATCTATAAAGTTTTCAAGTAGTGGCTGCTTGTGCCATTAAAAGCAGAGCATCATATATATATATATTATATATATTTATTAAGTAGTCTGACCACTTTAGGAAATTAGTCCACGTAGCATGAGAAGGATGAGACAGCAGCCACGGGCAACCTCATTGAGCCTCTGGAAGTTTAAAAAGTATGGATACAAGGAGAGCGTCAGGACATCCAATTACCTGGATTGGACGTTGCTATGTTGAAAGTGATGTTGATGCGTAACTACTCTGTTGGGAAGTGGCATCATCTATCGACAACCAACAATTCTTGAGCATGTAATTGTCTTTAAAGCCAACAAGAATACCAAGCAACAAGTTGAGAATTCTTTTGAAATATGAGAATGGTTGCTTGGTGTTCTTGTTGGGTTTAAAACGATTATGCTCAAGAATGGTTAATCGATACATGATGCCACTTCCTAAGATCAACGCTACTTTTCAATATAGCGCTAATCCGTAATTGAACGCCTCCTTGTAAACTTGTCAATGAGGTTGCCCGTGGCTACCGCCTCATATATCCCCAAAGTTCGAGAGATTCAGATGGCATAAGCAACCACCGCTGGGGCTTTATAGAGAAAAGTCACACGACAGCAAAGTTTATTAAAACTGCTCGTGATAAGTACTTATCACGCGGCGATTTGTGGCTGAAATATTTGTGATAAGTACTTATCACGCAGGCGGTTTCAGCCACAAACCGTCTATGAAAGTATGCATCACAGGCAGTTCAAAACCGCGTGATGACCTCATGTCATCATCGACCCATAAACTCGGCGACTCACGAAACCATACTGTGATGGCGTTTTTGAACCGTCTGTGAATACCTTTTCTGTAGTAGTGGTGGCAGGAGCGAAAAACCCAAAGGAATGGTCGAAGAACTCAAACTCTTTTTCTCCTTCGGAGGTAGCAGCATCAGTAGTTTGACCTTGGGAGCCAGGAGGAACGTCTGCAATGATTTCCTTCCCAGCGCGGTGATTGGATATTTCACCCTCACGGCCGGATGCCTCTGCTGCTACCATCTTCGCCTTTGGCTCTACGACCGCTCTAGTGGTCGTAGCCACTTCAGCACCGATGGCACCTTCCACCACTCAGACAGTGGACGATCCTTTGACCACTGCCACCGTCATTCCTCCATCTGCCGGAGAAACAGCAGTGGGTACCTCGACAAGAACGTCCTTGATGGTGAGAGGATCCAGGCCAAGATCATAAAAAGGAAAACACGATGAGGTGATAAAAAGAAAAAGGTAAATATTGTTCTTACACTTTTGTCTTTTACATACCTTCGAGTGCTAGACTTGATCTTGAATTTAGAAGAAGCCTTCCCTAGAGAAGATTTCTTCGACTTTTTCTCAACTACGTCTGGTCGAGAATCAAGTTGAGGAATAGCCACGACCACATTTGGTCGTGGGTCTTGAGCGAGCATGACTACTCCTTGGGCGTCCTGGCTCTCCGGATGGTCGAGACATGTCTCGACCACCTCGAGCAACATCGCCCTCGACCCACAGTGCTAGCGACACAACATTTTCCTTCACAAAAGACATAAAGCTCTTCCAGTTCTCCTTTTCTAGTCGCTTGACAAAGCCACGAGAGGCAGAAACTGCGAAAGTCTTATTGTCGTAATAAAAGGGTACCTTGGTCTTAGGGGCTTTGCACTCGAGAGGCTCGAGCACTTCAACTTCCGTAACCTTTGCTGCAGTAGCCAAATCGGTAGCAAATTTTGCAAAAAGGCCTAGTTGGATCAAAAGAACTCGAGCTCGCGCCTCCCTTGCCTGTGACTTGGACGAGCCGACAGCTGGAGAGTCGATTTTGATTCGTAGATTTGTTTGCTCGAGAAAACTAAGCTTGTTTTCACACCTCAAGCGAAATTACCTTCTTGACCAAGTCTATACAGTCGAAGTAACAACAATCAGACGAAATTTACTTCGACCTCTTTGTACTACGACTATTATGTGATCGTAAGATTTTCTACAACCACCTTGTAAGTCGTAAGTCCCTCCACAACCTTCTTGACCAAGTTAATTTCTGGTCAAATGAAACTCCAGTCGAAGAGTTTTTTCCTTCGACCACTATTCTACGACCACCTGTTGGTCATAAGATCATCTCAACTCCTTTTCCAAGTAAGTTATTTTCACTTGAAGCTGGGGGGCTAGATGACGAGGATCTAATAAATCCTCATTTAATTATTTATCTGTAATTCATATTATGGATAATAATGACGTCATATAGTTCTTGAGTATATCCCTTAATATTCATAAGGGAGAAGCTGGAGGTCGTAAGTTCTTCTATGACCACCCCATAGTCGTATGTCCTCCTATGACTACCCCATAGTTGTAAGTCCTTCTACGACAATAACATGATCGTAAGTTTTACTATGATCAGTTTGTAGTTGAAAGCTCTTCTACGACCACCACCTGGTCATAAGTTCTTCTACGACCAGTACCTAGTCGATAGGGCTCACAGACATGTAGGCCTAATCAATCAGGGAATCTTTTGTACCGTATCCAAGGATATGAGCAACCAATTACGTTGTTATTCTCTAAAATAATAGCACGATTTAACTCCTTTGTTATGGTGATAACTGCCTAACAATATGGGAACGTTACTACTCTTACCATAACCTCCAGTAACGGCTCCATGATCTAAAACATTAAGGTGGTCTTTAGACTGAAGATACAACGGCACATTTCGAACACTGTATAAAAGGTACAATCATCAGGACAATTTGGAGGAGTTTTTTCAGAAGCAATTAGGAGCACAATACATTATACTCTCGTCTTTCTCTTGATCTTGTAATCCAGCATACTCAATACATACACACAGGAGTAGGTTGTTATTCTCCTAGGAGAAGGCCCGAACCTGTATAAAAATCCCCGTGTATCCCTCTATGCGTGATTTTGAGCCTAGGGGAACCTCCGAATCAAACAATATTTACGTAAGTTCGGTTCTAAAACACCGACAACTTCCACCAAAGTATTGCATCCTCAACAAAAACACTAGTGGCAGCTCTATTCTTTTGCCTATCAGACCATTCATAATATTCAAATTCTTTGTCTAAAGCTATCTCCCAATCAACATAGGCATCAGGATTAAATTTACCAGCAAAGGATGGCAAAGTGATATTATTTTTACTAGATGTACTATCATGATCATATACCTTCTGTGGTGGAGAAACTAGGCTCAAGCTTGCATCTTTCTCACAGACTTTCTTGCGCTCCCATTCAATGGCTCGAAGAAGACGTGGATCTATCTCGTAATCATCCCATGAACCTGCCATAGTTAGTAGAAAACAAAGAACAAATCACAGTATATATGTCCCTATCAACTATTAGGCTCCGGTATTTCAACAATCGCTCTCTCACAACGCCTTAGCAAGTTCTTAAAAGTTCTTACCAATGCAACAAGGAAGTGGTACAACCGGTGGCTGGTTCGTGATACTCTCACTTGCGATTAGCCCAACGATTGCAAGGAATGGAACCTGCGAGTTAGTAGGAAGTGGAGCTCGGAAGGCCTCAATATGGTAGCAAGGATCTACACTAATCAAATCAGTTAATGCAAGTTGAAAAATTATTCAAAGTACTAGTCAATGTTGCTGATCCTAGCCTAATTAAAGTTAGATAATCAAAGCCCTACTAATAGATGTGTATGCATGCACACACAAAGATAAATGTGACTTGATGTAAGCAATGGAAAACCTCACAACAAGTGCTAGGAGAGACGCTAACCAATCTACTCAAACTTCTTTGTAGGGGCACAAGATTATTCACGCAATGTAGAGCACAAAAACAGAATAACGTCCAACGTAAACAGCCCTCTAGTTTAAGCAGAAACAACAGTTAGTCTCAAACGATGACAAAAGCATAGTTTTATATGGCTTATATATGATCATTCGAAAGGTTTCGACATGATCTACAACTTTGCAGTTGAGGCGAACCCCAAATTCCGAAGGGAAGATTGAAAGAATCGGCAAAAACAGAAACCGAAAACTTGCGACGTGAATTTGGGGCTGAAGATGGCCGATTTTGGGGCACCAGGAGGGCGATTAGTTGCTTAGGTGGAAAGTATGAGCCTCATCATTAGCTTTCCAATGAGCACAAGAATGCCCAAAACGGACACCGTGTGCAAACGTTATGCCCGTTTTACTGAAGGTGTCTCGGAAACGGAATTCTACTCGAACTCGAAACCGACTCGGGTTCAATCTTGAAACTGCTATATCTTTTGATTCCATGGGCCAAACTTGCTGAACTTTTTTGTGAAAGCTTGTGGCTATAGGTAGAAGGGCTCCACCAATTTTCACTAGTTTTGGCAAAAGTTTGATGCGCTTTTGTTTTTTTTTCCTTTTGTTCTTTTTTTCCCTCTACCGCATCTTTTGTTCTTACGGTTGCCTCTTTCACCTTCTACTATCAGGCCAGCCCTAGGGTTTGCCGCAAGTCACAAATAACATAAACTCTCCCAATAGATCACAACAATCCTCTCGGGTTTTTCTTTCGGATTAACAACAACACGAAATTTCTATTTTTGGTGCGAATTAGAGGAGTTCTAACCCACAAATTTTCTGTTTTAGATACAAAAACTAAGAACCCTAAAAGAAACGATCAAGCGATGCTAAGGAAAAAAAATATGAGAAGCAATCTAGACAATGACCAACTAGATAATAACTAGAACTAAAGATAAGGAACTAGATACGACGATGCAACCAATGATTCAACAAGCAAAACCGAAAAGAAAAATTGTAAAGGCTCAAAGGGCTTGGTATGGATGATAGATGCAAAAAAAAATTTGGGCAATTTTCTGGACTCTAGGTATGAAAATGAATCTATCACTAGAATACTAGAATTTCTCACCGATGAACTGTAGCTCTGATACCACTTGATGAACCTCGGAGGTCCTGATTTGGCCCGATCTTTCGATGAGAAGATAAATTCAGTAGTAGCCGCTCAACTCTCATGATCCTGGCTACGAACTCGCAAGGCCTAAAACTACACAATCGCTGAACTGCTCAACAAGTCGTTATCAACTGTGCACGAATACCCAGATGACCTGATCACGAAGATCAATTCCTGCATACACCGAAGTAGCACGCAAGAATGACACAAATAGCAATCTGAAATTGCAAATAGGATTGAAATATTTGATTTAAGTTGGGATTCCGAATAAGGATCTTGACTGGGTGGTCTAATCAACACACGCAAAAGATACAAGTTGCAACAAAGGCAAACTAAACATAAACGAAATCCAAGAAAAACTAGAGGGGTGCGGCCTCCTTAAATAGGGGAGGGGAAGCCACACATAGCTAAGAAAATAGGGGGTGGGACTATTCATGGCACTGTTCATGTGTGAATAGTACTCATGAATAGTACGAGCCGCTTAGGGTGGCGCCTCCCCTTGGGCCCAAGCATTACAAGGCCCAATTTGGCCCAAACAGGTGACACAACACATTTTTTTTATGATTACAGTGTGCTCATAATGAATTTTAATGTGATTCTAGGTTCATTAGAAAGGTCTCATAATAAGCTTTCCAACAAGACCAAGAACATCCGAATCGGACTCCGTTTGCAAAAGTTATGGCCTTTTTACTATGCGCCTGTTGGGCTGTCCTAGTGCCAAATTGTTTTCTCGATTTCGACATGCACAGAAGGAATTTTGAGGCAGAGCTGGATTCATTGGAAATATGACAAGATAAGCTTTCCATCAAGTACTCGTGGACCTCCAGCAGACTCCGTATGTGAAAGTTATGAACATTTGAAGTCGGTGCTGTCTCCGGAGGCCGAATTGGATTCCAAAATAGGTCCAGCTCGAACTCTTGAAAATCAACAACTCTCTATCTTTTATTCCTAAAAATAACAACACATTTATTAGGTACTATTATATAGTTCATGTAATATAAAGGCACTCCTAAAAACGAGATCACCTGACAATTTAAGTGAAGCGTACGAGCTCTTGTAATTGGAACAGCAAGCATAGCAAATATGGTTGTATCCATAGGGATCATGTCCTCATCAATGTCCCTCTTGGGCCACTGGATGAATGATCCAATGGCTTGCCCTAAAGTTATGACCTCGTCGTTTGGGGGCATCTCCAGCTGGACGACCTCAAAATTGGCATAAACACCGTCCACATTCACTTTTGCGAAACTCGGTGCTATATTTACGCTATGCAGCAAGGCTCCGACACCGGATGGATACGCCTGGCCCCAAGCAGCATCCAGGGTAACAGAGGCACATCCCACTTGGAGCTTGAACTTCGTAGCCACCTACATAACAATACAAAATTAGCTACTCCAACAGGCCTATCAATGGATCGAGCATTCCAGAGAAAATTCCTTACTCTCTGATTTTACCATGTGCGTGATGTTGAGATGTGTTTTGAATTGGTGGCAATGGTTGGCAAAAAATCACCAAAGTAGGAATTGTAGCTGAAAGGAGAAGTGGCCGCAATAAAGTTGCCATCAATAGGAAAATCAATATCAAAGGGAGGCTCAATACCAATTCAGGACCCATTACTCAATGACACCAATTACGGATTATGGTCTGTAAAGATGAAGATTATCCTAGGTGCTCTGGGTGTATGGGCGGCAATAGAAGGGGAGGTACTAGTCGAAGAAGAAAAGGATCAGAGCGCCTTGGCTGTAATCTCCCAAGCCATGTCGGACATCGTAATGGTGGCAATCGTGGACAAAGAATCGACAAAGGAGGCATGGGAGGCCATAAGGGAGGTGCGTGTAGGAATATCGTGTCAAGAAGGCAAGGGTGCAGGTGCTGAGATGGCAATTCGATCGCGTGCTCATGGAAGATTGCGAGACAATAGCTGGCTTCTCCCAAAAACTCACCAGCACAGTAAGCAAAATTCATTCCCTTGGCACTGAATTAAAAGACAGTGTGATTGTCGAAAGATTGTTTAGTACCGCCCCGACAAATTTCTCCTGATCATCAGCACGATCGAGCAATGGGGAGATATCTCGTCTATATCTTTCACTGGGGCAGTAGGACGACTAACGACATTTGAAGAAAGCTTGAAGGGGCGGCAAAATCACAAGAATGAAGGAGAGCAGCACATGCTCTCGTGTGAGCAATGGGAGGCACTAACGTTAAAAGAAAGAAATGGTGGTGATAGCTAAAGCAGTGGCATAGAAAGAGGTGGTACGTGGTCACGCTGGTGACCGATGGCAGGGTCGTGGTCATGGTGGTGGACGTGGTAATGACACTGAAAGAAAACCATATCGAAAGTTTGACAAATCTAGGATAAAATGTTTCAATTGTGCAGAATATGGTCAATTCACATCTGAGTGCTCGAAGCCCAAGAAAGAACAAGCTCATTATGTTGAAAGACATCGAGATGATGAGCCTGCCTTATTGAAAATTGAAACTTGTGAGCTGTTGAAAGAAACTAAGCATGGTCCATAGGTTGTCATGCTCAACAAAGATGGCATCAAGCCCGAGCTGGGAGAAGAAGAGAACCAGAGTAGTAATCTGTGGTATTTGGACACAGGTGCTAGTAATCATATGACTGGTAACAGTGGTGCATTTATTGACATGGATGTTTCAGTAAAGGGTTCAGTCAAATTTGGAGATGGATCCGTGGTAGGAATACACAGACGTGGCACAATCCTTCTTTTGGGTCTCCCAGGTGAACACAAAGTTCTTACGGCAGTTTATTATATCCCACGAATTAGGAGCAATATTGTAAGCTCGAGGCAACTTGATGAATCTGGATGTAAAACAATAATTGAAGATGGTCACTTAAGGATCTATGACTGGGAAAGAAAATTGCTAGCCGAAGCAAAAATGACATGGTACCAGTTGTATCTTCTACGGTTGAATCACACTCAACCAATTTGTCTTTTGTCCAAATACGAAGAAAAGGAGTGGCTCTGGCATGCCTGGTATGGGCACATAAATTTTCAGGCGTTGAAACTGTTGTCGCAGAGGAAGATGGTCGATGCACTTCCTCACATCAATCATACGAAACAACTCTGTGAAGCATGTCTTGTAGGCAAACAACATCGATGTCCATTTCCTAGTACAACCACGTATCGTGCTGAGAAACCACTTGAACTAGTTCATGCTGATTTATGTGGACCAATCAATCCAGAAACTTCTGGAGGTAACAAATTTTTCTTGCTTATGGTTGATGATTACTCACGGTTTATGTGGGTAGTTCTTATTAAAAGTAAAGATGAAGCGCTGAGGGCTTTTCAGAAGATCAGAGCAAGAATTGAGAATGAAGCAAATTGCAAAATAAGAGCATTACATACTAATCGAGGAGGAGAGTTTGTGTCTTAGGAGTTTTCTCTATTCTGTGAGGAGCAGGGGGTGAGGCGTTTTCTAACTGCACCTTACTCTCCGTGACAAAATGGTGTGGCCGAGCGACGAAATCAGACTATTGTCGGAACGACGAGAAGTCTATTAAAGAACAAGAGGGTCCCTGAGAGGTTTTGGGGGGAGGGGTTTTGGGGGGAGGCTGTATCAACAATAGTTTTTCTCTTCAATCGAGCACCAACCTAGAGTGTCAAAGAGAAGACATCTTATGAAGCTTGGTATCAAAGAAAGCCCAAAGCGCAGTATCTTCATGTGTTCAGCTGCATTGCACATGTGAAGGTGGTGACACCATATCTCAAGAAACTTGAAGATACAAGCATCCCAGTCGTGTTCATTGGTTATGAACCTAGCTCAAAGGCATATAGGTTTTATAACCCGAGCACAAACAAGCTGCTAGTAAGCCGTGACGTGGTCTTTGAGGAAGATAGAGAATGGGATTGGGATCAGGTTGTAGAAGAAGAACAAGATGGGTCAGGCGACATCTTCTCAGTTGAGTGGGTCATTAACCATTCACGAGGAACTGGTGTATAAACTTCACACCTTGATGAGGGTTTACAACCAGAGACACCGAGTGCCGTAGAAATTGCTACATCTGCAATGGCTCCAGAAGAGACACTAGCTACAATGAGTGAGTTGTCAACAAAGACATCAAATACGCCATCCCCAACGTCCGATGATGGACCAATGTGTTTTCGTTCTTTGCGGGAAATATATGAAGCAACTGTAGAGGGGGAGACAGATTATGCAGGTTTGTGTATGCTAGCAGCTGAAGAACCATCAAGTCTTGATGAAGCTATGCAACTTAATGACTGGAAGCAAGAGATGGAAATTGAGTTGGAAGCTATAAAAAAACAATGATACATGGGAGCTTGCTGACCTGCCAAAGGGTCATAAACCCACAGGTCTAAAGTGGGTTTATAAAGTTAAGAAAGATCCACAAGGAGCTATTGTGAAACACAAAGCACGCCTTGTCGCAAAAGGAAAGGTACAGCGGCAGGGAATTGATTTTGAGGAAGTATTCTCTCCTGTTGCGAGATTGGAGATGGTTTGGTTACTCATTGTATTGGCTTCTTAGGAAGGATGGGAAGTGCATCATATGGATGTGAAATCGGCTTATTTAAATGGAGAAACAAATGATACAGAAATTCAGTATGAGCGATCTTGGCCTACTACTATTGCAGAAAAGGCCATCACAGACGGTTCAAAAATATTATCACATACGGTTTCGTGAGCCGTCTGAGTTTATGGGTCAGTAATGATATGAGGTCATCACAGACAGTTTTCGAACCATCTGTGATACCGACTATCACAGACGGTTATTAACTCAGAATAGTCTGTGATAGTTGATGTATCAAATAGTTTGTAGATGAAACCGTTTGTGATAGCTGATGTATCACAAACGGTTTGTCCTAAGTAATCGTCTGTGAAGACCAAATGAGTCAAAAACTAGTACAACACCTCTTCACCTACCTCTCATTATTCATTTCACCTTTGTCTGTGCAGCCGTGTTCATGTCGGTCCAGTTCTCCTCCCTTATGTCCCAGGGTCCTATGTACCATTCCATTCCTGATCTTTTCTCTATAAAATCTCCAAGCAGTGGCTGCTTGTGCCTTTAAAACCGGCTTAATGTGCAGGTGAACCACGACCTACTTCATCAAACCTGACACACTAGATTATGTGATTTGCTTCATGCCACAGCAATTATAACATCCCAAAAATTGGGATTATTTTCAAAAATATAAAAATGTGTACTTTTTAAAAACTTTTGATGGATTTTATTTACAATCGCTTTTCTAGATTTTATTTGCAAAGCTTTTTGTCTGAATAAAGAATTTGAGAATCAAATTCTAGCTTCACAAAATTTTCTAAGAGAGAGAATGGTTTCAGGCTTCTTATCCCAGGAACTATTCAACAAAATTTCCATATGAAATTTCGTTTAGAAAAATCATTACAACCTCTTAGGAACAGCACCTTGTATGAATTTTTGTATAAATTCAATTAAGGTGTTAACCTCTGAAAATTTTACTATAGAAACCACTTGAGCTCAGTAGTCTACACAAAAATTTTCATAAATTTTGGACTTTGTTTGGGTGGTGAATTAAATCAGCAAAGAAATCAGCTGATAATTCAAAAACCCTGTGGATATCATGGAGATATGCTCACGATCTTAATGTGATGGTACAATTGGCAATAGCTTCTTTTGTTTGTCGAAACGATCGTTTTCGGTTTTGTTGAAATCCTGTTTTCAGCAAGTGTCGGGATAATCGGTAGTACCGGTGTATGTCTGTGATACTACGCGATCTTGGTAATACCGCTTGTGTTTGACGGTAGTACCGCTGGTCGGTATTACCGCAAGCAAAGCGGTATGGTTTTCGTAAGCAGAGTGTAATTTGTGTTTTGGATTTTCGATGGCGGTAATAGTAGTGCTATGGTTGCTTGTAGTACGCAAGATGATCGAACGACGCAAGCAAAGCGGTATGGTTTTCGGAACAAGTGTTTTTGGAAGTTTTGGATTTCCTTGAGGAGCGCGATCGACGCGCGATTATGGAGTCTTGATTATCTTGATCTTGATAGTCTGAAGCCATAACATGGCGGTAATACCGATTTGGTTTCGAGTTTCGTTTAACTTGGAGAATTGTTTTTGGGTTATGTCATTTCCATGTTTGTTAATGCATATATGTTGCATATTGCATGTTTTGAGCTAACGTGGGTCAAGTTGTGAAGAACTTGTTCGGAGGCGATTTCTTGGTCTATTCTTTGTCTGGTGGCTTGCGAGTCAATGGCGGTCAGCTACGCGGGAGGATCGGGACTAAGCTAGGAGTGCCGAGGTCCGAAGCGATCATGGATGCCGGGTGAGGTCGGTGACTCAAGCATGGCTGAGAATGGGACGAGTGGATCGAGCAGGCGATTCGATCTGTTGGTTGGATCAAGCGGCTGGTCGGTGCAAGTGCCTTGGAGGTTCGATGGGATTGGACGGGAGAGACTTGCCGACATGATGAGAGCCGTTGATTAACCTACACGTGGCGGAGCAGCGATTGCTTGACGAGATTGGACTCGGTCCATGGAGTAGGATCGAGAAGGGTATTTTGGTAATTTCACCAAATACCACCTTGGTGACCTAATGCCAACCAGCGGCGCAAGGCGGTGCGTCAAGAAGTGGTTTAGGTCAAGAAAAGTGAAGACGGCGCTTTAAAATGCGTGCGTGTGTGTCCCGTTTGTTTTGGGCCTAACGGAGCCCATTAGGGTTAAATCTTCTAGAAGCTCTAGGCCTCATATAAATAGAGAGGGTGCTGTTCACAGCAGCTCAAGCACTTCATTTGCAAACCCTAGTTTGGTTTTTAGGGTTTAGGGAAGAAAAAGAGGCATAGGCTCTAGAGATGGATTGATGTGTATGCTCTTGGATGGAGCTCTTGTCCTCCTTGAGGGAGTGGTCAGAATCTCGCAACATCATGAATCAATCTATGGATGTTCTTCCAAAGATGAGCTCCTCTTGTGTTCTTCCTTCTTTTTGATGATTTTGGGTGCTTCCTTGATCCATTGGTTTTGGTTGTTCTTGTGCACTCTTACTCCTTGCTGTGACATGTGGGAGCGTATCTAAGGTCACCTAGATCATCAATCTCCCACGAGCAAGAGTTGGATCAAGTTTTTCGTTTTGCTCGGTTCTTTGCCCTTCTTAGGTAAAACTGAAAAGATCGAAACTTTGACGAGATCTGGACGATCGCCACTTGGAATAGGTTGCTAATACCCATAGGAAGGTGTGTTCCAAATTTGGTGGAGTTTGGCCTTACGGTTTAAAAGTTCGTCGATTTTCGATTTTGTTTTCAGTTGTTTTTGTTCATCGTCGGGATAAAAGGTAGTACCGCACTTTTACGAGGTAGTACCGCGATGAGGTAGTACCGCAAATTTACTCTTGATAGTACCGCTTGAGGTAATACCGCACTTACAATGATGGTAGTACCTTTGTCCCGCTTTTTTCGAGTTTTCTTGAGGAGTTATTTGTTGTGCTTTGAGGGTTTAGGAGTGGATTCATTGCAAGTCTTCCTTTGTGCTTAAGCTTTCATCTTCATAGCTCTCATAGCTATTGGAGTGATTTTGCGATTTATGAGTTGAATCCATTATCATTGCAAAAGATTCGGTGCTCCTATTTACCCCCTCTAGTCGCCTATTAGGTCCTACAATTGGTATCGAGCGGTTAGCTCTTCTCATAGATCTTAACCGTTCTTTGGAGCCATGGCGTGACAAGTATTCACTCAAACCTCATATTTTCGATGGAGTTGATTTTGCTTCTTTGGAAGGCTCGCATGCAAGCCTACATCGAGGCTCAAGGGCACATAATTTGGCTTAAGGTCAAAAATGCTTATGTCGCGGCTTACACGATGAAGATGTAATCAACCACGATGTAGAGGCTAATAGCAAGGCTCGGAACTTCTTGATTCAAGGGCTTAGTCGATCCGAGTTTGGCGTGTGTCTCATCTCGAAATCCGCTCATGAGATCTGGAAGACCCTCTGTGATTACCACGAGGGCTCTCTGACTATCAAGGAAGTGAGGCAGAACCAACTTAAGAAAGAATACTCAAAGATCGAACAAAAGCACCGTGAATCTTTGGATGAGTTATTGGGAAGGTTTTCCAAGATTCTTCATAATTTACGTCTTTGTTGGTCTCACATTTCTTGAGTCCGAGAATGCACGCCGGTTCTTGGGTGCTCTTGATGTGAGAGTGCGGGGAATGAAGATCACATCCATCAATGACAACACTTGTCATGAGTGAGCTTACCATGGGTAAGCTTTACTTGAGGTTGAAGTCGCATGAGATTGATTTCATCTTGCGACTCCCAAAGAGTCGATGGCTTTAGTGGTTGACCCATCTCGGGGTAGCTCTTCCGATTCTTTGGACTTTGGCTCATCTGGTCTTTCGTTATGCCTTTGCATTCTTTGAGCGATGGCTGACTAGAGAAAATACCGAGGATGATTTAGCCCTCCTAACCACCAAATTCTCGAGAGTCTTCAACAAAGTGAGGAATGAAGGAGAGGTGGCCTGTTACTTGCTTTGAGTGTGGTGAGCCAAACCACATTCGCTCCAGCTTGCCCCAAGTGAAGGGCAAGATGGAGAAGGACTTTCGGGCGTCCTCAAGCTAAGGATCTGAAGCCCAAGAAGCGAACTATCGCAGTTCGTTAAATCGACAAGGTCCTTACCGCTCTTGAGTCTGTTGACATGAGCGATGTGGACTCGGGGACGGAGGGCGGCGCGACTCTCATGGCAAGAAGAAGGATCAAGACTTCACGGCATGTGCTTCATGGCCAAGGACAGCCACAACGTCGACTCCTCCAACGGCAGCGACCTTTTCAAATGATCCCGATGAGGTATGTCCCTCACCTTTCGGATGAAACGTGCTTTGGTCATTTCTCGAACGAAAATTAGATAAGCAAGCTAGAATGCTTAAGAATCAGGACATCATGATTGATAACTTGAAACTAGAAGTTGCTACACTCAAATCAATTAGTCCTGAAGATGTTTGCGATGCTTGTTCTGGAATGTATGATGAATTGGTAACTCTAAGACTTGCTCATTCCTCTGTTGCAAATCAATTGAAAGATGCTCTTGATGAATTGGAATCTCTCAAGTCTAGTTCTACTTGCATGAATGCCATTACTCGTGATATGATCGCTTTGTAGATGCTATTCCTTTACCTGTTCAAACTGTGCTTTGCTTGAATTAAAACTGAATAGCGCTACAAAAGATTTGCAAAAATTTGACCCTAGTCATACTTGCTCTCACTGTAAGGATAATAAGGTCAAAATGAAAGAGATGACTGAAATGGTTCTTTATTCTAAAACTGCTTCATGTGAAAACTGTGTTAAACTCACAATTGAGAATGATGCCTTAAACAAGACTCTGAGGAGAAAGCTAAAATTGAACAATCCATGTCCATGACTGCTTCCAAGAAAGTTGTTGATTCTAGTTCTTGTGATCTTTGCATTGAAATTGGGCATAATGTAGATAAGATACAAGAAGCTTTTAGAGTTAAGTTCAAAGAGCAGTTGGATAGGATTAGAGATAATTATTGTGTGTCTTGTGAGGCATTGAAAGCTGAGGTAGCTCACTATAAGGAAAAATCTGATAGGGCTAGCATGTCAAATAAGTGTGTTTCTTGTGTTGAACTAGCCAAACAAAATGACTATCTCAGAGGATCTCTTGAGAGATTTGTTGGTGGGAAGAAGAACCTCAACATGATTCTAGACAAATCTAAGGTGAGTGTGAAAAATAGTGGGCTAGGTTTTAATACCCTAGAGCATTCCAAGAATCATCCACCTAAGATTGCGAGAGTTGTTGAAAGTGGCTTGTTTGAGGTAGAACCCCCTGAGCCATCTAAGGTTGTCTTTAGGTCTGCAGGTTTTGCCCAAACTCTTTCTAGTAAGACAGGTGCTTGTGCTTCATCAGGTCAGACCCCTCAAAAGGTCAAGTACCATTGCACCTTCTGCAAGAAGAATGGTCACATTGTTGAGTTCTGCTTCCGTAGAGCCAAAATTGAGAGAAAGGAGAGGATGAGTGCTTTGAGGTCCATTAGAGGAGTTTTTGCACCTACTGTAGTCTCTAGAGCCAGGCAGCCTGTCCTTCCTTCTAGACAAGGGCCTAGGTTTGTAGATGACTTCTTTGACTCTTTTGGTGGCTCTAGGCAGCGCTCTGGTTTAGGATATCATGAGGAGAGACCACGGGTAGCATCTAGACAGGGGGAGTACCGACCTTTTGGTAGGTCGATTCGGAGAGGTCTAGGTGGTTCTCATGTGCGTTCTTATGATTTTGCTCCTAACCATTTTACTGCTGCTTCTACTGATTTGCCTAAGCATCGTGTGACTCAGTACTGGATTCCCAAGTCTTTTATCACTAACCCTAATCGAGGCACGATGTTTCTGCTCGTGCCTTGTAGGTTAAATGGAATGCGAGGAAGGAGGACATATGGCTTGTTGACTCGGGTGCTCTCGACACATGACCGGGATTCTAGATGGTTCTCCTCCCTCACACGTGCATCCGCAATGAATTGATCACATTTGGGGATGCTTCTACGGGACGTGTGACAAAAAGGGCACGGTCTTGCGTCAACAACAAATTCATGCTCAAGGGCGTCGCTTTGGTAAGTAAGTGAAATATAATCGCTTTCGTTTCTCACCGCTTGATGAGGGTCTAGAGGTGAGATTTAAGAGTGGTGAGTCAGGGTTTTAGATTCCTCTGGTGAGCTTGTCTTTAAGATTTCCAGGTTTGAGAGGATCTTTTGTGCTAATTTCTGTATCTCTTCTGCTTCTAGTCCTAGGTGTCTTATTGCTTCTGATTCCCATGATCTAGTTTTGTGGCATCGTAGGCTTGGTCACATAGGTTTCGACCACTTGACTAGAGTCAGTAGCAAGGATTTGATTAGAGGTTTGCCTAGGCTGAAGGCTGTTAGAGATCTTGTGTGCACACCACGTGAGACATGGTAAGATGGTTTTCGCTTCTCATCCTCCTCTTACCTTAGTGATGACCAGATGGACGGTCGGCTCTTGCACTTAGACACTGTTGGTCCTTCTAGAGTCGGTCTGCTTGGGTGGTAAGTGGTGCGTGCTTGTGATTGTGGATGATTACTCCGGTATTCATGGGTTTATTTTACGGTTTCTAAGGACGAGGCTTTTGGTTTCTTTAGAGATTTGGTCCTTAGACTTCTTTGTTGATCTTCCTAGTGCTTTGAGAGCCATTAGGAGTGACAATGGGACAAATTCAAGAATTCTTCCTTTGCCACCTTCATTACGATAGGGGCTAGAGCACGATTTTCTTCACCTAGAGTTCCCCAATGAGAATGGTGTTGTAGAGAGGAAGAATAGGACCCTTGTAGAGATGGCGAGACCATGCTAGATGAGCATTCCACACCTAGGAGGTTTTGAAATGAGACTATCTTCTTGCTTGTTATATTTCTAATAGGGTGTTCTTGAGATCTGTTATTGGTAAGACTTCCTATGAGCTCAGATTTGGTCATAAGCCCAAAGTTTCTCATTTCAAGATTTTTGGTTGTAAGTGCTTCATTCTTAAACATGACAACCTTGATAAATTTGAATCTAGATGTTCTGATGGCATATTTCTTGGATATCCTGCTCATTCTCGTGGCTATCGTGTATTTAATTTTGACACTAACAAAATTGTTGAGACTTGCGAAGTCACTTTTGATGAGGCTAGTCCTGGTACTAGACCCGATGCTATAGGTACACAGGTTCCTGATATTCGAGAAAGCATCTTCGTCGACGATGACTCGAGGATGAGGACCCAATCCATCCTCGGTCATTTCGAGAGGGTTGGGGAGCCCGCTTCTACTACACCACCTTCGGATGAGCAGCCTCATCCTACCTTCACCGACGATCGAGTGGCTCTGTTCCTACCTCCTGACCCATGAGGTAGAGGCCATACGCTCCAGAGCTCCTCTTCACATTCAATGACAAGCATCCACCGAAAGCAGATTATTGGGGATATTCATGAGCGAGTCACTCGCTCGGGTTCATTCTTTCGATTCTCATGCACATTCGCTTTTGTCGCTTCTTTTGAACCCCGAGATATCACCCATGCTCTTTTCGATGCCTCTTGGGTCAATGCCATGCATGAAGAACTTGAAAATTTTGAAAGAAACCAAGTCGGACCTTAGTTGAACCTCCACCTAATCAACATGTAATTGGAACAAAATGGATTTTCAAAAATAAGCAAAGTGAGGATGGGTTGGTAGTTCGCAACAAGGCTAGGCTTGTAGCTCAAGGTTATTCCCAGGTAGAGGGTTTAGACTTTGAAGAGACTTTTGCTCCTGTAGCTAGATTGGAAGCCATTCGCATTTTGCTAGCATTTGCATCATCTAAGGGTTTCAAGCTTTTTCAAATGGATGTCAAAAGTACTTTCCTAAATGGTTTCATAGAAGAAGAGGTCTTTGTCAAGCAACCACCGGTTTGAAAATCCCAAATTCCCAAACCGTGTTTTAAACTCTCCAAAGCCTTGTATGGTGCAAGCAAGCCCTAGAGCTTGGTATGATAGGCTTAAGAGTTTTCTTCTTAATAATGATTTCAAAATGGGAATGGTTGATAAAACCTTGTTCACTCTTAAGCATGGCGTTGACTTCTTATTGGTTGATTTATGTGGATGATATCATATTCGTGGTTCCTCTCATGCTTTGGTGTCTAGATTTTCGAATCTATGAGCAGGAGTTCGAGATGAGCATGATGGGCGAATTGACCTTCTTCCTTGGTCTTCAAGTCAAGCAACCGAAAGAAGGCACCTTCATTCATCAAAGTAAGTATACAAAGGACCTTCTTAAATTAAACCGACATGGGAAATAGTAGACCAATGTCTACTCCCATTGCCACGACCACATCTTTGGACCCAGATGAGGATGGAGAGCCGTGGACGGAAGGAGTACCGCATGACATGATTGGCTCCTCCTCTACCTCACAGCGTCGAGGTAGGACATACATTATTTGTGTGTCTCATGCGCTCGATTCGAGCTTCCTCGAGCTTCTCATCGTCAAGCGGTCGTCGCATATTCAGTACCTCCGGACACTCTTGACTTTGGACTTTGGTATTCTTCTTCTTCTGCTCTCTCTATTCGGGCTTTTTCGATCTGATTTTGCGGGTGTAGAGTAGATAGGAAGAGCACTTGTCATTTCTTAGGCACATCTCTCATCTCGTGGTCATCTAGGAAAGCAATCCTCTGTTGCTGATCCATCGCCGAGGCCGAGTATGTAGCTATGACGATGAGTTGCTCTCGGGTTCTCTGGATCTTATCTACTCTTGGGACTATGGGTTGTTTTTAGGTAGTGTTCCTCTTTTCGTGACAACACTAAGCGCCATTAATATTGCAAAAACCCGATTGCAACATTCTAGGACTAAGCATATTGACATTCGTTACCATTTCCTTAGAGACCATGTTGAGAAGGGTGATGTTGTGCTTCATTTTGTTGAGTCCGAGCACAAAGTTGTCGACATTTTCACTAAAGCTCTTGATTCTTCTCGTTTTGCTTTTCTCTGGGGAGAATTGGGGGTTGTTAGTCCTCTTGGCCTGTTTTGAGGGGAGTTTGCTCTTTTGCATTCATTGTACCATAATGCATTTTAAACTTCACAACTTGCATTGTAATATAACCTTATGGAGCTTTGATTATTATCCTTGTATGACATGCTTTCATACTTTATACCTGCCATGTCTTGTGCTAGCTTGCTAGATGTCTTTTATGGCTTTTTATGTATAGCTTAGCTTTTGTCATGCTAGCCTTATTATCTGTGAGCAAACTGAATCATAATATGACTTGTTGGATCTGGTGACTAGTTTTGCTTTAGTGATCCTCTTATGATTCATGCCATGTCATATAGGCTTAATTGAGTCTGAACTTATTCTGAGGTTTAAATTGAGCTATGCTAATTCTCAAGTTAAGCAAATGAAAAATGAGCTTTTTGTGTGAAAAAACTGATCTCATCAATTCTTTCTTATGAGGCCTTGCCATTGCACTAGGCATGAACTCGGGGAGTTTTGATGACCAGACTATTCTCTTAAGCTTGTCTTGCTTGGGATGGTCGTAGTGAGGCTTGAGATCTAGCACAATGCTAAGAAAACAAATTGGCAATTGGTTGAAGCTTAGAAGGCAGTTGTGGATGGCTCCTAGTCCAGGACTTGCTTTACTAAGATAAAATCAATCATTTTTAGCAAAGTACTCAATGTGCTAAATTCTAAATGCTTGAATAAATTGATTCAAAATTGATCTCAAAGTGCTCAAAACTGACTCTTTTTCTAGCTTCTGGCTCAGTTTTCCTTATAGACATGGCCTAACTCATTTTTGGATACCTTTAGTTAAACTGTGATCTTGAGCAACTGGTCATGCCTTCAATTCATTTAATCTCAGATTATTGCTATTTTGGCCTTAGCTTTGCTGTACATGTTTTGCCATACTTGCTTATAGCTTCTTCACATAATATGGCTTGGTGTAATACTTGTACAGTCTTCATGGATAATCTTCATGGCTCCTTTTGCTCAAATTACAAACAAAACAAACAAAAAAAATGAAAAATTACAAAAATTACAGCCATTCCATTACTTTCATGCTCTATCTTCTTCCATGCACCTTGATGAATTCATTGTCAAAGGGGGAGAAAGATTAAAGATTGGTAAAAATGTTGTTTTAGAGCTTTTTGGAGTCATAGGGTTTTTATTGATCATAGTGAGTGGGATCATCTCTATTGCATTCTTTTGGTCTTATTGCCTTTTCTGAACTTGAATTGCAAATCTTGAAGACTCACAATGATCTAAGGTCAAATAGAACAATTGTTCTTTCATATGGACCTTAAGTGAGATTTTGACCTGTTTCTGGAAAATGAAGCTTTCTTGCCTTCTTTTGCCGTATCTCACTTGCTGATACTATTCTGGAGCTAGCTTGGTCATTTCCTTTGCTTTTTCTTGCATTTGGACCAAGTTGTGCCCTTGAACGAAAACGTCGAGTTCTTACTCTTTCAAATCTCAAAACATTCATTTGTGGGAAATTGCCAATGTGTTCATCAAGGGGGAGATTGTGGATATCATGGAGATATGCTCACGATCTTAATGTGATGGTACAATTGGCAATAGCTTCTTTTGTTTGTCGAAGCGATCGTTTTCGGTTTTGTTGAAATCTGTTTTGACAAGTGTCGGGATAATCGGTAGTACCGGCGTGTAATCGCGGTACTACCGCATGATCTTGATAATCTACCGCTTGTGTTTGACTAGTAGTATCGCTGGTCGGTATTACCGCAAGCAAAGCGGTATGGTTTTTCGAGCGAGTGTAATTTGTGTTTTGGATTTCTCGATGGCGGTAGTACTGCGTGCTATGGTTCTTAGTAGTACCAAGATGACGGAACGACCGCAAGCAAAGCGGTATGGTTTTTCGAACAAGTGTTTTTGGAAGTTTTGGATTTCCTTGAGGATGAGACGACCTTGATTATGAGTCTTGATTACTATCATGATCTTGGTAATACCGACCATAACATGGCGGTAGTACCGATTTGGTTTCGAGTTTCGTTTAACTTGGAGAATTGTTTTTGGGTTATGTCATTTCCATGTTTGTTAATGCATATATGTTGCATATTGCATGTTTTGAGCTAACGTGGGTCAAGTTGTGAAGAACTTGTGCCCGGAGGCGATTTCTTGGTCTATTGTGCGGTGGCTTGTGGAGTCGGCGAGGAGGATCGGGACTAAGCTAGGAGAGCTGAGGTCCGAAGCGATCATGGATGCGGTGAGGTCAGTGACTCAAGCATGGCATGAATGGACGAGGTGGATCGAGCAGGCGATTCGATCTGTTGGTTGGATCAAGCGGGCGGGGTCGGTGCAAGTGCCTTGGAGGTTCCGATGGGATTCGGACGGGAGAGACTTGCCGACATGATGAGAGCTGTTGATTAACCTACACGTGGCGGAGCAGGCATAGGCTCTAGAGAGATGGATTGATGTGTATGCTCTTGGATGGAGCTCTTGTCCTCCTTGAGGGAGTGGCTGTAACCTGCAACATCATGAATCAATCTATGGATGTTCTTCCAAAGATGAGCTCCCCTCTTGTGTTCTTCCTTCTTTTTTGATGATTTTGGGTGCTTCCTTGATCCATTGGTTTTTGGTTGTTCTTGTGCACTCTTACTCCTTGCTGTGACATGTGGGAACGTATCTAAGGTCACCTAGATCATCAATCTCCCACGAGCAAGAGTTGGATCAAGTTTTTCGTTTTGCTCGGTTCTTTGCTCTTCTTAGGTAAAACTGAAAAAGATCGAAACTTTGACGTAGATCTGGACGATCGCCACTTGGAATAGGTTCCTAATACCCATAGGAAGGTGTGTTCCAAATTTGGTGGAGTTTGGCCTTACGGTTTAAAAGTTACGTCGATTTTCGATTTTGTTTTCAGGCTGTTTCTGTTCATCGTCAGGATAAAAGGTAGTACCGCACTTTTGCCTGAGGTAGTACCTTGATGAGGTAGTCTTGCAAATTTACTCATGTAGTGATACCGAGGTAATACCGACTTACTATGATGGTAGTACCTTTGTCCCGATTTTTCGAGTTTTCTTGAGGAGTTATTTGTTGTGCTTTGAGGGTTTAGGAGTGGATTCATTGCAAGTCTTCCACTGTGCTTAAGCTTTCATCTTCATAGCTCTCATAGCTATTGGAGTGATTTGCGATTTGCGAGTTGAATCCATTATCATTGCAAAAAGATTCGGTGCTCCTATTCACCCCCCCTCTAGTCGCCTATTCCGGTCCTACAAACCCTAAGGCTTGTACTGTTCCTTGGGCTCGAGTCCAACCCGCATGGTCGAACCAGACCATCTCCATAAGTGGATCGGACCCAGTGTTTCCAAACTGTTGGATTTAAAATCAACAGTCCAGATCAAATGAAACGTTCGGACCGTTCGAACAGCACAATCGATTTGGACCATTGGATCTGAAACCAACCGTCCCGATCAACAGAAACATTTGGATCGTCCGAATGAATGCGCAATCTGGGCCGTTCATTTTTGATCGGGCCGCCCAGCAAACACACGCGCACATTGTTAGATCCCTATTGGACGGATCAAATTAGTTGGGCCATTCGGACCATTCGAACAGCACGATTCATCTGAACCATTGATTTCAAAATAGACGGTCCAGATTGACTGAAATGTTCGGACCGTCCGAACAACTCTTTCCATTTGAGCCGTTAAGTTTTGATCGGACCGCTGAGCGCTGTCTCGCTGACGGGTGGACCCCACCGTCATGCCCCTGTTCCACTAAATCTTGCCCGGTGAAAGCATCTAGGCCCCTAAAAATTGTTTTGGTAATTAATGATAATATGTGAATATAGGATTAACGTGTTTATTGAGTATTTACAAGGTCAAGTCCCATTGGTGCTTTTCATGACCTGGAATTGCACGTGAAAGGATTACATGAAGATCATTTGGCTCAGAGACAAGGTACAATAGTCTAGGATCTTTTTATTTTACCGGTCTTAGGTGAATTGGTTGGAAGACCGGGTTATAGGCTAGACAGCTGTACTATAAAGAGGGTCCAAGAATTGAGTACCTTGAAAGTGAATGATGCCACAATTGCTCAAATCTTATTTGGTTTAATCTTGGATTTGTTTTTGGTTTGGCCTCGATTTAAATTTACTGAAATTCTTTGGAGGTCGGATTGACCGACGTTAATTGGCCGGACTGACCGGAGTGCCGGACCAAAGAAGGTGGTCAACATTTTCCAGTAAGTGGTTGTTTTTGGTTTTGCTGAAAATCCTTTGGGCCGGACTAACCAACGGCTAAGGGTCGGACTGACCGCACCCCCGGGTCTTGGACACGGTCAACTTTTCTGAGAGAAGGATTTTGGTTGAAAACTCAAGGCGGATGACCGCGGAAAACTTCATGGTGACCGCACTCCGGATGTTCCAAGCGGTCGACTTTTTTCGAAGAAGTGTTTTAAAACGTTTTTGTTTTTCAGAGGCGGACTAACGCGCATACACACGTAGTCTGACAAGGGGTCACCGTAACGGCTATTTTTCCTGTGCATTTAATGCGTTGCAGAGGAGGAAAACGATCCGTTCTGAGAAGGGCGGATCGCCAAGACAGTGCTTGCTTGATCGACGCGCCTCTGAAAAATTAGGGATTTCGTGCCCCAACGGCTAGTGTAGTGGGTGGAGGCTATAAATACCTCACCCACTACAACTAGAAATGTTGTTGAACCTCATAAAACACCCTTGAGCCCTTTGCATTGTTTCCAACTCATTTGAGAGCATTCAATTCCTTTTGCAAGGGTAGTTGAGGTTTTTCCAAGAGCTTTTATTTGAGTTTGATCATTGTGGCATTAGAGCACATTCAAGTAAAGATCTCTTGCTCTATTACTCTTGGAGATTGCCGTCTCCTAGATGGCTTGGAGTTTGGTTCGGTGATCTTCTCAAAGGAGATTGTGAGAAGACCCGGTCATTTGTGAAGGTTGGAGCTCGCCTATCCGGAGAGGAGAAGAGCTACCACTAGTGAACGAGGGAAGGCTTAATTCGTGGAGCCGGCTTGAGTTGATCAAGCTTCCTCAACGTGGACTAGTTAAGACTGGTAAGTCTTAGATATCACGGGAAAAACATCCTTGTGTCATTGTGGTTATTTCTAGTCTTTACATTTCCGCATTTATATTTCTAGCTTGTCTATTGTGTTAAATTGCTTAGCTAGAATATATCTTGCTTAGACCAAGTTGATAATTGGCCAAAATTGTTAAATTATCAAAAAGTTTAAAAACCTCCTATTCACCCCCCCTCTAGTTGGTTATCCTTGATCCTACAAGTGGTATCAGAGCTTGGTCTCTCATTGATTTAGACTTAACCGTCTAAGAGAGAAAAGGATGGCTAGTGAGGGAATTGCTATAGGAAATGCTCCTCTCTTTGATGGCTCTAATTATGCTTATTGGAAAATTAAAATGTCAATTTACTTAAAGGCTATGAGTCCGAGAATTTGGAAAATCGTAAATGAGGGTTACGTCATGCCTCTTAATCCACTACTCCCTACAGAGCAAGAGGAGCGTAATGCTCATTTAGATGCCCAAGCTATGAACGCTCTCTTTGGCGCTTTGAACGCGGATGAGTTCAATAGAGTGAGCAACTTAGAAACCACTCATGATATTTGGACCACCCTCTCGGAAATCCATGAGGGAACATCCACGGTCAAAGAAGCCAAATTGCATAGACTTCAGATTAAATATGAGATATTCATAATGTTGCCTCATGAAAACATCAATGAGATGTATTCAAGACTCAACAACATTGTGAATGAGCTCAAAGGCCTTGGGACTAACCTTCTTGATGTTGATATTGTTCGCAAGATGCTTAGAGCACTTCCGGATAAATATGAGACGTTAGTGACGCTATTTTTTAACACACCCGAGTTGCCAAGAATGATACCAACGGGGCTCTGGGGGAATCTCATCACAAATGAGTTATTCAAGAAGGACAAGGAAGAGCTCTTAGAAATATCTTCCTCAAAGAAGGAGATTACCGCCTTCAAAGCTGAAGCGGAATCAAGTGATGATGAGGATGAAGAAGATGAATCTGATGAGGAGTATGCACTCCTCGTGAGAAGAATGAAGAGGGTCATGAAGAGGCGCCCCAATAGAAGCTATAACTTCGACAAGTTCAAGAAGGGACAATCCTCAAATGATAAGAAGAGATATAGCAACATTCGATGCTATAATTGTGAAGAAAAGGGGCACATTGCTTCCCGTTGCCCCGAAAAGAAGGATGACAAAGGCAAGTCATTCAAGAAGAAGGAGTACAATGGCAAGAAGAAGCTTTTCAAGAAACTTCACAAAGATGGCAAGCATGAAGCTCACATTGGAGAATGGGATTCAAATGATGAGTCAAGCGACTCCGATTCCGATGAGGAAGAGTCCCCCAAGAAGAAGGGACTAGTCGGCATCGCCATCAAGGAAGCTCCGTCGCTATTCTCCACTCCTACTTGCCTTATGGCAAAAGGAGATAACGTAAAATCCATTAATAGTGTTGAACCAACTTATGATGAATTAATGGATATGCTTGATGAATTACGTGAATATCTTGGAAAAGAAAAATCAAAATATGAGATCTTAAATAAGGAATACAATCTCTAAAAGATTCTTATAAGGAGCTAGAGGAAGCTCACAACTTGCTTATTCAAGAATGTTTAAATAAATCTTGTTCTAGTGTAGGAATTACATGCAATATTATTGATGAAATGCCTAGTGTAGAAATTGCTAAGACTAGTGCATCTACTTCATGTGATGACCTACTTGCAATGCCATGTTGCTCTAATATTGATGCTAATCATGATATTGTTGAGCAAAATGATGCAAAGCTTATTCATGAGAACAATGAGCTAAAAGAACAAGTGACCAAGCTAAGCAAGAGCTTGGAAAGATGTTTCAAGGGTAAGGCCACTCTTGACAAGCTTTTGAGTGAGCAAAGGTGCTCATTCAACAAGGAAGGTCTTGGGTATGTGCCTAAGAAAGGTAAGAAGCCGGTAAACAAGCCCACAAGATTTGTGAGGTAAAATGGTATGTATTGCCATAAGTGCTGGGAAATAGGACATGTGCAACAAAATTGTCCTAAGGGTAAGGTTCCATCATTTGGTATATATGATTCATGTTATGTGCTTAAAAAGACTAAGGATGATAAAATAGTTGCTCATTTTGTTGGCACTTCAATTTTACGTGCTAAAAGGAATGCTATTTGGGTGCCTAAATCCTTGATTACTAACCTCCAAGGATCCAAACAAATTTGGGTACCTAAAAGAACTTGATTCTTGTTTTGTAGGTGAACTATAAAACCGGTGGAAAATATTGGGTGCTTGATAGTGGATGCACTCAACACATGACCGGTGATAGAAAAATGTTCACCACATTCGAGAATGAAAAAGGAGTAGACAAGATCACTTTTGGTGATAATAGCAAAGGAAAGGTATTAGGATTGGGTAAAATTGCTATCTCAAATGACCTTTCCATTTCTAATATTTCTCTAGTAGAATCATTAAACTTTAACTTGCTATCCGTTGCTCAAATATGTGATCTTGGACTAATTTGCTCATTCTCTAGTGAAGGTGTTACCATCTCTAATGCAAAAGATAGCTCTTTAGCTTTCAAAGGCTTTAGATTTAGAAATCTTTACTTAGTTGATTTTAGTTCAAGTGAGTCTTGTTTAAAAACTTTCTTAATGGCAAAAACCTCTTTGGGTTGGCTTTGGCATAGAAGGCTAGCTTATGTTGGAATGATTCAACTCAAAAAGCTTTTCAAATATGATTTAGTTGTTGGCTTGAAAGATGTGAAATTTGAGAAAAATAGACTTTGTAATGCTTGTCAAGCCGGTAAACAAGTCGCTAATTCTCATCCTTCCAAAAGTATCATGTCAACTTCTAGACCATTGGAACTCTTACATATGGATTTGTTTGGGCCAACAACCTATAAGAGTATCGGGGGAAATAGCTATTGTTTAGTCATTGTGGATGATTACTCTAGATATACATGGGTATTCTTCCTAGATGACAAAAGTGAAACCTCCGGGATTTTCAAAAGATTTGGAAAAAGGGCCCAAAATGAATTTGATTTCAAAATAAAGAAAATCCGTAGTGATAATGGTTCTGAGTTCAAGAATACTAAAGTTGAAGACTTTTGTGATGAACTTGGAATAAAACATGAACTTTCCACAACCTACACTCCGGAGCAAAATGGAGTAGTAGAAAGGAAAAATCGTACATTAATTGAAATGGCTAGGACAATGCTTGATGAATATAATACTTCCGATATCTTTTGGGCAGGAGCTATTAATACCGCTTGTCATGCCATAAATCGTCTCTATTTGCACCGTCTTTTGAAAAAGACTTCCTACGAGCTTATTGTAGGAAGAAAACCAAACATCTCTTACTTTCGTGTTTTTGGTTGCAAGTGTTATATTTTGAAGAAGGGTGTTAGTCTTTCAAAATTTGATAGTCGTTGTGATGTTGGTTTCTTGCTTGGTTATTCTTCAAATAGCAAGGCTTATCGTGTCTTTAACAAAAACTCCAGTTTAGTTGAAAAAAGGCACGATGTGCAATTTGATGAAACTAACGGCTCTCAAGGAGAGCATGAGAATTTGGATGATGTAGGTGATGAAGCCTTAAGAAAAGTAATGGAACATATGCAAATAAGCGACATCAAGCCCGAAGACAATCCATCATCTTTCACTCAAGTTGAACCACCCACATCTTCTACAAGTCAAGTACAAATCATTGAAGAGGATAACAAGGAAGATGATCAACCATCGAACCTACCACCAAGAATCCACAATGCAATTGCAAAGGATCATCCAATAGATCAAATATTGGGTGACGTAAGTAAGGGTGTCCAAACTCGCTCTCGTATTGCTTCTTTTTGTGAATATTACTCTTTTGTCTCTTCTATTGAGCCAAAGCATGTAGAAGAAGCACTTGACGATCCGGATTGGGTAAATGCGATGCATGAAGAACTCAATAACTTCACCCGGAATGAAGTTTGGACATTGGTGGATCGACCCAAAGAACACAATATTATTGGTACTAAATGGGTCTTTAGGAACAAGCAAGATGAAAATGGTTTGGTTGTTCGAAACAAAGCAAGATTGGTCGCTCAAGGTTATTCACAAGTCGAAGGTTTGGATTTTGGTGAAACTTTCGCTCCCGTAGCTAGGCTTGAGTCAATTCGAATATTACTTGCTTTTGCATCATGCTTTGATATTAAATTATTTCAAATGGATGTTAAAAGTGCATTCTTAAATGGTAAAATATCTGAACTTGTCTTTGTTGAACAACCTCCCAGTTTTTAAGATCCTAAAAATCCAAATCATGTCTATAAGCTCTCCAAGGTGCTCTACGGTCTTAAACAAGCTCCTAGAGCATGGTGTGAACGCCTTAGAGATTTTCTAGTCTCAAAAGGATTCAAAATCGGGAAAATTGATTCAACTTTATTCACTAAAGTTTTAGATGATGATTTCTTTGTATGTCAAATTTATGTTGATGATATTATTTTTGGGTCTACTAATCAAGATTTTTGCAAAGAATTTGGTGATATGATATCTAGGGAATTTGAAATGTCAATGATTGGAGAATTAAGCTACTTCCTTGGACTTCAAATCAAGCAACTCAAAGATGGGACTTTCATAAGTCAAGTCAAGTACGTGAAGGATTTACTTAAAAGATTTGGCATGGAAGATGCAAAGCCCATCAAGACTCCTATGGCTACAAATGGTCATCTTGATCTAAATGAGGGAGGTAAATCGGTAGATTTAAAGCTTTATAGATCCATGATTGGTAGCTTGCTTTATCTTACCGCATCTAGGCCCGATATCATGTTTAGTGTTTGTATGTGCGCTTGTTTTCAAGCTTCTCCAAAAGAATGTCATTTTATGGCCGTTAAAAGAATTATTAGATATTTAAAGCATTCCTCTAGCATTGGCCTATGGTTCCCCAAAGATGCTAAATTTGATTTAATTGGATATTCCAATTCTGATTATGCGGGTTGCAAAGTGGATAGAAAAAGCACCTCGGGTAGTTGTCAATTCTTAGGAAGATCTTTAGTATCATGGTCATCCAAGAAACAAAACTCCGTAGGTTTACCCACCGCCGAAGCCGAATATGTTTCCGTGGGAAGTTGTTGTGCTCAATTGCTATGGATGAAGCAAACATTGATGGATTATGGAATTAAATTTGATAAAATGCCTCTTTTGTGTGACAATGATAGTGCCATGAAAATTGCTAATAACCCTGTTCAACACTCAAGAACCAAGCATATAGATATTCGCCACCATTTCTTGAGAGATCATGTGAGCAAGGGAGATATGGAAATTAACCACATAAAAACCGAAAACCAATTAACGGATATTTTCACCAAACCTTTAGATGAAGGCCGCTTTTGCAAATTGAGAAATGAATTAAATGTCATAGATTTTTGTAATGTCATTTGATTACATTATGTTTCTGAAATCTTGATGGAATTCGTCTTTCTCTCGTGATTCTCTTGATTCAAGAACTAAGATGGGAAACACATGTAGGGGGAGTGTTATACAATTACTATGTATACCACATCTCTAATTGTGCATATATCAACAAACATGCTAGAATGTGTTTTTCAAAAACCAATCCTTTTGGTCGAAAAGTCAAAATTTGTTTTTATCAATCAAACCTCTTAAAAAAAACTAGCTACATCTATTACCTAGTGTATTTCAAAGATTTTTGGTTGGAAAGATCTCAAAATTATCTATCTTAAAAGAAAAATCAAGTTTTGCCCAAAACTAGCTCTTTGTATATCTTGTTTTTGACCAAAAACGGATTTTCATCCAAAAGTTATTCCAAAAAGAATTTGATTTTTCTCCCAAAAGGAAAAATCTAAAGATGGTTATTCGTGACCTTTTTCGTATTCATAAGTTTTTCAAACTCTCAACCAAATCAAAGTCATTTAAGTTTGAATCTCGCGCAAAAATAGCCCAAAACCCGAAAAATTCACTTGTGTCAATTCTAGCATAAAATGAGTATTGTTGTTTAGGCAATGTTTTCTCTCATATATTGCCTCAAAATAGTACTTCATACTCATACATATCCTCACAAGTAACAAATCTCGTTGTTTGCTTCCTTTAACTCATTCAAATCGTTTTTCTTCAAAAATTGCTCTATTTTCCTAAAAATCTATGTTCAAAACTCGTTTGTTGATCTAATCTCGTTGAAATTGCTCCAAGATGGTTCTATGTTGTGTGCTAACTCTATGGAGCAAAGACAACACAAAATATCTACAAAAACTCTCAAGAAACTCCAGATGCGGTCAACCCGCAGGCGAGTGCCCGGACTGACCGAGCTTCACCCTACGGTTTGACCGCGCGCAGAAGTTAATGCTCATCAGTTTCTTTCTTTAATTCTCCACCGACCCGTTAGTTACGCCCTCTTTCTTTTCCCATCTCCCCGACGGTTCCCCTCTCCTCATCGCAACCGCGTCGCCACCCTCGGAGCGCCTCCTCATCTCCACACCGCCGGTCGCTCCTCCTCACCGCCGGATGCCCTCCTCTCGCCGCCGGCTCCTCTTCCTCACCGCTGTCACCGCAAGGTCATCTTCTCTCAAATTTTGATCAATCCCTCTTGTATCTTCTCTTGATATGTTCCTAGAACGTTAATCGACTTTGAGTATGCCCACATTGTCATCTATACTCACTTGATTGTCGGATTGACCTGCATTGTGAAGATTCCGCTAAATTTGACAAAACCCTAGCCTTTTCGGTCAAGGCCGGCCTAACCGACGTGTTGCGTGTGGCGATCCACGCTACTGTGATGACCGATAGCAACTGCTGCGTTTAGGCCATACATGAAAAACTTCTGTTTTGTCGAGTCATTGATCTTTATTCCTTTGAACTCACTTCTTTTTGGTCTTGTCTACCTCTCCAGTGATCATGGAAAGGACCAAGACCGTTGCCGATCCCGAGGCATCTTCGTCTCGTCCTCCCCGGAAGGCTTCCCATCGTCCTCTTGTTGAGCACTCCGACAGTGATGAAGCGGAGTTCTCGCCATCCTTGTCCTCTGTGCCTAGCACCATGAGCATATGGATGAAGAGGATGATGCTGATGTGGAGTTTCCACCTGAACCTCGTGTGGATCTTCGGTCTATCCGAAATGATGACTTCAAGCAACTCAGGAAGCAATCTCCATATGAGCAGCCGAGGTCAGCCACAGATGAGAGATTCCACTCAATATTTCAAGAAGATTGCTACAATCATGTGGTGCTTCACAAGCAGTTTGCTATTCAGAAATACATTGATTGGACATATCTCAATGAGCAAACTCGGTATGCGAGTTTGTATTCTCGTTTTCGCAATGCTGGCTTGGATGGAATTGTTAGCATCAAGTGTAACTTCAATGAGGAGGAAATCCGTCAGTTTTATGCTATAGTTTACATTCCATCTACCTTGGCCACTGTGACATGGATGACAAGCTCGGTGCGCTACACGGCCACCAAGCGTCATTTTGAGGAGGCCCTCAATCTGCCAGCACGTGAGTATATCAAGATTCACCTTGAGCCCGCGCTGCAGACTCCAGAACCGACACAGTTCTATGAGCCTACTCATGCTGGAGTTGTCCCTAGTAAGGATGCCGGTCTGAGACCCCTTCCTAGTGTCATTAACAGAATTATCAGGGCCACTATCTTGCCTAGGAGTGGCAACAATGACGCTATTCGGGGTCATGCCTGGAATGTCATATATTATGTGATGCAAGGAAAGAAATTTGATATTATGCATTTAATCTTGACTGAGTTGCAATCTTGCCAAGGTGATTTGGGAAAGAGAATGTATTATGCACTTTAAATCATGAAGCTCATATTGAAGACAACTGACTTTCATGATGCCACTCCCTTTCCTCACAAATAGTACAAGCCAGAAGACGACCACCAGAGAGACTTGAGGAACAGGCCTCTTCACCCCGTTGCTGATGCTCCAGCTTCTCCTCAGCCCGCCCCTCAGTAGCAGGGTGGACTTGATCCTCTGTTGTTGGAGGTTTTGCATACTGGCATCAACATGATAGTGTCTCGTTTCGATGCAGTGGATCGTCGCTTAGAGGTTCTGGATCATCGCATGGATGCTCTAGAGAGCACTACTCAGTCGTTGGACTCTCGCCAGGCAGCCGTGGAGCAGTCCAACTCAGTTGTACTTCATCGCCTAGATTAGATGGTTGGTTTGGTTTCAGGGATTCAGACCGACATGGCTGAGATGACCACTCGCGTCTCGTCGATCGAGCAGACTGTCACTTATTCTCGGTGTCGACGCATTGATCCTCCTGCAGCCCTTTCCACGTTGGCTGTCGCTCCTCCTCCTCCCCCCCCCCACTTCGTAGCTTTTGGTAGTTGATGCCAAAGGGGGAGAAGTGCTATATGGTCCTATATACTCTATATTAGATATCTATTATGGTTGTTGAATGCTTGTTGGACTTTTGTGTGTAATAGTTAGAGGATAAGCTAGAGGATAAGCTTATTGCTCTCTTTTGTTATCTATGTAAGCGTATTGAACCTCTTCTATGAATGCTTAATGCTTTACCGTCTATAAGCTTGGTTGAATGATCATGTACTTATATGCTTGTAATCGGTTCAAGACATTGCTATAATTTTTTATTTTTATCTTGATGAACTTGTTGGTTAATCTTGTGCTTACATTACTCTCTTGAAATGCTATGTTTATAATGCTCAGATAATGTTGCATTTCCTCAAGTTCCATTATGTAAAAGAAACTCCGCCAAAATTCTCTAAAAATCTCTACATGTGCTTGAAAAATTCTCTACCTTTTATATGCACATGTTTAGGGGGAGCTTTCTTTAAACAGGATTTAACAAGGAAATAATTCTCAAAACTCATTTAAGCTTATTGCAAGAATTATTTCGTTGTTAAGTCATCAAAAGAATATACACTCATAGTATATTCAAACAATCATTCTCTCACAGATTAGGTGTATTGTCATCAATTACCAAAAAGGGGGAGATTGAAAGCATCTAGGCCCCTAAAAATTGTTTTGGTAATTAATGATAATATGTCAATATGGGATTAACGTGTTTATTGAGTATTTACAAGGTCAAGTCCCATTGGTGCTTTTGATGACCTGGAATTGCACGCGAAAGGATTACATGAAGATCATTTGACTCAAAGACAAGGTACAATAGTCTAGGATCTTTTTATTTTACCGGTCTTAGGTGAATTGGTTGGAAGACTGGGTTATAGGCTAGACAGCCGTACTATAAAGAGGGTCCAAGAATTGAGTACCTTGAAAGTGAATGATGCCACAATTGCTCAAATCTTATTTTGTTTAATCTTGGATTTGTTTTTGGTTTGGCCTCGATTTAAATTTACTAAAATTCTTTGGAGGCCGGACTGACCGACGTTAATTGGCCGGACTGACCGGAGTGCCGGACCAAAGAAGGCGGTCAACATTTTTCAGTAAGTGGTTGTTTTCGGTTTTGCTGAAAATCCTCTGGGCCGGACTAACCGACGGCTAAGGGCCGGACTGACCGCACCCCCGGGTCTTAGACGCGGTCAACTTTTTCCAGAGAAGGATTTTCGGTTGAAAACTCAAGGCCGGACTGACCACCGGCAAACTCACGGACTGACCGCACTCCCGGATGTTCCAAGCGGTCAGCTTTTTCCAGTAAGTGTTTTAAAGCGTTTTCGTTTTTACAGAGGCGGACTAACGGCGCATACACTGTGATCTGTTGGGATCACCGTAATGGCTATTTTTCTCGTGCATTTAATGCATTGCAGAGGAGGAAAAACGACCGTTACGGCAAGGGCGGACTACTCAAGACGGGTGCTGTGGATCCGACGCGCCTCTGAAAAATTGGGGATTTCGTGCTAGCGGCTAGTGCGGTGGGTGGAGGCTATAAATACCTCACCCACTGCAACTAGAAATGTTGTTGAATCTCATAAAACCCCCTTGAGCCCTTTGCATTGTTTCCAACTCATTTGAGAGCATTCAATTCCTTTTGCAAAGGTAGTTGAGGTTTTTCCAAGAGTATTTATTTGAGTTTGATCATTGTGGCATTAGAGCACATTCAAGTGAAGATCTCTTGCTCTATTACTCTTGGAGATTGCCGTCTCCTAGACGGCTTGGAGTTTGGTTCGGTGATCTTCTCAAAGGAGATTGTGAGAAGACCCGGTCATTTGTGAAGGTTGGAGCTCGCCTATCCGGAGAGGAGAAGAGCTACCACTAGTGAACGAGGGAAGGCTTAATTCGTGGAGCCGGCTTGAGTTGATCAAGCTTTCTCAACATGGACTAGTGAAGACCGGCAAGTCTTCGATACCACGGGAAAAACATCCTTGTGTCATTGTGGTTATTTCTAGTCTTTACATTTCTGCATTTATATTTCTAGCTTGTCTATTGTGTTAAATTGCTTAGCTAGAATATATCTTGCTTAGACCAAGTTGATAATGGGCCAAAATTGTTAAATTGTTAAAAAGTTTAAAAACCTCCTATTCACCCCCCTCTAGTCGGTTATCCTTGATCCCACACCTGGCTCTTAACCTTTTTCTGAAAAATCTGGAAATCTATTTCCTTCCTCTCCTCACTGACGGGTGGGTCCCATGTGCAGTGTGTTTCTTTTCTCCTTCCACTGAATAGGGGGTCCCCTTGCTAGTGTTTCTTCTCCAACGCAGCAGCTAGCGCCGGCCACGCCATGGACACGCGCCCGTGTGCATGCGCACACTGCCTTGAGCCGTGCCACGCCACCGCAGCGTTGCCCCCGGGCTTGGCTACCACCCACGGTTTTGCCTCTTGCCCATCCCATCACTAGGACACACCAGCCACGAAGCTCTAGCCGAGCTGCATGAGCGCCACGCCGCCCGGTCGCCATGCCGCATTGAAGCCGCTGTCTCGCCCTCACGAAGACTTCGCCCGCCGCCTATAAGAAGCTCAGCCTAAGTCGGCCTTGCCTCCTTGCTGCCATTTCCACTTCATCCCCATCTTCTCCAAGCCCAAACCAAACTTCAAACCGAAGCTCCCAGCTCAAGCTCCGAATGTCGACCGCGTCACCTCTGAGCTCTCTAGCCACTCCGATGAGCTTCAGCCACCCTAAACCACGTCACGGTGCACCACATGCAACTAGGAGGCATTCCCCCAAGTCAATTTGGGGATTGAAGCCACTTGAGCCCGCACGCGCCTCTTCTTCTTTAGCTCTGGTGAATCGACCTCCACCGCCACAACTTCAACTCCGACGATCCCCGGCCCAATTCCTCTCCACTTGATTAAGCTTAGACCTTCCTCTACCCTACTCCATCACTCACTGGTGCCCTCTCCCTTTCCAGGTCACTGCCACCGTCGGAGCTCCTGTGCCGCCATCGGTCTCCATCGCCAGGATGACTCGGTGCTTCTCCAACTCCATTGACCACCCCGGCACGTTCTAGGTATCCCATGGATGCCCATGCTCCCTCTAGTTCACTCCCTACTTCACCCTACACCGTCGCCCCCTTTTCTCGTCCATGGCCGGCCACCGCGTGCAATTGCTGTGCCTTCATAGAGCCACGACCTTGCCTCCCCTAGCCTCACTAGCACCCTGTTGATCCATTTTGGTGGTCGCCTCAGCCTCGCCGCCGCTCCATCGTCGGCGACGACCATCGCCCACTTCAGCCTGAAAGCCTCCTAGCCTTTCTCTGTAGCTGCCCCCTATTTGCTCTCTGCCTGAAGTATTCCTTCTGTGACCAACAGTAAAGACCTCCTTGATGATCAAGCCGCCTGCTACTAACACCTTTTGTAAATGCCATTTAGGTCACCTAAATGTTGTTAGCTAAAGTCCAGTTGTTACACATGTTTGACAAATCAACTTGAACAGTCAAACTAGCACAGAAGAGAAAGTGTTTGGATGAAATCTGCTAATAATAGCAGAGCCATTCTAATTAAGTTGTTTAGACTTGACATTAGACAAATGATCTTGGTTAGCACGATTCAATTAGCCTCTGAAGCTTTTAGGTAGTAGCACTTCATTTCAGCAATACTTTGTATTGTCTGTTGAAAAACTGTAGTTATTCAGATCTTACAATAGGCTAGTAACCTTCCATTACAAGTACTTAGGAAGTTAGTGATTCCTTTAGCTCTCAGTGTTTGTAGGTAGCTCTGTGTGTATGTTTGGCAGTTGGTGATTAGCTATGTAATTAGAAGGTCAGTTAAGTTGTAGATGATTAACTGACAGTAGGGTCCACCTATGGAGATTAGGGTTGTTTAGCAGTTGAATGACAGTAGATTCCTTGATTGGGATAGTTAGTAATTAATGTAGGTATTTAGCCAAGCCTTAGCCATGATTCTACTTCCTCTGTAGCCCTCTGTGCGTGTATGATTACTTGTAGATCTCTGACAGTGAACCCCTTTCTTTTAGTGGTTGGTTAGTGAGGATTAGTAGAAGTGTTTAGTGTTTAGTTAGCCAAATAGTGCCATGTCAGTAGAGTCATCTCGGTAAGCCTTTTTGGTAGTTAGCAAGGCATGGTTAAGTTAGTTATCAGCGAGCAATAAGCTCACTGGATTAGTTTAGTGTATGCCTCACTTTGGGAGCCACCTAGATTAGTTAGCTATTTTAAAACCTGTCAGTAGGTTAAATAGTTAGTTAACCCCAGTGTATGAGTGTGCCACTAGCAAGTTGCAACTACAGATAATAGACGTGCACACAATCACCATCAAAGTCTGTTGGAGGAGGAAAGCATATAATGTTGGAAATATGCCCTAGAGGCAATCATAGAGATGATTATATTTCATTATGTTCATAATATTGGATAATATGATATCTTGTTCCTAGAATAATATTGTTAATATTTATTATCAAGTATGTGACTTGATTGTGAAACTCTATATTTCTACGATAATTATTCTTATACAATCCCTGATCGGAAACATATGAGGACACATATGAATAGACTAGCATATGTATTGGTTGATGACTATGTTTCACGGGTCATGGATATGGAGATATCAAACCAATAATATGGACACATGTTAGAGAATATGATGTTGGATTAGACCCACCTTGAGACACTATTGAGATTGTTATGATTCTATGTGTCGTTAGTTGGTCTCAAGCAATGATGATGTATAATCCTTAGACACGAGATCAAGTATGGTTTCCTACATGTGTAATAGCACTCTTAGGGGTTGCCAAATGCTATACAATGGCGGGTAGTTATAAAGGTAGCTTTGGGTATGCTATGAAACATGCGAGAGGAATGTGACTAGTCGGATATAGGATTTGCCCTCCTAACATAACAGAGAGATGTCTGGGCCCCTCGTTGTGGTCGGATAAAGAAAGTGCATGGCCATGCCACTAGTGGTCGAAGTGTTCGACCACATAAAGTTATCTGACACTCGATCAAGAAAGTATTGAACAGTCCATGGATGACACAAGATCTCACCTAGAGTTCAACCAGACATCGTGAGGCAAAGGGAGTATACAGTAGGTCACTTAGTTGACGATTACAAAGTGGTCGTATGGAATCTGGTGGTCGTAGACTAGTCGAACGTAATCACAGAGTGGTCATAACCTGGTCGTAAGGAGTTACGAACTGGTCGTATAGAGATAAGACCTGGTCGTAAGTGATGAGGACCTGGTCGTAGACTGGTCGAACGTAATCACAGAGTGGTCGTAACTTGGTCGTAAGGAGTTACGAACTGGTCGTGACCAAATATGAACTAGTCATATAGAGATAAGACCTGGTCGTAACTGATGAGGACCTGGTCGTAGATCATATTGCATCAAGGTTCGTCCGATATAATTTATGTGTATTCGGGAATCGCTTTGTTCTGCTAGGAACCGCTACGATTTGTGGTCAGAAAGGGTTTTTGAGTCACAACCGATTACGCATGAACCACTATATAAGGAGATGCATGAGGCTGTTGGTCGTTACAAGTTTTTTACACCACCAAAACCCTAGCCGCCATCTTCCTGAGAGCTCTGCCGTGCGACTTGGTGCTCGTACACCGACGTATGGTTGTTCCTTCCCTGGACGTGTGGATACCGCAGAGGCGCTACTGCAACTGTTGCGCTTGAGGACGATCCGTGATCTTCACAAGGAACTGCAGACGTTGCTGGAGGAGACGATTGACTCGCGAGGACGCTAGACGATCGACTACGACCACTACATCGACGTGCTCTGCGTTGGACCAAGCTGCTCTAACCCTTCTTCCGCTGCTCTGAGCATCTGGTGGTAACGATCTATGATCATCTACTTGCTTGGCTTCCTGGATTGTGTGGTAGAAAAATTTTGTTTGTTGCTATCGTAGCCTACCCGTGGCCCAACAGTGGTATCAGAGCCATCCTTGGTAGTTTTTGATCTGGATCGATCGCATATACTTGATATGTGGTAGTAGTAGATTGGATCTATTACTGATTGGGTCTGGTAACCTAGATCGGTTCATATAGATGGAACGATCTAGGCCTTGGTCGATAGTTTTTCGGTGGTAGTAGATGGGTCTACGAGGAGGTATGATTTATAAGGACCAGATGGTTTATTGCGCTTGTTCACGACCAAACTGCATATCACTCCTACCGGTCGGAATTCCGCCATCGGAGTTTGCCGTAGTGTGGTCATATCAAGGCAATGATCAGAGTAGTTCGGAATAGGGTTAATATGATTAATCCGATGATTTCCAAGGCTCGGATATGTCGAACCCGGGAGCGAAGGATCCCGAATTCTCTGTGTTCATACACTAGTCCAGGATTTCTAGTGTACACAGTTAAACAAAAGTGATAATCAAAACATATCACGCATTTTATTAATAATTATTGAGTTTATTACAATCGGACTGAGGCCAAATAAAGTGAAACACAATGAAATAAAATAGTAGTAGTAGACCCAACGATTCGCCACGAGGCAATAAATGCGGGGAAGCGTGGCCTAAGCATCGATGTCCTCACCGTCTTGATAGAAGTCTTCTCTGAATAAAGATTATTCACAAGAGTAAGCACTACCACTGCTTGCAAGTTACACCAGAAAAATGTGATTGAATGCATGCATAAAGTGAGCAAAGGGTAATGGCGGGGTTTATTTGCATAAGGCGGCATTTTAGGTTTAAATACTCTTAGTAATTTCCAAGGCCATTTTAGAATTTAAGAAGATCAAAATCATATTTCAATTTCTCAATGTCAAGTGTAGGATGAACCTCCATACACAAATGGTGAAGGACTACCCCTTACACCAAAGCTTACGCCCAATCCCATTTTCATAAACCGGTGACAAGTCTTTTTAAACAAAACCGAGACTAACTTTGAGTGGCTTTTGTTAAGCATGTCCATGACCGTGGACACGGCTATTGAATAGATTAATACTCTGCGAGTTGGTGCAGCTTTACCCACAAGAGATAGTTTGCTTATTATGTCGGCCAATACACGCTTAGTAGGCGTGCGACTAGCGACTATCACGAGGCCTTTACCCTACATTATTTCAATATAATTATGCGCTAAGGTTTCAGAATCGAAGGCTTCGCACCAAGCGACTACCCCTCTTGCGCCATGTGGGTATAATCAATAAGTCTTCACGACTCCCACATCTTTCCAAGACATAAACATGGTGAAATGATATAGATTATTTGGCCAAGTCTGTCCCATTCTAGACTTGTGGTGGTACGAGTTTGGCTTAACATCCATGACCCATGAGACCGGTCCTTACATGGTCGGGCGACTTCCAAAACAAACCACAGGTCTCAATCATTATTTGCATTGAGCCCGTGCATGAACTTGCACCCACCAACAATCAATTCACCCAAGTCTAAACCAATTTCATTTATTTTTCTTTGGCAAAACGTTTTCCAAACATCTATGGTAAAAGCAATACCATAGATTCATTTTCAAAACATCTTTGTATTTTGGCAAAATTTTCCAAATCATCTTTTGGTCTAAGCAATGACTAAGCATAAATATCTTAATTATTTTACTAAGGTGACAAGGGCATGGCATTCCAAGCATCAAGATTGGCCATACAAGGAATTGGCATAACTAAGAAGTAAAAGCAGGATTTAAAATAACTTGAATAAAACTATGCATGCAATAATAACTTTAAAAACAGAATTAATTAACTTTGAAATACTGGGATCAAAATGGTCAAGAATGTAACTTGCCTTCGTTGAAGTCTTGAGATTCTAAACCCTCTGAAAGATCTACCTCTCCGGAATCGTCAAAGTCTATACGCGAAAGTACGACAAATTCAAATGAAATTCAAATAAATACAAAGAGACAGATCAAACTAACTCCAAATGAAATAATTTTATTTTATTTAGCTAGATAATAATTTTCTAAGATTTTAGCAATTTGAATCACTCAATTTGAAGTTGTGGTTCAAAAGATATGAATTTTACAAGTTTTAGTCTAAATTTGATATTAAAAGAATTTCTAAATTTAAATACAGATTCAAAATAGCTTCAAATTAAATAATTTTGGTTTAGTTGGCTAGATAATGATTTTATATGAATTTAGAAATTTGAAACACCCAATTTGGTGATTGGATGCAAAAGTTATGAATTTTAGAAGTTTAAACCTAAATCTGAAATTTAAATGAATTTCGGTTTATTTTTCTAAAGGAAAATCCATTTATTGCATGCAAGTGGCGTCGACTGAATTTCAGGATTTTAAGGAATTAAAATAATTCACGACATGCGGGCCCCGTGTCATAGACACGATCCATGTGGCCGAGTCCACGGACTTCGGCTCAAGGGTTTGTGCGAGAGGTGGTGGGGTGAGGTGATGTGGCGCCGGTGGCGCCACGTGGAGTCTGGTCTTTGGCGTGGCGTATGATGATTTGCGCTGGTGTGGTTAGCCACGTCGGCCGACGAGCAAGCGAGAGCCGTGGCGAAGCTTCGCCGGCGTTCCACGCCATGGCGAAGTCACGTGGATGATACCAACAGAGAGAGGATGAGATGGGGATTCAGTGCGTTACCTTGGGGTGGTGGAGCAGGGCGTTTTGGTCGTCGGCGGCGAGGTTAGGCGGCGGCGGCGCGGGTCGTTGACGAGGAGGTGCTCGGGATTCTCGCACCGTGAGAGCGCGCAATGGCTTCACGACGAGATGGTGATGCCGTAGATGTGGACGTCGAGGCCTTGGCGGAGACGAGGGCGCCGGATTTGGCGAAAAACCGAAGGTTCACCGCCGGTGAAGAACCTTGAAATCGGGGCACTCTGAGGAGGAGGAGAGCAATGGGTGGTGGTGTTGTGGTGTGGAGAGGAAGGCGCCCGGGGCTCCTTTTATAGGGCGGAGGAGGCAGAGCTTAAGAGGGCGCAAGAAGGCCCGTCTTGACGCTGTGGCGAGGATTAAGGGATTGGGAACAAGAATGGAAAGAAAAGGCCGTGTCGGGCGGAGGAGATCCGGGGTTTAAATCGCGCGTCAATTGGGGAATGCGGCGATTTGAGCATATGGAAGCTTTTGAAATCGCGTCAATGGCGGACGCAGGCGAAAGGAAGGAAGCAGCGGGGAAGAAAGAAGGCTCGGGGCGATGCATCATGGCGGGCCCCACTCGTCGATGTCGTGAGAGAAAGGAAAGGAGAGGTGCACCTCGGCCACCGATTGTGATCTGACGGTGAGAGGATTAAGAAGGGTGGTCGAGCGAGGGTGGTCGTGGCGTGCGTGTAAAGAATGGGCGGTCAAAATCGGCCCATTTCTCGTTGAGGGATTTCTTTTGATTTTCTAATTGTTTTAATTCAGATAATTCCAATAAGCCTTTAGAAAATGGCAAATAAATTCCAAAAATTCTAGAAAAATTCACAAAAATTCCTAGAATGATTTTGGACTTAAGTAAAATAATTTTAACTTAAACTTGTTAATAGTTTTTGTAATTAAATTTGTTTTAGCTTTAAGGTTATTAATGAAAGCTTTAAGAAAATTCAGAAAATCCACCAAAATAAATAAGTTTTAAATTTTCTCAGAATTTAAATTTTTGGGTCATTACAAACCTACCCCCTTAAAGGAATCTCGACCGAGATTGAGACTTGAATTAGCAAAAAGGTGGGGATACTCGGCTTTCAAATCTTCTTCTCGCTCCCGGTGGCTTCTTCTTGAATGATTGCTCCTTGAACCTTGCATGGCGGATGACTTTGCTTCGGTGACTCGTTACGCCACATCGAGAATCTTGATTGGTCGCTCTCGTCGTGAGGTCTTCTGAAGGTCGATGTTCTCAAGGGTGTTTCTTCTGTTGGCACTCGGAGACACTTCTTGAGTTGAGAGACGTGGAAGGCGTCGTGGGATGGCCGACAAGGAGGTTGGAAGTTCAAGCTTATATGCAACTTCACCTCTCTTGGCCAAAATCTTGTAAGGTCCCACAAATCTAGGTACAAGTTTTCCCTTGGTGGAACCTTTTACCCTCGAAGTGGAGTAACCACGAGATAAACAAAGTCTCCTATTTCAAAGGTTAATTCCTTCGACGGTTATCGTAACTCTTACGTCGAGATTGGGCCACCTTCAAGCGTTCCTTATCGCTTTAACCTTGCTCTCGGCTTCTTTTATAAATTCGGTCCAAAGAATTGATGCTCTCCTACTTCATCCCAAAGAAGCGGAGTTACGCATTTTCTACCATACAAAGCTTCAAATGGCGACATCTCGTGGTGGCTTGGTAACTATTGTTGTCTGAGAATTCGCATAGGGCGATTCTTGTCCCAACTTTCCCATAATCTAAGGCCTGGGCTCGAAGCATGTCTTCAAGAACTTGGTTGACACGTTGGTCTGGCCGTCTGTCTGTGGGTGATAAGCGATCTTGAAGTTGAGTCTTGTTCCCAAAGCCGTGCAAACTCTGCGGAATCTTGATGTGGCCGAGAGCCTCTATCGGACCACGATCTTCTTGGGTACTCGTGTGAGCAGACAATCTTGGCCATATACAATTCCGCTAATGTTGCTTCTATAAGTGGTCTTGGTGGAATAAAGTGAGTTACTTTAGTTAACGGTCAATTATCACCCAGATGGAATCACATCTGTTTGGGTCCTAGGAGTCGGTGATGAAATCCATACCAACTTCCTCCACTTCCATTCAGGAATTGGTAATGGTTATAATGAACCGGTGGGTCTTTGGTGTTCTACCTTGACTTCGTGACAAACATCTGTGAGCGACAAACTCAGTGATTTCTCGCTTCATACTGACCCACCAATATTTCTCCTTCAGATCCTAGTACATCTTCGTGCTTCAGGGATGGATGGAGTATGGCGATTCATGAGCTTCCTTTAGAATCGACTGTTTTGTCTCGATGGTTGGGCACACATATGCGATCTCCAAACCACTTTGTTCGTTGTTCATCCTCGAGAAAATCCTAGGGCTTTGCCTTTTCTCATATTCTTCTTGATTTCCTTGATGTAAATGCGTCTTCCAACTATTTTTCCCCGATCGACTCGAAGAGTGGGTTGAACTTCCAAAGCATTCACATGGCCTTGCTTGACAATCTCCAAGTTCAGTGCTTGATTCTTTATATAATTACGGTGATTATTACGAACCAAAATGGTGTTGTCGCCTTTTCGCTTTCGAGCATCTGCAACAACATTTGCTTTGCCGGATGATAATGAATTCCAAGGTCGTAATCTTTTATCAACTCTAACCATCTTCTTTGTCGGAGGTTGAGTTCAGATGGGTAAAGATGTATTTGAGACTCTTATGATCCGTGAAAATCTCTACTTGATTACCAATGAGGTAATGCCGCCAGATCTTCAAAGCATGCACAATTCTTTCGCTAACTTCGAGATCATGAGTTGGGTAATTTCCTTCGTGTGGCCTCAAGCGGCGAGATGCATAAGCCACGACTTTGCCTTCTGCATCGGGACACATCAAGGCCTTGTCGAGATCGTCGCAGAAGATTTCAAAGTCCTTATGAATATCGGGTAATACTATACAGTCAGAAACTAAACTCTTCTTGACTCCTGGAAACTCTTCTCATGAGCATCTGTCCATTCAAACTTCTTTTCCTTCTTGAAGTTGTGTCATAGGCCTTCTTGTCTTGGAGAATCCTTCAATGAACTGCGGTAATAACCGAGCTAGTCCAAGAAACTCATTATACGTGACGGACTTTGGTTGCTTCCAATCCATAGCGGCCGACCTTGGTGAGTCTCTGACAACTCCTCCTAGCGTCTGATATGACCAAGGAAGGCCACTTGCTTTAGCCGAGTCGCTCTTGCTGAATTTGGCGTAAAAGCTGATGTTTCTGAGTTTCTCCAAAATCATCCTTAGGTGCTTCTCGTGTTCTTCTTCATCCTTTGAATAAATGAGAATGTCATTGATGAAAACAACCACAAACTTATCCAAGAATTCCATGAACACTTTGTTCATCATATTCATAAAATGGCGAGGCGTTTGTCAAACGAAAGACATGATTTGTAAATTCATACAACCCATATCTGGTCGTGAAGGCGGTCTTTGGGATATCTTGGCGGATCTTTAGTTGATGGTAGCGGATCGTAGATCGATCTTCGAGAAGATGCTTGCTCCTTCAATTGATCGAGCAGATCATCAATCTGAGTAGCGGATACTTGTTCTTGATCGTCACCTCATTGAGCGATCTATAATCCACACATTCGCATACTATTGTCCTTCTTCTTGACAAATATACGGGTGCTCCCCAAGGTGATGAACTTGGTGGGATATAACCCTTGCTCCTTAGTTCTTCAATTTGTTTCTTGACTCTGCTAGTTCATTGGTAGGCATTCTATAGGGTCGCCGAGATTGGGGCGGTCCACAGGACTAAGTCAATTAAGAACATTACGTCCCTATCCGGTGGCATCTTGGAGTAACTCATCGGGAAAAACATCTGGGTATTCTTGCACTGTTGGTATGTCTTCAAGCTTTATTTCCTTCAAAATTTGGTGGGGATGGAACTTCCTCCGTTAGAAGACTTGGGTCTATTCTCTTGATTCTCCTTGTGCATTGGTGAGGGTGATAGATCTATTAGCACGATCTATCATCACGATTCTTGGCTAGCTGATCCATTCCAAGAATCACATCGAGACTTTGGGATTGTAGGACTATCAAGTCAGCTAGAAAAGATACTCGGATATTTCAAGGGTAAGGTTTGGGCATAGAAGCTGGTTCTCATTTGAGCAGGGAGTGGACTATCATAGGGTTAACTAAAGAAGATAGGTAACCCATATTTTCCCTAAATTTATCGGAAACAAAGGAATGCGATGCTCAGGAATCAAATAGGGTGATCTTTGATCTTGAATTAACAAGGAGCGTACCAAGGGCGACATCCGGTGCTTGCTTGAGCTTCCTCTGCGTGGCGTGGTTAACTCGCCCTTCGCAAACTGATTTGTCTTTGTGGCAGCGGAGGTTTTGCGATAGCTTGGGCTCGGGTTTAGGGCGGTGGAAATGACTTCTTAGGACACCTATTGGCGAAGTGTCCTTCTCTGAGTGATAGCAAGTAATCTCCGAAGAGTTCTTGATTTGGGCCTCCTGTGAGCGAGTTGTGGATTAGGAAGTGTTGGCGCGTTGTCTTGGTCTTTGAAGCTCTGGGTGTGGTAGTGAAATCTTCCACGCTGCGAAATTTGAGGTTGAGCGAGGCGAGGTTTGGGTTGCCCTCGAGTTGAACCTCGGCGGCCATCCTCGCTTGCAGTTCTCCATCTCTATATGTTTGCCTTCTGGCGAATTGCCTTGTCCTGGCTGTTGGAAGTCGGTGAAGTCTGAGAAATCGGTTGGACAGATATCTCATCATTCGATCCTTCCATAAACTTTTCTGCTGTCTTCATCTCTGGCTCGTCATGCGGGGCATAGCGAGCAAAATTTGGTTGAACTTATGCGGTACTCGCTCACCGGCGGTTGCCTTGGCGAAGTCGCGCGAATTCCTTCTTTTCAATGCCATCACCTGTGGAATGTGAGCATGACGGAAGGCTCGCACAAACTCTTCCCAAGTGATAGCTTGAGCGTTGGCATGGGTGATCAGAGGTTGTCCCACCACTCCGGCGGAACCAGAGTTGGTGGCGGCGAAAAGTACCCTCTCGCGACCCAAGCACCGGTAATATCAACTTCTTCCTTATGGCGCGAAGCCAATCGTCGGCGTCCATAGGTTGATCTTTCTTGGAGAGCGTCGGAGGGCGCATCCTCATGAACTCCGACATTGACAACTTTTGCGAGGCGGGGTGGAGGTGGAGGTGGAGCGTGGGTTGCGGCTTGCGTTCGAGCGCTCTTTGAGTGATTGAGTCGACAAACTCATCATATCGTCTGGTGGGCCATTAATTGGCCTTGACTAGGCTCTTCGGTTGGTGGAGGTGGTGGGCTGCTGGGCGGGATTTTCACGATAATCCGCGTTCTCGTTTCCACGACCTTGAAACCGCCCTTTGCCGATGCGGGTGGTCACCATCGCTAGATGTTTCTAAGGATTTTAGAAGAGAGAGATAGAGCGAAAGCTCTAAAGGGGTAAATCTAATTAGCCCAAGAACAATCACAAGACAAAGAGCCAAAATTTTCTAAAATAATTCTTTTATTATTTTATTTTATTCTTTAGTTATGGCTATCACAATGGTAACGATAGCTCATAATTAGCATCTACTTGATTACAATATGGGAAACAACTAAGGGGTGATTGGGGTATAATCACGCTCACTAGAGCTACCCTCGCTTGACCTTGTAGCAAGCTAGCTCTTCTTCCACGACCTTGATCTTTCTTCCACCTCTTGTAGGTTTGTCTTGGCGGACGCAGTCGTCTAGAGCGTTTCCATAGGCATAGTCCATCGCCTTGCACAAGTTCACGATCGTAAGCTCGGAGAGTCCTCTTCCTCATTTGGGCAAAAGGTCTTTGTCGGCTGGTCGGGCGTGCATTGGATGGTAGTGAAACTTCGAGCCATGGAATCGATTGTTGTAAGTGTAGCGAAGGCGTCTTGTGGCTTCTCTGGTTGCGTCTCGAATGCCTTCAAATGAAGGTGCCACGTCTTATTGGGCGTCGATGATGTGGAAATCCGTGTTTGGGTTATGGTTGGCGTGAGGATCACTTCAACTCTCAAATGATATTGGCTTCCCACTTTATCTTGGTACCCTTGATAGATTGGTCTTTCGTTGTAGTCGGTGTTGCATCATCTTCCAAAGAAGTGCAGCCCAATGTCTGCGAAAATTCGTGGGAGATCGGGTTGGTTTTTGACCATCTACAATTTTAGAGAAGGAGATGAGTTAGTAATTGTTTTAAAGAAAGGTTGAGAAGACTCTTGGATAGACCCAAAATAGTTTTAGTTTTTGAAAATAAGTCCTTAAGACTTTTTCTAAGGCCCGACCTCGATCGATATGGCTCTGATACCACTTTTGTCGAACCCGGGAGCGATGGATCCCGAATTCTCTGTGTTCATACACTAGTCCAGGATTTCTAGTGTACACAGTTAAACAAAAGTGATAAGCAAAACATATCACGTATTTTATTAATAATTATTCAGAGTTTATTACAATCGGACTGAGGCCAAATAAAGTGAAACACAATGAAATAAAATAGTAGTAGTAGACCCAGCGATTCGCCACGAGCAATAAATGCGGGGAAGCGTGGCCTAAGCATCGATGTCCTCACCGTCTTGATAGAAGTCTTCTCTGAATAAAGATTATTGACAAGAGTAAGCACTACCTTTGTGCTTGCAAGTTACACCGTAAAATGTGATTGAATGCATGCATAAAGTGAGCAAAGGGTAATGGCGGGGTTTATTTGCATAAGACGGCATTTTTAGTTTAAATACTCTTAGTAATTTCCAAGGCCATTTTTAGAATTTAAGAAGATCAAAATCATATTTCAATTTCTCAATGTCAAGTGTAGGATGAACCTCCATACACGAATGGTGAAGGACTACCCCCCTTACACCAGGCTTTTGCCCAATCCCATTTTCATAAACCAGGTGACAAGTCTTTTTAAACAAAACCAGAGACTAACTTTGAGTGGCTTTTGTTAAGCATGTCCATGATAGTGGACACGGCTATTGAATAGATTAATACTCTGCGAGTTGGTGCAGCTTTACCCACAAGAGATAGTTTGCTTATTATGTCGGCCAATACTGCGCTCCAGAGGGCGTGCGACTAAGCGACTATCACGAGGCCTTTACCCTACATTATTTCAACATAATTATGCCGCTAAGGTTTACAGTGTCGAAGGCTTCGCGCAAGCGACTACCCCTCTTGCGCCATGTGGATATAATCAATAAGTCTTCACGACTCCCACATCTTTCAAGACATAAACATGGTGAAATGATATAGATTATTTGGCCAAGTCTGTCCCATTCGGACTTGTGGTGGTACGAGTTTGGCTTAACATCCATGACATGATGGTCCTTACATGGTGGGCGACTTCAAAACAAACCACAGGTCTCAATCATTATTTGCATTGAGCCCGTGCATGAACTTGCACCCACCAACAATCCAATTCACCCAAGTCTAAACCAATTTCATTTATTTTTCTTTGGCAAAACGTTTTCCAAACATCTATGGTAAAAGCAATACCATAGATTCATTTTCAAAACATCTTTGTATTTTGGCAAAATTTCCCAAATCATCTTTTGGTCTAAGCAATGACTAAGCATAAATATCTTAATTATTTTACTAAGGTGACAAGGGCATGGCATTCCAAGCATCAAGATTGGCCATACAAGGAATTGGCATAACTAAGAAGTAAAACAGGGATTTAAAATAACTTGAATAAAACTATGCATGCAATAATAACTTTAAAAACAGAATTAATTAACTTTGAAATACTGGGATCAAAATGGTCAAGAATGTAACTTGCCTTCATTGAAGTCTTGAGATTCTAAACCCTCTGAAAGATCTACCTCTCCGGAATCGTCAAAGTCTATACGCGAAAGTACGACAAATTCAAATGAAATTCAAATAAATCCAAAGAGAGAGATCAAACTAACTCCAAATGAAATAATTTTATTTTATTTAGCTAGATAATAATTTTCTAAGATTTTAGCAATTTGAATCACTCAATTTGAAGTTGTGGTTCAAAAGATATGAATTTTACAAGTTTTAGTCTAAATTTGATATTAAAAGAATTTCTAAATTTAAATACAGATTCAAAATAGCTTCAAATTAAATAATTTTGGTTTAGTTGGCTAGATAATGATTTTATATGAATTTAGAAATTTGAAACACCCAATTTGGAGATTGGATGCAAAAGTTATGAATTTTAGAAGTTTAAACCTAAATCTGAAATTTAAATGAATTTCTGGTTTATTTTCTAAAGGAAAATCCATTTATTGCGCAAGCTGGCGTCAGCCTGGGGAATTTCAGGATTTTAAGGAATTAAAATAATTCCCTGACATGCGGGCCCCACGTGTCATAGACATAGTCCATGTGAACTGAGTCCACGGGACTTCTGGCTCAAGGGTTTGTCTGAGAGGTGGTGGGGTGAGGTGATGTGGCGCCAGGTTGGCGGCCACGTGGAGTCTGGTCTTTGGCGTGGCGTATGATTTGGCGCTGGTGTGGTTGTACGTCGGCTGACGAAGCGCGAGCCGTGGCGAGCTTCGGCGTGCGTGCCGCGCATGGCGAGTCGCGTGGATGATACCAACAAAGAGAGGATGAGATGGGGATTCAGTGCGTTACCTTGGGGTGGTGGAGCAGGGCGTTTTGGTCGTCGGCGGCGAGGTTAAGCGGCGGCGGCTGGGTCGTTGACGAGGAGGTGCACCGGGATTCTCTGGCACCGTGAGAGCGCGCAATGGCTTCACGACAAGATGGTGATCTGCGTAGATGTGGACGTCGAGGCTGGCGGAGAGCGAGGGCGCCGGTTGGCGAAAAACCAAGGTTCACGCGGTGAAGAACCTTGAAATCGGGGCACTACGGGGGAGGAGGAGAGCAATGGGTGGTGGTGTTGTGGTGTGGAGAGGAAGGCGCTCCCAGGGCTCCCTTTTATAGGGCCGGGGAGGGGCCGAGCTTCGTAGGGCGCAAGAAGGCCCGTCGGCACGGCGGCGAGGATTAAGGGATTCGGGGCACGGGAATGGAAAGAAAAGGCCGTGTCGGAGGCGGAGGAGATCCAGGGTTTAAATGCGCGCGTCAATTGGGGAATCGGCCGATTTGAGCATATATGGAAGCTTTGAAATCACGTCAATGGCGGACAGGCGAAAAGGAAGGAAGCAGGGGAAGAAAGAAGGCTCGGGGACGATGCATCATGGCGGGCCCCACTCGTCGATGTCGCGGAGAAAGGAAAGGAGAGGTGCACCTCGGCCACCGTCGTGATCTGACAGTGAGAGGATTAAGGGGGTGTGGTGAAATTTGGGTGCGTATGGCGTGCGTGTAAAGAATGGGCGGTCAAAATCGGCCCATTTCTTCTTGAGGATTTCTTTTGATTTTCTAATTGTTTTAATTGAGATAATTCAATAAGCCTTTAGAAAATGGCAAATAAATTCCAAAAATTCTAGAAAAATTCACAAAAATTCCTAGAATGATTTTGGACTTAAGTAAAATAATTTTAACTTAAACTTGTTAATAGTTTTGTAATTAAATTTGTTTTAGCTTTAAGGTTATTAATGAAAGCTTTAAGAAAATTGAGAAAATCCACCAAAATAAATAAGTTTTAAATTTTCTCGAATTTAAATTTTTGGGCTATTACTGAGGATCGTGAATAAGATTCATGTTTGGGACCGCCGTCTTTGAGTATTAAATGCTTGCGCTATAGGTAGTGTGTGCTCATGTCGTCCGATAGAATTGGATTCTGTGCATAACTTGTTTTTGCAGGGATTGATGTTAATAGTATGACCCATAATGTTTCATGTATGAGATGCATGTTTGTGTGTAATGTTCATGACCTGCGTGTCATGTTAATTGCAGCCTAAGGCTGTCCATATTTGTATAACGGCCTGCGTGTCGACTTGTGATGCTTCTTTACTCCTTGTGATTCATTACTAGCGCTATTAGGAGTAATGGCTTAGTGGGAGTGCTTGGAGGAGTTGACCACTTGGAGACATGGCGGACAGGATGCATGGCGATGGAGATCACCATGGAGAAGGGTCATACTATATCACAATGCAATTTGATTGTCTGTGAATACCTTTATACTCCTGTTCATTTATTTCTATACATGTTTTTTCTTTAATTGCTTTTAACATGGTAGAAGTAAAATGCCCTCACATAATATTAAGATAAATTGATGCCCTCCCAAATATGCTGCACCATCCAAAGTCATGTATTTTAATGGTAGGTCTTGCCAAAGCAGAGTGCCATTGACTCTACTTGACTAGATGGGTTTGTGTCAGACACTTACATGCTGAGCATTGGTTTAACTTAACAAGGTTATCATAACAGTTGTGGACCTTGGGGCATAAGGGTTGGGTGCCGAAGCATAGAGATGTTGCCCAACAACAAGAGTCATATGGAGATATGATTAGCAAAGGGTTGCTTACCATTGTCACTAGTCTTCTAGCAGTGATGCCAAAGCTCATTAGTAGATTAAATGATTATGGATCTTGAATCACTAAAATGTCATAAGAGGGATATGGTATTTAGTGGGTGTATCTTTGTTAAATTGTTTAATAGAAGTTACTTTTCTTGAACATATGTCTTAGTTTTGCATAATTTATGTTGTAGATCATGACACCTACTGCTATACCTACATCCAGTTTTACTTTACGTTCGATACTTGAAAAAGAAAAACTGAATGGAACAAATTTTGCAGATTGGTCCCACAACCTAAGAATTGTTCTTAGACAAGATAAAAAGGAACATGTTCTAGAGGAACCAATTCGAGATGTGCCTCTGAGAGAATCTTTCTTTGCTACTCTTAAAAGCGCCTATAAAAGGCATGTGATGAATCCCTTGATGTTAGTTGTCTCATGCTTGCTGCGATGAACTCAAACCTTCAGAAGCAGTTTGAGAACATTGAGGCCTACGATATGATCGTGGCGCTCAAAGGCATGTTTGAGACACAAGCAAGAACTGAGAGATATGATATCTCAAAGAACTTGTTTGGATGTAGGCTAGCTAAGGGTAGTCCGGTGAGCCCTCATGTGATCAAAATGGTTGGTTACACATAGAGCTTGGAAAAATTGGGTTTTCCACTTAGTCAAGAGTTGGCTACAGATTTGATTCTTGCTTCACTTCCTGCAAGCTACGGGCAGTTCATTTTGAACTTCCATATGAACGGCTTAGACAAAAATCTCACCGAACTGCATATGATGCTTAAGACAGCAGAGGGCAGTATTAAGAAAAGCAACAATCATGTGATGTGGTGCAAAAGAGTACAAGCTTCAAGAACAAGGCCAAAACTTGGGTCAAGAAAAAGGGCAAGGCTAAAGTTTCGGATGAGATCCAAACTAACAAGCCTAAGCCCAAGACTAAGTCCGGCCCGTCTCAAGAGAATGAATGCTTTTATTGCAAAGAGCTAGGCCATTGGAAGAGGAACTACAAGAAATACCTGGCTGATCAGAAAAGGAATGGTGGGACTAAAACTTCCACTCTGGTATTAATGTTATAGATGTTTTCTTCTTGACTCTTCTATTAACTTATGGGTATTTGATCTACCGGATCGGTTGCTCATATCGCAATTCGATCACGAGTCTAACAAGGAGTAGGAGAATTACAAAGGCGAGATGGATCTTGGCGTCGGGAATAAAGCAAGAGTTCTTTGCATTAGCCATCGGGACTTTGCCATTACTTTTGCCTTCAGGATTTATTATGGAATTGAATAATTGTTATTACGTTCAAGCCATTAGTAGAAACATTATCTCTGCCTCATGTTTGATGGCAGAGGGTTATAAATTCATTATAGAGAACAATGGCTGTTCTATATTTTTGCATGAAGTGTTTTATGGCTATGCACCTGTTTTAAATGGGTTGTTTATTTTAAATCTTGTTGATGCATCCGTCTATAATATTAATGCGAAAATGCTTCGGCCTAATGAAATGAATTCCACTTTCATTTGGCATTGTCGTTTGGGTCACATAAGTGAGAAACGCATGAAAAAGCTCCATAATGATTGAACTCTAAACTGATTTGATATATGCGAATCTTGCCTGGTCAGAAAGATGACCAAGACACCTTTCACTGGTCGGAGTGAAAGGGTGTCCGACCAGTTAGCACTCATACATACTAATGTATGCGGACCAATGAGCACGACAACAAGAGGTGGTCTTCAGTACTTCATTACTTTTACCGATGACTATAGTAGATATGGATATATCTACTTAATGAGGCACAAGTTGGAATCCTTTGAAAAGTTTAAGGAGTTCCAGAATGAGGTACAGAATCAACTTGGCAAGACAATCAAATCTTTATGATCTGATCGTGGAGGTGAGTTTTTGAGCCATGAGTTTGGTAATCATTGGAAACAATGTGGAATTGTTCCACAGCTTACACCACCTGGCACTCCACAATGGAATGGGGTGTCCGAGCGGCGTAATAGGACCTTGTTGGACATGGTTCAATCAATGATGAGCCAATCAGATCTGCCATTATATTTTTGGGGTTACGCTCTAGAAACTGCCGCTTTCATTTTAAATAAGGTACCATCTAAATCAGTAGATAAGACACCATATGAGATGTGGACTGGGAAGAGTCCTAGTTTGTCTTTTCTAAGGATTTGGGGACGTGATGTCTATGTTAAATGTTTGACATCTAACAAACTCACACCCAAGTCAAATAAATGCTTCTTTATAGGATATCCTAGGGAAACCAAAGGATATTATTTCTACAACTAAGAAGAAGGCAAAGTTTTTGTTGCTTGAAATAGTGTCTTTTTGGAGAAAGAGTTTCTTTTAAAAGGAGTCAGTGGGAGAAAGGTGCAACTTGAAGAAATTCGGGAAACATCTGAAAGTGTTTCAACTCCTACTGAACCTATACTGGATGAACAAAATATTGTTGAACTTGTAGATGAGGCACCAGCCCCACGTAGATCTAAAAGGCCGCGTCAATTGCCTACAAGGTATGGGCATGACGTATTATTATTGAATAATGATGAGCCTAAGACTTATGAGGAAGCGATGATGGACCTAGACTCTGAGAAATATCTTGGAGCCATGAAATCCGAGATAGACTCCATGAGAGAAAATCAGGTTTGGAACCTGGTCGATCCACTTGGTGGTGTTAAAACCATTGAGTGCAAATGGATCTATAAGAAAAAGATTGATATGGATGGAAATATTCACATTCATAAGGCTCGACTAGTCGCAAAAGGGTTTCGACAAGTTCCAAGAGTTGACTATGATCAGACTTTTTTACCGGTAGCGATGCTTAAATCTATTCGGATCATTCTAGCTGTTGCTGCATATTTCGACTATGAGATATGGCAAATGGATGTCAAAACGGCTTTCCTTAATGGAAACCCAAACGAGGATGTGTACATGACACAACCTGAAGGTTTTGTCAATCCAAAGAATGCTAGTAAAGTATGCAAACTTTAAAAGTCCATTTATGGGTTGAAGCAAGCATCTCGGAGTTGGAATTTACATTTTGATGAGGAGATCAAAAGGTTTGGTTTCGTCAAGAACAAAGAAGAACCTTGTGTTTACATGAAGGTTAGTGGGAGCGTGCTTGCTTTTCTGATCTTGTATGTAGATGACATACTACAGGTCGGAAATGACATTCCTATACTAGAATCCATTAAGTCATCATTAAAAAATAGTTTTTCCATGAAGGACCTAGGGGAGGCAGCATATATCTTGGGAATAAGGGTCTATAGAGATAGATCTAAGAGGCTAATTGGATTAAGCCAGGATAAGTACATAGATAAAGTGTTGAATCGGTTCAACATGCAAGATTCCAAGAGAGGATTCTTGCCCATGGCACATGGCATTAATCTTAGCAAGAATCAATGTCCTACGACCACTGATGAGTGAGACAAAATGAGTGATATTCCATATGCTTCGGCCATTGGATCTATCGTGTACGCCATGATATTTACTCGACCAGATGTATCATATGCTCTAAGTGTTACGAGTAGATACCAAGCTGATTCCAGTGAAGGTCACTGGACAGCTGTGAAAAATATTCTGAAGTACTTAAGAAGGACTAAGGATGCGTTCCTAGTTTATGGCGGTGATGAAGAGCTCGTTGTAAATGGTTACACTAATGCAAGCTTTCAAACCGACAAAGATGATTATCGTTCGCAATCTGGTTTTGTATTCACTTTGAATGGAGGAGTAGTGAGCTAGAAAAGTTCCAAGTAAGAGATGGTTGTTGATTCCACGACGGAGGCCGAGTACATTGCGGCTTCTAAAGCTACAAAAGAAGGTGTTTGGATAAGAAATTTCATTGCTGAGTTGGGTATGGTTCCAAGTGCCTCGAGCCCAATGGATCTCTATTGTGACAACAATGGAGCCATTGCACAGGCTAAGGAGCCTAGATCCCATCAAAAGTCCAAGCATATACTCAGGCGCTATCATCTTATTCGCGAATTGGTGGATAGAGGACATGTTAAGATATGCAAAGTTTATACGGATTTGAATGTTGCTGATTCGTTGACAAAGCCTCTCACACAGCCAAAGCATGAGGCACACACAAGAACTATCGGTATTAGATACCTAAATGATTAACTCTAGTGCAAATGGGAGACAGTTGGAAATATGCCCCAGAGGCAATCATAGAGATGATTATATTTCATTATGTTCATAATATTGGATAATATGATATCTTGTTCCTAGAATAATATTGTTAATATTTATTATCAAGTATGTGACTTGATTGTGAAACTCTATATTTCTGCGATAATTATTCTTATACAATCACAGTAGGAAACATATGAGGACACATATGAATAGACTAGCATATGTATTGGTTGATGATTATGTTTCACGGGTCATGGATATGGAGATATCAAACCAATAATATGGACACATGTTAGAGAACATGATGTTGGATTAGACCCACCTTGAGACACTATTGACATTGTTATGATTCTATGTGTCGTTAGTTGGTCTCAAGCAATGATGATGTATAATCCTTAGACCTGAGATCAGTATGGTATGAAACCGTAACTGGGTAGTTATAAAGGTAGCTTTCGAGTATGCTATGAAACATGCAGAGGAATGTGACTGGTCGGATATGGGATTTGCCCCTCCTAACATAACAGGAGAGATGTCTCTGGGCCCCTCGTTGTGGTCGAATAAAGAAAGTGCATGGCCATGCCACTAGTGGTCGAAGTGTTCGACCACGTAAAGTTATGTGACACTCGATCGAGAAAGTATTGAACAGTCCATGGATGACGCAACATCTCACCTGGAGTTCAACCAGACATCGTGAGGCAAAGGGAGTATACGAGTAGGTAAAGCAGATTCGAGCGATTCTGATTTGGTCGTATGGAATCTGAGCTGGTGGTAGGCTGGTCGAGCGTAATCCTGAGTGGTCGTAACACTGGTCGTGAGGAGTTCTGAACTGGTCGTATAGAGATAAGACACAGTGCGTAAGTGATGAGGACACAGTGGTAGGCTGATCGAGCGTAATCACAAAGTGGTGGTAACACAGTGCGTGAGGAGTTCTGAGTAGTGCGTGACCAAATCTGAACTAGTCGTATAGAGATAAGACACAGTAAATGGCGGTGAGGACCTAGTCGTAGATCATATTGCTTCAAGGTTCGTCGATATAATTTATGTGTATTAGGGAATCGCTTTGTTCTGCTAGGAACCGCTACGACTTGTGGTCAGAAAGGTTTTTTGAGTCACAACCGATTACGCATGAACCTCTGGTCACACACTTAGCAGGTTGGAACAAACCCGATCTGAATCTGATTCGTCAAATGTGTTGGATAGGATCCGTCACGAGCACTATATAAGGAGATGCATGAAGGCATTGGGCGTTACAAGTTTTTACACCACGAAACACTAGCCGCCATCTTCCTGAGAGCTCTGCCGTGCGACTTGGTGCTAGTACACCGACGTATGGTAGTTCCTTCCCTAGACGATGTGGATACCGTAGGCGCTCTGCGCATTATTGCGCCTAGGGCGATCGCGATCTTCTGCGAACTCTGAGCGTTCTTTGGAGGAGACAATCGACTCACGAGGACCTTTGGACGATCGACTCGACCACTACATCGATCGCTCTCGTTGGACCGGTGCTCTAACCCTTCTTCCGCTGCTCTGCGCGTCTGGTGGTAACGATCTATGATCATCTACTTGCTTGGCTTCTTGGATTGCGTGGTAGAAAAATTTTGTTTGTTGCTATCATAGCCTACCCGTGGCCCAGCATATAAGAGGATTGATTTTGATTGTATGATCATCGTAGATGTATACATAGAATGCCTGGAGAGAGAGTTTGTGAGTACTAGGTGGCTTGTTAAGGAAAACAACATCACCTAGGCTCTAGGTGTCGTCCGTTGTCATCTGTCCCTAGTGATCGAATGATTCGTGATCCGAAAACAAATCTAAAGAGTATTACCTAACCAGGTAATCCCTCCCACCTATGTAGCCAGTGAGGAATGTTCTTGCGAATATTCTCTCTCCGAAGGACTTATCTACTTTGTTTGTAGTATTTCCTTCATCAGCTCCAGATGAGTATGTTTTGATCTCATCTGAATTACCCCCTTCTCTAAAGACGCCAATAAACATGTTTAATCTTATTTGAAGTGTTTCATTTGGTTTGAATATGTTTTTATTGGATTTCATTTGGTTATTTTCAGATGCTCTTGGATTTAATCGTAATCTGCGTAGTTAGATTCTAACGCTGTGATGGGATAACACTCCCAACCGGATCGATATTATCGGAACATTAAACAGGATCAAGGTTATCTGAACAACATAAGCAAGCGCAAGGCAAGCACCCCCTTTGATCGTGTTGATCCTAGTATTTTAATTATTGTACTTTATTTTGCAAATCCTATTATACATGCGTGTATTTCTTTTATGAAAATGCTATTATCGGGAAATTGGTAGTTGTAGATCCTACTTGTTGCATATGCCTCCTTGAAATATTGATTCCATACTGTTGTAGCCTTAAGAATATGGGTTAGGCAATATGTAATGTCATTTGGGAATTTATGAGTGCGATTATCGCACAAATGCAATTAGAGCGATAGATTTTTCCTAAAATATGATAAAAGGACAATATGATAACTTGAGAATTTGGGATATTTTGAAAACTGTCCAGAGGTGTTATCTCTGTTATTTTATGAAAATAAAATGAAAACTTTAGTATTTAGATGCGGGCGAGTTATAATGTATTCTGATAAAGTGAGGATTTTGACTTACTAGTAGATAGGGTGGAGTTCTCGCCCGTAGTCGGTTAAGGACTGAAGCCAGCAAATCCGGAACTAAGACCTAATCGTTCAACCATATGTGCTAGGGTGGGGTAGCCGTAGCTAACTAAGTTATCGAAATCTTAGCCTTACATGACAGTAGGCAGAAGTAGTGTCCGCATTACCGGGGTATCGGCAATGCCAACACAAATGCAGATGCCTCACTTCGGCGGGTTTCCATCCGGGTGAAGTGAGGGACTTGCTCAACAGGGTCTGTCCGGCGAGCAAGGCTCCTCATCCAATGTGCTACTTTGCTACTACTAGTGTTATTATTATTATTTTCCCAACGGATGAGGATAATGATTCGCAGGGCTAGTGTAAGGTTAGGACTAGGTAATGTAAAGGTTGCGTCGCGAACTCTAGACTGCTTACCTTAGGTAGTGAGCAGTGGCATCAATAGATGCTGAACAAACTAGAGATATTCTAGGCAACTAGAGTACCGCGTACTATGGGTAAAGTTGTAGGCCTCTGCAGAGTGATAAACTATTCGATTAGCCGCGCTCGCGGTCATAAGCATGCTTAGTGCGGCTGGTATGGCGGTAGCTTTTGTTTTCCAAAAACTATTTTGTCTCAAAAGATTGGGGTAATGACATGGGGTTTTACTTTGTTGAGTTAACTGTCATGCCTATGGTTTTGTTACTGTGTCTATAGCAGATTGTCAGTCTATGATTGATTTGCTATTTCCATAGCAGGATTGCCATTTCTATGGTTGAACATGAATTTGTCAGTGCCATTTCCATGGCGGAACCTGATTATATTTTTGTTTACAACCGTGTAGGGCTGTGAGTGTTTGTTGTTACTTGTTCAATTACTTTACTTACTATTCTGTACTTACTTTTTCTTAAACTGCTCTTTCAAATTCTGTTGCAAATTATTACTTATGATTATTGCAAATAAACTTGGCTTTGAGCAACAGAACTTGTAGAATAGAGCCATACATTTGATAGCCTTGCATCTAATATAATTTTGCGATACACTACAAGTCTTGCTGAGTACACAAGTACTCAATCTTGCTATTGTTGTTAGTTTAGAATTTGCGAGATAAGGCGGCCTTGAGCAGCGAGTTCTTTGCACACAACGAGGGGTTGGTGCAGGTCTCCTAAACCTTGTTTCCTTGTCGGTTGCCTGCGGGATTGGATGGGCACACCGCTAGACTTTTGCTTCTACTACTATGTCTTCCGCTGCTATTTATTTTCTCTGATAACTGCTTTTATTTGGCCAGTTGGCCGTTGTTGTAATAACTAATGTAATAGCTTAAGTAGATTACAACCTTTTGCTTTACTTTAGTATGTGATTGTATGGATGTGATGTCAAATGTTGTGAATGTGTGTGCTAGCTTTTAATCCTGGGACTAGCACAGTATACACATAAGATCCACGGGTATTCCATGCCCGGGGGTCTGACAGCAACCCAAGTGGCATGAAGTAAATCACACACTCCGGTGTGTCGAAAGTCGATGAAGTAGGTCGTGGTTCACTGCGTTTAGGATGAGCCAAGGAGCGAGCTAGCTAGTGAACACACACACACACAGATATATATATATATATATATATATATATATATATATATATATAAGCCGATTTTAAAGGCACAAGTAGCTACAGCTTGAAGATTTTATAGAGAAGAGATCAGGAATGGAATGGTAGGTCCCTGGGACACAAGGGAGGAGAACTTGACCAGCATGAATACGGTTACACATACAAAGGTGAAATGAATGGTGAGAGGCAGATGAAGAGGTGTTGTAGTAGTTTTTGACTCATTTGGTCTTGTTTTGGAATGGAATAGCAAATTTTGCCTTCTCGCGTCCGAAATTACAAGAATAACACCGCGGTATCCCCTACCACACTTCGGATGCACAGCAACATCCTACCATTATCATAAGTGTCTGTGATGGTACATCAGCCCTCGGGCCTTTTCGATATTCCTGTTTTGTCACGCTTGGATTTTCTAGAGGACAACACATCAGATGCATGAGGCGAGGATGACGGATGACGAACGGACGATACCTTAATAGAAGTTCTGACACGCATGAACATATTATCATAAGATTTTCTATGTGTATGGGTATACACACTTATTTGAAACCATTGGTGATAGGTGATGTATCACAAATGATTTGTCCTAAGAAACCGTCTATGATATTCTTTTGTATTACAAAATTAATTATGAGTAAAGCATATTAACTGCACCTATTAAATGAGATAATTGACATATAAGCATGTGAATCCTTCAAGTCATTTAAAAGGAATAATATGCTCAACACACACAATATGTGCACAATTAAAATCAGCATAAAGCTAAGATTTAGAAGATTGATTATTGCTCTCAGAAGGCTAGTTGCACAAGATTTAAACTTGGCCATCACAGCGCTCATGCCAAATGTAATCACAAATTGAATATGACACTTTATAAATTAGGCCTTGAGTTTAAAATAAAACTTGCTAATCTATTCAGACTACTTCAAGCAAATCATCCAAAAATAACTTTGATGTAAACAGGTACAAATTCTATCAAGATACTATGAACTATGATGTAGATCAGTGATTGTAAATAATCACAGAAAAACAGACTAGAAGAATGAAACTTCTACAGAACAGCAGGTATTTGTTGACTGAAAAAGCTCAAAGGACAACAAGTATATCAGAATGTATAAATTGCATGCTCGAAACAATAGATAACAACAGGTAATCTAACAACTCAAGGCACAATCTATACACAATATCACATCCAATTGCATTTGTGACATCAATTCATCATAGAGCAATTCACCGAGCCCACAAAAAATCACTTTGCAATATCTCCCTTGCTAGGCACATACAAATCACACAGATTGAATATATCCAATAGCACAGCACATAAGCAAGGTGATATGAAAAAAATGGGATGGCCGGGGTGGTGGCCGGTTTACCTTGGTGGTGATTGGGAGGCTCTTGGGAGAGGAGGCGTGCTAGGCTCGAGGAGGAAGTGACGTGTACTCGGGGGAGGGGAGGAGGTGGGCTCGAGGAGGAGATGCGCCGAGCTTGGGGGAGGAGGGGCGCTGGGTTCGGGGAGACGGCGGCTCGTGCTCAAGGAGGAGGCGGTGGACTCGGGGGAGGAGGCGCGCCAGGCTCGAGGAGGAGGCAGCATCAAGGACGGCAACGACAAGGCTCGAGGAGGGAAGGAGGCGGCCTTGAGGATGAGGCACGCCGGGCTCAGGGGAGGAGGGGCGTTAGGTACGAGGAGATAGTGGATCATGCTCAGGGAGGTGGTGGCTGGCTCAGGCGAGGAGGCGCATCGGACTCGAGGAGGAGGTGGCGTCGAGGACGGCGACGACGGGCTCAGGGGAGGAGAAACTTAATCGTTTGAGTGGAGGGCGCGGGCAAACCCTAGAGCTCGAATATAAATCGGGATAGACATCATAGACGGTTCTAAAGTAGAATTGTCTATGATAAACACACATCACAGACGGTTCTAAAGTAGAACTGTCTGTGATAAACACATATCACAGACGGGCCCAATAAATAATCGTCTATGATAATATACATTTTCATATACATAAATGCAAATTTAGAACATATGACACATTCACATATTAGTAAAGCATTAGTTAGAGCTCAGAGTTTGATTTGCAGTTGTTGTATTTAATTAGTGATGAATACTGACAAAAATGGCGAGGAATTATATCTGAATATTTGCTAAAACTAAGCTAAAACCGCTAATTTTACGACGAGTAGTTTAACACCTGTGCAAAGAACTTGGCATACTCATGCCTAATCCTACAACCATCGCTGTAGAAGATGACATAGTTGCTCCACCCATACATCACTTATTTGGCGCCGGTGGCTATCTATGGCGGCGTAACACCGACCTGCTGACGGCCGTCTTCTTCCACATCGCCTCCCGGACCTCATCCGCAGTGAACCTCTAGCACTGTCTGCACTCCCGATTGGTCCTCTTGGCCATCTCGCACCCGCCGCTGGCTAGCTCGCCCTCGACCTGGCTGATGTAGTGCTTCCCAACGTCGCGTGCCTCATCGGCCGTGTAGAGGAGGAGGCCGAGCACGTAGGCCGTAGCCTTGTGGCCAGCGACGGCCGCCCGGTCGAGGTACATGAGGTCGCGCTGCATGTCCTGGTGCGCGAAGATGAGTGTGAGGCCGATGATGAAGTAGGCCTCTGGGTTGCTGGCGTCGGCCAGGTGGTTGATGACGGCGAGGTAGTGCTCGTTGTCTAGCCACTTCATCGCCTTCTCCCGCTCCAACGCCACACGCATCCCCACGGCACGTTGTGATACCCTAATTTTCAGAGCCTTTTTGAAAAAATTTTAAAATAAAAAGAACCATTTTGTTTTGATGAGAATTCAAATCTTAACTTGAGATTTTCAGAATTTGGGTGTTTAAAATGATTAAACCGAACTTCAACTAACCCTATAGTTTCGTTCTTTTGGTGTTACTTGAGCTCTTTGGAGCTATCTCTTCCTTTCTTTGTTAGTTCTGCCCTCCTCTTAGCTCAGCCTTTTCTTTCCAGACCTCCTCTCTAGTTCCTCCTCGATTTTGACCTCTCCTTCGGGTCACAATTACCCCTGAGATGTCCTAAGCTCAGTTTTGTGTTTCAAATATCCTTGATCTCTGAAATCTAAATTTTGGGATTTAACTCCCCTTCTGGACCTCTCTTGTTTGGTCATTCCATTATGCCCAGATCTCCCTCTTGCTGGGCCATCTCTTGGAGCCTAGGTCCTCCTGTGTCTGGAACTCTCTTGCGAGTCTAGACCTCTTGTGTGTCTAGACTACCCTTGTATTTGGGCCACCTCTTTGTTGGTTTGAACCTCTTCAAGGTTTAGACCTTCTTGCTGCTTGGGCATTTCTTTTATGTCCAGACGCCTCCCTTGCTTGGATGCTCCTTTAGGACCAGACCTCTCTCGTGTTCATTTGGGCCTCCCTGTGTCCACTTGAACTTCCCTCTTGTTCACATAGACCTCCTGTGTCCATCTAAACTTTTCGTGTGTTCCTAAGGACCTTCTTGGTCCTTCATCCTAGCAGTCAGGACCCCTTCGGGTTCATCCTGACCACCAGGACCTCCCTTGGATTTATCTTGACCATTGAGACCTCCCCTGTGTTGGTCTTGACTGTCGAGACCTCCTTGATCTTCTCTTGACCATCGAGATCGCCTCTGAGTTTATCCTGATCATCAAGGCCTCCTTTGGAACACTTTTCGTGGATCTCCTCCGTTGAATCCCTCTCCCTTAGAAACCTCTCCGTCCAGACCTCCCTTCGTCTGGATCTGATGGTCCAGACCTCCCCTTCGTTTGGATCCAAGGGTCTAGACCTCCTTGGGTCTAGACCTCCCAAGTGCTTGGACCTCTCTAGGCCCCAATCTCCCTCTTTGGGTCTTCTCTGGCTTAAAACCTTCCCAGGCCTACGCCTCTCTCAGGTTCATTTGTGTTCCTTTGGAACCCTTTTGAAGCTTTTCGTGTTCATTTGGACTTACCTCCTTGCTCTACTCCTTCAAACCCTCTTTGGAAGTTTTCTTTGGTGCCAACCCGGTAGTACCACCCGCACTTTGCGGTGCTGCCGCTTCTCAGGACCTCCTCCTTGTTCACTAGGACCTCCTCCTTGTCTATTTAGACCTCCCTCCTAATAGATCTGGCCGTTAAGACCTCTCCCTTGGAGATCTTAACCGTCCAAACCTTCCTCCTAGTAGATCTGGCCGTTAAGACCTCCTCCTTGGAGATCTTAACCGTCCAGACCTCCCTCCTTGTAGATCTGGCCGTTAAGACCTCCCCCTTGGAGATCTTAACCGTCCAGACCTCCCTCCTTGTAGATCTGGCCGTTAAGACCTTCCCCTTGGAGATCTTAACCGTCCAGACCTCCCTCCTTGTAGATCTGGCCGTTAAGACCTCCCCCCCCCCTTGGAGGTCTTAACCGTCCAGACCTCCCTTTGCAGATCGGACCGTTAGGACCTCCCCTTGGAGATCCTAACCGTTCAAGACCTCCCCCTTGATTCCATCCAACCGTCTAGACCTCCCTTGCGGGTGAGGGCCTCCTCTTACCTTTGCAGACCTCCCCGTTTGCATTTGATCTTGACTGTTGGACCTCCCTTCCAGAAATCCAACCGTCTAGACCTCCCTTGCAGGAGAGGACCTCCTCTTACCTTTGCAGACCTCCCCGTTTGCATTTGATCTTGACCGTTGGACCTCCCTTCTAGAGATCCAACCGTCTAGGCCTCCCTTGCGGGTGAGGATCTCCTCTTACCTTTGCAGACCTCCCTATTTACATTTGATCATGACCGTTGGACCTCCCTTCCAGAGTTCCAACCGTTTAGACCTCCCTTGCGGGTAAGGAACTCCTCTTACCTTTGCAGACCTCCCCATTTGCATTTGATCTTGACCGTTGGACCTCCCTTCCAGAGATCCAACCGTCTACACCTCCCTTGCGGGTGAGGATCTCCTCTTACCTTTGCAGACCTCCCCGTTTATATTTGATCGTGACCGTTGGACCTCCCTTCCAGAGATCCAACCGTCTAGACCTCCCTTGCGGGTGAGGATCTCCTCTTACCTTGGCAGACCTCCCCATTTGCATTTGATCTTGACCGTTGGACCTCCCTTCCAGAGATCCAACCGTCTAGACCTCCCTTGCGGATGAGGATCTCCTCTTACCTTTGCAGACCTCCCCGTTTGCATTTGATCTTGACCGTTGGACCTCCCTTCCGGAGATCCAACCGTCTAGACCTCCCTTGTGGGTGAAGATCTCCCCTTGTTCTCTGCGGGACCTCCTCAAGGTCTCCGCAGGACCTCCTTTGCGGGTCTTGGCTGGACCTACTTGGCAGTCACACCCAGTTTTCTTTTATCCTTTGACTGAGTCCTTGAGCATGGAAGTCTTCCTCACATTTAATGCCTGTTGAATCGCATTAAATGCTACCACTTTTGCAGTACCCGTGACATGCTTTTGTCACATTTCTTACCTGCCCTCATGGTCCTTTCTACCAACTCCTGAATACCATAGCATGGGAAAGCTCTAGGGCTCCAGCTATATATAGCTTGGGCAGCCCGCCCTTCCTTTCTCATTTCTCCCCATTTTCACTCCCTGGCTCAACCGAGCATTCTCTGGACCTCCTCCAACAAGCTCGTTGGACCTCCTCCTGACCTTCCAATCTCTCTGTTGGTTTACCTTGGAGTTTTATTAAGATTTCTTTTGGATCTTGTTGGAGCTCTGTTTGAGTCATTTGGTTTTCACCGTGTAGATTGTTAAGACCGTGAGGAACCAGAGTTCTATGAAGGAGAGGAAGAAGCTCAAGACTTTGAGCAAGGCAAGTTACACTCTTGATCATATTGCACCCATTACTTCAAGATATTTATGTCGGTTTCAAAGATGTATGCATGCTTATACTTTACTAAGTTATATCAATGCCTATCTTTCAATTCATAGCTATGCCTAGTCCCTTGGTATGGCCACTGTCTATGTTGAATCAACCCCATTGTCACCCTAGATAAAATCTGGTTCTTGCAATAGTGAGGACCCGAGGCTTTTGAAAAATGGAATGCTTAGTCTTGCTTAGACCAAAATCTTGATTTGGGAAGTTTTGACCAAAAATATCACTTGTTCAAATGATTTGGGCCATGGCATTGGTGTGTCATGGAGATTTCAGCCATGGCATTGGTGTGTCATGGAGGTTTTACAAATGGCCATGGCATTGGTGTGCCATGGAGGTTTGAAAGGCAAAGTAATGGAAAATGATTTGGACTTGGGCGAAGCTGGTTGTTTGGTTGGTGCATGTCTATGCACGGGGGTCATGTGATCCGATGCCCCAGGGTTGAGGTTTGTCGCCCAAGTCAGTTAAGGACCGGTCTTTGAGACACCTCTTGCTAAGTCTATAATGGGCTATGCCACAACTGTGTAACCACATGTCTCTAGTGTGGGGCGTGGGACCTAGCTAATTAATTTGCAAAGTTCCATCATGGTCAATCCGGCTGGGGTGTGGGTGGTCTTTTATGGCCTGTCTTTTTATGACTATGTAATTCCCACTGGCTCAAGAGGGGCCCCTAGTACGGGGCGAAACCTTAGAGTAGGATGGACTGTGGTGGAATGATGCATTGTAAAGGCCTTGTCATGTGCTCTAGACCTCTCACCAAAGGAAGTGTGAGGTGGTATCGACGGATGCCAAACAAACTAGAGAATTCATGTCATGTGGGTAAAGTGTACAACCTCTGCAGAGTGTAAATCTATTCGAATAGCCGTCTCTACGGTCATGGACATGCTGGCAATGTCACTCAAAGTTAGATCTTGGTTTTGGTTTTAAAAGGACTTGTGAACTGGTATTGGATTGCTGTCCAAATTTGGGAAATGGGCGGGAAGCCATGTGACAGGAGGGTATCCTTCACCATCTTGATGATGAATGTTATCCAACTGAAAATGGAATTTACAAAAATGAATTTTAACTATTGTAACCTACCTTGAAACTTAGTACTTGTAATTGAAATAAAATTGGCTTTATGCAAACCAACCCTAACATGCCTTCCCTTGATATATCCCTATGCATGTCATTCTATTAATTGACGGGGGTAACTTGCGAGCACGGTAGTAGTGCTCACTCTTGCTTGATTCATGAATTGAGCAGGTGAAGAATTCTATGATGATGAAGAGGACCAAATCAATTAGGCCGCGCTCTCTAGTCAATCACCTATGGTGTAATGGTTGGAGCCTATCTTTTGGTTTTCCGCTGTGTATTGTGCTCTCGATTGCTGGAGCTTGTAAGCAACCCTTGTAAACAACTCCCTTTTGTTGTTAATAAAGTTTTTGTGGATGTGTATGCTATCACTTGCTTGCTGTGAGAACTGGTCGATGATCCTTGGGGACCAGTTTAGATCGCAGTAGACTTGAGGCTCGTCCCCAAGCCCCACGACCTCCTCGGGTTAGTTCCTCACGGACCTCCCTAAGGTCAGTGCGTGGAGCTTGGGGAGATCTGAGGTCCAACGACCTCCTCGGGTCAGGACCCCAGACCTCTGAGTGGTCCTCTTGGACCTCTCGGGAGGTCTGCGGTCCTACCGGGATGTCCCTTGGGACGTCCTGGGAGTCCTTTTACGGACCTCTCGGGAGGTCCTGAGGGACCTCTCGGGACGTCCTAGGAGTCCTTTACGGACCTCCCAGGAGGTCCTGAGGGACCTCCCGGGTGTGCCCTAGGCCGGGTCGCCACACACGCTCTTTAGACGCCTTGTACATGGCCTTGCAACTCCATAAGAGAAAATTAAAAGGCCAAATTAAGAGAGATGGATACATTTAGCATAGCGAGCAAAGGCAAAGTCTGATCGCAGAGAGGGGGGTTCCACCCCACGGAGACCCAGTAGGCTGCCGGCTCGCCCCTACGGTGGTTCCGCCGCTGGGGGGACCCCAAACATTGTAACATTTTATAGAAGAGCAATAAAAAGAAGCCTGAAGTTCCCTCATATCTCTGTGTTCAATTTACTATTGTGTTCTTATGTTCTTGCACCCCAAACATTGTAACGTTTTACAGAAGAGCAATAAAAAGAAGCCTGAAGTTCCCTCATATCTCTGTGTTCAATTTACTATTGTGTTCTTGTGTTCTTGCATTTTTCTTATGATTACGAGTTTGTCTCGAGGTGTCGTTCGGATTGGACTCGCTAGTGACGGTTCCTCAACACGTTATCAACACGATCGACTCTCCTCGGATCGAAAGGTAACCGTTGAAGAACGACACTCGTAAATTGAATCATTTTTCTAGATCACTTTCAATTCTGCAAATTTGCTTTCTAGATTGGTTTTCTACGGTGCGCAAATCCGCTCTAATCTACTGCGAGCCGACTTGAAGTCGCCGGCACAATGTCGATCGGTAGATTGCATAGAAAAGTGCATGTCAATTGTACCGTGGATTGGAATTTGCAAATCCATTCTAACCTACCGCTAGCCGACTTGAAGTCGTCGGCCAATCCGATCGGTGGTTGCATGAAAGAACATATGTTGATTGCACTACATTGCATTGCATTACATGAATAGTAACTCAAAAAAATTGCCCTCGTACGGGCTCCCCTCGATGCACCGGATGCCACATCGCCACTGACCACCCGAAGTGGCGATGCCCCGCACGAGATCCCCATGGCCGCTCGTGTGCCCACATGCACCGCCAAGACCAACAACCGCACAAGCACCGCCTCCTTCACGCATGGAGCCACCGTGCGCCTGCGCCGAATCCTACCCGCATGGCACCACTGACAGCATGCCCCCGCACGGGCTCCGCCCACCACCGCACCGGCACCGCCCAAAGAGAAAAACTAGAAAAAAAAAAGGGAAGGGGGGAAGAGCTGCCGCCGGCCATGGAGCCGGCCGATCGCCTCGCCGTGTCGCCGCATGGCCGCCTCCTCGCCTCCGTATGGGCACTTGAAGCTCGGCGCCGCCACGCGATAGCCCTGTCGCCCGCCTCGCCGCAAAGTCATGCCCGGTGGCTGGCCCGTTGCGTTATGCGCCTTGGAGTGGCGCCGCCGCACCATGCCTCGCAGCGCCGCCGAGCCGCCACCCACGCGTGCTCGCCGTGCCACCTCTGGCCTGAAGAACCTCGCTGCCGCTCCGTGCGCCACCCTGCACTGGCCCGCAAAAGAAGCCGGTCGCCCGCCTGCGCTCGAAGGCGCCGCTGCCACCATAAGAGCTGGGGTAGGGAAACCCTACCCCGTGAGCTCCTTTTTGAAGCACGACCATGCATGGGCCTAACAGGCCAAGTAACGAAGGCTCAAGAAAAGAAAAACAAAGAGGACCGGCCGGGTGAAAGAAAATCCCGATTTTGCAAATAGGCCCTCAAAATTATGAAAATTATGAGAATGTTTTTTCGCGAATATGGAAATTTGTGGAAAAACCCTTGGAAGTTGGAAAATCTATTTAAATAGGCATGCTCATGGCCATGAGTGTGCTTAGTGCAAACGATATGGGTATAGTTTTGATTTTCACAAAAACTATTTTATTGGAAAAACATGGGAAATGACTTGTGGGTTTTTATTTGAGGTAATTACCATGTCTATGGATGAAAATAAAATGTTGCTCGTAGCCGAGGAGGGTTGAGAGTTGTTGTCATTATTTATTCAATTGCTTACTACTCTCCTGTATCTATTTGACTACTTTTAAACTTCCGTTGAAAATTACTATGTATGATTATTACAAATAAAACTGGCTTAAAGCAAAACAACTTATAGAGTAGAGCCTCATCATTTGATATCCTTGCATTTATATAAGCTGTGAGGATCCACGGTATTGGATAAACTTCAAGTTAAAAGATTATACAGAGGCATAATTTTTAACAAGGAACAAACCCAATGCGGGTTCTCGGATATGTGTCTCACATTAGTTCCTAAGATCAAGACTAATATGCACATATCCTATACAACATTAAATACACATCATACAAATTATACATCATATATATAACATTAATTTTTATAAGACTAGTGTTAAATTTTAACCTATACAAGTGACCGGCGGTCATCTAATGAAGTTTTGCGGTGGAAACAAATATAAACAACAAAAGAACCACCAAGTGTGCCCATCATCCCAAAGGCAAGCGAGTGGAGGTAGAAAGCTGCGTCATTAGTTAGCGTGCATACGATTGGCGCTAACGGATGGGTCGTAAATATAACCGTCCTCACTGCAACAAGTAGTGAAAGCACTGAGTACGAAGGTACTATAAGACTTACGAAACTACTAAAAGAAAGTGTTTAGTAGAACCTAATCAAAGGATTAGAATTTTTATATGCTTAAGGCTGATTAAAGGGAAGGTTATAATGGGTGCCCTTTTATTTAGTACAAGCTATTATTTGTATTCAAAAAAGACTCTACATATCACGAAGGGATACCAAATTAACGCTAGTATCCATAATAAATACTGTCTTAATACGAAAAATAAACTCTTCCTAAAATCTAGATATACCATATACACTAACTTTACTAACAGGAATGTCCCTAGTTTACTCGAATTAACTAAACCTGAATAAGCAAATAACATGGGGTCCTATTGAAACTTCAAAAGGACCCTGTTCCTGCTGAATCAAGTTCAATTCGGTACGTGGTAGCTACGGGTGCGAGCAAGAACAACCCGGAGGGCAAGGGACACTGTTGGAGCAGCAAGACGCGCATGATCTAGCTAAGAAGATGCTAGCTAGGCTTGTGGAATCCGAGCTAGTTAAGTATACGTAATACGTATAATGAGGAGTTGTGTTTGATGGAGGGAAGATGCGTGCAAGGTCCTGTTTATAGTCAGATGCCTCGATCCATGCACGCGGCGTGAGCTAGGCATAGGTTGCAAGGAATTCAAGGTCATTGCATTTAAACGTTTTTGACGGATGCAAACTAAAGATTGGTTCAAAAGATTCCATATCGTCTAACCTATCTTGTTCAACAAGTATGAATGTAGAATCGGAAGCTAGCGATCTGAGCACGATCGTCGATCACGCGTCCTGAGGCAAGGCCTTAGAGGTATGCACATCGTAGCAGTCTATGCTAATTTCAAAAATTAAAAAAAAGATAGCAGTCCATGCCAATTTAAAAAAGAATAAAAACAGATCCATCTATATAAGATACAACTATTTTCGCAGCAAAAAATAATCAATTTTTTGTTCATTTATGGCACCGTTATATATAAATTACAGTAAATTATTATGTAATTTTTGTTCTTAGCCATGTACCATAGATCCACTGTCAGCGTCTTGTACAAGGATATATATTAAATCCCCCACATCTTGTAGCCTGAAGTCCCTGGAATGAATGAAACCGAATGAAACCTTATTCCGATTTCTCATCTCCTGTTATCTGTTTCTCATCCCCTTTCTTTGATTTCCCATCCCGTTCTCTCTTTCTCCCAACTTACATCGTCGAATTTTGAGGTTGCCACTGGGACATCACACAGTAACGGAGCGCTTTTGGATGAGGACATTCCCTGTCCCTGATAAGCTCTGTCCATCAGGAACACACGAATCAGTCAAAAGCTACTTCTACAAGCCAGTACTACTCCTAGGTCCTAGCTAGCTAATGTTGGTAGTCAACGAGGATGACTAGTTCTGAGTTCTGACTAGGAAACGGTAATTGTATATGGGTGCATCACATCTGAAATGTATGCATGAGTCATATGCGTGCATCACATCAAACGAATTAAATTAAGAAAGAACTAATGCTCCAACATCAAACGAATATACATGTCACTTGCATTTCTGCCTGTACTATGTTAACGGCATATGGACCCGTGTTCAAGCCTGGGCCTGGCTGCACATGCACGTCAGATATTATTTGTGTTTTTATACGGGACCGTGTGCGCGCGCGAATACGGCATCGTTCGACATGTTGAACTTATTTGAATCAAATTTGTTTGGCAGTTTCAGGAATCTGATGACATGCATGTTCACTTCTTGAGGAAATTTTAGACCACTTAGTTTTGCCACTGACTAACTCCAAATTAGTTTAATTTGATTAATAAATTCGAGACGTGTGCTGCATAACCCCGGTCACCGCCGATCATATCATTTATCTACACTCATTAGAGCATCTTTAGTGTATTGAACCGATGTCGATTTAATGTCATGCCATATAAGTATTCTAGAAACTGAGCTTGTTTTTCTCCAATATATTGAACCGATTCCTACTAATAACTGGGACCCATATTACATTAAAAAACCACAAAATAATAATAATCTCTCTTAGCCGCACTCTCCTCTATGTAGTTGTTTAATGCTCATATGAGTTGTTTAATACTTTGAATCGAGTCCTAAGAGCATCTTTAGTGCATTGAACTGACGTCGATTCAAAGTCATGTCATGTAAACATTCTAGGAACTAAGCTTATTTTTCTCTAATGTATTGAACAGATTCCTACCAATAACCGGGACCACATTACATTAAAAAAACCAAAAAATAATAATATCCTCTCTCAAACGCACTCTGTTCTATGTAGTTGTTTAATGCTAATATAAGTTGTTTAATGATTTGAATCGATTCCTAAGTAGAGTTCGGTTCCATGCATTTTTTTGTTGGAATCGATCCCTCCAACGTATTGAATCGATTTAATGCTTTCTCTCTCCTCATTTGAACCGGCTAAAACACAACATTGGAGATGGTCTAAGTAGAGTCCGGTTCTATGTATTTTTTTGTTGGAATCGACCATCCAATGTATTGAATCGATTCAATACTTTCTCTCTCTTTGTTTGAACCGGCTAAAACATAACATTAGAGATGGTCTTAGAGCATCTTTAGTGTATTGAACCGACATCGATTCAAAGTTATGCCACGTAAGTATTCTAGGAACCGAGCTTGTTTTTCTCCAATGTATTGAACCGATTCCTACTAATAACTGGGACCCACATTACATTAAAAAACCACAAAATAATAATATCCTCTCTCAAACGCACTCTCTTCTACATGGTTGTTCAATGCTCATATGAATTGTTTAATGCTTTGAATCGATCGATTTCTAAATAGAGTTCGGTTCCATGCATTTTTTGGTTGGAATCGACCCCTCCAATATATTGAATCGATTCAATACATTCTCTCTCCTCATTTGAACCGGCTAACACACAACATTGGAGATGGTCTTACGCATGTACGCCTCTATTCGAATATATACAAGTTCAGAAAATAAAAAATGTTCACTTGCAAAAAAAAAAAAATAGTGCGTACATATAGCATTGTGCTCAGTCAACTACCAGCATCGTAGGCGTGGTAGATATATAGAAGGGAAATATATATATATACGTTGCTATCCAGCTGGGAGATAGCTACCACACTCAAAATTTTGAGTTGAAGTTTGATATGTTTGAGGTGGAACTAGGAAATTCTGAGTTCGAGCTACTAGTAATCCTGTGTCGTTCGAGCTGATGTCTGCACAGCGTCGTCGTGGATGAAGAAAACGTTCTTGACGGATTAAGCCGACCGGCCGGCTGGTCCTCGGTGCTATTTATTTCTTGCATATGCATGCATCACATTGGATGTCGTGTACTTCCTGAAGAACCTAAACTGAATTTCCAGGTTTCAAGCGGACACTGAAGATTATTCTTAATTTAAACCTGGAGCAAATCAGAGTGTAAAAATTATAATATGTACTTACATCACATGCATGACTAAAGATTCAGCTGCCGGGTATGTGTAACCCGTTTGACGGCCAAGTATGTTGGAACTTAAATGCGTGCATGGCATGGCAAGCCAAGTCATGGATCGATAGCAGGTACATATATACTGCTGCTTTGCAGTACGGACGAGATCTACAGAGCATTCATATATAAGAATGTGATCCGGTGTTGAATGAATTGGAAGCTTAATTGAATGTTGACTTCAGTTTGCTAATTGATCTGATGTATACATACATGACGTGTTGCTTCCTAGCAAAGACTTTACAGACCAAAAGCCCCACAGAGATTAATTGACTCAAAATATACAAAAGGAGATTGAGCTTTTTTTTTTACTTGTGTTGATATGTTCCCTCGGTTAGGCGTTCAAGTAAAGTCAACAGCTGGCTTGCATACTTCACATTCTGTTTGATCAGAATATCCCATCTTTACACAAACACTACCAAAAACCGTTAATTTTTCGAGTGCCCGAAACACTCAGGAAACACTACACCATGGCATAGTATTAAGGGCAATAATCTACCGGGAAAGAATTGGGTGAGAGGCAAATTATGTGCCGGCAATGTTGAACATATCACAGACACTTCCAACCACAAACTGTCTGTGATACAAAATTAAATTATCACAGACAGTTATATTTAAAACTCGTCTATGAGGTCTGCAATAATTACAAACGGTTCTTGTTAAAACCGTCTGTGATAATTACGTTTCACAGACAGTTCTACCCATCGCTAGTAACATAGACAGTCGTGATTATAAAACCGTTTGTGATAATTACAACATTAATAGTTTCTGGGGAACCGTCTGTGATGAGGCGTCCAGTGTTGCCTCTTTTGTAGTAGTGCTATCACAGACGGCTCTACACATCGCTAGTAACATAGACGGTCGCTATTGTAAAACCGTCTATGATAATTAGAACACTGATGGTTTCTAGGGAATTGTCTGTGATGAGACATCCAGTATTGCCTCTTTTGTAGTAGTGTACTAAGCTATTACTTGGGAATTGAGGTCAAACAAATAGATCAAGGAATATCTTTATGCCAAGTTGGTTATGCAGCAAAGATTATTGAGCAGTTTGGCATGAGGGGATGTAATCCACGCATAATACCAATGGAAAACCGATTGAAATTAAGCAAGAAGAGTGAAGACCTGGCTGTAGATACTACCATCACTACTACAAAAGAGGCAATACTGGACGCCTCATCACAGACAATTCCCCAAAAATCGTCAGTGTTGTAATTATCACAGACGGTTTTACAACCACGACCGTCTATGTTACTAGCAATGTGTACAACCGTCTGTGATACGTAATTATCACAGACGATTTTTTAATAAGAACCATCTGTATGATAATTCCCAGACGGTTCTTAACAGGAACCGTTTGTGATTATTGTAGACTTCACAGACATTTTTAACCGTCTGTGATAATTTAATTTTGTATCACAGACGATTTGTGCTTAGAAGAGTCTGTGATATGTTCAATGCCGACGTTATGATGCTTCCATATCTTGCAGTAATTAAGTGAGTTCTTGTTGTATTAATACATACGCAGCTAGCTATAGTACCATCACGCGCCATGGTGAGAACGCAAAGCAAGACGGCGAGAACCAAGGCAAGGAGATCGGCGATCGCTGTCGCTCTTCCTCATAGGTGTTAAACTATTTGTCATAAAATTAGCGGTTTTAGCATAGTTTTAGCAAATATTTAGATTTAATTCCTCGCCATTTTTGTCAATATTCTTCACTAATTAAATATGACAACTACAAATCAGAATTTGAGCTCAAACTAATGGTTTACTAATATGTGAATGTGTCATATTTTCTCAATATGCATTCATGTATATGTGAATGTATATTATCACAGACAGTTATTTATTGGAACCGTCTATGATATGCATTTATCACAAACGGTTCTACTTTAGAACCGTCTGTGATGTCCAACCCTATTTATATTCAGACTCTAGGGTTACTCTAGGGTTTGCCCACACCCCCACTCAAACGACTAAGTTTATCCTTCCCTGAGCCCATCGCTGCCGCCCTCGACGCCTCCTCCTCCTCGAGCCCGACGTGCCTCCTCCCCCAAGCTCGTCGCCTCCTCCCCAAGCATGAGCCGCCGCCTCCCTGAACCTAGTGCCGCCTCCTCCCCTCCTCGAGCCCATCACCACCGTGCTCAACGCCGCCACCTCCTCGAGCCCAGCGTGCCTCCTCCCTCCTCCCCCGAGCCTGGTGCGCCTCCTCTCCTCCCATGAAACATTTTATTAAAGTCCACTTTTTATAGCAAATTTTGTGTATATACTTCTTTTATATATGAAAAAGGGTATAAAGCAAAGAAACAAAGGGCTCCAATGAATTTTTTTCAATCAAGTCGCATTGGAGTATCATATAATTGGTATTTAAGTATACTAAAAGTGATAAAGAAGTATAATATATATATGAAGCTGGTTTTAAAGGCACAAGCAGCCATTGCTTGGAGATTTTATAGAGAAGAGGTCAGGAATGGAATGGTAGGACCCTAGGACGCAAGTGAGGATAACTTGACCGGCATGAACACGATTACATAGACAAAAGTGAATTGAAGGGCGAGAGGCAGGTGAAGAGGTGTTGTAGTAATTTTTGATTGATTTGGTCTTCACAGACAGTTTCTTAGGACAAACCGTCTGTGATACGTCAGCTATCACAGACGGTTTCATCTATAAACCGTCCATGATAGTCAACTATCATAGACAGTTCTGAGTTAATAACCGTCCGTGATAGTCTACATCACAGACGGTTCAAAAACCGTCTGTGGTGACCTCATGTCATTATTGACCCATAAACTCAGACGGCTCACGAAACCATATGTGATAACGTTTTTTAACCGTCTGTGATGACCTTTTCTACAGTAGTGCATGTACAGGAGTATAGTCGGAAGCTTGTGGTATTTGGTTAACACAAGACCAGATATTGCATATGCTGTCGGGATTGTGAGCAGATTTATGGAATCACCAACCACTCAACATTTTGCTGCTGTGAAACACATTTTAAGGTATGTTAATGGTACTTTGAATTTTGGTTGTTACTATGAGAGGAAAGGATCTATAGAGCCAAAGATAATTGAGTATAGTGACAGTGACTTAGCCGGTGCAAAAGATGACCGAGAAAGCACTTCTGGTGTTATTTACTTTTTAGGTTCGAATTTGATTACTTGGCTATCACAGAAACAAAAGATAGTGTCATTATCATCGTGTGAGGCGGAATACATTGCGGCAACTACTGCTACATATGTCAAGGTATATGGCTTGCACGACTGCTAGCAAACTTGCTAAGTAAAGAAACAGAGAAGGTTGATTTGAGGATCGATAATAAATCAACAATTTCTCTAAGCAAAAACCTTGCATATCATGAGACAAGTAAACATATTGACACAATGTATCACTTTATTCGAGAATGTGTGGAAGCTGGAAGAATTGAGACTGAAGCTTGGCGTAAGAGATGTCAAGTCAGACCAACAAGATTAGGGGGTGATTTGTTACTTTTAATCTTGTAGTTTATATTAGTTTTTCTGTTTTAGGTTTGCACCAATTTGCTTTTGTAATCGGCAAAGCCGAAGCAAATTCAGTCTGCTTAGAGTTCCCAGTTTCTCAGTTTCAGAAACTGTAGCAAATTAGTTTGTTGTCGAAGAAAATTCAGGTTTTCGTTTCGGATTCAAAAACCGACCGGAAACTTTATTGTAACTCTTTTGAAAATCTATAAGAAGGGGAAAAACCAAAAAGTCGTATCATCAGATACAACGCAAAACAATCTTGTGTTGATTTCGTTTGTGTCCAATACTCAGTTCTGATCAACAGAAGGAAGATTCGGTAGCTTTGTCTGAAACTTCTGAAACTTTTAGTTTCCAAAGAAATGCCAGTTCTAGTTCTTGTTCTAACACTTAATTGAATGCTGACTTCAGTTTGCTAATTGATCTGATGTGTACATACACGACGTGTTGCTTCCTAGCTAGACTTTACAGACCAAAATCCCCACATAGATTGACTCAAAAGATACGAAAGGGGATTGAGCTTTTTTTTACTTGTGTTGATATGTTCCTTCAGTTAGGCGTTCGAGTTATCCCTAGTCAACAGCTGGTTTGCATACTTCACATTCTGTTTGATCAGAATATGATCCCTTCTTTACACAAAATGGGGAGCCTGAGGAGCAAAGCAAGTCTTGCCGACCCGGGGATGATCTGAAAGTACGTACGAACATGGTTGCATGTACTGTTACGGTCGTGCCCTGAAACTAGACACTAACTAAGAAGAAGCTTATTCTATTGCCGACCAAATTAACCCCCTTCAAATCAAATGATGTCAATGCATTCAGGTGATCGATTGGTTTCTTTCCTGAATATGCATTAGGTTGTTGGTCTCTCATAGGGATGGCAATTTGCCCCATGGCGGTGGGGACCCACGGGGAAAATGACCATGGGACAGGGCGACCTCCCCCGCAGGGAACGGGGCTGAGGTCTCGTGGGGGGGCCGGTAAAAATTATAAATACACTTTGTTTATGAATACACATTATTCAAGTTTTCAAATTTATCTCTAAATACATGTCATTCTACCATTTCAAGACAACTTTAAATGTTTTTTTCCTTTGCGTATCCCTACCATTCATTATTGTCAATGTTATTTATTAGTGTGGGTTAGAGTTACACACATCATTCAAGTGCAACAAGTGAGCTAATAAAGGAGGGTGACTTGGTCATTTCTTCACCTGTCTTGGTTGAAGTGCAAAATCCTAAAACGTCGTCTATTTAGGAAGAGAGAGAGAGTATATTATTTTGCTTATAGATTATTGTTTTATACTACGGAAGATGGATTCTTTTAGAGAAAATTAAGTATTTGCCACTGCAATGGAGTACATTTTAGGATTTACCACTGTATGTGTGTGTGACATCTGGGTCCCGGACCCACATGTCACAAACACAATAGTGGCAAATCCTGAATTACCACTGAAAGTACAGTGGCAAATAATTGAACTCCCTTAAAAAAAAGTATACATAAATACTTATAAATTAATAAATAAAATCATATTATTTATTTAAAAAATCATTTACCTTACTTCACAATCTCCGCGAGATCCCCGTGGGGTCAGGTGGGCGGGGATCGAGGAAGCGGGGCGCGTCCCCGGGACCCTCCGCTTCCGTTGCCACCCCCTAGTATCGCATTCTCATCTGAAAGGAGTACGCACTGTTTAACAAAGAGAGACAATATACGGTAGGGACGACTCAAGTGGAAGTGCTTTGAGTCTAGGACTTCTGATGTAATTTTCTATTAGAAAAAACGGAGCTATACTCGAGTGAGGAAAGATGATCTGAGCTAGCCTTTTGATCTACTGCACCCATATGTACGTATACCTGCCAGAATTGAAGCTTACGTCATTTATTATAATTTATTAATTCCAAGCATTTCTTTTGAGCCGTTACAGTATTCAACCACTCCATTACGTACGTCGGTACGTACATCTCCAGACCGGCAGAACACCATCGATACACAGACAAAACCCAAACGGTGAACAAGTCAACAGTTGATGCACTTTATTCTGAAACAGCTGGTAAAGAGAACAAATTGCAGTAGTGGTAATTAACACAACTCTTCTGTGATAACTACAGCCTGCCTACTACAAAAACCCTTAAACAGAAATGATCAGCTTGTGGAGCTATAAATGTACGTGCATCAAATGATGCAACTTTATTAAGCCTACCTTATATAACAACCAATGAACAATAATATATCTGTATCTGATTAACTATCAAGCAACTTCATGGAAGCTAGTTACAGAATCAACTTGGCCACCTCATGAACTATCTGTATATTCATGTGTACTAGCTAGCTATGGCGCGTTAGGAGGGCAAGGACCACGCGGGGGCGTGTTTGGGTCGTGGGTGCAGCTAGAAGGGCCTGATTCCTTGCTGACGGCCACCAGCGGAGGCAATTGCGTCTGTGCCGCCGGCGGAGGCTCACGGTCATCAGCTCCCAGGCGCCGCGCAGCCAAAACATCGGCATGCAGCGACGCCGCGACTAGCAGCAGGGCCAGCAGCGCCGCCGCCGATCCACTCACTCCTCTTCCTCCTCCCTTCATCGTCTCTGATCAGTAGCTCAAACCGATCGAGAGAGATCTTAAGTAGCTAACCTACACGCGGGTCGTTCTAGTATGAGTTACTAGGTAGTGCAGCTTTTCTATATATATGGCTTGTTCGTCAGCTCAAGCTGAGATGGTGTGATGCATGCAAATCGATGCGGTGGTGGGTACTTATAGCGCGCTTGCAGCTCGCGCTCATAGTTCAGACGAGGCGATATGATCGAGCTGAAGTTTCCACGACATTGTCACGGATGCAGAAAACGTTTTTGACGGATTAAACTGGCGTGTAACTTATTATGTGCTTTCATGCATGGATTTATACATGAAATGCCCTGTATTATTGACGGACGCTCATAGTTCAGACGACGCGTATGATCAAGCTGAAGTTTCAACGACATTGTCGCGGAAGCAGAAAACGTTTTTGACGGATTAAACTGGCGTGTAACTTATTATGTGCTTTCATGCATGGATTTATATATACATGAAATGCCCTGTATTATTGACGGACCTAACTTAAGGTCCAATTAAGTTTCGACTTCCAGGACTGGAATGAAGATTATTCCATGCATAGAGCAGGAACAAGCAGTGTAAAATTCTGAGCTATGTACGACCGGCTGTAAGACCCATTTGACTGCCAAATTAATATGTTGAAACTTATTGTATGCGTCGCAGTCAAGCGTACGTCATCACACTGGGTTGATTTGAAGCGTGTGGACCGAACAATGTGTACTACTACAAACCTGGAGAACTAAACTAAATTAAACGGTGTGAAAAGTCGTAATCTACGCATGACTGCAAGGATCGATCGACGCAGCCGACCGGTAAGCTAGAACGCCCTTGAGCTCACGTTGTACATCTTCATCTGTAAGGTCATGTTCAATGGGTTTACATCAGCTGTTTATAACGTCTGCTACGTATGATTTAATCTGATGTGGATGAAAGAGAATAACGAGAGAGAAATCTGTAGTCTACAATACTGTAGACAATTGTATCATCAGAACCAAGGAAAGCATCATGATGTGGATGGAAAATGGGTTCTTTTCTTATATATTTGGACAAAGACTTGAATATATATGTTAACATATGAATTATGAATCTATATTTTGAAAAAAATATATAAACATAAATACTTATAAATTAATAAATAAAATCACATTATTTTTTTAAAAAATCATTTACCTTAATACCCAATCCCCGCGGGATCCCCGTGGGGTCAGGTCAGGTGGGCGGGGATCGAGGAGGCACGGTGCATCCCCCGGGATCCTCCGTTCCCATTGCCAGAGGCGGCGGTCAGACCGATCGAGGATGGTGGTCTAACCGGCCAGGGGCGGCGGTCCGACCGGCTGTGGCCGGCGATGAGAGCTTTTGGGGATAGCGCACCAAACACTTGTGTAGGAGTGTTTGGAGATATGTTTGCACCAGGTGGCATAGAAAATGGAGACAGGGTGCGAAACTAGATAGAGTTTTGCCGAAAAGCACAAAGAGGGGTGTTCTGGAATTCTGGGGTGTGGTCTGACGGCCGATGGCTGACGGTCAGATCAACTGAGAGGTTGTGCTCGGAGTTTTTCGTTTTCCATGTAAGATCTCCGTTGTTATCTTGTAGCTTTGATCTTCATAGTTTTCATAGCTATTGGAATGGAAAAAAAGTTGAATACCGTAAAAGTGAAAATAGGTAGCTCGTATTCACCCTCTCTAGTCACTATTTCGGTCCAACAACTTCTCATTTGTCATGGTGCATCGATCGCTCTTTTATCATCTACGCTCATGTAATCCATGTAAGCTTTTTTTCCTAGTCTACTTAATGATATGAAACCGGAAATATTCTAAATATAAACCTTGCGATGCAGTTGGTCTGCACAAAAAACCGTTTAACGGCCAAAACTTGCTGAAGTAGTACTAGAATGCATGCATGGCAGATTTGACATGCTTAGTACAAGCTTACAGTATGCATGGTGGAAATTACTTTGTCGATTATTCGCAGATATTTGGTGTACTTCACTGTACTACTATAATTCGGACCTTTCTTGACGGCTAGAAACCATCAGAGATAAGAAATGCATTTTTCCTTACGGTTTTACTGTTTTCGTCAGGGAAATAAAGATAAGAGTACTTGCAGTGGAATTGACGAATTGTAATGCCCATCAATGATATATTAAGTCGTGACGGTTAGTTGCGGGCTCGCCAGGGAAATACGTGGCCATCATGAGATCAGACCCAAATCGATTCTGATAGGGCCATTTTGAGTACGTAGAGTTTTCTCGTGGAGGATATATGAAACTATAAGTAGTATGTGTGTAGTATCCTTTAGATTTTAACTGCAATATTCAAAGTTAAATATGAGCTACAATGTTTGTTTGTAATGGTAAAGGCTGATCGAAAATACAAACAATAAACAAATTAACGGCTGGTACTTTTATTACTATTCTGGTTACATGAAATGCCGTGATGTATTGACCGACCTGAGTTATGGTCCAAGTTTCAACTTTTAAGACTGGACTGAATATTATTACATGCATAAACCTGGAGGAAGCAGTGTAAAATAGATAGCAAATCCTAAATTCGGGGCTCTATATGTATGCCGGTACGTTCGTAATTAAGACGCGTGCTGCGCGCAGGCAGCTGGTATGCGTAACCCATTTCACGGCCAAATTTTGTTGAAAGCTAGCTAGCGAGTGATTGCATGGCAATTAAGCTAGCGCACGTGGTCATCACACTGAGACTTGCGATACGGGCGCGAATTTATTTGCAGAATCCGTAGCGCAGTAGGTACGTGGTTGCACCTCGCGGTATGTACGCACAGAGGTACCAATTAATGCCTCGAAGGCTCAAAAAGCTGTTCAGACGTGTAGTGTTACAGATCGATCAACTGGGCAAGACTTCGGCCGGCACATTCACTCGCATATTAGGAATGAAATTGACGTTTTGACCTGTGTTCCATCGATCAGCTTGGCAGCCGATCAAGTCATGCTGATTAATTCCAAGCGTGTGGACCGAAGACTGTCGTACTACGTACAAACCTGGAGAGTTAAACAGAGTTTAACTGAATTACATTACACGGCTCGTGACTACTGTTAAGAAATCGGACCAGGCCAGCTGCTCTGGCCCCATGTTGGCTTTCTTATCCATCCAGTAGCCTATATATAGGAGGGGGACCCAGTGGCGGAACCAGAAATTTTAAAGACCCGGGGCGAGGGTGCCGAGTCTCAGCCCCTGCCCGCGCTGTGCCTTAGCCTCCGCCCGCACCGTGCCTTAGCGCTCTCCCACGCCGCAACCCCTGCGCCGAGTCTCGGTAGTCGACTAGTCGGTGCCTCACCATCCCCGCACCCGCGCTACAAGCTACAGCTCGCGACCGCACTGCACCGCATCACCTGCGTCAAGCATCGGTAGTCGACTAGTCGGTGCCTCACCGCCCCCATGTCGCAGCCCTTGCACCGCGCCTCAGTGCTCGCCCACGTCCGCATATCAACATAATTAAAGAATCACATTGCATATACATTGCATCCGACAAACATACAACACTTTGACGCCATCCATCCGTAAGCCTGTAGACAAGACCTTTATTTACAAGCCGTCTAGGGCATCTACTCTCGACAACTAAATGGATCACAACGTTTAATGCTGATTTTGTTACTTTATTATCTTGGTCTTTTGTTTGTTGTTTTGCCTAGATAAAGGCCATTCATCGTGAGAGATGGATACATTTAGCATAGCAGAGCGGGCAAAGTCTGATCGCAGAGAGGGGGGTTCCACCGCCGGGAGACCAGGGTAGCCGCTGCTCGCTCACGGTGGTTCCGCCGCTGGGGGGACCCCAAACATTGTAACGCTTTTATAGAAGAGCAATAAAAGAAGCTGAAGTTCCTCATATCTCTGTGTTCAATTTACTATTGTGTTCTTATGTTCTTGCACCCCAAACATTGTAACGTTTTACAGAAGAGCAATAAAAAGAAGCCTGAAGTTCCCTCATATCTCTGTGTTCAATTTACTATTGTGTTCTTGTGTTCTTGCATTTTTCTTATGATTCTGAGTTTGTCTACGAGGTAATCGTTCGGACTGGACTCGCTAGTGACGGTTCCTCAACACGTTATCAACACGATCGACTCTCCTCGGATCGAAAGGTAACCGTTGAAGAACGACACTCGTAAATTGAATCCTTTTTTCTAGATCACTTTCAATTTCGCAAATTTGCTTTCTAGATTGGTTTTCACGATTGTGCAAATCCGCTCTAATCTCATGAGCCGACTTGAAGTCGCCGGCACAATGTCGTCGGTAGATTGCATAGAAAAGTGCATGTCAATTGTACCGTGGATTGGAATTTGCAAATCCATTCTAACCTACCGCTAGCCGACTTGAAGTCGTCGGCCAATCCGATCGGTGGTTGCATGAAAGAACAGATGTTGATTGCACTACATTGCATTGCATTACATGAATAGTAACTCAAAAAAATTGCCCTCGTACGGGCTCCCCTCGATGCACCGGATGCCACATCGCCACTGGCCACCCGAAGTGGCGATGCCCCGCACGAGATCCCCATGGCCGCTCGTGTGCCCACATGCACCGCCAGCACCAACCCTGCCTGAAGCACCGCCTCCTTCACGCATGGAGCCACCGGTCGCCCGAAGCGCCGAATCCTACCCGCATGGCACCACTGACAGCATGCCCCCGCACGGGCTCCGCCCACCACCGCACCGGCACCGCCCAAAGAGAAAAACTAGAAAAAAAAAAGGGAAGGGGGGAAGAGCTGCCGCCGGCCATGGAGCCGGCCGATCGCCTCGCCGTGTCGCCGCATGGCCGCCTCCTCGCCTCCGTATGGGCACTTGAAGCTCGGCGCCGCCACGCTAGCCTCAGGCGCCCGCGCCGAAGCACCGTCACGGCTGGCCCGTTGCGTTATGTTGCGCTTGGAGTGGCGCCGCCAAGACCATGCCTCGCGGCGCCGCCGAGCCGCCACCAGCGTGCGTTTCGCCGCGCCACCTCTGGCTGAAGAACCTCGCTGCCGCTCGGCGCCACCTCAGACTGCCCGCAAAGAAGCCGGTCGCCCTTCAAGGCTGGCTGGCGCCGCCGCCACTATAAGAGCTGGGGTAGGGAAACCCTACCCCGTGAGCTCCTTTTTGAAGCACGACCATGCATGGGCCTAACAGGCCAAGTAACGAAGGCTCAAGAAAAGAAAAACAAAGAGGACCGGCCGGGTGAAAGAAAATCCTGATTTTGCAAATAGGGCCCTCGAAATTATGAAAATTATGAGAATGTTTTTTCGCGAATATGGAAATTTGTGGAAAAACCCTTGGAAGTTGGAAAATCTATTTAAATAGGCATGCTCATGGCCATGAGTGTGCTTAGTGCAAACGATATGGGTATAGTTTTGATTTTCACAAAAACTATTTTATTGGAAAAACATGGGAAATGACTTGTGGGTTTTTACTTGAGGTAATTACCATGTCTATGGATGAAAATAAAATGTTGCTCGTAGCCGAGGAGGGTTGAGAGTTGTTGTCATTATTTATTCAATTGCTTACTACTCTCCTGTATCTATTTGACTACTTTTAAACTTCCGTTGAAAATTACTATGTATGATTATTACAAATAAAACTGGCTTAAAGCAAAACAACTTATAGAGTAGAGCCTCATCATTTGATATCCTTGCATTTATATAAACTGTGAGGATCCCTGGTATTGGATCGGCTTCAAGTTAAAAGATTATACCAGAGGCATAATTTTTAACAAGGAACAAACCCAATGCCAGGTTCTCGGATATGTGTCTCACATTAGTTCCTAAGATCAAGACTAATGTGCACATATCCTATACAACATTCGTACACAGTCATACAAATTATACATCATATATATAACATTAATTTTTATAAGATTAGTGTTCGGTACAACCTATACAAGTGACCAGCGGTCATCTAACAGAAGTTTTGCAGTGGAAACAAATATAAACAGCAAAAGAACCACCAAGTGTGCCCATCATCCCAAAGGCAACTGAGTGGAGGTAGAAACTGCGTCATTCGTTAGCGTCGCCCTGATTGGCGCTAACGGATGGGTCGTAAATATAACCGTCCTCACCTGCAACAAGTAGTGAAAGCACCTGAGTACAGAAGGTACTCGCAAGACTTACACGAAACTACTAAAAGAAAGTGTTTAGTAGAACCTAATCAAAGGATTAGAATTTTTATATGCTTAAGGCTGATTAAAGGGAAGGTTATAATGGGTGCCCTTTTATTTAGTACAAGCTATTATTTGTATTCAAAAAAGACTCTACATATCCTGAAGGGATACCAAATTAACGCTAGTATCCATAATAAATACTGTCTTAATACGAAAAATAAACTCTTCCTAAAATCTAGATATACCATATACACTAACTTTACTAACAGGAATGTCCCTAGTTTACTCGAATTAACTAAACCTGAATAAGCAAATAACATGGGGTCCTATTGAAACTTCAAAAGGACCCTGTTCCTGCTGAATCAAGTTCAATTCGGTACGTGGTAGCTACGGGTGCGAGCAAGAACAACCCGGAGGGCAAGGGACACTGTTGGAGCAGCAAGACGCGCATGAACCGGCAAGCAAGACGCGCATGATCTAGCTAAGAAGATGCTAGCTAGGCTTGTGGAATCCGAGCTAGTTAAGTATACGTAATACGTATAATGAGGAGTTGTGTTTGATGGAGGGAAGATGCGTGCAAGGTCCTGTTTATAGTCAGATGCCTCGATCCATGCACGCGGCGTGAGCTAGGCATAGGTTGCAAGGAATTCAAGGTCATTGCATTTAAACGTTTTTGACGGATGCAAACTAAAGATTGGTTCAAAAGATTCCATATCGTCTAACCTATCTTGTTCAACAAGTATGAATGTAGAATCGGAAGCTAGCGATCTGAGCACGATCGTCGATCACGCGTCCTGAGGCAAGGCCTTAGAGGTATGCACATCGTAGCAGTCTATGCTAATTTCAAAAATTAAAAAAAAGATAGCAGTCCATGCCAATTTAAAAAAGAATAAAAACAGATCCATCTATATAAGATACAACTATTTTCGCAGCCAAAAATAATCAATTTTTTGTTCATTTATGGCACCGTTATATATAAATTACAGTAAATTATTATGTAATTTTTGTTCTTAGCCATGTACCATAGATCCACTGTCAGCGTCTTGTACAAGGATATATATTAAATCCCCCACATCTTGTAGCCTGAAGTCCCTGGAATGAATGAAACCGAATGAAACCTTATTCCGATTTCTCATCTCCTGTTATCTGTTTCTCATCCCTTTCTTTGATTTCCCATCCCGTTCTCTCTTTCTCCCAACTTACATCGTCGAATTTTGAGGTTGCCACTGGGACATCACACAGTAACGGAGCGCTTTTGGATGAGGACATTCCCTGTCCCTGATAAGCTCTGTCCATCAGGAACACACGAATCAGTCAAAAGCTACTTCTACAAGCCAGTACTACTCCTAAGTCCTAGCTAGCTAATGTTGGTAGTCAACGAGGATGACTAGTTCTGAGTTCTGACTAGGAAACGGTAATTGTATATGGGTGCATCACATCTGAAATGCATGCATGAGTCATATGCGTGCATCACATCAAACGAATTAAATTAAGAAAGAACTAATGCTCCAACATCAAACGAATATACATGTCACTTGCATTTCTGCCTGTACTATGTTAACGGCATATGGACCCGTGTTCAAGCCTGGGCCTGGCTGCACATGCACGTCAGATATTATTTGTGTTTTTATACGGGACCGTGTGCGCGCGCGAATACGGCATCGTTCGACATGTTGAACTTATTTGAATCAAATTTATTGTTTGGCAGTTTCAGGAATCTGATGACATGCATGTTCACTTCTTGAGGAAATTTTAGACCACTTAGTTTTGCCACTGACTAACTCCAAATTAGTTTAATTTGATTAATAAATTCGAGACGTGTGCTGCATAACCCCGGTCACCGCCGATCATATCATTTATCTACACTCATTAGAGCATCTTTAGTGTATTGAACCGATGTCGATTTAATGTCATGCCATATAAGTATTCTAGAAACTGAGCTTGTTTTTCTCCAATATATTGAACCGATTTCTACTAATAACTGGGATCCACATTACATTAAAAAACCACAAAATAATAATAATCTCTTAGCCGCACTCTCCTCTATGTAGTTGTTTAATGCTCATATGAGTTGTTTAATACTTTGAATCGAGTCCTAAGAGCATCTTTAGTGCATTGAATCGACGTCGATTCAAAGTCATGTCATGTAAACATTCTAGGAACTAAGCTTATTTTTCTCTAATGTATTGAATGATTCCTACCAATAATCGGGACCACATTACATTAAAAACCAAAAATAATAATATCCTCTCTCAAACGCACTCTGTTCTATGTAGTTGTTTAATGCTAATATAAGTTGTTTAATGCTTTGAATCGATTCCTAAGTAGAGTTCGGTTCCATGCATTTTTTGTTGGAATCGACCCTCCAACGTATTGAATCGATTTAATGCTTTCTCTCCTCATTTGAACCGCTAAAACACAACATTGGAGATGGTCTAAGTAGAGTCCGGTTCCATGTATTTTTTGTTGGAATCGACCATCCAATGTATTGAATCGATTCAATACTTTTCTCTCTTTGTTTGAACCGCTAAAACATAACATTAGAGATGGTCTTAGAGCATCTTTAGTGTATTGAACCGACATCGATTCAAAGTTATGCCACGTAAGTATTCTAGGAACCGAGCTTGTTTTTCTCCAATGTATTGAACCGATTCCTACTAATAATCGGGACCCACATTACATTAAAAACCACAAAATAATAATATCCTCTCTCAAACGCACTCTCTTCTACATGGTTGTTCAATGCTCATATGAATTGTTTAATGCTTTGAATCGATCGATTTCTAAATAGAGTTCGGTTCCATGCATTTTTGGTTGAATCGACCCCTCCAATATATTGAATCGATTCAATACATTCTCTCTCCTCATTTGAACCGGCTAACACACAACATTGAGATGGTCTTACGATGTACGCCTCTATTCGAATATATACAAGTTCGTAAAATAAAAATGTTCACTTGCAAAAAAAAAAAATAGTGCGTACATATAGCATTGTGCTCACCAACTACCAAAGATCATAGGCGTGGTAGATATATAGAAGGAAATATATATATCGCTGCTATCCAAAGACTACGGAGAACGCAGATTTGCCGAGTGCCGCCACTTTTGCCGAGTGCCAAAAATCCGCACTCGGCAAAGCCACTCTTGTCGAATGTCGGGCGGGTGGCACTCTAAGAAAGTCTAGCACTCGACAAAGAGTGGCTTTGCCGAGTGCCTCAGAGTGCCCTAAGACTTGGCAAAGGGCGCACTCGGCAAAAAGCCCTCTTTGCCGAAAGTGCAACACTCGACAAAGAGTGCACTCGGCAAAAAAATGGCCCTTGACTCCGAGCCCGCCCACGCCAGTCAAATTTTTTTAAAAATTTTTGCCGAGGGCGGCCCGGGACTCGGCAAAGAGGTCCTTTGCTGAGTGCCATTCCTGCACTCGGTAAAGATCCTTTTTGCCGAGTGCCACTCTGGCACTTTCGGTAAGGACCTCTTTCTGAGTCTAGAGGCCTAACACTCGGCAAATTTTTTTTTGGTTTTTTGACCCATTTTTTTGTGAGGCCTTCCACATTATTTAAAAAATTTTGACTGAATTTGCCGATGTTTAAAACCTGCACATCTTCACATGATCACATGCGAGATGTCCGGGTTTTAGGCATCCGACGCCGCAACTTGCTCAAACCTTCTCAATTTTTACCATAGACTCTATATGTATAACACGACACCTCGACAAGTTTTTTGGCTATTTTCGACTTCGCTCGATTTTATATAATTTAAATACACTTTTCCCAAGCAGTACCTCATCATGTTACGCCAACAAGATGCTCAAATTTCATGTGAGTTCCTCGGATACGCCTCAACATACACCAAATATCATGAATATCATTTTTGAATGACCAAATTCGATTATTCCATGCACCGCAGCTCAAATTTGAAATATTCCATAAAATTCAACTAAACAAAAAAACTAACTAAATATAGAAAAAAGTCAAAATTGTCCCAAATTTGAACATGGAGTTTTAAATAATATATTAAGGCTGCAAAAAAATAATGGGGCAAAAAAAACAAAAAACCAAAAAAAATTTGCCGAGTGCCTACCGCACTCTAAGAAGAGAGTTTTGTCGAGTGCCGTGAAGTGGCACTCAAGAAAGAAATTTTTTAAAAAAAGTTTTGCCGAAGTGCCGCCTACCAAAGACTCAGCAAAGGGGGAAACCCTAACTAAAATGTGGGGGCCCACACACTCACTCACACACACACACACACACACACGCCTGCTGCCACTGGCCGGCCGCCCTGCCGCCTCCGCCATCGCCCCACCTGCCCTCGATCACCACGCCTCGATCACATGGCCGCCCCATCGCCAAGGCCGCTCACCAAGACCGCCTGGCCAAGGCCGCTAGGCCGCTTCGCCCTGCTGGCGCCCGCTGTTACTTCAACAGACATCCACTCACGGCTAAGAAAGGTTCGACTTCGATGAGATTGATGCGGTTCGTGTGTTACCCGGTTGTCGCTTAGGTTGTTTGATATATGCATGCTGCTTGCTTATATTTGATTGCAACGACAGTGCTTCGGTGAGTAGAAGGTGTTTGTATAAATGCCTATTGAACATTAGTAATAGCTTGGGGACAGGGAATTGCGAACTCTTTCAGTTAGATGGCTATATCTATGCATATTCACGAATTTTGATAGTCTGTGGCATGGTTGATGATTGCTATTGACTCCATTGAGTTTATGAAAATGAACATAAGTTGTCACGATCAAGACAAATTGTCATATTGATTGCATATACAATGGCACATGTTGTGATTTGTTAATGACTATTTTTACGCTTTTTCTTAGTTGCTTATAGTGTGTCTAACTCCTTTAACTTACAAAAGTTATTTGAGTTACATCGGTTCCATAATTGCATTTGGATAGTGGAACTTGGAACGTAAATAGATTTGTTAACCTTTACTGCTTTTTCTTTGTTCACTTTTGTGGTTAAATAATAACCTTTAGCAACAATTTTATGTTGCATGGTATACATTTGATCATATATGGGGAAGTTGATCCTCGCAAATGTGTCCTCCTAAACTTTGACACACTTTGCCACCGCTTGATATCTCTCGCTCGATATATTGTTGTTTCTACAACCCGCTCAGACCTTACTTCCATTTGGAGCACCTAGTCACCTACTAGTTGCCACTATTTCATATTTTCATTCATTCCACCGAACTGAACCTCACTGGCCGCAAAGACGACCCAATCAAGCATCTTGTGCTTGGCCTATCACCACACATGCCCATTAAATTGTTGCTCTGTCACACTAGCGCCGCTTTTGCCCAACCCGCCTTTGCCCAATCGATTCTTTGCACCACAAACCCCCACCACTATGCCTAAATGTTGTCACTTGCCTAGTTGAATATTATTGCTTTGATACATTTTAGAGGTATTTATCCGCAAATTCATTTGTCTTTTTTTTGAAAGAACCAAAACTGGTTTGCCTTTAAATGATGGAAAGTTTTTTCGAGAGATAATATGATCAATGTGTTTGTGTTTTTTATCTTCCCCGCATGTTGTTGCCTTTAGTCTAGTGCTATCATAGGGTAGCAAATGCAAAAATTGGGTGAGCTACCGTGAAGTGAGTAGTAGGAGATAGTTGTACTTGTTTCTCCTCAAAGTTACAATAGCGCTCCATTGACATCAATGCGTTTGGGGCACCAATTTAAACCCAAGTTATTAGCATGCTATAGCTAGAAATAGTGCTCACGATTCTCACATTTATCCAAGTTCATAATTTTACTTAAGCATTGAAAGAACAGCCTAACTCCTAATCAAGTTTTGAGACGGTGAAGGCATGATGTTCATCTAACACAACACACTGGATTACACAACTGATGCTAACTGTTGCTACATGCCTACATCAATTCACATTATTTTGGCATATGTTTCAAATTGTTCCAATTGTTTGTTAGGTTCTCTTTATTTTTCGATTCCCTTTTGGGGTGTTGGTTTGAGGGATCACCTCATCCAAGGATGGGTTGGTCCATCATGGGATCATCCCTCAAATTTGGTGGGATGACACAATCCCTTATTTTGTACTAGACTTTTGCTTATGAGAGATAAGTTGGTGATAGACCAACTCATTCCATTCTTCAAACCAAACAAGTGGATTAGGTTCGAGCTAGGACCGGACGGTCTATTCACCGTCCGGCCTCGAACCAAACACCCTATATGTGGTTCTTGAACAATTAGAAATGTATGTTGCGGTGTTGTGACGTCTACTAACCATGTGTGTACAGCAGAGGAGGGGGGTGAAGAAGTGTTATCTAGAATCGCATGTGGTGAAGACATGTTCTAATTGCAGTGGCATGTTTTTGCAAGAACTTACTCGCATAATCTTTATGAGCTGGGATCGAATGGGCACGCCACTCACTCTCTTTCACGCCATCTCAGATACTGTTCCTTTTTTCTCGTCAAACTTGCAAAGCAGGAACAAGATGAATCATGAAACACAACTGATGCACAATGGTTAAATTAGAAGTCATTGATTTGTTATTTTTTTGATAATGATAGTTGATTCATCTATCAAGCATTAGTACGTTGCATGTGACATGGATGTTAAGAGTTGACACGAACTTGTGCTACATGAGATCTTGTATGGTTTTAATTCTCTGTAACTCGTTCATCTGGTATTTAACTTAATGATATTTCAGGGGGACATGAGCCTGGATGGCGTGATGTGCCTATACATGATCCTGTAGTCAAAGATGCTGCAAGCCATGCTGTGAATGGATGGATAAGACCGAGGCGTGATGAGCCTGACGGGGTACACGGATGGCGTGATGAGCCTGACGGGGATGAATAACCGTGAGTGGATGTACACGGGACGCCCAAGTCAGGCTCAAATCACCCGTGAATGGATGGATAAGACCGAGAAATTCTTGGACCATGCATTTAAGGCAGCTAAGGGAGCGAGAGACACGTTCTGTCCCTGCAGCCAATGTGAAAACAAGAAAAGAAAAACAAGGGAAGTCATGGTGAAAAGATCTTTGCAAGTATGGATTTATGCCAAACTATACCCGTGGGTGTCCCATGGTGAAGCCTATCGCCCTAGAGAGGAGGCCGTGAGACGACGCTTGGAGGCATTTGACGGTGACGGCGGGTACCTGTGATGGTTAGGTGACTATGAGGATGCGACGTTTGCTGAACGGCCTACGGAGGACGAGCAGGAGGATGAGGAGGAGGAGCCAGAGCCAAGCGCTAAGGCGTTCTTGGCCATGTTGGATTCGGCACAGAAGGTCCTACATGAGAAGACAACGGTTTTCAACCGATGCCATTGGCCGCCATCTTGGTGTTGAAGTCCCAAAGACAACATGACTTGAGCTCGCTTCGATGCTATGATGGCAATTATTGGGGGCTACTTCGAGGGTCATCATCCGCCGAAAGCGGCTTGTACGAAGTCAACGAGACTCCTTCTGCAATCAAGATGCCGATGAGCAGATACATTGTTGTCCGAAGGGGTGCGCCCTATTTAGGGAAGAACACAAGGATGCAAAGTATCTTGCCCAAAGTGTAAATCCTCTAGGCCGAAGTGCAGCAAGAACCGGGCCCAAAGCAGAGGCCCAGAAGCCGAGCAGGCGGTTGAGCGGGCCGAAAGGAGGCCGAGCGCCGAGGCTACAAGTCGTTGAGGCCCAAGAAGAAGGTTTGCTCAGTTCGTGCAACAACTTGGGGAGCAACAAGGTTGGCGAGATCCCACTACACTGCTTACACCACGCCCACCACCACGTCTACTCCGGTGAGTATGTTTTACTTTACGTGCTCATGCTTAGTGTCAAACCTAGAGATGGCCTTCGTGCGGATTTGTTGATGTGTGGGCCTTCGTGCGGGTTAGTTGATGTGACGGCCTTCGCGTCGAAATGTGGTTGTCGGCCTTCGTGCGACGTTTTTCTTGCAGTGTTTTGGAAACGCCCCGCGTGGGAGTGTTGCCAAATTTTCAACTTTTCTTTAAACTCCTTACATTTTTATCTTGTCACCACGTGCAATATCTTCTTTTTGTGCAGCGGACATCGGCAAGCGCCGAACCAGGTCGGAGGGTCGCCGCATCGCAAGTCGGGCCATCCGCACCCGACCGTCGCCGGATCAAGATTGGGCTTGATCGCCGTGAGCCGCTTATGAGTAGTTTCTATGTATCGAACTTGTGGACTATGAACTTGTGGTTTGTAATAAATTGTGGATTCGGACAAATTTGGTCGTTTGTAATATATAAATGTGGTTTGTAATTTATTCTTTGTTGAATTGTGGTTTCTATTATATATATATGCATTGTTGTTTAAATGGAAAAGCAAAAACCAAAAAAAGGAATTTTAGAGGTGGCTTTGCGAGTGCAATGACCATTGCACTCGCAAAGAAAATTTTAAAATAAAATAAAAACACGCTTTGCGAGTGCAATGGTCATTGCACTCGCAAAGAAAATTTAAAAATAAAAATAAAAACACCCTTGTCGAAAGTGCCGGTCTTTGTGGCACTCGGCAAAGAGGTTTAAAAAACAGATTTCTTTGCCGAGGCCGAACTGTGGCACTCAAAGAAAGAGTTTTTAAAAAAAATTTTGCCGAGTGTTGCACTCGGCAAAGAAAAAAATAGACGGCGTCGGCCGTCGGCGACGGCGCGTCAAATCTTTGACGAGTGCTCAAGACGGCACTCGGCAAAAGCCTTTGCCGAAAGTGCCCGAATTTGGCACTCGGCAAAGCGTCTTTACTGGGAAGGGATTCGACGGAGGCTCTTTGCGAGTGTTGCACTCGGCAAAGGCTTTAACGAGTGTAAAGCTGCCTTTGCCGAGTGCAACAGGCACTCGGCAAAGAGCCCGCCTCCAGTAGTGCAGGGAGATAGCTACCACACTCAAAATTTTGAGTTGAAGTTTGATATGTTTGAGGTGGAACTAGGAAATTCTGAGTTCGAGCTACTAGTAATCCTGTGTCGTTCGAGCTGATGTCTGCACAGCGTCGTCGTGGATGAAGGAAACGTTCTTGACGGATTAAGCCGACCGGCCGGCTGGTCCTCGGTGCTATTTATTTCTTGCATATGCATGCATCACATTGGATGTCGTGTACTTCCTGAAGAACCTAAACTGAATTTCCAGGTTTCAAGCGGACACTGAAGATTATTCTTAATTTAAACCTGGAGCAAATCAGAGTGTAAAAATTATAATATGTACTTACATCACATGCATGACTAAAGATTCAGCTGCCGGGTATGTGTAACCCGTTTGACGGCCAAGTATGTTGGAACTTAAATGCGTGCATGGCATGGCAAGCCAAGTCATGGATCGATAGCAGGTACATACTGCTGCTTTGCAGTACGGACGAGATCTACAGAGCATTCATATATAAGAATGTGATCCGGTGTTGAATGAATTGGAAGCTTAATTGAATGTTGACTTCAGTTTGCTAATTGATCTGATGTATACATACATGACGTGTTGCTTCCTAGCAAAGACTTTACAGACCAAAAGCCCCACAGAGATTAATTGACTCAAAATATACAAAAGGAGATTGAGCTTTTTTTTTACTTGTGTTGATATGTTCCTCGGTTAGGCGTTCAAGTAAAGTCAACAGCTGGCTTGCATACTTCACATTCTGTTTGATCAGAATATGCCATCTTTACACAAACACTACCAAAAACCGTTAATTTTTCGAGTGCCCGAAACACTCAGGAAATACTACACCATGGCATAGTATTAAGGGCAATAATCTACCGGGAAAGAATTGGGTGAGAGGCAAATTATGTGCCGGCAATGTTGAAAATATTACGGGTCCTATTATCTGCCGGCAATAACTATTATGTAGAGCAACTTATCTGCCGGGTATATTTTTATTTTAGCTGCAACATATCTGCCCTAGAAAAAGTAAACTAGGTCAACATAACTGCCGGAAAAAAATTGGGAGGGAGGTGAAAATGTAAATTATTGAATCCATGACCTCATATCTACCGGGCAAGATCCAAGCAAAAGCCATACCAAATCAGATTCTGCGGCAAATGAAATAAATAAATACCAAACCAAAACCTTAGCGAACGACGAAAAAGCAGCTGTTTAAAACACTAGCACGAAATGAAAAACTGAACGCGCCATCTCTCTCCACCTTATCTCTACTCAACCCTTCCGGCCCTCCCAAACCTCACCCGATGCGCTCCCCTCCTCCCCGGCCACCACAGCGCTGCCCCCTTCCGCCACCCTCCCACCGCCACCCCTCCTCCCCACGCCTCCCCTCCTCCCCGACCGCCACAGCGCTGCCCCCTTCCACCACCCTCCCACCGCCACCCCTCCTCCCCACGCCTCCCCTCCTCCCCGACCGCCACCCTCCCAAGGCCTGGCCCACAGTGAGTTTACTCGGCCCACCACCGGCACCTCTCCCCTAGGCCCGTCGCAAGGTGCCGTTCTACACCTGCCTCTCGCCCGCTTCTCCTCTCCTTCTCTACTAGATTTGCCCCTGACTAGTAGGCTTTCTTTGCAGTTTGCACAAACCGATCTAGATCTCGTTTCTAGAAGTTCATAGGCCTGCCTTTGATGCTTTGATCTGAGATATCTGTGAGATTTCGGTGTATTGTTTGATCTGTTGGGTAGGTTTGGTAGGGGATCCTAGTTGTTCAGCCCTTGAATTGTTCCTTCGTTGTTTAATTAGGGAATTATCAGCCAGTATGCTAGATGGGGTATAGTTGTGTACTATATAATATGCGAATTCTCGGTATTGGTCACTTTACTGGATACTTTTCTAGATATGGAGCTTTCACTGGGTAGTAGTGCCTAACTATGATATCATCATGTCATGGTCAGGTTGTAAGGATTGGTGTATTTAACTGAAATTCACGCGAGAAAAGTGGAGCTGGAATGTTGAGTGAGTTATATTTGAATGGATTGTAATTTGTAACAATGTATATTCTCTTGAAACATATGTCATGATGCTCTTTTATAAATTACAGAACCAAATTATTAGGTGGCTTCTAAGTGGAGTTCTATTGCAGTAATGTAGTGTACTAGTGTTTCACATGGATTAGATAGATGTTGTTTTTTGGCAGATCCTAGGCTGATGATTTAGGTATATATTGATGTTGGAATGGGTCTGCATCTGATTACTTTAAATTTTGGTTAAAAAAATACTTTAAATTTTGAAGCTTAGAAGTCTGAGCTATTATGTTTGAGAGAAATGTGAAGTTGTCAATTATAGGTTCCAAAAGCTAAGAATTCAGTTTTGCTTTTGATTTCTGATATTCCATTTCATTGAATTCTTTGTAATATCTGCAGATAGAGCAATCAAAGTTGAATGGAGACGCTCAAGAGGCCATGAAACTTCCATTTGAACAGTTGCAACGTTGTGGTGGATGAAGTATGATGTTGTTTGTCCTTATTGTTTAGTCTACGATGTAAAGATGTCATCCCTATGTCGAACCAGCTTGTGGTGATCTATCTGGTGTTATTTGAGTTATGCATAGCTTCTTTGTGCCCTGTCTTGTGTATAGCTACAGCCTACTACAGCCTATAGTCATTTCGCCATTTCAGCCATGTTTTCATTTTCCCTCTAAGACTCCCTTCCTGATAAGGGAGCTGGTGTAATCGTTTTAATTGAACGACCTCATCCGACATTGTAATCTGTACATGCTAATTAGTGAGGATGACGTAGCAGAACTGCTTGACTTATGAAATATCAAATCTAGGTAAATTGGCTTGTTCGGGTGATCTGGTTGGAGTATTACCCGAACCTCTGAGGAGACTTCATTTGGGGGTGGGAATGGGTTCAAATGGGTTGAACCCATGGGTTCCAATGGGTTGAACCCATACTAAGGGTTGGTTTGGGTTGAAGTTACATGTGGGTTGGGTTGGTTTGGTTTTTGAATGTGGACTGGTGGGTTGGGTTGGGTTTGATTCATGTGCTTCATTGAAGTGGACTGGTGTGGGTTTGGATTGGTTTCTAGACCATTACCAGGCCTAGGTGCTATGTGTGTGCTATGTTACACTTGTGAGGTTCCTCTAATTGCTTCATTTTTAATAGCTAGTTCTCTAGATCAAACCCGCATATAATTCTCTAATGATTGGCATATTTTACATACTGCTATACCAACTGGATGCATGTGTGGATTAATTGTTCAGACACGAAGCGCATGACACGGAACCATCAAGAAGCCAGATAAGTAATCGCTTTTAATTTTTCTAACAATAATAGACCACTACAGTTGAGTATTATATAATTAAAGTTGTGAAGTTTTTTGTAGTTTAGGTCAACGTGCACTAGAGCAATACAGCTTGCTTCCTCCTTGCCAAAAGAAAAGGTCAGTATGCATGCACGCAGCTGGAACTTTATGGAGCAGTAGCAACAGCAAATATGTATGTATGGTGTTGGATCGTTGGTTGACGTAATTTTAGGTCAAATGCCTATATTTGTCATGTTATGAGAATCTGTCATATGTATGTATGGTTGTTCTTGTTCAGCTTCTAAGCTTGTGATCTTCACAAATCACAAGTCATAAAAAAACTAGAACTTGCACACAAGGATTACATATTTACTGACTGACTATTCTTATAGTTTGTGAAATTTAGGTAACTTTTGAAATTTGATATTACATAGCAGCTATGGATAAGAGATGGATGGATCTACCTAGGTACAACATAAGCTTACAATATAAATTTATTTTCTAGCATTGCCTTACGTCCATTCTTACAACAAGTAATTAATTGTAGGCACACGTTTGAATATGTACAAGGGGTCAAAGAATTTGTAAAGTATGCTTTTGCCCAATCGTCAAAAGCAAACACAATATTATGCCCTTGTAGGAAATGTGTGAATAGTTGCTAGAAAGAAGCTAGCGTTGTCCGTGTGCATTTAATATGTGATGGGTTTTTAAAAGGGTACAATAGATGGATTTTTCATGGAGAAGCATCATCATGTTCTGCACAGCAAAATGTGTATGCTGAGGTTCAAGTAGAGGACGATGTTGAGGAAGGTGATGAGATGTTTGACATGCTTCGCGATGTAGCGCATGGGTTAGATGGAATGGGGGATTTGGGTCAAAATAAGGATTTTTTGAGGAGGATCCATGTGAAGGTGTTGAAGATTTTTACCATTTAGTAAGTGATGCTAATCAAGAGCTCTATCCAGGGTGCAAAAGCTTCTCAAAGCTACGCTTTGTTGTCAGATTACTCCACACTAAATTTCTTGGAGGTTGGAGTGATAGAAGTTTTGACATGCTACTACAACTTCTTAAAGAAGCTTTTCCGGAGGGCTCAATGCTACCTAAGAACTTTAATGAAGTTAAGAAAATGGTTAGATGCTTTGGACTCGGATATGTTAGTATTCAGGCATGCAAGAATGATTGCGTACTATTTTGGAAGCAGTATGAAAAGGCAGATTTCTGTCCGAAATGTCAGACTTCCCGTTGGAAAACAGAGAAGATGAATCTTGATGGGAAACGTGTGCACAAAGTTCCCAAAAAGGTTCTTCGCTATTTTCCAATAAAGAAGAGACTTCAAAAATTGTACATGTCTCCAAAGGCAGCAAGTGATGCATGGTGGCACGTTGAAGGGCGTACAAAGGATGGATTATTAAGGCATCCAGCAGATTCTCCAGTTTGGAAGGATTTTGATTGCAAACATCCAGAATTTGGTGCAGAGAGCCGCAATATCAGGCTTGCTTTAGCTACCGATGGCTTTAATCCATTTAGATCAATGAACTGTAGCTATAGCATTTGGCCTGTTATTCTTATTCCATTGAATCTACCTCCTTGGATGTGTATGAAGCAACCAAATTTCATACTTTCCTTGTTAATTCCTGGCCGAAATTAACCTGGGAAGGATATGGATGTTTACTTACAACCACTAGTGGATGATTTGATATTAATGTTCGAGGAGGGTATTATAACATACGATGCTTCCAGGGATGAGTACTTCCAATTGCGTGCTGCCATCTTGTCAACCATTACTGATTTTTCAGGCTTAGGATATGTGTCTGGATGTGTTACTTCAGGCAAGCTAGCTTGTCCTCACTGCAACTCACATACTTGTTCTCTGCATTTGAAGAATGGCAACAAGTTGTAATACCTCGGCCTACTCGTATGTGGCCCATGTGGCCCATGAGGAGTTGTGTGATGGGATTAGTCCCATATTGCTTGTTTAAAGTGAGTTGTACTAGTATATAATGCCTGTTGGGTCCAAACATAGCACCTCCGGGTTAACCCTTTTACACGAAGCGAGGACGAAAGTGTAAGTGGGGTGCTATGTGTGCGCGGGTCCGCCCCACGGTGGGCTGGGCATTGAGCGGATTTTGGGCCAGGGTGTTACACAAGTCTTGTTACATGGGTCATCGTAGGTTCTTAGATGCAAATCACAAATTTAGGCTAGTTGTGACATCATTTGATGGTGCTACAGAGTTAAGGACAGCACCAAAACCGCTAACTGGAGAAGAGGTTTTGCAACAAACGCAAGATCTTCCTATAGATTTTGAGAAAGACCCAAACAAGAAAAAACCAAAGAGAAATTGTAAGGGTATGGGCAAAGCGAAAGATATAATTTGGAATAGGAGATCTATTTGGTTTAAATTGCCATATTGGAAAGACTTGTTGCTTCCACATAATTTTGATGTGATGCACATTGAGAAGAATGTGTGTGACAACATAATTAATACACTTTTGGGTATCGATGGGAAATCTAAAGATAATTTGAATGCTCGATTGGATCTCCAACTTCTAGATATACGAAGAGATCTTCATCCTATTGAAGTAGAAAATTCATTTTATTTGCCTCCCGCAGCTTACTCAATGAATTCTGAAGAGAAGAGATTGTTTTGTGAAATTTTGAAACAAGTTAGATTTCCAGATGGTTATGCATCTGATATACATCAGCACATACATGTTAAGGATAAAAGGATAATTGGACTAAAGAGCCATGACAACCACATCCTCTTGCAGCACTTACTTCCACTATCCGTCCGAAAGACATTGCCGGATAGAGTAAGTGCAGCATTGATTCGTGTGAGCAACTTCTTCAAGCAAATTTATTCTCCTGTTATTCGTGTTAGTGATATGGAAAAGTTAGAGGCAGAAATTGCTGAGACATTAAGCATTCTTGAGACTATATTTCTACCATCCTTCTTTGATATTATGGTTTATCTAATGGTACATCTTCCTGCCCAAGCGAGGCTTGTTGCCCAAGACATTACCGCAACATGTATCCAATTGAAAGGTGACCTTCAAAATCTAAATACCTTTATCATATGATATTTAATCTATTTACAATCTGATTTAACTGTTGTGAATTATATGTAGGTTTTAATGAGGTTAAAGGGATATGTACGCACCAAGAGTCATCTCCCGAGGGTCAATCGCAGAGAGCTATGTGTTTGACGAGAGTCTTACATTTTGCTCTCGTTATTTAGAAGGGTGTGAAAGTAGGTTCAATCGAAAAGGCTGAAATGATGAAGCTGATCCTCAAGCTATATCTAGTACCATGCCATTCTTTCGCAACTTGGGTCGAGATTTGGCTGGCAAGTGTACTGTGACCTTAGACTACAAAACATGGCTCCAAGCACATAGATATATCTTATTTAATTATGACCATATAGAGCCGTACCTGAGGTAAGTTATGCTAAATGTTTTATTACTAGCGGTTTTTTTTGTCAATTCACAGACTAAAAATTAAAGGTTAACCATTGCAGAAAACATGTGGATTATCTGTCCTCACTTGGTCACAAAAATAGAAGAGAAATCAGTCGTATTCATCATGAGAAGTTCCATGAATGGTTTAGGTTGCATGTGGCAGAGTTACTACTAGATGGTGATAAAGTTTTTGAAGAGATTCAAACATTATCTAATGAACCTTTGATGGTTGCAACAAAGTACAATAGTTATACCATAAATGGACACAATTTCCACACAAAGTCCTATGATGAGGGTAGGTCTGTCCAATGTAGTGGAGTGGCTCTAGTTGCACAAACCTCATCCTTCTCAAGTGGAAATAATAATCCAATGGTAGGAAATAAGAATTATTATGGTGTTATTACTGAAATCCTTGAATTGGACTATAAGCATAAAGGAAGTATTGTGCTCTTCAAATGTGACTGGGTAGACAATCGTGCACAAGATAAGTGGGTTAAGGTTGATAAATTTGGCATCACAAATGTGAACTTCAAGCATTTATTCAATACAGGTGCAAAGCTAAATGATGAACCTTTCATTTTGGTATCTCAAGCAACCCAAGTATACTATGTTGAAGATCCTATTGACAATGATTGGTGTGCTGTTATTTAGTCAAAGCCACGGGACTTCTATGATATGGCTGAAGTACAAAATGGAAATTTAGAGTGTGAAAATGAACATGTAGTGACATACCCTGATATAGATGGTAACATAACCATTACTGTTGATGCTAGAGATGTGCCTCGCATTAGGCTAGACATAGATGGAATAATTGTTGATACAAATGTTCAGCAGAAGCATGTCATCTTACCCTTTCATAAGCTACTATATTGTCCTTTGAATTTACATAATTGCATTGCTTCTTTTATGAATAGTGCTAGTGCTTTGCAATATAGAATAAATTTACTAATGGAAATATCTTTTTTCAACAGGGTGAAAAATGCCAAGCGTGGGAGGAAGCGATAGTGACGCCAGTGACTATCATGACTATGAAGAAGAAAGGATGGCAAGGGTTAGGAGAAACAATAAATTTTTGCAAGCTCTAATCGAGAAAAAAAGGAAATTGCAGCTATCTCCTCCAACTGCGAGTGCTAATGGAGTGGAGGGCTCTTCACGACAACCTACAATAAAGAGAAAGGTTATGCATTTCTTACTTGTGATTAAAATTTGTGCATGGTAGTTTTTTAATATTGCATATTCTATGTACTTGTAGACAATGAGTTCCACAAATGGTGAGCCAATAGAAACAGAAATCGGACGTCCAAACCTGCGGTCTAGGTCAGCAAGAGTTGGTGGAACAAGTGACCTAGGAACACAAGGTGAAATTGTAGAGCATGATGATAGAAATGATGACAATATGCATGATAAATGCATGCCTAATGACCAGATAGGAGAGGATGCTCTTTTACAAGAGAATGAAGGTACATATAACAGTAATCTTCATGTTTGAAATATTCAAATTAATACTTTAGAGCTTATTCATTGCTATTTATTTCTAATCTAGATAATGGTTCAAATGATGGGCAAGCAAAGAAAAGAAATGGTAGGGGGTGCACTAAAAAGCACAATATTTGGTCTAGGGGAGATAAACCTCCAATCCAATTGGAGCTCAATGAGTATGGACAACCTGTTGGGGAAAATGCTAAAGAATTAGCTAACTTCATAGCTACAATTGTGAAATCTAAGAATATATCACTTGCATGTATGATTGGAGGTTGGTTGAACCAAAGACGAAGTTGAAGTTATGGAAAGACTTACAGGTAATATCTACAATCCATCATCAGTGTGTACTGCCAATTAACATGCTTCATTTCTACAATTTTGGTTTGGGTTTAATTATGTATCTCTTTTGCAACTAGTTATTCTACGAGTTAGATGAAAGTGTCCAAGATTGGGTTATGGGGACAGCAGCGAAGATATGGAAGGATTTTAAGGCGGATTTGAAGGCAAAACATTTTGATGAGACAAAGACCGATAAGGAACTTCTTGCTGCCTGTGATAAAAGAGTTAATCAAAATGACTGGAATTGGCTTATCAAACATTGGAGAAGTCCCTTGGCCAAAGTAAGCCAAACATAAAAAAATAATACTTGTTATATTGGTATTTCATTTTTATTTACTGCGTCCTTTGTTATAGGCTCGTAGTGACGTAGGAAAAGCTAATCGTGCAAAGATGTCCGGGCTACATACAAGTGGCAGCAAGAGTCATGCTCGTGTTGGACATGAAATGGTATATAAGTTCCTTTCTTCTATAATATCTCAAATAAAACCTATGTTGTATGCTATTTTTTGATTGATGATGTATTTTCTATCTGTTTCCATGCAGTATAAGGATAATGGTGTGGTGCCTCGTAGAGATTAGTTGTTTATTAAAACACACACTCATAAAAATGGCCTTCCTTCACAAGCAGCAGCACATAAAATTGTAAGTACCTAAAACCGTTAGTTCCAAATGCTTGTAGTTGATAGTCCTTCGGTTGATAGCCCACTGACAATCCATTGTATGCAATATCGGCCTTTCTTCAATGAGCAGCTAGCTATTCCCTGTCCTCCCCCACTAATCTTGTGAAGGTCTTGTAATTAAACTTTATCGCGTTAATATTTATCACTTATCAGTATGTTTGTCTGATTCACAGGAAATTCTAAGACCTCATTTTACCCTAGGAATTCAACCCTTCTAGACATTTGTAGATTTTCTACCACTTGTTCTGCCAATGCTTCACAGTAACTGTACTTTGGTCTTGTGTGGAAAAATAATTCTCTGGATATATCTATTGTTGTTGATTGCGACCAGGCCAACAATCACCATGATGTTATGGACAATACTGATCAACTAACATGGCAAAAGGATTGGTCCATAGTCATCGGCATGATCGGTAGGAACAAATGGGTATAGGACTGGATTAGCACATTCTTAAATACTTGGAAGAATTCGTAACTGTACTTTGGTCTTGTGTGGAAACATACATTACAGAACATAATCCTGGGTAGTATATACAATTCATGCATAACATAATCTATGATTTCTTGACTCTGGACTGTTTGATGTCCTTTATTTGGACACTCCAATGAGCTAACGTGCTTAAGGCTCCTAATTGGCCAGCCCCAAGTGGCTTGGCAAATAAATAAGATGTGATGTTGACAGCATTCTGTTGCATCGGCACAACACATATTAATGCTATTCTGGTCATATGTCGGTTCTAACTGCTTGTAGTTCATAGCTCTGTTCACTGCTTGTAGTTGATAATTCATATTAATTAGCTCTGTTCACTGCATCAAATTCATATTAATTAACAGTTAATATTCCATATAGTAATACTTGATCCATATTTGCAGAAAGCACTTGAGGACGCAAGCACAGATCATCCAGAGTGGACAGAGAAAACCATAAAGCAAGGTGACCTCCTATCACGCGTCTTTGGTCCTGATAGGAATGGGTATGTTCGTTCTATAGGTAAGGGACCAACTCCAGGAGATTTGGAGATGCCTGGAAAGCGTAAGTATAGATCAACCAAGCTCCAAATAGCTGTTGAAGGGCATCGACAAGCTGAATTGGACAAAGAATTCCTACTAGGGTGTATTGAAACAATGCAAGCAGACAGTGATAGAAAAAATTGACGCCCTTAGTCAACAAGTGGCGGAGATGAAGGAATTGTTACTTGCTAATTCTCATGTGGGACGACATACACATATCAGTCCACGATATGCATCAAATTCACCTATACATGAGGTATAGTACAATACAATTTTTTGTAATTAATTACTTTGTATAGAAGAATGATGTCTATTTCCACTTTTATTTTTATTGGCCTATAGGATCAGCATGTCGAAGGTGACAATGTTGAGGTGGAGTCTAATGCTGCAGAAAATATGTTGTATGAGGAGGTACATACTGCTCACAACAAAATAGATTTTTCACCATTGTCATACCGTAGTACATATCTAATGTAATGTTTTCTCATTTGGCACTTGTAGACATTGAATAGGCGTGGAGTTCCTTCACAAAAAGGAAATGCAGGAGTAAGATTTCACATATATCACTATTTGTTGGTTTGCTCCTTACCATTTTGCAATTTATTTGAATAGACTTGAATTGACACATTCAATAATGACATGTTTTAGAGTGAAAAAGAAGTTGTCTTGTACTCTGTTATTGGACCACATGATATTCCTGTTGCAAAGGCTACTGTTATATCAACGGATCGGAGGACAGCAGTGGGTGGTACTCTTTTGGGTGTTGAATGTTGGGAAGTTGTTGTTAATTATGTGCTAAAAAGGGCTGCTCAACTGCCTCGTCCTTATGGGGATATGAGCGTCATGGCTGATGCTTATGGGAGATCTATTGCGTGGCCACATCAGCATGTAAGCATCCATCTATTGTATCCACCTTCAATTTGTTTCCTCAAGTAATGTACTTGTATTTATTTAAATCTGCAGATAAAAGAAGATCGGAAGTCAGTTGGGCCATCACAACAAGCTGGACGAACACGAGGTAATTCTAGCAATTAAATAGCTAAGTAGTTTAAACATTAGCTGTAATACCCCAAAAATTAAATCGGGAGAGCATAAATAAATCGGGAGAGAATAATTAAATCGGGAGAATGTTTCTTTTAGCAAAGCGATTGAACAGAGAAAGAGGGGTTTTAATGTAATACTCGATTTATTCTCTAAAGAAAGCGCTCAAAAGAGAAATTAGACATAAAAGGGGGTTTCTGCAGTTCTTGACAACTTTGGGCCTCGGACCTTGGCCTAGGAGGCCCATGAGGGGCCAGCCACCAATAAAAGGAAGGGGGAAACCCTAGCCGCACTATAGCTACAGTACCACCGCTGCCACTGTAGCATGACTACTGTAGCATGCCCCTCTCCTCCATGGTGGTGCCCCCTCTCCTCCGGTGCCTCTCCTTGCCGCCGGCCAACGGTGCTGCCCGCTGCCGGCCATAGGAGGAAGAAGAAGGTGAGGGGAGAAGATTATCTTCGCGGGGCGAGTTCATCATCTTCCTGCGATTCTTCAAGGGTAACATCGAGTTTCCCTCGCTGGTTGATGTGTTTTAGTTGCAATTGATTTCGTTTGGTAGATCGAGTATCAACAGTCGATAGATCGCGTTCTGTCCAGTAGATTGGACGACGGTTTTTATGTCTTTAGATGCAGAATCTGGGGATCCAACATCTTAGAGATAGTTGTTTTATGTCATTAGCTTTCCGTGGCCGCCAAGAACGCCCAAATCCGATTAACGGTCAGAAAGTTATGAATTGTTTAGTGCCGCTGTCCTGTTAATCTGTCAACATCCTGACAGTCTGTAGAAATATGAGTTAATCTATTAGTTAAAGACGAAATCAGAGGATCTTGTTATAATTAAAAATATGGGTAATTTCCTCATCTTTCCAGAAAGCTAAATAACGTAAGAATTGGACTTTCGTAGCAAAAGTTATGATAAGTTTAGTGTACTGTCCAGAGAACCCGACGTGATAATTGATGTTCTGTAGATTGGCTTGGTAGGGGCAGTAAATGGCAGAATCAGAAGGGCTCCCCAACTAAGTTTATTTAGGTAATTTAATTATATTTCCAAAAAGTATTAGAACATCTTATTTGGACTCCTGAGCAGAAAGTTATGTATTTTAGAAGTTGACTGTCCGCAGTGAACACCAAATCGATCGGTAGAAATTGGAAGATTGGAAACGCTTGGGAGTTTAGCGAGTTCAATTGTGTTCTTATTTATGCTTTTGGTCCAGTATGCTTGTCTTAGTTTGGGTTATCATTATGTCCAGGTGGGAGCGTGATCGAGGGGGGCAGCCCTCTTGGCGCCCACCGTTCTCGCATGGTTGAGGCAAGTATTCGAGTTGTAGAATAATTATGATTATTTGCTGAGATTGATTGTGTCTTGTTCGTAATAGCCATGCATGGATGTTAATGTGATGAATTACAATAGATCTTGGTAAATGCAAGTTATGGTTAAAGCTTCCTGTGTATGTTGTTAATGCTTACATGTTATTATGTACACGTTGAATTCATATGTTTGAAAGATGATGTCATTGTACATATGCATGTAGTAATAGTTGAGGTCCCCGTCATGTAAATGACGGGCTTGAGATCCCCACATTGGTGGAATGTGGGCAATGAGTAAAGAGGTCCCCATCATGATGTTGATGGGCAAAGGTCCCTATACTTGTGGAGTATAGGCTCTTGGTCCCTGTGCCAGAGGGCACAGGCAAGGGTATACATCGACGGTTGTATACCCCGCATTACCGGTAAAATGCGAAAAGAGATAAAGTTTAAAAGGTGCACACTACTACAGGAACCGACATCACAGACGGTTCGGAACCGTCATCACAGACGGTTTTCGAACCGTCTATGTTTGTTGGTCTGTGATAACAGGATATTATCACAGACGGTACAAAACCGTCTGTGATACGAAATATCACAGACGGTTTTATTAAAAAACCGTTTGTGAAGTCAAGTATCACAGACGGTTTCAACTGAAAACCGTCTGTGATCTGAGAATATCACAGACGGTTCTCAATAAAAACCGCTCGTGATAGAGAATATCACGAGCGGTTCTAAATAAAACCGCTCAGGATTTGTGAATATCACGACGGCTTTTGTGTAGAACCGCTTGTGATATTCTCCTATCACGATGGTTTGCGATCAAAACCGCTCGTGATACTTGCCTTCCTGCAGCGGTTTTAACAAAAACCGTCTGTGATAGCTCATACCCTTGCCCACAATTTCTTTGTTTTCTGGATAGCCTCAGAATTGCTAGCCATGCCCTCTGAAAACAAGCATTCACGTAAATGATTCAAGCATTCACAAAAAGCAGATTCAAGCGACCATGACAACTCAAAGTGATCATTACTCAAAATAAATTACAAAAGATCGCATTTGTTCAAGTATTGTCGCTATAGTTACAACTAGATTACAATTGTTTGCGTTGAGAGGTTTTAGTGGGGTGATGCTCGGGTTGGCGACGAGTGAAACTCTCTGTTGTCGTTAATGATTTCTGAGTTGATAAAGGCGCAGAGCTTCCCTCGAATGTCCTCGATCTCTTCCGCAACGAGTCCATCACATTGTAAATTCAAGGCCTGTCGCTAGCAAGAGTAAAGTGGTAAGATATATATATTTAAATTTATAATTAGGAAATAATTATTTCGAGATTGACAAACCTCAGGATCCTTCTTCCTAGCTCTAAGGATTAGTTGCATATGATAGCAGACGTAGATTGCACATAACTCATCATCTTTTTGCTGGCGGCACTGCAAAAATAGAATTACATATATAGGTATAGTCAGTTCGAGACGCGTTATTATGAAGTATGATATAGGATTATTGTGTTGTAGCGTGTATTGGAAAATCCATCCTGTGTGTTAGTTGGGCGCTCTTTCCATCGTATATTCCTTTGTTGGCAACATAATTGATGAATGACCTACATGATTCGAAAAAGTTATCCTCGGCCATTTCAAACAAATGAAGACTACAATAGAGTTATGTAAGGAGGAAATGAGCATACCTCTCGAGTATTCCTCTTAGAGTCTGTCAAGTCGTGCTTGTTGCGGTTTAGGAATCAAGGTATATCACATGGTTCCTCTTGGGTATAATAACTAAAAGGATCCAATGGTACCTACTCATGTATGTCGCTATAGTCATTAAACCTAAGTTCGTGCTGCGTATAAAGTACAAATGAAATTTGTATAGCAAGTAGTGACACTTACCCCTGGTTGTAGGGCACCACTATGTACTTCATGTTCCTCTCAGAGAAGCAATGACCTCGTTATATATTTCTATCGAAGGGCTAGTCTTCTTGGATGGTTTGCAACGATACCACGTGTGGGTCGAGAAACCCACCGGTTCTTTCCATTCCCGGACATTTTGCAGCATGTATCTATACAAAAGCAATGAGTTGTGATATTTATCGGTATTAGATGAATGTAGAACTTGATTGTACGAACTTACAGTGTCCAACATCGTAGAAGCGAGACGTCGAGGCCAACGAGGTTGAATAGTTCAAATAAATCATTGAAGCCCACGAAGTACCTCGTCCGTTGAAGAAATGCTTGTCCTCGATCGACGGTGATTCGAAGATCGCACCCTTCTTTTGGGTCTTGTCCAAGTACCGGGCATGCAAAGCCTGACAAGCATATCTAGCGTGCATTAATACTACGCCGGAGCACAACGGTTTTCTGATGATGTATTTCCCGGGTATCGCGGACTTCCCGGGCATCGCGGACTTCCCGGACTTCTCGGACTTCCGGACTTGGGAGGCGCTTAACGTTCGTTGATTTCGATTTGGCCTTAGCGATTGGCGGCGTCTTTTTGTGAGACGACTCGGGAACCGATCGTCAAGACGCTTGTCTTTGTTCCTTGGCGTCTTCTCCACGGGAATCGAAGAGGTGGCCTTTTGCTGTTCCTTCGGCGTCTTCTCCACGAGAATCGAAGAGGTGGCCTTTTGAGGCGAAACATGAGGTGGAGTCATCGAGGGTCCCATTGGAGGGGAATGGTCGTGTCGGATCGCGGCCTCGCCGGGTCGGGGCGATGTTCTTCTTGGGCCATTGGATAAAAGAGAGGACGGCATCCCTAGTGTTGTGATCTCTTCGTTTGGGCAAATGTCCAGGATGGCTCGAAATTGACATGTACCATATCCACTGGACCTTGGCGTAACCGTGCACCGGTGGGCATCGTCTTTGACCGCCCTTCCTCGTATGGATACACCATCCCTGCTGTGACCTCAATACAAAGGGACCCATCCATCCTCACTTGGAGCTTCTAGGCGTCGGCTCCTACAAAACGACACGCAATTAGCTAAGGCGTCGTTAGGGTCTATCTTTGGTGCATTCCATAGATGTACGTTACCTTGATGTCGTCTATCGTAATCGGACGTCGTCATGTTCACAATTATCGCGGACGCGACGCCATCTCCGACGCCGAGGAGGACTGTCTCCCAAATTAGCGGGGCGGCTTGCATCACGGCTCATGAGTATATCCATTTGACTCGCAATCTGCCATCTCTACTTGAAATTGGTTAGTAATCATCTGTACCAACCGGTTGTCGTGCTTTCGCCTTGGATCTCTTCCTAGTCCTATACGTAGTAGTCGTCCGCGAATCCATGACTCCAAGGCACGTTAACCCTAAGGCCTCGCGTGCGACCCGGTGCTCCTTGTTTCCCAAGGCCGTAGATAGTATATCCTTCTCCTCGCTCTGCATGGAAGGAGCCTTGGGAAGCTTGGGCGATCAAGTCACGCCGCAAGAGGTCATCACGTTATTATAGGCACTATGAAGTTATGGACTTATTAACAACTTAGTAGTTCGATATATTTACCACACGCTGGGACACTTCACGTCTGCCGGGTTTGTGAAGGAGATCTCTGCTCAAGACGAGACTTGTGCCCTCGCTTTTAACCGGCTTAGGGAACGCTGGTGCGTGACATCGAAACGGGTTCTCCTTCTCCGCCGCCTATTCCTCAGATTTACCCGCGTGCACCAGCCGTGCCGAAGTCTGTCTTGGTGAGTGTTTCGATGTCCGAGAGCTTTGTGCGCCGCACTTTGCTCCTTAAATTCGCCGACGCGTTTTCATAGCCACAAAGGTATCCCATGCTTCCGCGCCAAGAATCTATCTTCGCGAAGGCGTCGACCGTGTTCACGTGCCGTGACAAGAATGCTCTTGAAGGTCCTCCACGATTTACCCATCGTGAGCATCGCCGTCCGTCGCACGCGTGCCACATTTGCTTCTGGAATAGTGAACTTCTCTGAAAGTTCTATCCACAGCGCGCCTTTCGCTTCTTTCGTCAGGTCCTTCCACCTTGGTGTCTTGATGAGGACCCGTTCCCTTCCAAGTATCCCGCAGATGGTCCGGAATCTCGCCGCTGATCTCTTGGGACTCAGAGGGACCCCAAAGTCACTGACCTCCGTGATGACCAGTCGGCCCGTAGGCATTTTCGATTGTCCTCTCCGCCATCTCGCTTCCGTGTCATTATCGCCGACGGTGACGGCGGCCTCGTCGGCGCCTCTTCCATCTCGCGGGTCGGTGTTGGCGGCCTCGTCGGCGCCTCTTCCATCTCAAGGTGGCGTCGGTGGCGGCGAAGACGGTGCCTCTGCCATCTCGCTTACTTGCTCTCGTGAAGAAGTACAAAGGTTGACTATAGAGATCAAGATGGCAAATGAAAAGTAGAATGAGCTCATATCGACTACTAACATTCCAAAGATAAATATGAAACAATTAATCTCGGGAAGAAATACAGAGGTTGACTATAGAGATCAAGATGGCAAATGAAAAGTTGAATGAGCTCATACAGACTACTAACATTCCTAACACTCCTTAATCCACGAGCTTCTATTCTAACAGTCCTAACACTCCTTAATCCACCAAACTTCTCTTGTGATCTTTGTATAGATAGAAACTAGTGATACAATTCTTTTGCCCGAGCCTATCTTTGCCCGAGCCTACTTCATCGAGCCCGACACACTGGAGTGTACCATCTGCTTCATGCCGTGGAGGATTGGCATGAAGCAGAGGTACACTCAAGTGTGTCAGGATCGACGAAGAAAATGCTAAGCAAAGGTTTAATGCTTCATGTCTGTAAGACTAGCCTTTAATGAAGACATAGAACTAGAATCAAGTAAAATGATCGACGAAGGAAATGCTAAGCAAAGGTTTAATCCCAACATAGAAACAAAATAGAATCAAGTAAAACTTTCTTTTTGGATTGTTGTAAAAAATGCAGTTTTAGAAAAATTTCAGAATTAATCCCAACAAAATTAATTAGCATTAAAGCATAATTCCTAAAGAATTTAACACTCCTTAATCCACCAGCCATCTCAATCCTATTGTCTATACTCTTCATGAAATGAATATGATAATATAAATTCAAACTATGAGCTCTAAACAATACTTTGCTTAACTGTGAAATGATCTCAATCTAATCTAAAACAGATTAAACTTCCATCAAGCAGAGGTTGACTACAGAGATCAAGATGGCAAATGAAAAGTTGAATGAGCTCATCTGAGACTACTAGAAGAATCACAAACTAGTCAATGCAACTGATCAATTTGCAATAGAACTATGAGCTCAACCGAAAGTAACCAATTAACAAGACAACATATTGACGGTAGCAAGTAATACAATAGAGCTCAAGTATGAACTAACTATCACATTCAATCTCAAGATAAGACAAAGTTCATCACAGAGCATGTCAACAAAGCCCATCGATCAATTTCAACTATTTGCAATATATATATATATATATATATATATATATATATATATATATATATATATATATATATATATATATATATATATATATATATATATATATATATATATATATATATATATATATATCAAAATCAACCAATCGCCACAGAGGAGCAATACTCACAGAGAGGATGCCGCACAAGAACTCACGGTGCAAGGAGGAGGCCAGTGCAGGGCTCACGGTGCACAGACACTATTCCAACATATTAATTGATGATATTATGTGCTCTCAGAAGGAGAGTAGCTAAATAACAAGTCTTTGCCATCTCAATCCTATTGTCTATACTCTTCATTAAATGAATATGATAATATAAATTCAAACTATGAGCTCTAAACAATACTTTGCTTAAGCTGTCAAATGATCTCAACTGTTAATCTAAAACAGATTAAACTTCCAATCAAGCAGAGGTTGACTACAGAGATCAAGATGGCAAATGAAAAGTTGAATGAGCTCATACATACTACTAGAAGAATCACAAACTAGTCAATACAACCGATCAATTTGCAATAGAACTATGAGCTCAACCGAAAGTAACCAATTAACAAAGACAACATATTGACAAGAGTAAGTAATACAATAGAGCTCAAGTATGAACTAACTATCACATTCAATCTCAAGATAAGACAAAGTTCATCACAGAGCATGTCAACAAAGCCCACCGATCAATTTGCAACTAGCACTAATATATATATATATATATATATATATATATATATATATATATATATATATATGCAAAGATCAACCGAATCGCCATAGAGGAGCAATACTCACAGAGAGGATGCCGCACAAGAACTCACGGTGCAAGGAGGAGGCCAGTCAGGGAGGAGGCCGACGCGGGAGGAGGGAGCTGGGAGGAGGTCGACACGGGAGGAGGAGGCTGGGAGAAGGCCTGCAGAGGGAGAAGGTCAGCAGAGGAGGAGGCCGACACGGGAGGAGGACGGCGGCGCCGAGGTCGGAGGCGCCAATGTCTGGGCGGCGGCACCGAGGTCGGCGGCGGCGACGCCGGGCTTACGACTGGGAGGTGAACGGGCGCCGAGGTCGGCGGCGGCGGCACCGAGGTCGGCGCCGAGGTCGGGGCGCCGAGGTCGGGGCACCAATGTCGGGGGCGGCGGCATAGAGGTTGGGGGCACCAATGTCGGGGGCGGCGGCGCCGAGGTCGTAGTCGGCGGTGAAGGCGAGCCCTAAACCCTAGAGGAGGCGAACGAGCGCGCAAGAGCGTAAGGGGCGCGGGAGAGGAAGTGAGAAGTGAGAGGAAAACCCTAGCGTTTCCCGCCTTATAAAAAGTATATCACAGACGGTTCGTAATGAGAACCGCTCAGGATATATTACCACGACGGTTGTATAATAAAACCGTCGTGATAGCCCAAATCTCGAGGCCAATTTATGATATCGACAAAACATACTAAACACCGTGAGACATAAATATCCCGAGAAAACATAGTGAACTCTTTGAGACAAGTATGATGACAATTATGACAAGTCCATATGAATTCTAACCTGGTGACAAGTATGATGACAAGTTCATAACACATTTGACTTCAAAATTTCATATCTAATTCAACTCAACTCCAAATCAAGTGAAACCGATTTTGATACTCCACATTACAATGTACGTCTCCACATTGACATTAATATCAAATATGACAAGTCCATAACAAGTTCATAACACATTTGACTTCAAAATTTCATATCTAATTCAACTCAACTCCAAATCAAGTATGATGACAATTTTGATACTCCGCATTACAATGTATGTCCACATTGACATCAATATCAAATATGACAAGTCCATAACACATCAACACATGACAATTTCACGTTGACATCAAAATATATGAGAGATTACAAGTCCATAACACCTGATGTTATGGAATAAATTAATTAATTACATTGGAGTAAATTCTTAATTAAGATATAGGCCTTCATGATGATCGACGCGCATATAGCTAGCTTCCTCACTTTGGGTTCTTCCTCGAGCCTAATGCCGTTTCGAAAGGAGGCAACTCGTCAAATTGATTGTATTCTTCCTCGCCCACTACATTCTCAACTCCGACAATCCTCCTTTTCCATGAAGAACTACGTGGCGCTTCTTATTTGCCGGTCGGTTACATAGAAGACTTGAAAACTTGGTTAGCCAAGATGCGAATGGTTCGTCTTTATATCCGACACGCTCGAGGTCCACGGTAGTGACACCGTGCTTGTCGACCTTCACCTGTGAGAGATGGACCCAACGGCACCGAAATAGGGGATCTTGAAAAGCACGTGAGTCGAGCTCCCATATCTCGCCTATTTGCCCATAGTAGGAGCTCCTCATCCCATCGGCACTAAATGCATCTATGCGGACACCGCTGTTCTGGACTGTGCTCTTCCTATCCTGAGCTGCCGTATAAAATGTGTACCCATTGATGTCGTATCCTTGCCATGTGACAATTGTAAATTGTGGCCCTCGTACAACCATAGCAACAGTATCATCACTTGATGACCTCCCAAATGATTCGCACCTTTAACCATTCGCTGAACCGACGGTTGTGCTCTCTCGTGATCTAAACCTCCGACCGGTCTCGATTCATTGGCGCACCATGTCTTTGTGCTCGTCGATATACGGGACACTTGGGTCATGTGTTGCAAGACCATGAAATGGGCTTGAGCGTATGTATCCAGATCGGGAGTTATTGATTTCCTTCCGATGGTCCCGATACCATCCATCTCCCCTCATGGCGAGATAGAGGCACACCTATCGGTTCCACCGAGCCATGTAGTCGACGCAGAACTCAATGACCTCTTCGGTTGCATAACCTTCGATGATCTTGCCCTCCTACGAGATCGATTCGCACGAGGACTTGAGAATTCCCATGTACCTCTCGAGCGGGTACATATGACGAAGAACACAGGTCGCATATCTTTATCTCTCTCACAAGGTGAACAATGAGATGGACCATGATATCGAAAAATGACGGAGGGAAATACATCTCAAGATGACATAGAGTGGTCACCACCTTGGCCGCAGAGCATCTAGTCCTTGGGGATCAATGATCTTCGAGCAATTGAGTTGAAAAAATAACCTGACCTCAAGATTGCCGCTCGGATTGGGATTATCACGAGCACGGTTTATGAATAGAACCGTCAGGATAATTCACGAGCGGTTCTATTCACAAACCGTCTGTGATAGATGACTATCACTGAGCGGTTCTAAAAATACCGCTCTGTGATATTCTTCCGCGCCACCCGCAGTTCGGCAATTTATCACGAGGCGGTTCCAAAGGAACCGCTCGTGATGGGGCGTCTACTATAGCCTGTTTTGTAGTAGTGGCATTGCATGGTTGCATTACATAAGCATGAAGGCTATGTTTAGTGTAATGCTTATTTTCATGGTCGCATTACATAAGCATGAAGGCTATGATTAGTGTAATGCTTATTTTGGTATATTGATGCTATGACTGTGAACTTAGCTTTAGCCTTGTTGATACTTGCTGAGTCTTTAGGCTCACTCTTGCTTTGATGTGTTTTAGGTACCACTGGCAAGAACGGCATGCATGGGAGGGAGTAGTTGTTTGGATGCACTCACTACCACTCATCCTTAAGGCGCATCACAATTAGTCTTTATTCTAATAATAAGCAAACTATTTGAGAATCACATATGGATGGTTGAATGTTTTAAATTAATTGTAAGGAGGAGAATAGCAAGTTTTGATTATGCTTAATAGATTATCTTGCATGCTTGAATGATCTTGGATATTAGATTATTGTTAATTGTTATAATTAATTGCTGGAACCACGGTATAGTTAACTATACAAAGGAGGTTCTATTGAAAAATTTGGTAAAAAGTCTTAGTAGTATTGTTTAATTTAATTTTCGTAACATTCTAGGCTCAATGTTGAGCTAGGGTGTTACATTAGCTATGATACAACTAACTGTAAAACAGCCTGTTATTTGAAATGGATTTTATATGGTAGTCATGTGCTGCACTGCACACATTCATTTGTAGAGTGATTTGCTTGTGGTTCAAACTGAAACAGCCATTTACTCTAATGTTTGAGCATCACAAATCAACCCCATGATTGCATAATGGTGTTTTTCTATGCAGCCATCTACTGTAGGAAATTGCAACTATTTATAGTTTAATGCTATTTTGGTTATATTTAACACTGTAGGATTACTTTAAAACGACACCCCAATTTTTGAACTTTTAACAGACAAGTAGTCGTTCAATAGGGTGGGAGTATGATTTAGACTTCGACATGCAATTTTAACATAGGCAATTAACAGTAGTGCGCCTCAAAAAAGTCGAGTGGTCTAGGGTGCATTAAATGGGATCCCATCATGTATCTCTGTTCTCCAAACCATGAATTGAACTTCTCTCACAAATAGAGGTTTAACCTTTTTTTTCAAACATAATCAGATACGCCCTTCAATAATCGTTGACATTCCTTTGCAGTCCATTGTAGGAAATGCAATGCTATTTTTTTGGCAATAAAATAAGGAAAAACTCATACAACAAGAGATATATGGTTTGTGGTTATTGACTTCTCGAATTTCTTTTCGTGTACAAAACATAAGAAAATTGAAGTTATTATTTGTCGATGGAGTGATCGTCCTTATTTTGCAAACGGTGATAGCATGATGATTTCATTGTCGATTTTTTTGCGTAGATGTTTTGTAAATACCAAGGATAGACTAGTATTATGATAGAAGGGCTCGAGAATTTACATGTGCCAAGGATAGACTAGTATTGTCGATTTTTTGTATGGATATTTTCTATATGCCAAGGAGATCGTGGCTATATTAGAATGCTCGAAATTTTGAAATTGCATGTGTATGGCGATCGCACATGTATCGTTATGCTTATCAGAAATATCATATTTCAGGTTTATGTATTTTGCATCATCTGAATTTCATCTATGTGTTGCAGTTGTATTTGATTGTTGATGTAATATTTTCTAAGTGGTAAGATCGAGAAAATTGTATGTTTTCTAAATTCGTTGAATGGTGCAAACTATTGAGAAAATATCTTGGCGGTGTAATTAAATTATATTGGTATTTTACATGTAATTAAATTTACATGTGCCAGATCTGGCGGGGACAATAGACAATCTAGGGCAGTTAACTGTCGGGAATAAGTCTAACTGCCGGGGAAAACCAACTTATTTAGGGCACTTAACTGCCGGCAAAACATACAATTGAGGGCATGTTAACTGCCGGGAATACATATAATTGCTGGGGGAAACCAACTTATTTAGGTCAATTAACTGCCGGCAAAACATACAATCGAGGGCATGTTAATCGCCGAATACATATAATCTAGGGAATACTCTAAGCGCCGGAAACTCTAACCGCCGGGAAAACCAACTTATCTAGGGCACTTTAAGCTAGGGAATACACATATCTGCCAGAAATGTCTTTCCCAAAGACTTCTGACAGTAGCAATAAGTGCCGGAATACACATTCGTGAGATAAATTGCCGGAAAAGTAGTTTTTCCCGGCAGTTGCATTGCCCTTAATACTATGCCATGGTGTAGTGAAAATACCTAAAACACTCGGAATACTAATTCCCAAAGGTCGGCCGTCGGAAAAAAACACTCGAGATAGTTTAGTCGGGTAAAAGCGGTTTCCCAAGAGTTGTACTCGGGAGAAATAACTTCGTCGTGCGTTCGGATTTAAACTCAGGAAACATCCAACACTCGGGAGAATAGTTGACACAACGGGTCCGTAACAGAATACTTTCCCGAGTGTATGTCAACCAAGGACACACAACAATAGTTGGTTGTTCCCGAGTGTATGTCAACCAAGGACACTCAGGAAATTAACGGAATACTTTCCCGAGTGTATTTTAACCAAGGACACTTGGGAATAGTTTGTTGTTCCCGAGTGTATGTCAGCCAAGGATACTTGGGAAATTAAAGGAATACTTTTCTGAGTGTATGTCAACCAAGGACACTCGGAAAATACCCGAACAACATATGCATCGATTTTGTGCATACAATGCGTTTCATTTTGAACCACGCTGACACGAAACTCAGCAATCAAATAGACCATACATTCTACAACAAAAAAATACCACCAATTAGCCACAAATCATTACATATATAGATTCGACTAGATTGACATAATATTCGAGTTCACACGATATACAACATTCACATATATACACCCAAAAGACATTTTATTTCAATCTTTGAAGCCAACAACTTGCTGGCCGTCATAAGACAACATTCACATATATACACCCAAAAGATATTTTATTTCACACATATACAATTGTCCGTCAGAATAACCAAGAACCTGGCCACCCACATTCTGCCTAATTGTTGCTTCCTCCTGATCTAAAACACCATCTGGAGTTGTGATCACAACATAGCCCCACTGCATAGCAAATAAGACCACAAACAAGAAAGATGTTAGCAACACCACATTAACTCCGTAAAATGAAGAGATAGTAACGTTTTGCGGAGTTCTACTGTATACATGTGAAATGCTTACTGAGAATTGTGTATAAAATAAATAAATAACACATAATTTAACAGGGCAAATAAGATTTAGGAAGTCAGTTTATTTAGAAATGCTTAGATTGGCATGCATACTTAACCTACAAGTAGCACACTGCACAGGTGTGACTGAAGGGGTTTAATTTGAAGGAGTATCAACAAGAACGTACACATTAGGTAACACTATCAATTGGTTGTTTAATACAAATCTCCCCGAGAATGTGTGCTTTTGCTCACTTGCCAAGTCAATCTCAAAAATGAAAAGCTCGGGGAATCATATTTCCGTGACGAAGTTAATCCAATAAAGTTAGGAAATGTTCTACAGGATGTCACCTCAAAGAGATAACCTGTGGAGTTTTACATTTGATTTTCACTTCAAAATGGCCATTTGCATCAGGGACACTTCAACTATAATGCTAGTTTTCATTACTCTATCACCTATAATTTATTGATTCAACTCCTCGAAAATATTTCGCAATGACAGGCTCAAAGAGTCTGTTGCCTCAGAAACACAACTGCCAATATGATTATGTAAGCTAAACTCCAAACTAGTCGATGTTTAGTTGCAACTAACGATAATTTACATTGCATAATGGATATTATATATTTTGTTATTGTTAACTAGAGAATACATTAAGTAGGAAGCATATAAATCAACAAACTTTGACACATCATATCTTCACCTTCCTAATTCTCTAGCTATCAATCACACATCAAAATAGAACATAAATTACATTGCATATTGGATATTGTATATTGTGTCACTATTAACAAGAGAATACAATAAGTAGGAAGCATTTATATCGACAAACTTTGACACACCATATCTTCACCTTCCTGATTCTCTAGCTATCAATCACACTATGAAAATAGAACATGTAATTTCATGAACAGATTGAATACCTGCTGAGTAGGAAGCATCCGAATTATGTATTGTTCTATTTCCTTAGCTCCGAGGTCCTGCCTATAAGTAAGAGCTTTACAATCTTTAATCATTCACCTGAAGCTCCATAGTAATTTTTCCAACTCTATGTGGACCAATCACCTCAATTTTTTTTATGTACCCTGAAAATTATTGATAAAATCCGAAAGTGAATATTTCAAAAAAAAAAAAACAAACAGTAATTTGAGCAGACCATGCAAATGCATAAGAAGTAGTAGAAGCTTCCAAAGTGCAACAGTGACTTAAGAAGTAAGAATAACTAAAACAGCTATAAATGCAATTAAAATGGATAAAGATAAGGACATTGGAGAAAAAGGGAGTGCGAAAAACCTAGTACATGTTGGGACACATGCCCATGCATAGTGGACAGAACCCTTGAAAGTCTCACGGCAAATTGAAATCGTGGGTCAAAGTTAATTTTTCAAGTCAAATATGAGCAAAGAATTTATTTATTGATACATAGTATATATGGATGTAGTAACTAGGAATACACAAGCAAGGAGTTCAAGAATAATTTCATGGAAAGCAACAAGATTGAAATTCTACGGAACTAACATACAACAACAATAATAAATAGCCATACTTTATGATGACTTAAGAGAAAAATAATGTGATAGTAGCATAAGCTCACCTATTGGATCTCATGAATCAACAATAATAGCATCGTATGTCACATGATAATGTGATAGTAGCATATTAGCAAATTTTAGTCACATGATTACACTTCTACAAAAAAGGTCAGAGGAGAATTTTTACATCAATAACCAACTGATCAATTTCACATATATCAATAGACTCCACTGAGCCATGTCTCGATATCTCTCGGAGTACACCACCATCACCACCTCCAATAACCAAAACCTGCAATGAAATAGTTCCTAAGAACATAAGTAACTAGTGTGCCGAATTTCCATGGAAGTGCAGATAAAAGATGTTCCATCTGCTGCTATATAGCAGTAGAATATCCGCCTATTCATTTTCAGTCATTATATTCCATGACAAGATAATAGCAATTTCTATAATTTCATGATCTAAGGAAAAAAAAAACTGAGACCAGAAGATATACTTTTTTAGGGGATGGAATTGAACAAAGTGGAAAGTGAGTAATCATTTCCTGGTATGCACATTCATCTCAAAAATAGATGATCTTCTCTACTTGACTGTTAATAGATGATGAGATCCTAAAAAATTAAGACTTCTTGGTATGGTGACTTCCCCTGGTATAAGATCTTTCCTACTTTCAAGGAATGAGCCTCTCCTGTATACAAGAAATAAAATAAACGGAGATGTGAGGAAGTGGAGTTGTTCATTCTTTTATTTGAGCAAATGGTAGAGAAACAATGTGGAGAGCATCTAGATTAGAGATAATTTTCCTGAAACAACACGTCAAAGGATGCACAAAAATGTCCAAACAGAATACGGCAAAGGAGATGAGATATAATATAACACTTGGAAATTCCAATGTGATGGGAGCATAGTAGCCATGCACAAGGAGCCCACCAGTAGCATCCATTCCATCACAGAGCAATGGGGAAAAGTAGAGGGAGTGGAGGATAGTTACCAGTAGACCACGGCAACCATGGTAGCAGCCACCTCAATCCATCCCACCATGTATATGCATCAAGCAAATCACCCCATCACCTTTCCTCATGAATAATCAAGCATCAACCCACATAAAAATGTAAATCAAAATCGAACACAAAAATTAAATCAATAGAAATGGAGCACAAAAAATAAAATTAAAAATAAAATTAAATCAACAGCAATGGGGTGTAAAATCCAGGGAGGGGGAAGCCAGACCTAGGCTACCACCCCCATGTTCGGCAGGCCAAGCACTAGGGGAGCCAGAGGCACGACGCAAGGGGAGCCAAGCCGAGGGCCAGGGGCAGCGTAGGGAGGCGCACAAGTAGAGGCAGTGGCGGCAACCGTAGGCCGAGCCGGTGGTAGGGCCGAGCTAGCGGCCGGAGGCGAGCGAGCGCGACCAAAGCGCACGGGAGAGGCACAGGTGGGCACGCTGCGGCCTTGTTGGCGGCAACAGGCACACAGGAGAAGTCGAGACGGCAGAAGAACACAGAGGAGGTCAGTGCCATGGGGAAGTCCAGTTGGAGCCAAGCCACCAAGAGGATGGATGGCTGCTGTGGGGATTGCGGATGGATGGAGTGAGTAGGGTTCACAGGTGGACCGACGCGACGCCAAAAAAAAGGGCGGCAGGTGAAAAAAAGAGCGCAGTAGGGGAAAAGAGGCGCGGCTATTTATTAGCTCCCGAGTGTCATCTATTTCCCAATGTGTATATAAGACATATGCACTCGGGACTCTATTTAACCCCGTTCAGACCGCGTTGATATCCCATTTTCAAGTGCACGACTGTTGTCTCCCGTCTTCATCTCCCGATTGTACTATAAAACACTTGGGAAAATTATTGCTATTAAGTGCTGACTTTCCGTCCCGAGTGCACTATGAAACACTCGGGACCATCATGAGTGTTTCTGTGCTAACACTCGGTAAAAATATAAGCACTCGGGAAATAAACGGTTTCTGTTAGTGAAAATGGCAAGCCTGAGGAGCAGAGCAAGTCTTGCTGACCCGGGGATGATCTAAAAGTACATACAAATTAACGTGTGGTTGCTTGTACTGTTACGGTCGTGCCCTGAAACTAAACACTAACTAAGAAGAAGCTTATTGCGTTGCTGACCAAATTAACCCCCTTCAAATCAAATGACGCCAAGGCATTCAGGTGATCGATCGGTTTCTTTCTTGAATATGCATTAGGTTGTTGGCCTCTCATAAGGATGGCAAATTTGCCTCGTGGGGGTGGGGACCCATGAGGAAAATCACGATGGGGACGAGACCTCCCCCAGGGGAACGGGGTTGAAGCATAGTTATCAATACCGTACCAGCCTCAATACTGGTCAATACCGGCTCGATGATGGTCAATACTGGTCATACCGGTGGAATTGATAATACTATTGAAATATATGTTATATTTGATAGTACTGCTATGTATTTGGAATAATACTACAAGTGATACTTGGTGTGTATATAATTAAACAAATATATACTTATAAATATATATACTCATATTATTATATTAAATCCGAAATGGTACACCAGTATGGACCGGTACCGGCATATACTATTTCAAGAACCAAACCAGTATAGCCTCCGGTACAGTATTTACCTTACTTCCCAATCATCGTGGGATCCCTATGGGGTTAGGTGGGCGGGGATCGAGGAGGCGGGGATCCCACCCTCCGTTCCCATTGCCACCCCCTTGTATCGCATTCTGATGTGAGAGGAGTACATACTGTTTAACAAAGAGAGACAATATACGGTAGGGACGACTTAAGTGGAAGTGCTTTCAGTCTATGGACTTCTGATGCAATTTTCTATTAGAAAAAACGGAGCTATACTTGAGTGAGGAAAGATGATCTGAGCTAGCCTCACTACCAGAACCCTGGTTTTTCCCAAGTGTCTAAAACGCTCGGGGAATTAACGAAAACACTCGGGAGATAATTTCCCCAAGGTCGGCCATCGGGAAAGAGCACTCGGGAGAGATTAGTTGGGCAAAAAACTGGTTTCCCGCGTGTTTCGAGATTTACACTCGGGAAAAATACCTTTCCCGAGTGTAAATCTGAACACTCGAGAAACAATTCAACACTCGGGAAAAATATCTTTCCTGAGTGTAAATCTGAACACTCGGGAAAGTGCCACCCACTGATTACAACTGATTACTAGTAGTAAAGCACTAAAATACATCATCCGTATCACGAATTTACTATGTGCTACATCTAAAAAAGTGAAGAACAATCCATCTACAGGTAGTATAGCAATGCAAACTTCGCCGCTTTATCATTAAAAAGAACATATACTTTATGAATGTTTTGCACACGATGCTAAATTATAGAAATGGGCAAAGCAAGTGCTACCATAAGTCATTCATAGTGTAGCCATACAGCGAAATCCTCCTCATTCAAAGACAGTTTCGACACTGAAAATGGCTAATATCTAAAGACACACAACCTTGGGTCAAGATGCTCTAAGTTTATGTACAATTGCCCAACATTTGTTAGCAGTTATTGAATCTATCGAGTCACCAGAAAAAGCAAAGAATCCCCCTTGGTAGCTCCACATTTTATCTCAAGACGTTGTTAGCACTTAGCCAACAACAAAACAGCATCAAGTCAACTTGTAGGCCTAACTATGCTCTTTGAGGTAGGCCTGGACTGCTTCCTTGATGGCCAGGTTTGGAACCAACTGATGCTCTTTTAAAGGCTCTTGTGTCACCAGGTCGAAATTGCCCACCTAAAAGGAAGGTTATAGTGAGTTGTTATACATACATTGTTCTAATTTGAAGTAAATTTGCTGCTCTGGGATTCAGGTAAGGGGATGTTTAAATTTGACCACCACCACATATAAAATCCACAAATGATATGAAACATTCATACTTGAAGATCATACCTATTACAGCCAAATATTGCACTAGTTCAATTAAGTTACATCAGCTACTATTCATAAGTTTCTGTGGGGTTTCCTATAATATCGGTTTTTTCAATTATGCGGTATTTGACTTGATGGAACAACAGCATATGGAATCAACTAAATCTAGATTATAGAATTAGGCAATTAGTATTTCATTGAAACTTTAGCGAACAACAGGACATAAAGATAAATAAAGTCAAGAGCTTTCTAAAAACAGATACAGGATTAGCAAAGGGGGCACCTTGCGAAGATGTTCAAGTAGTATGGCCCTCTCATATGTTACACCTTGGGTGTGATCTTTGGATCTCTAAAATCTCTAAAGTTATTTGACACAAAGGTAGTGGGCACCTAGGTATTCAGGATGGCAATGGCTTAAGAACACAAAAAAAGTTAACATTTAATAAAAAGAAGTTGACTATAAGGTATCATAAATACTGCTTTTACATCTATTGGTGTATCAGCAAGTGTAACTTTGGTGAAGACTTCTGATAGTAATTTACATTATTCTGAATACTCATTAGTTGTCCCGTTAGAGTCTTCCACTTAGGAACCATCAATAACCTTTGTGAAACAAAAGAATGCAATAAGTCATTCAGGTTCACTTAGAAACTGGTTGACAAAAGAATTATCAATTGTGAGCACTATCTAAAGAAATTATCAAATTCTAGAGATACTATGGATTTATTCTCAGTTTTTAGGGAGTTTCTACTTTGCATAGGGTAATCTTAGTAGTCATGGAATAGATCACGAATATCACGGAAAAGTGAACAGGATAGAAATGTAGATTGCTTCACTTGACCTCCCTCCTTGAGGTCATACATGAAAAGCACTTGAGTTGCTAGGAAACGAGGCAAAGCAAATACAATGGGCCTATCACGGTGACTTTTTGCAGAAATATGTTACCTTCCATGTTGAATCACGGAGTGAATGGTAATGCTCAGCAACTCTTCTTTGGAACTCAATTCTTTCATATCTCTCACCCCCATAGCCTCCCCTTTCAGTTGCTTTCTGAAATAGTAAATTCACATTTACCATTAAGAAAATTGGATAACACAAGTAAGCCAATGAAGTGAAGGGTGGCCTTTAAAAATATATTATGTTCGACAACAACTTAGCGTTATAGTCGGGTGAGCAAAGAAATTTCTTTGAACAACGATTTTCATGTTTTCGCTTCAAAGAAATGGTGTAGAATTGAAGTGGATTGTTTTTTTTTCCAGCGGAGAAACCAATAGAGGAACACCTTAGGTGCATCACCATCACTGAGTTTTACCTATATGGCTATATTTGATTGGATTATGGCCCTATGGTGGCCATCATCACTACAGTATGTACTATGTAACAAATGCAACAACTCAAATGCAGAAAAGCATGGAATAAGAATTACAAACAATGAAAAATCCTGAAATCTATCGCATTGAATGCCATAAGAAGAATGAGAACATATGGAATACCTCCGGTTGTACATCCGGATATATTACAAGATCTGGAGCTAGCAGGTCCAACTTCGGAGCTGCAATAGGAAAAAGAGGCATTACTTGTCACTTGTCAACATTTTATGCATAAGAAAGCACATGCCTTGTTATACATCGCGCCAGCATCCGTCTCACCTTGCACCACTCAATGTCAAGTCCTTTAGCAATTAAAACGCCACTCTGGAATAAGAATAGCGATCGATGATGAGAGTAGTTCCACCAAGTAGCTTGCTTTCCATCAAAGCTCTACAAATGACAAACCCAACGAACAGCTCCATCATCAGAACCATATAGACCTCTGAATCACTGTACCTAATGTGCATACAACATACTGTAGTGTATGTTTTTACCAAAATGTGAAAAAAAATCTTTAATGTAGTCATTTGTCATTTTTACATAACTCTTAAATTTATACAAATCCCAAGCAAATGTTTCACACAATAAAACTAGAACATGTCTAGACTACAACATAATTTGTGTATCTATAAAAAAAAGTTTTTAAAAAATGCACAATTCTTTCCTGCCTACCCATACCACATTGTTAGTACTTCTAGAAAATACCTTACCAATACAAGTGCTACATTTTGGTATGAATGTATGATGCTATACAAAACTATTAAGAAATGGAACAGACATTCTCACCACCAAGGACATTTGTTTCATGTGAATATTCTACAAATTCTCACCAATAAGGACGTTTGTTTCATGTGACCATTCTACAAATGTGCAACTATAATGCATATGGCAACAAAACCATGAACGCATACAGGCACAGGTGTTTTCCCTGTTTCCAGGGGCAAAAACAAATGTCCATTATAAATTCATATGTGTTAGTATGATGTTGTTGGATGATATCATGTAGCCATTCAAATGCAAAGAAAATAACTTTTGGGCTGCTTTAGTTTCTTGTAATGGCCCAAGGATCCATTGCCCTAGTAAGTGACATGTCACTGGAAGCACAATATTTTCCAAACATAGCATTTCAATACTGGACATCTCTCACTTTTTTTTTGGGGGGAATAAATTGTATCTCAAATACATGGCATGAATCATGATGGCAGCCCTGTGCATATGAGTGCATTCAAGTTCTAAATCAGATTAAGAACAAAATGTTCATGTTTATGCTGTGCAATGCGTGCCAATGCTGATGTAATTCATATAGCACTATAGACATTGTGATATCTACTACTCCAAGGAGAAAGATAAGATATTGCAGGAAGCAAAAACTGCAATACCCTTTCTGATGCATCCACAGGTGACAATTTTCATTTGGAAAGATGCAGAATAGCAGATGTTATATAGTACTGCTCTGTCAAAACTCAAAAGTTTTTTTGTTGGCCAAGATGGATATTGAAAAATCTAAGGAAGCGATGCAACACTAGTAGTATCATCCACATCACAGAGCAATGGGAGGGGATTAGAGAGAAGGATAGAGGGGAGAAGAGGGGAGGTTACCTCAGTGCAACAAAGTTAAAACTTTACCTCCTTTCTTACAAGCATCTCCTCCCTCCTGCATTCCATCTCTGACATAACACAACCTCACATTGATAGGCTACTACAAACATAAAGATAGGCTATTATTAAGCATGTTGAACCAGAAAGATAAACTACTAACCATTTAACAACAATCATGGGCGACTTCTTTGGAAGTAAGTCATCTAGCAAAGGTTCTAGGCCAGGGTACTACAACAAAGTTAAAACTTTACCTTCTTTCTTACAAGCATCTCCTCCCTCCTGCATTCAAGTCAGAAAACATTAATAATCACTACTACAAAAAGGCTAATACTGGACGCCTCATCACAGACGGTTGACCAAAACCGTCAGATTATATTCAATCACGAGCGGTTTTGGTTTAGAGACAAATGCGTATTATCGGGCTGAGCTAAAACCGCTCGTGAAGAGGTAATATCACGAGCGGTTCATGTTGAAAACCGTCATGATACTTCACGCAGGCGGTTCTTGTTAATAACCGTCTATGATAATACTACATATCACGCAGGCGTTTTCAACAAGAACCGTCATGAAACATCCTGACAGTTCTTCTAACAATAACCGTTTGTGATATTACCACATATCATAGACGGTTTTTTGTTATAACCGTCTGTGATAATATCTCTACAGCTCCACGGTGAGTTTCTTCGTCGCCGATGCATCTGTTCGTCGCCATCCGCTTCGGCTCCCCGATGCGTCTCGTCATCGCATCAATCCGCTTCAGCTGCCCGATGCGTCTCTTCGTCTCACGCTCCGAATTTATTCCTTGTTTTATAAAAAGGATCATCCGCCATCCAAGATGATCATCCCCACATATTTATAAAAAAAACAGAAATGGCTGCCTCTTCCTTGTCGCTGGCATTGATGGCCTCCCTAACCGCACTATACAAGCACCTCTTTCGGTGTACATTGAACCGTGCTGCGGAAGAACACTGTTTGATCAACAAGTGTCTTCACTCCTCTCTGCGGCAGAGAATTTGCGAGGAGCGGTGGCGGCCACCTTCCGCCGTCTTGACATCCTTCTCCGCCGTGTCTTCGGGTGATCTCCCACTTTCGGCGAGTTTACGCGTCATCGGCGTAGTCCTCCAAAAGCGGCGTTACGTCTCCAAGAGCTTGCCGTCACTTGGGCTAGCAGTGTCGAGGTGGCGGCATCGAGTCGACAGGTGAGACCCTCAAGTAAGGGAAGAGAGCATATGGGCTCAATTCTTCTTGGTTCAACAGTCCGAGGGTCTTCGAGAGACACTTGAACGAGTGCGTCAGTGGGTGGACGCATTTTAGGCTTCATTCGCTGATGATTAGGAACCATCCGATGCCGACGCCGTCGCCTATGAAGTATTGAAGACGGAGATAGCAGCCTACCTCCGCCACTAGAAAAACTTTGTTTATTTATAGGTTTCTACTTTTTTAATCTTTTTTTAGCGGTAGCCCTATTTGTTTGGCCATATATATATGAAAATTCCAAAATGAAAAAAAAAGCTTGGAGGTGAAGTTACTATATTAATTATATGTTGAATTATTGCTATATATATATATATATATATATATATATATATATATATATAGAGACGGTTTTGTGGAAAAACAAAATCTAGTTTGGAGGTGAAGTTACAATCAAGGTAGTTAGGATCGCGATCCAAGTCTTAAAGTCTTACGACTCTACGAACCCACGACAGCCTGTCGATCCAAGTCTTACTGCCGATCCGATCCTACTCAAGGTAGGTAGGATCGCGATCCTCTCTTAGAGTCTTACGGTTCTCTGAACCCACGATGACTGTCGATCCAAATCTCACTATCGATCCTACTCGTAGAGACTTAGGGCAATTTTTTTAGAGGCGGGCTTTGTGATATTTTGTTTTAGAGCAAAATTTGTTGATATTAATTTCTGAGAATGAAACTATAAATAAACAAGGAGCATGCAAAATATTGTATCGATTGTGGTAATGCTAGTACAAATATCTATATTATGGCATGAGCAATCTTGAGCTTGATAATGATAAGCTATTTTTATTTACGGAGTATGTCTAGCTACTTTTAAGGAACATGCAAGTGGTAAACCATATAACAATCATACAAACTTATAGTATAGATGTTAAATATGTGTATTTTTACAAATCCAGTAGAATCGCCGATTCTACGATTCGACATCTCGATTGATCCTACCGGAGGCAAATCGATCCGACTCGGGATCTCGACTCTGACTACCTTGGTTACAATTAATATTAATTATATCAGAGACGGTTTAGTGGAACAAATTAATTAATTATATATATATATATCCGATCATGATATATATATATATATATATATATATATATATAGTTAAAGCAAATTTTCAGAATATTTAAATGACAAAATTGACATATAAACATATAATTTCTTCATATCATGTAAGTGTATATACAAGATAAATATACTTGAGAAAAAACCATATCACGGACGGTTCCATAATGGAACCGTCTGTGATAATTATCACTGACGGCTCGATAATAGAACCATCTGTAATAAGTCTCATTATTAGTATGAGCCCGGCCGCTAGGGTTTGCGCTAGCCCTAACTCTCGTCACTCCCCAGCTCCGCTAGGGTTTGCGCCCACCCTAACTCGTCACTGCCCAACGCATTTACTCCGTTCCCCTCCCCACCCCGACGCCATCGCTCGACCCTGTCGCCGTCGCCGCCCAACCCCGTCGCCGTCGCCGCCAGTTGTGACACCACTCTGCACTACAGAAACACTCGTACTATAGTAGTGTCTTCTACAGTGTTAGGGTCGTGCCACAACTACGGTGACGCCGCCACCCAAGCCACTGGGCTTGGCCCGTGTGTTACTGCTTGCCGCCATGGCTTGGTTCTCTGCTTTCGGCCTCCTGCGCTCGGGCCTGGCCGGTCTTTGCTTTCCCCATCCTCCTCTATTCTCCTCTAGATCTGTTAACTTAATGTCTTGTGTTGAGTTTGATTTTATGCTTGAGCCTTAAGTTGTGTCTCGATGTTTGTGTGATTTATGCAAGGTGAAGGAGATGGATGAGGGTTGTCTTTGGTGGTGGGGTCGCCACCGTGGTTGCACCTGCATCTTGAGGTATCACCCTACCTTACTCCCTCTCTGTCTCTACCGCTTGCTCTGTGATGAAAATGGCTAGTGCTCGTGTGGTGGCGGGTTTGGACACCCTTGGTCTTCTTGTCTTCTTGTTGAAGCGCTCAATGATGTTAATAGTCTTATGCTAAAATTGAATTGATAATTAGTTCATATTAATAGTCCCTTGCTCTGTGATGTAATGATGTTAATAGTCTTATACTGAAATTGAAGTGATAATTAGTTCATATTAATAGTCCCTTGCTCTGTGATGTCTTGATGTTAATAGTCTTATGCTGAAATTGAATTGATGATTAGTTCATATTAATAGTCCCTTGCTCGTGATGTAAACCGAGGGCTATTGGTGTATGTGCATTCTATGCATCTTGCTTAGTTCATCTTTGTGGGTTGAGATGGGGCTTGATATGTTATGACTTATTGGGTTGTTGATATGTATGAGTTGTTGATATGTTATATTATTATGACTTATGACTTATTCAGAAGTGTCAAGTGTTGTCTGCTATTGATAGTGGAAACTTGCTTGGTAAACCATGGGCTGTTGATATGTATGATTGATGATTTGCAAAAATAGATGTATAAAATGTGTGATATATATGTTATGACTTATTTGTCGATTTGTCATTTTGTCAAGATGTCATCTGTTGCTTCTCACCATTCATTTCACATTTATGCGTATGCTGTGTTCATGCGAGTCAAGTTCTCCTATCTTGCGTCCTAGATGCGTCGTCCTACCATTCTTCCTAATCTCTTCTCTATAAAGTCTCCAAGTAGGTGCTTGTGCCTTTAAAACCAGCATTATATATATTATATATATATATATATATTGATACGAGTCCTCGGCCACTTTTGAAATTCGGCGTCCACCTTGACATGAGAAGAGGAGAGCGACATGGAGGGCAACCTCATTGAGCCCTGCAAATTTAAAAATCGATTTGCAAGAAGCGTCAAGACATCAATTACTTGTTGCTAATACAAGATGCCACTTCCTAGTAATGTCTAACGCGTTAAGAAGGTGACATAAATTTGTGGGCTCAATGAGGTTTCGAAGCCTCTCTTCCTCATATCATGTGGACGCACTCTAAAGTGGCTAAGGGACTAGGAACAATAGAAATATATATATATATATATATATATATATATATATATATATATATATATATATATATATATATATATGATGCGGTTTTAAAGGCACAAGCAATCGCTGGTGGCTTTATAGAGAAGAGTCATCCTGCACGGTTTTAGCCACAAATTAACCGCTCATGATATATAGATATCCTGAGGCGGTTGGTGGTCAAACCGTCTATGATATATAGTCATCCTGAGCGGTTTGACCACAAACCGTGCATGATATATAGATATCACTGGCGGTTTGTGGCTGAAACCGTGCGTGGTAGTATGCATCACGAGCGGTTTGAAAACCGTGCGTGATGACCTCATGCATCACTGACCCATAAACTCAGACGACTCAAGAAACCGTCTGTGATGATGTTTTTGAACCGTCTGTGAATGCCTTTTCTGTAGTAGTGAATGTGATAGGAAAACCAACATCTTGATAAATGCCACAGTACATGCAAGAATTGCAACCAAAAAAAAGTTACCTGTTTCTTGAGCTCCCTTATATGTGCTTCAGATTGTTTAAATTTCTCTTCTTCTAGTCCAAGCTGAATTTGAACAAACAGAATATTATCACTAGTTCCATAAGGAAAGAAGACACTTCCTCTTTACTTTTTTTTCATGAAATTGATAAGGAAACAATGAACGCAACTCGTGCACATCAATCCTGGATTCTCTTAGTGACAATACTCTTCAGCCTGTTGATTGGTGGCATTTCACCAATCTGAAAGGAGCATGAAGTATATTAGTAACCATTGTTTTTTTACTTGGATAAAAATAACTGCAAGAGAATATATTTAAATATACTTTACATACAATGGATATTGACAACTGGAGAGCAAATTATTAGCGTAGGCTGTATTTGATTGAATTCAGGAAAAAAGCACAAAAGCTTGGCTTGTGTCAACTATCAAATAAAAAAAATAGGCATGAATTACTCTACAGTCTACACCTTAATGCGCCTAAGTGAATTCTAATATTTGGGAAGGAAAACTTTTACAAACATGTGATTTTAACTAAATGGTTTTGAGCCTAGTTGATGAACCAAAAAGAGTCTCTTGTCAATGTCCATATGCAAATTTGATGTTTTTTTACAGTGATAAATGCATAAAGTTATAAGGATTAAGGAGAAGACATGCTCATTTGTTCACTCTTGCCACAATCAAGTTCTTGACAATATACATGCTCATTCATACAACATAGGAGGTGGAACATACAACCAACCTATTGTAAGTCTTGTAAAGGTAGAAAAATTTGTAGCAGCTTTTGCACGTGCTTTTGTTCTTAACAAAACAATAGTGTGCAACAAATCAAAATAGCTCCTCACATTGGACTATGAATTAGTGATTAACAATGGTAATAAAAACTCAGCATACATAATAAATTACCATAAATCCATTTCTCCCCTCCAGTTCTCCCACGGCGCCGCCTCCCCATGGTTCCCCTCCTGGTGCTTCTTGGCCTTGTGCCCTTCGCTCGGCTACCTCCGGCTGCTCGGTCCCCTCGCCGTCGTTCCTGGGCTTCTGCAGGTGCATGCCGCCCTCTTGGCCTCTGCGCCTCCCCTATGGCCGTCGGCTTGGACCGGTCTTTCGCCTCTTGGCTTCTCGCTCACCGCGCGCCCCTAGGCCCGCCCTCCGATTCCTCTGGCCCGGCGCTCCTTGTCGTGCCGGCCCGATCGATGCCACCACCTCGGCCGAAAGTCGCCTTTGGCTCGGCGTTGAGGGCCCAGCGAAGGCGGCGCGCGGCGTGGGCCATGAGGGGAGAAGCCGGAGGTGGCGAGAGGGCACAGGCGGCGTGGCGGCAAAGATCAGGCACGGGCGCAAGGAGCTAGGCCATCGGCGGGCCAAGAGGAGGTCGGGCCGGGAGAGGGGGAAACCAGGAGCGGCGACGGCACAAAGATGGAGGTGGCGGCAGCTCTGGCCGGGAACCTGAGCGGTGGCGGCACCAGAGCCGGCGGTGGAGGGGAGCCGTGAAGCGGCGGCTCAGAGTGGAGAGAGAGTTGAGGTGAAGCGGATTGGGGGCGGGATATAGGGTTAGAGCGAAAAAAAAGGTACGGTGCAGAACAAAAAATGGCTTGAGCCTGAGCTTGGAGTCATGGGGTTGGCGGTGTAGAAGGATGAGTGTTTGTTCATTGCCAAACGCGTGGTCGAAGCGCACTGCTGCTTGCTGATTTTTGGGCAAGCCACTTGCGCTTGCGACTCTCAACCACTGCTCGGGTGCTATCTTCAACCCGAATAGGCTTGTTGATCAGATCCTGAAAGCTAGAAATATCATGTGCAGCAAGTGACCACTTCAATTCATAATTGAGACGTTCTCAGAAGAGAGCAATCTTTCTCCCTTCATTTGGTATCTCAGACGCTGCATAGTAGGTGAGGTAGTTGAAGCAGTGGAGAAACTCCATTACTGATTGGTTCCCCTGGCGGAGTTCATTGAATTCCAGCCTCTTGATGTCCATGATGCTTGAGGGGATGCGGGCGTTATGGAAAATATCTTTGAAAGCAGCCCAGGTGAGGCTTTGGCCCTCTAGAAGCATAGCCTGATGATTCTCCCACCAGGCAGTGGCTGCGCCCTGAAGCTGATGGGATGCGTACAGAACTTTCTCCTCATCAGTATACTAGGCAATGACCAACTTGCTCCCGACAGTGCAGAGCCAGTCATCCGCGTTAAGGGGATCAGTTGCTAAAGTGAAGGTCGGTGGCTGAGTTCGCATGAACTCGCCCATCCTGGATGATGGTCGGCTTGTAGCAGCTCCGTTTCCTTCGGCAGCAGTGCTGTGGGCTACCGTGTTTTGCACTAGTTGCTGCAGCAGAAGTGTGTTGGTCTGTCTTCCTTGATCAATCATGGCCAAGACTTGTGCCATGTTGGGTGGTTGCAGCAAAGTTTCTTCAAAAGCGGCAACAGAATGCAGCTTAACAAACGTACGCAAGACAAGGGGGAATAAGCACAAGCTAAGTAGGTCGGTAGGTAATATCATCACATCTAGATTAACTTGGTTAAACTAAAAATATGCATGTAAACCATAAGGGCAACACACATGAAATTAAACATATGGTCAAATTTTACATTGCGCACATGCCCGTTGCTTTTACATTACAAAAGAAGCAACTAGACAAACATAAATAGCAACTTACATCCAAGCTATAGCAATATTATACCTAAGCTCATTCTACAATTTGAGAACAAGGAAAGTTTAGTGAACATGTAATAAGAGGCATGGATAAGAAATGATACTAGATAAGACAAGAAGTTTCAGCACAAGTTTTACCCATTCTACCCCTTGGTCTTCGCATACTATTAGACCTTTGTAATAGCAATCAATTTAACTCCAAATGAGGGTAGGAGGGGGTTAAAGAATATTACAACACATTGTTTTCAAAAGTACTAGGTTCTGAAATTTTGAGGAAGAGATCCATCCGAAGCAGCATCTTCAGTAGCTTGATATAGAATCTTCAAAAGAACTTTGGATAGGATGTTTTAAGGACTTTTTGAAAAAAAATTTAGCTCAGTTTTTAGGTCTTAAAATTGTTTAAAAACTTTTATTTCTAGAGGGCATCCCATCCCTCAATGCTAGAGTTAAGTTGAATAAGGTAAGAATAGATGACCAAAAGAAATACTTTAGATAAGAGGAGAATGCTAAGAGTGATAAGATTAGCAAAAACTCCTAAATTTTCAAAATGAGTTGCATAAAATCTAAGTCCTAATCTATCAACCATTCTATCTAGGGCTTGTCCTACAGTCAGTATGGCTTTGATACCAAGCGCTGTCAAACCCCTAGGTGTGGAATACCCGAAGATCTTATGTGTGTACCGTACTAGTCCCATGATTAGTGGCTAGTACACACATTCACAACAACTGGCATTAACATCCATACATTCACATGTAAAGTAAAGTAAAAGGGTACTTAACTTAAGCGGTATAGTTATTACATTACAAAGGCCGACCGGCCAAATATAAACAAGTATTAAACAGAGTAGAGTAGCAGCGGAAGTAAAGACAAAAGCAGCAAAGTCCGAGTGGTTTGCCCATCCAACCCTTAGGCAAACTGACAAGGTACAAGGTCCTAGATAGAGTCGTCACCGAGCCCTCTGGTTCAGGGTGTGAAAAACGCGTCGTCTGGTATCGGCTCCTCTTCATACTCTAAACAACAATATAAGAAAGATTGAGTATTTGTGTACTCGGCAAGACTTGTAGTGTATCGCAAAAGTTATATTAGATGCAAAGCTATCAAAGAGAAGGCTCTATGCTACAAGTTATTTTGCATTAAGCAGATTTTATTTGCAATATTCATAAGTAGTACTTTGCAACCGCATTTGAAAGAGCATTTAAAAAGATAGTAGAACAGTAAGTAAGTAATTAGATGAATCACCAATAATAATAACTACAACACGCAACCCTCCTTGGCTGCAAGCAACATTTCATCTTTAGCCATAACTCGGCAGTTAACTCAAGCAAATCATAAACCATTTCCCATGTTTTCCCGATAAGACAGTTTTTGGAAAAGTCAAGACTATACCCGGCAATACTACACTTAGCATACTCATCACCGCGAGCACGGCTATTATAATATATTTACACTCTACAGAGGTGTACAACTTTACCCACATAACATGACTTCTCTAGTTTTTTTAGCATCCGGGGTACCACTGCTTACTTCCCTAAGTAAGTAGTCTCGAGCACGTGTCAAAGCCTTTACATCATCTAGTCCTATCCTTGCACTAGCCCAACGAAGTTTGATCCCCACTACACCCAGGCATACCCGTCTAGGTGCTACGTTTATTTTCGCTTCGCCCAGGTATACCCGTCGAGTGAGGCTTCGTAGTTGTGTCGGCAAACTTTGTTCCCAACACCTCAGTGAGGGAGCCCCTTCAGACATGTTGGTGCCTTGGCCCTGTCCGCACTCTACGGCCTACCTACGTGCAAGGCTAGTTTTTCGATGACTTAATTAGCTAATGTTGTCCTAGTGCAACATATGTGGTTGTACGCTTACGCTTAGGTCGGATATACCGGCGTTCGGTCCTTAATTGACTCAGGCGAGAATCTCCCCATAGCTACTAGTGAGATTCCTTTGCCACTTTTTCAGAATATAATATAACTCGCCCGCGTCCAAAACTAGATTTTGCATTATGTTTTTAATCAAAATAACAAAGGCACTCCCCTCTGGACATTTTCATAAATCTTTCAAATTCACATTTATCATATTGTCCTTTTACATCTCTTTTCAGAAAAACTATTGTTCTAGTAAGCATTTGTGCGATAGCTCGCACTCAAAATTTCCAAATGATAACATATATTGTCTAACCCATATCCTAATGTTAACAAAGTAGGGATATCAACATGTCAAAAGAATTCATGCAACAATTAGGATTTACAGCTACCAACCTCCCAAACATAACAGTTTAATATTGAACATACGTGCATGCAATAAAAGAATTTACAAAACAAAGTACAATAAGTAAAATACTAGGATAAATATGATCAAAGGGAGTGGTTGCCTTGCTCAGGTTGTTTTGAATATAAGCTTGGTTGGTCGTCGGAGATTTCGTTCGCACAATCAACGTCTATTGCAAAAAGAGACAGAAATCAATTAAATAATGCAACTTAATTTAAACAGTAACCAAATTCAAATATTTTTGCATATTCAGGTATATTATTATTTTACAAAAATTTAGAGACAAGAATCAACTCATTTGGAGTTTCCTAGCAAAAGTTATGAAGGTTTGAAGTTGAAAAGGATTGAAAATCCCTAGAAAAAGAAAAGGGAGAGAGAGAGGGGTCTCTGACGGGTGGGACCCTCCCTTTTCCTTTTCTTTTCAAATTATTTTCCAGCTGAAAACTCCTAGTCAATGACAAGTGGACCTGCTAGATTTTCTTTTCTTTTCCAAATAATTCTTTAAAGGAAAATCAAATACTTACATGTGAGACCCGATGTTAGTGTCATGGTCTACCACATAGTGCATCTGGAGCAGGGTTCACCGCTACAGTGCAATGGTCCACGTGGTGGGATCACTGGGCAGTTATTGTGCTTGGGCCCATGTGGTAGTGAGACGTTACGAAAACTAGTGCAATTAAGTACCTTGATTTCCGATCGTGACCCCACACGTCGTAGTAATAGTGCGATAATTAAAACTTAGTTTACTCCAATGATTATGATTAGGACAAAGATTTGGTGACTTAATCACCTAGCTATAGTGATTGTCTCGTTCCGACCATGTATAGAAGCTCCCAGCCGCTGGGTTCTCCAGGCAATCGCTAGTGGTCTAGAGCACGGCGGTGCGGCCGGGTGGTCAAAACGGAGAGCCATGGTCTCGGCAAACCTACCGGCACCGGCAGCGAGGTCTTCGGTGACCGGTAGCGGCGGCGCGGTTAAGTTAGGTGGTGATGAGGTTCGGGACAACACACCACATCACAACCCGATGATCTTCTCAGCTAAAATGCACGCGTATGAGTAGCTCTAGGTCATTAGGAACTTACCAAAATGGGAGGAAGCATCTGAGGTGGTCCGAGAAGCTCTAGCAGCGGTGACCAGTGGCAGTGAGGGGGACCTTCACGGGGACAGCTCATTGGAGGGGATGAAAGGCCTCGGTGATGCTCGGGGATCCCCACGTGGTGCTCCTCGAGCTGGGAATTGGACCAAGACCACCGGAGGCAGTGTGGCGGCGAAGAAAATGGCTTTGACCAAAGCTGGGAGAGACAAGTGCTCCCGTGAGTTCCTGTGAATGGAATGACAAATTATCTTAGGGGAAAAGCTTAGGGTGGTTCAGAACATAATATGACACAGGCAATGGAGAGGGAGCTTCATGAGTTGGCGTCAATGGTGATGGTGGTGTTTTCGACCGGACAAAGGAGCTTGCTTCCTCGGTGGAATTCGACGAGGGGAAGAGTAGGGAAGGAGGAGAGTTGCACTGGAGTGGCGAAGAAGGTGCAGAGGGAGCTTCCGGTTGGGTTCTTATAGCCGGCGGACGAAGGGCTTATGAGAGGGAGCCGATGGAGTCCACTGAAGCTAACGTTCGGGCATGTGCGGGAGTAATGGCCGAGCATCACCGAGCGTTGGAGGATTTGACCGAAAGTTAAAGCTTGCGGGAGATGCGGCTGAGGGCGGGTGAAAACCAGGGGCGCGATGAAACCGGCGTTAAGCTCGGTTGCTCGCGTGGCACGGGCAGAACCGCCATGGCGCGGGCATGTCCACGCGCGAGCGTGTGCTGGCGTAGCAAGAGGCACCACATGGTTGAAGAAGCCTGTGGGTGGGCCCTGGCTGACAGCGGAAGGGAGAAGGAAGGCTGCACCAAGCTGGTCTGGCTGCACCCTGGCTCGGTCGAAGGAAACCTGGCTCGGCTAGTGGAATAGGAGATGGTATAGGGTTTCTAATTTTTGTTTAAATAGAAAGGCTAAGGCTTTAGGAATTAATTTGACATAGCAAACTAACTCTAAAAATTCTAAAAATTTTAGAGAAGGCTTAGGTTATAGTGTAGATCCTAGTATAATTTTTCTAGGGTTTTTCATATAATATATTGTTCTTTAAAATTCTTTGAAATTTCTTTTTACTTGTATTTTCATAAAATAATGGTTTTTGGTTTTACAATCAATAAAACCCTGATTTCAAATCCAAATAAAATGAATGACTAAGGGATGCAGCAAAAGTTTTAAAAAGACCACACTTTTATATATTTGAAATACAAACCCTAAATTTGGGGATGTTACATATAGACCCAAATATATCTGGGATGTATTCAACAATATTTGTCCTTGACAATTTGGATGCTATGCTTTGTAGGGTGGCACTTTCACTGTGTCAAATTTGGGATGTCCTTTTGGAATTAAGCAGTTCTGTGTCATCGTAAATCCTCCCCAATTAGCAACTTTGGCTATTGGCTCTGGTAATATGTTGCTTAATAACTGCATTGTTGGATCTGCTTATACATCTTATAGTTGCAATGTAGATAGCTAAGATAAGTAAGAGTAGTCTTCTGCATTATTTTCTCTTGGTCCTGAAAAGCGTATTCCCAACTCCCACTATTATGGTCTTGGTAGCATCTGAAATTCTAGAGAATGTAATTCTACCTGTGCTATTATAGGTAGTGTCACGTTACTTCGCGAGAAAATCAACGATACAATACATGGAAACCCTGTGCACGATCTTGGTTCTGTAAACACTCGAATACTTGGCAATAGTTGTTTAGTTGCCAAATAGAACATCGAGAATGGAACTTTAGCAGAGGTTGCATTTTTGTTCTCAGTACAGTCTCCTGAATCTCAGTACACCCTTTCCTGAACATTGAGAATCTCCATAATTTCCTTTCTCCTTAACACAATCCCATGTGTTTGTCTCTGCGTGCCAAGGCATGCGCAGGTTTCTAGTTGCCACAATGTGTAGTGAGCATATTTGCATCTTATAAGGAAGCAAGGTCTGTAGTTAAAAAATGACACTAAAACTGATTTGGCCTTTAGATGATTGGCGAACGAACCCACATAAAGAAAGAAGCAAAAGTCAAGTCAACTAATTAACCAACTGGGGAACCACCTGTTAGTAGGGTGGTAGAGTTATGGGTATATGACCAAGGTTGTAGATCACGATACGGATCATGGGATTGTATTATCCTACGATCCTACTGAGCCAAAATGACACGGATAGGTATGTGGATCGAAATTTCATAGAATCGCAATCCTGAAGATAGGATAGCATAGAATCAGGTAGTATCGTTAGGATCGTGCTCAAGATCGGGTAGGATTGTGTAACACCCTGGCTATTTGGAAGCCAAGATGTCACCTAAATACACTAACATACAACCACATTGCGGAAGAACTCGAATAAGATATCATATAAAGGCATAAATAAAACATCTAAAACATGGAGAAGGTATCCTTCTTTCACCATTTAAATTTATTTATTACAGTTCATTAATTAACGAATGAAAGATAGAAACTAAATCATATTGTTGAACTTGAATATGGTGAATTGCATGATTAGTGCGTGTCTACTCCCTCCCGATAGAGCCAGCATCAATGATCACCTAAAATAAACAAACAAAGCAAGAATGAGTCCGTGACTCAGCAAGTACAGTGAATAAATGAACATACCACAAATCTGAACAAGACCTCATCATTAAAGAATGCGAACATACATCGAATGAATATATGGATGAATGGAATGAATGGATTTAATGAAAAGAATGGACTGCACACATGCTTATCTTTGGTATAGCTAGTGACACACCGTCGGTGTTCACTTAAGCCCGCATTTAACAAAATACGGGGACCCAAATCCCGTATGAAGAACGTTTCACACGGTGTCCAAATCTGCCCACATTGGAATGGTGGATCTTACGTGCCCATTTGGAATTGATGGGTCTTTGAAATCCACTCCGTGGATGAAAAATCTGCCCACATTGGAATGGTGGGTCTTACGTGCCCATCTTGGAATTGATGGGTCTTCATAATCCACTCCGTGGAAGGAACATGAAAATGTATGCTTGTATTGAATTATGAATTATGAAAGACATCATATCCGAACATAGAAATAACACATAAGAAAGGAACATAAACTTTGAATATTCTCATGGATCACAAAAAAAACACAATATGAACATCAAGCATTCAGCGTTCACAAATCATAAGAATATCAAAGTACTTGCCTTTCGCGATGCGTTGCGGTAGTAGGCAAAGAAGATGCCCCTAAACCCGAAGCCTCTTCACCTACACAAGTAAGTACTCAAAATAAATACAACATGGTACATTACAATACCAGTATCGTTCTACAACACCTTCCCAAACACCCAAGAAATTGCCATAAGCCCTATTCTGAAAAACAGGCAACATAACCATCTAATCGAATCTGGACAGCAGAACGGAAATAACCATAACTATTGACCTGGGACTCAAAACGAGGTGAGCCTAGTTCCTAACGAAACTTAACAAACATATCTACAACATTCTAGTTGGCGAGACGACCCAAATCGGCCAAAATCAAATGATAGCAGGCAGATGAACTTGAATGACAGCTTCTGTCCAGATGAAGCGGACAGCAGTAAAGAACTGGTCACAACTTTTGATCTACAACTCCGATTAGGGAGTTCTTTATCATTATGGAAAGGTTATAAAAATTTCTACAATAACCTAGTTGGGTGAAAACCCTGAATCTGCTGTTAACAAACTCATAATTTAGGAGACAACTTGACAGATTAATCACGTCAGAATTATGGACAGTCGGAATGAAACTATCATAACTTTTGATCCGTACGTCAGAATTTCATGTTCTTGGCGGCCACGGAAAGCTAAGAACAGAATCTAAATATCTCTAGGAGGTGGACATCTCAAATTCGGCCTCTAAGAACCCGAAATCGGCCACGCAATCTACTGGACAGAATTGAATTTCTAACAACAGCAAATCGATCCAATCAACTAATCTAATTTCACATCTGATCATCATCAAACAGTGGGAAAGCACCTCATTACCCTTGAAGAACCCTAGGAAGATGCTGAACAATCTCCCCGAAGAAACTCTCCTTTCCTTCTCCTTCCTTTCCCTTCTCCTCTCTTCTTCCCGATGGCCGGCAGCAGGAAGGATGGCGCCGGGGAGCGGAGGAGCAGCAGGAGGCGGAGTACTGTAGAACGATGCTACTGTAGCACAGCGGCTACTGTAGCAAATAGTGGATAGGGTTTGGTCCCCTCCCCTCCCTTGCCTTCTAATGGGCTGTCAGCCCACTCATGGGCCTTGGGCCGCTATGGCCAGCTCCTCTCCTCTCGAATATGGGTTGATGGCCCATTTCTCTTCTAAAATTCTGAATTTTGAACTAATTCCATCTCTAAACTTTGTTACAATCGAAATTGAATAAAATTCCCTCTCCCGAACAAGTTTCTCTCTTACCGATAATATTATCTCTAATTGAAATTTGGGGTATTACAGATTGTGATCTTGACAACAAACTATATCGATCAGCATATAAAATTTGATATCTCATGTTGCTAATTTAAGATGCAATAGTTTATTTTGCTTTGTTTATGTTGTTTAAGTGTTGTTCTAAGGTAAAATATATTTTCATTAACATATTAGAGTTTTGAATGATTATTTTATTTTAAAAATAATAAAATAAGGTTCAAAAAGCAACCTTATTTGAATGTAACATGAACAAGCGTACTCAAATTTACAAAATTAAATTGAAAATATTCAAAAAATCTACTATAGGCTCGCATATTTGAAAACATAATTCAATTTTTATACAAAATATACATGCTTTTAAAAATCTAATAGAATCGTGATTCTACGATTTGATCATACAATCCGATCTGTCAAACGAAAAACAATCCTACCTAGGATCGTGATCCTGACAACCTTGTGTATGACTCCACCCATCATGTTTCAAATCCTGGTGCCCACCTATTACATACACGCGAGTGTGCTTCAGTACAAAATTTGTAAGGTCGTTGATTTATCTCCGACCTCGCTAAATGGGTGCTCTCACATGTGCATGATGGTGTGAGTGCGTCTTCCTTGTAATCGCAAAAAAGAAACTAATTAACCAACTAAAATTAGGAAGCCTGGACACCTGGGAAAATATTTTGCAAGAGCTGAAACCATCACTGTGTATTCTGCTATGATTCACCATATTGTATTTCTCACTCATGTTCAGCATCCTATGCAATTCTTTTTGACAGATTCTGAAACTATCTTATCCTCTGAGATCCTGTGATCATTCGTGAAAGAAAATGCAGCAAAATACTAAATAGTTTCTACCTACTATAGTACTATTATGGTATTGGAATTGAATTATTCGCAAATGTTACGGTTTTTTAAACGAATAGGCAGGAGAGTTGCCCATTATATTGATAAAGTAGGAGTAAAAAAAGGTAAAAGGTACAGATACCAGAACCAACGGGGATACACCATAGACGGGGAAGCCCCCCCCCCTAGCTAAGCAGCCAAAACCCAAGGGGCATACACCAACTAGCACAACGCTGAACACCGACTAGCTCGTATGCACGCAAAACACATACCACAGCCAAGTGAAAGATAGACGCCCCTGCCACCTAACACGCTAAAGCATCGAAACTGGTTAACAAGTAATACATGCAAAGGATCACTATTGCACAGTGCTTGAGAGAGAAGAATAGGAACAATAGCACAGAGAACCACAACCACACTAACAGGACGACCAACAAGCAGCTTCAGAATGCACTGGGTGAGAAAGCCACCCCTCCTCCCAACGACGACGATGGAGGGTGCGCAAAAGGAGCAAGCAGCTCTAACTCTTTTCCTCCTCCCACGAGGTTCCCCGATGGTCATCTGCCTTTAGGACCACACCAGTTGCTACACACGGGGCCTACACAATGGTCGACGATCGGCCTGCACCTCAAGACAAACGACCTAAACAATGAGTGCCCAAGTCTTTGGACCTCTTCAACGACCGTCATGCGACGCCTTAGGACAACGGCCCACAAACCGAGCTGGCCAAATGGGCGGCCCGGCCCGGCCCATTCTAGTCTAGCTACTATTTTGTGCCAGGCCGGGTCGGCCCATGGGCCGGGTGTGACAAAATCACCCTTTCATGCTATCCGAAGTCGGACGCCCGTTTAGCTCATCGGGCCAAATGTGGCCCGTTTAGCCCGACAGAATGAAAAAAAAAACCAAAAAAAAATCCAAAAAACAAATCCAGAAAAATGTGTAGAATTCAAAAGTAGACATGAAAATTGAAAAAAATGAGACAACCATATTGAAAATATAATAGAATTTTATTAATGTTCAAATAGCTAGTTAGTTAAAACATTTGTCATTTAGCTCATAAGACATGAAAAATTGAAAAATAATCCTTATATATATATATATATATATAAACCAAAATAAATTTATATATATACTTATAAAATGAACTATATAAAATTTTAAAACTACAAAAAACCATATAAGTATTAAAAATGGAAAGAAAATCATATAAATATTAATAAATAAAAATAAAAATATATATGTATATTAAAACAATGTCGTGCCTAACGGGTCGTGCCGTGCCTGGGTCGTGCCAGGCTGGCCCCGACACTATTCATGCCGTCTTAGTCGTGGGCAAGTCGTCTTGAGTCTTGGGCCGAATCGTCGCCGCGTGCTGTTAGGCAAGTGAATAGTGTCGTCTTGCGTGTCGACACGGGTCGCCCAGTGATGTCGTGCCTTGTGCCGGCCCAGGCACAGCCCGGGCTATCGTGTCGTGCCTGTTCGACCCGTGAATAGATCGTGCCGTGTCGGCCCGGGTCAGACCACTAGTGTCATGCCTCGTGTAGGCCCAACAGGCACGACCGTTTGGCCAGCTCTACCCACAAACGAGCGCCCCCAACCATAGCAACAAGACTAGACCTCCACAAGCAGGCAGGCCAGCAGAGGTCCCGGTCGATGGCTGACGACGGTAGATCCGGAGAGGAAGAAGGAAGATGGGGAGGCTTCATCTTCCAACGACGAGGCAGACTCTCGGGTGACGGTGAACATGCACGCACCAGCTACCGGAAACACCCCACAGCGAGGTGGGCGACGCCTGGACCGCCGCATGTGTGCGCCACACCACCACCAAGACACCAACCAGCAACCACAACCGGCAACCCGACAGCGAGGCAAATTGGCCAGATCCAGAGGGATACAACGCCTTCCCAGCACACGTCACACCCACGCCACGCCGCCCATACCCATGCTGTCACGCTCTTCTTGGAGGCTTGGAATCTGACAGTGAGGAAGACTCCGGGGCGATGGCGAGCAACGGCGGCTTCAGAAAGGAAGAAAGGCGACATGGAAGCTCCATATTCGTCGAGGTCTGAGGCCAGCAGCGATGAGCTCGACGGCAAGCGACGGAGGCTTGCCCTCCTCCATGGGCACACTGGAAAATGGCCCTCACATCCGGTGTCGGCGAATGGCAGTGGAGGCGGGGATCCAATGCCACGGTAGAGCAGATCTGGAACACAAGGAGGGAGAGGAAGGGAGGAGGGGAGGGAGAGGGAGCAGGCCCGACCGTCGTCCTCAGTCGTCCCCGATAGAGGTGGCGGCGGCGGAGAGGTGGGTGCGAGGAGGGGGCTGGGGCTCTGGGCGCACGGGCTAGTCACCTCTGGTGTCGCCCTAGGAGAGAGGGATCGGGATCATCTGTATTACAGCCAGGGTTCTAATAACCGGACAAAAAAAATACCGGGGGGGGTCCGATACAAGCGATTTTACCGGTTATCGGTTTTTTCGGCCAAATTCGGCCGAAAATTTCAAAATTTTTTTGAATTTTTCGGATTTTAAATTTAAAAAAAAGTCAAATTCGAACAAAAATCATCAACTGAGCTAGTTAGGATGGTTGTAAGATTTAGATGGGCTTGTATTACTTCACTCATTCATCAAGTGAACAAAATTCAAGCAAATTAGATTTTTTTTGGACAAATTTCATCCAAACTTCAAATTTCAAAACCGGTTTTAATATCTACTGGGGGGGCCGATAGAAACGAAAAATCGGATATATCGGCGATTTTTAGATCCCTGATTACAGCTCTCAATGTAGAGGTACTACAGTGCAAGAGAATTAGGAGCATCTTCACCGTCCGATAGAAAAACTAAGACCGAGGTCAATCGGTAATTAGGAGCATCTTCACCGTCCGATAGAAAAACGAGGACCGAGGTCAATCGGTATCCACCGTCCGATAGAAAAGCGAAGACCAAGGTCAATCGTTACAATGTTAGCTACAACATTTTGCTATAGTACTTTCCCAATCGTTGTTGCGGCAGACCGTTGTTCACATGACGTGAAACACTGTTCACATAATGCCCTTTGCGTTTACTGCAGAGGATCCGGATCCCACCCCCAGACGACATGAGAGGCACCGGAGTGTTTTTAGGGAAAGCCCAAATAAAAAGCTTGGATTTGAGAGCTGTTGTGCAAATATTATGTTCTTGGTAGACCATATATACTTACTATTTCCAAAACCACACTGTGTTTTGATGACTGGTCCAACTGCACAGGGTCCTTATCAGCAAGTGCCAAGTGCTATTGTTTTTTATCAAAGAAATGCATATTGCTTCCTTTTTCAATCACCCACTGACCACCAAGAAAACTTGCACTAGATCTCCACTTGCTTGTGAACCATAAAGGGGCTAAAAGCCTAAAAGGCCTCAACAAGTTTGTGCTCAAAGAATATGCTAACTAGATCCCTTCCAGTGCGAGCCTACAAAATGCCTAATGCTCAAAGAATATGCTAACTAGATCCCTTCCAGTGCGAGCCTACAAAAAGCCTAATGCTCTATCTCATGCCGATCCAGTAGACCATTACATCTTTCAGTATGACCGTCTGAGCCAGCCTCACAGCTAGCTTAACTTTGATTTGCCATGGCCTTGATCTTTGTCTGCTGTTCTCAAATCCATTCCATAGCCACCTTTTGTTGGAGAAGCCGCGGATGATTGCCGGAACGCCGTACTGAAAACCCTCCAGCTCATAGGGCAACCTAGCATCTTTGGCAGTCTCGTATGTCTCCTTGGATCGACTACAGATTTACAACATCTCCTGTCTACAGATTTACAATATCTCCTGAATTCATCTATTCTTGTCAACTTATGTATTGGAATTTGGAAAGCAATGATGAATTGTTTAATTTCTTGTTGTATATGTCTATTTCTTCCCGTTGTGTGTCGTGCATATAGAGGATACCATACTTACATCCGGATCCTCTGTTTATAGTGTTGTGATTGACCTCTCAATGACATTTTGGTGGCAAAATCATTAAATATCGCCACGCAGGGTACATCTACCTAGCTTTCCAGGCAAAGCATTTCGTTAATTTAAATGTTGCGATTCTTCGTGTCTACTTCTGAATTTTATCACACGACAATCTCTCATCATATCAGTCGATGGTCTAGTATCCATCAAATAAATGATTGTTGAGGGCTCTTCTAGAGCGAAACTATGCAGAAAAGGACATGAAAATTTTATACAGGTTCAGGTCTTCTCCTAAGAGAATAATAACCCTACTCCTGTTATTGTTGTATTGATTGTGTTTACAACAAGAAGTCACTAAAGCTATGGCTTAATCTTCTTGTCTCTCGCTTCTCGTCTCTTCCTCCTCTGTTCATCGACTTTACTCTTTATATAGCGCATGAAGGGATGGCAGTTGTTCACGTCAAGAGGCACCTTGTCGTTTGATGCAATGCGGACGTTTAAGGGTAGTTATTGTTAAACATGCATCCCCCACGTTATTTTGCGGTTATGCCAGAGACAGAGGTTTAATACGTGCAGTTATCTCAAGAATAACAGCACATATTAACTACTGCGTGTATTGAACACAACACGCAAATATTCTTAGTCGGTTGGACCCATATGTTTATAGGCTTTATCGACCATAGGATAGTTGTAGATGACATGGTCGCAGTAATGCGTACAACTATAAGGTGTTGGAATTAATATAGGCTAGGCCCAAATATTATATTCTAATTAATTCCTAGTAAATCTCAAAGGCCCATGTGCATGTGCTAAACTGTTTAGTCCCACATGGACAGATGAAGGGGAGTTACACCAGTTTATAAGGTGGAACATGATAGACCCTCTTGTGGAATTGGAGAGAGCCAACACCTGCGACGCTCGTCACGAGCCGTACATGCCATGCCATCTTGCGTCGTGTACAAGACGCTGTGGCGTGTTGTGTCTTGGCGTGATTTTCTTTATCTATTCGAAAATCGAAACGCACTGACATTGATGGCAACCATTGGTCTCTGGTCTCTTTGTTTTTGGCCATTAAAAAGAACAGAGTGCTGGTCCTTGATGGTAACTGTTGGCCTTTGGACTTCTGGTGACTGTTGGCCTTTGGTCTTCTGGTGATCTTTGGGCTCTCTGTCTTTTGGCTATTTAAGAAGACTGAGAGTACTGGCTCTGGTCCAAGTTTTTTCCACTTCCACAATACAGAAAAAACTCCATAGTTTTGTTTGCTGTCTCTTGCTATCTCTATCCCGGCGAGGCGCGTGTACAACCGCACCGGGAGAGCAGGCCTCTAGAACCTCGTCCTTGAAGGCTTGCACGAGCGAGGACGAATAAGGTTTTTGGGGAACGTTCGCGCGACTGCTCGCTGTTCCTCTGCTACGTTCTACATCAACTGCACGTCTACTACTCTGCTACGTTCTACATCAACTGCACGTCTACTACTCTGCTACGTTCTACATCAACTGCACGTCTACTACCACTACGCCATGACGAACGACGTCCTCATCAAGAACTCTGCTGCAACTTCTTCTTCCACAGAATCTGGGTATGCCTATATCTTTCTTGTTAGTTGGTTTGCTTTACTGTCTATTGTTGTCTTGAACACTGAGATAGGAATGCTAGCTTCTGTTCTTCTAGAATCTGGTATTGATATAGTGTTCTTTGTGATCTGCATTTTGAAAATAACTAGAGTTTTTTCCATGTTTTATCTACCATATTTCTGGATTAAAGTAATTCGAAAAATACTTATATACTCAACATAAGGTAATCGTAGTATAACTTACGATTAATAGATGGTCGTAGAACAACTTACGACCATATAAAATAATTGTAGTAGAACTTACAATCAATAGATAATCATAGAAGAACTTACGACCATATTGGATGGTCATAAAATAGCTCACGGCCACTAGGTGTGTATGATCTCTCTCATTATTAATATTGAGTGGTACTTTTAAAGGTTCCATGTTTTATCTACCATATTTCTGGATTAAAGTAATTCGAAAAATGCTTATATACTCAACATAAGGTAATCGTAGTATAACTTACGATTAATAGATGGTCGTAGAACAACTTACGACCATATAAAATGATTGTAGTAGAACTTACAATCAATAGATAATCGTAGAAAAACTTACGACCATATTGGATGGTCATAAAATAGCTCACGGCCACTAGGTATGTATGATCTCTCTCATTATTAATATTGAGTGGTACTTTTAAAGGTTATATATAAAATACATTATTATCTATAAACGTTGTAAATAAATAACTTAATTAATTGAGGATTATTAGAATATCCATCTCTTCTAGCCTCAATTTCATCTACTGGCAGTTGAATTAAATATAAGAAAACAGCGGTGGAACCATTTGGCAAATACATTTATATAAGTATTTAACGCATATTGCACATATCCAAGTAGTGATTTTTATTTATTCTCACATAATTTTCATTAAGGAAGCTGGAATTCCCCAACCAGATCGAAGAGGAATTTATCCAGCAACCACCAACCAAGCTGACCGAACTAAACACCGATCAGCTCTTACTCGGCCGCGGCCTTCGAGAACTCCGAGATGTCGCTCCGCTCGAACCACTTCTCCCAGTTCCTCCCGTCCCCCTTCCTGCACTCGATGTGCGCCAGGGTGCCCGGATCGACGCAGGCCACCGTCACGGCCACGCCGTCGGGGTTGAACCTCGGGATGTAGAACGAGGTGATGCCGCAGATCCTGCAGAACTTGTGTTTGGCCGCGTGCGTGCTGAAGGTGTAGGTGGTGAGAAACTCGTCGCAGCCGGCCTGGAGTGTGAACTTGGCGGCGGGCACGACGAAGTGGGTGTTCCCCGCATGGAAGCGATCGGCGCGATTGCAGATCCACGCCACCACGCCGCCGCCTCCATTCGCCATCAAGACGCGCGGCAAGAATGGCACCCGCCGCTGTGGACGACATCGGAGCCCATCATGCCCGCGAACCGGTGGGTGAAAGCTTGTGGATTTCAGATCTTGCAGTTGGCTATGTATATCCCAGTCTGGTTTCTTGGGTAGAAGATATGGATGAGCTCGAGTGCTCGAGGAAAGAATACTTGACTCAGCTTGTGAGGCACTACTAGAAAGCTAGGAAAACCTTACGGCCATAAATTTTATTGATGGTCCGTATCGATCGTCAAAGTTTATTATTTTGGTTACGAGAATAGTATCCTATCAGCAAAATTCAAATTTTGCTAACGGTTTTTATACAACTCTCAAGACAAAGTATTTTGCTGACGGTTACAACCGTCAAGTTAATTGTTTTGGCCTGCGTGGGAAAAACTCTTCACACGAAAGAAAATGACCTCGTGCGCTCGCCACATGAAAAAAAAATCAGCGCACCATGCTTCCTCTTTTCCTGTACCAGTCCTCTCCTCTCCCAAATCCCTAGCTCTCCACCTCATTTCGCCGTTGCCTCCACGCCATCTTCGGGCCCCCCGCCACCTCTCCACCCCATTTCGCCGCCGCCTCCACGCCATCTTCGGGCCCCCCGCCTCCTCTCCACCCCATTTCGCCGCCGTCTCCACGCCATCTTCGGGCCCCTCGCCGCCTCCACGCCATCTCCCCCGCCGCCTCCGCACCATCTCTGGTCGCCCCGCCGCCTCTGCACCATCTTCGGTCGCCACGCCGCCTCCACGCCATCTCCACCGCCGCCTCCACACCATCTCCAGACGCCCCGCCGCCTCCACGCCATCTTCCCTGCTGCCTCCACAGGCCTTCCCCTCCTTCGCCCTCTTGCTGCGACGGTTGTGCCTGCATCTCGAAGCTACGGTAGTTCGTTCGGTTGTTCGTCCCGAGAGTAGAGCAGGGTTGCGGATTCAGGTGGGGATTCTTCTTCTCTTCTTGCTACTATTCTTTGCTTGTTGAGAACAGGTTCCTTGCGCCGCCGCTGCCGCCGATGGTTTCTTCTTTTAGTTTTGGTCTTTTGACATGTTAGAGTGGAAATTTCCATGGAAAGTGGCACTTGGAGAAACTAGTGATTGAGGTTTTGTAGCAGAAATAGAATTTGCAAGATTTATCTCTAGTTTTCTAGATGGAGAGAAACAGGAGCGAAGGCCAGGAAAACATGTCAAATACCCATATAGGAATGCAATGATGTCATATGTCAAATAGCAAATTCGTTTGAATCTTTTACTGTGGTCAATTTCAATTTTGTTGAATGGTATACACGATGAACATGTGCTTTGCTGACTAAATGTTGACCAAAGCATCAAACCTCGAGCGGCTGTTTCGGCGAATCAAACTATGGGTGGTAGGAACTAAAACTGCAACCAAGTCAAGAGTAAGTTTTCCACCCTTATTATGAAGGTAGGAAACTAAAACTACAATGAAACTATAAGCACAAAAGTTTTTATAAGTTATAAATGTAAGGAGGCTACAATTAAAACATCAAATGTCAGTAACTATTAGCAAGCAAAGGAGCCGTCTATCCGATGATTTCAACAAGAATGCAGAATTCTGTCATTTCATAGTTTATTGTTATGCTTTATGTATGTTACATCTCATACGTTGACACTGCTAATACAATTATGGTAATGAAATTGCGTCTTCTACATAACCATGCACCATTCACAGGATATCTTGTACACTCTTTCTGAAGTCCATGATTTATGGGTATAGGCAAAGAATGGAATAAATGAACTTACTTTTCTGTTTATACATAGGCGGCGGCGTCAAAGAACAGTCTAAGCACAAGAGTTTGATTGCAGCATGCTGCGAGTTTGAGGAATGACTGTCTGATTGCAAGGATCTATTAATTAATTTAAATTGCAAAGGATTTGGGCAATTATTAGTTGACAGAGTTTGCAATTGTCAGGTGAGATTAGCTGGGACTGATTTTGGAGTTTGAGGAACGGTTGTCTGATTGCAAGGGTCTATTAATTAATTTAAATTGCAAAGGAGTTGGGCAATTGGAAGTTGACAGAGTTTGCAATTGTCAAGTCAGATTAGCTGGGACTGATTTTGGTGTTTTCTATTAAGCTAGGGGTGGTTATCTATTCTTCTCTTTTTGAACCTCAATAATTGCGGTTATATTGATTGACTTTACACTTATTTTTTGGCAGATAACATCTAGGAACTTTATTAGGAGGCCGACAGAAGAGTATGGGGATTTGACCAAGAACTAGGGATTTTGAGTTGAATATGATATCAAATCCCCCCACAGACTCTTTGCACCTGTCTCACTGCTTCTGAGTGGTATTGCTTCTGAGTGGTATTGGTAAGCTCCAACCTATATGATTTTACTAAAATCTATTGTTCAAATGATGCATAATAAGTAATAAATATTGCACTGTGAGTAATCAAAATTATGTCCTTTGTTGCAAATGCAATGTTATGTTGGATCAAATTTGTTCTTGTCTTACGTAGGAGTTATATCATAAACCACGTTATGTGTTGATTGCTAAATTAATAATTATGTGCAGATTCTCTAATTTGGGCATACCATCATATGATATTCATAACTAACATATTCAAGTTGTTAAACACAGAACTATTTAATGGCAGACCATGGATGGATGTATATTGGCTGGCAGTGTGGTAGAGCTCCCTCTAACGAATGGATTGATCACACCACACAATTCTTGGATCGTGTATTATCTGATCCAAGTTTAGTCGAAGGTGACACCATTAAGTGTCCATGTGCAATGTGTCTGAACTATTTTAGGCACAACAGGTGCACTGTCGAGTTGCACTTGAGTAAATATGGGTTTAGGGCAAATTATCAAACATGGACAACACATGGTGAGAGCCTTGTCGTTAGGCATGATGAATTCAATGAATCTGATCAGATGGATAATATGTTGGGTGACCTAGCCGGTGACCATCCACCAGCAATTGATGAGGAGCCAAATGCCTCTGCATAGGCTTTTTATAGGATGGTCGCTAGTGCTGATGAACTGGTCCATGAGAACACAACACATTCTTCTCTATCCGTTGTTACTCGCTTGCTAGCTATGAAGTCACAGTACAATATGTCAATTACACACTATGATGATGTATTACAAATAATTCATGAACTTTTGCCCCTAGAGTCTAAGTTGCCCAAAGACTTCTACCATTTCGAAGAAGCTATTAGAGGGTCTCAGTATGCCATATGTGAAAATTGATGTATGCTATAATAAGTGCATGCTTTATTGGAAAGATAATGAGCATGAAGACAATTGTAACTTTTGTAATACCTCTCGATACGAGGTAGGCAAGAATAAAGTCCCACGTAAAGTACTGCGGTATCTCCCCATTAAAAATAGACTACAAAGGTTGTATGCACACAAGCAGACAACAAAGCTAATGCGATCGCATAGTCGCTCCACATCTGTTAAGATGGCACATCCATGTGATGAGCTTGGCAACAATTTGACGAGGACTTCCCAGGCTTCGCAAGCGATCCTAGAAATGTGCGACTTGCTATAGCAACAGATGGCTTCACACTATTTAGTTTGGGTGCTGCTCCTTACTCATGTTGGCCAGTGTTTGTGGCTCCATTAAATCTTCCCACAAGCAAGCTCTTGAGGCCAGAATACATATTCCTTGCCCTTGTTATCCCTGGTCCTCAGCATCCAGGAAAGAAATTAAATATTCTAATGCAACCTTTAGTTGACGAACTTATCAAGTTGTGGGATGGGGTGGAAACATGGGATGCTTCACTTAAACAAAACTTTACAATGCAGACAGCATATCTATGGTCAGCCCATGATTTTCCTGCATATGGTATGTTTGTTGGTTGGAGCACACATGGTTCATTTGCGTGTCCAGAATGCTTGTGTGAAGGCAAAGCCTTTCAACTTCATAATGGTCGCAAGCCTTGTTGGTTTGATTGTCATAGACACTTTCTACCTAGGGACCATGAATTCAGAACCCAAGTTTATGCATTTCGAAAGAACACAATAGTGGTTGAGGAGGCACCTAGGCATTTAATGGGAGAGGAAGTCAAAGCCCAAATAGACAAATTTGTAGCTGATACAAAAAACTTTGGCAAATTGCACAATTGGACACACAAAAGCTGCTTTTGGCAACTTCCATACCACAATAAATTGAAGCTTCGACACAACATTGATGTGATGCACAATGAAAAAAATGTAGCTGAAGCTATATGGAACACATGCTTCGATATACCCGATAAGACAAAAGATAATGCTAAGGCAAGACAAGATTTAGCTAAGATTTGTCACCGTCCTTTACTACATTTGGAGATGAAGGACAATGGGAAGTGGTACAAGCCTAGGGCTCCATTTTGAATCAATAAGAATGACAAGACCACTATCCTTATGTGGTTTCAAGACTTGAAGTTTTTCGATGGATATGCAGCCAATATTAGGCGAGGTGTTAACATGCTACAAAGGAAAATTTTTGGCCTCAAAAGCCATGACTTCCATATATTCATGGAACGCTTGCTCCCAGTTGCATTTCGTGGGTTCCTTCCAGAGAATATATGGCTATGCTTGGCTGAGCTTAGTTTTTTTATAGGCAGTTGTGTAACGACCCAGCCTAGGGCACCCCCGGGAGGTCCCTCAGGACCTCCTGGGAGGTCCAGAGAGGAGCCCCCAGGACGTCCCGAGAGGTCCCTCAGGACCTACTGGGAGGTCCGCGAAGGACTTCCCAGGACGTCCTGAGAGGACATCCCGGTGGACCACACAGACCTCCCGAGAGGTCCGAGAGGACCACTCGGAGGTCAGGGAGGTCTTGACCCGCAGAGGTCGCTGGACCTCAAACCTCCCAAAACTCCACGTCTCCACCCGAGGGAGGTCTGAGGGAACCACCCCGAGGAGGTCGTGGGGCTTAGGGCAAGCCTGAAGTCCACTGTGATCCAAACCAGCCCCCAGAGATCATCGACTGGTTCTCACAGCAACAAGTGACAACATAAACATCCACAAGACTTTATTAACAGCAAAAGAAGGTTCGTTTACAAGGGTTGCTTACAACTCCAAAGAACAGGAGCACACAAACGCAGCGGAGAACAAAACCCAAAGACAAGGTCCACCCATTACACCACTGTGGATCTGGCCGAGGGCTTGACCTAATTGAGCCGGGTCATCTTCTTCATCATAGGAATCTTCATCTCGCTCAATATATGAATCAAGCAAGAGTGAGCACAACAACCGTGCTCGCAAGTTACACCCGTCAATTAACAAAATGACATGCATAGGGATATATCAAAAGACAGCATACTAGGGTTGATTTGCATACAGCCAATTTTATTTCAAATACAAGTATTAAGTTTCAAGGCAGGCTACCATAATTAAAATTCATTCTTGTGAAAACTATTTTCAGTTGGATAGCATTCAACATAGCAATGGTGAAGGATACCCTCCTGCACAAGGCTTCCAGCCCACACCCATTTTGGTTAAACCACCAAAACCATTTTCATAACCTTTTGAAAACCAAAACCAAAGCTACCTTTGGTGACATTGCCAGCATGTCGATGACCGTGGACACGGCTATTCGAATAGATTTACACTCTGCAGAGGTTGCACACTTTACCCACATGACATGAATTCTCTAGTTTGCTTGACATCCGCCGATGCCACCTCACACTTCCTTTGGTGAGAGGTCTAGAGCACATGACAAGGCCGTTATAATGCATTGCTCCACCGTAGCCCACCCCCATTAAGGTTTATAATCCCCTTTGGGTAGAAACACCGCGGATCAATGGGGTGCCCTCTTATGCCGGTGGGACTACAACAAGTCAAAACATGATAAACCCATCAAGGTCTCATGGATGAACCACAATAGAGCTTTGCAAATTAGTTAGCTGATCCCACCCCCATACCGAGACATGTGGTTGCACAATTTTGGCATAGCCCATTATAGGCTTAGCAAGTGGTGTCTCAAAGACCGGTCCTTAACCGACTTGGGCGACAAACCTTAACCCTGGGGCATCGGATCATACGACCCCCGTGCATAGACATGCACCAACCATACAACCAACTTCACCCAAGTCAAAACCATTTTCATTTACTTTGCTTTACAATTCTCCATGGCACACCAATGCCAAGGTCACAAGTAAAACATCCATGACACACCAATGTCATGGCCGAAAGCTCCATGGCACACCAATGCCATGGCTCAAAACATTTGATCATTTGATGTTTTTGGTCAAAGCTCCCCAAATCAAGATTTTGGTCTAAGCATTACTAAGCATGTCATTTTTAAAGAGCTTCGGGTCCTTACTATTGCAAGAACCAGTTTTTATCTAAGGTGGCAATGAGGTTGGTTCAATCACGGATAGAGGTCATACCAAGCAGTAGGTTTTAACTATGGATTGAAAGATAGGCATTGAAATACTTAGTAAAGTAAGCATGCATATATCTTTTGAAAACAACATAAATAATTTGAAGTATTGGGTGCAACATGTTCAAGAATGTAACTTGCCTTGCTCAAGATCTCGAGCTGCTTCCTCTCCCTCACTGAACTTAGGCTCCCCGCGGTCTTGACAATCTACACGTGAAGAACCAAATATTCAAACAAAGCTCAAACAAGAATCCAAAGAACTCCAAATGAACTTAAAGACAAAACCAACAGAGAAGCTGGGAGGTCAAGAGGAGGTCCAAGGAGCTTGGTGGAGAGGTCCCTGAGCTCCAGAGAGAATGTCCAAGCTCGAGTTGGAGGAGGTCCAGAGACTTGAGAGAGGAGGGCTATGGTGGCTCGGTTGAGACAGAGAGCGAAATGAGGAAGAAAGTGATAAAGGAGGGCTCTCCCAAAATATATATAGGAAAAGCTATGCACATGACCCAGATGAGTCAACAAGAGTTGGTAACAGGACAAGAGAGTAGGCAAGGAATGTGACAATCGATTGTGACATGCGATCTTTGCAAAGGTGGGGGCATTTAATGTGATACAACATGCATTAAATGCTACGGAGACTTCCTTGCCCCAAAGGACATAGTCAAAGGTAAGAGCTGGGGCTTGATCGCCAAGTGGGGCAGCCAAGACCGCCAGGAGGTCTGCAAGGACCTCGAGGAGGTCTTGCAATGAACAAGGGAGGTCCTCACCCACCGGAAGGTCCTAACGGTTGGATCTCCAAGGGGGAGGTCCAAACGGTCAAGATCAAGCGCACTGAGGAGGTCCGCAAGGGCAAGGGGAGGTCCTTACTGCAAGGGAGGACTGACTGCTGGATCTCCAAAGGGGAGGTCCAACGGTCAAGATCAAGCGCACCAGAGGAGGTCCGCAAGAGTAAAAGGAGAACCTCACCCGCAAAGGAGGTCTAGAACCATAGGATCCAATCCAGGGGAGGTCTGGATGGTAAGGATTCCCAAGGGGAGGTCCTAACGATTCAGATCTGCCAAGAAGGGGAGGTCTGGACGGCCAAGATATCAAAAGGGGAGGTCTTGGCGGTCCAGATTTACAATGAGGAGGTCTGGACGGTTAAGATCTCCAAGGGGGAGGTCTTAACGGTCCAGATGTGCCAGGAGGAGGTCCGGAACCGTTAGATGTTGATCGGACCGTCCAAAATGGTTGGAACGTTCGGACCGCCCGAACGTCACAACAAATCGGAACGTCCACTAGAGATCCAAAGGCTCAGAGAAGGTGGGTGGTTCGGACCAACAGAGTTAGTGCTGGATCACAGCCTTAGAACTAATTCGGGTGGTCCAAAATGATTGGGACGTTCGGACCACCCGAACGCCACAGCAAATCGGGCCATACAACGAAGATCTAAGGGTTCAGAGGAGGTGGGATGTTCGGACCACCCGAACACCTCACCAGGATCAAGCCGTCCAATGCAAATCGGATGACTCACAATCAATTGAGATGTAAATGGGCAAGGAGGAGGTCCTGGAGGACTTGGGGAGGTCCGGTAGGACACAGGGAGGTCTAAGAAATGTAAGGGGAGGTCCTAGAGGACATGGAGAGGTCCTGAAGGACACGGGGAGGTCAAATAAATGTAAGGGGAGGTCCTAGAGGACATGGAGAGGTCCTCAGGGTTCCAAAGGAGTTCAAATACACACAAGGGTGGCACAGACTTGGGAAGATTGCGAGTCAGAGAGGATCCAAGAGGGGTATTGGACCCAGGGAGGTCCAAGTGCTTGGAGGATCTAGACCTAAGGAGGTCTGGACCATAGGAGGACTGCACAGAGGAGGTCCGAACCTCTGGATCCTAACAAAGGTGAGGTCTGGGTCGAAAGTGGGTAAAAGATGGACAGAGAAGGAAAGACCAGCAAAGCTCCAATAACTCAATAAACCAGCAAGAAACCTTTAGTTGTAGTTTGACTTAGGTAGTTTAAACTCATTATGAAATTGCAGGTTAAGCTCTGAATTCTCATCAAAACAAAATGGTTCTCTTTATTTTTGAAAACTCCAAAAAGAGTCTAAAATTAATTCAGGGTGTCACAAACCTACCCCCCTTAAGGGAATCTCGACCCGAGATTGAAGCTTGGCCAGCAAAGAGATATGGGTAGTTTGTTCTAAGGTCTTCCTCCTTTTCCCAGGTGCCTTCGCTCTCTGGATGGTGGCTCCATTGCACCTTGTAGGTTCAAGAATTTCGCTACGGTGACACGCCTATGACGCCCAAAATTTTGATTGGTTTCTCCACATAAGTGAGGTCTTCTTGGAGGTCAATGCTTTCCAATGAGGTGTGGTCTTCAGGTACCTGAAGGCATTTCCTTAATTGTGACACATGGAAGGTATTGTGCATTGCCGAAAGAGAAGTGGGCAGCTCAATTTTGTAAGCCACTTCACCTTGCCTTGCCAATATCTTGTATGGTCCTACAAATCTTGGAGCTAGCTTCCCCCTAGTTCGAAATCTCCTAACCCCTTTGAATGGGGTTACCCTAAGGTACACAAAATCTCCAACTTCAAAAGATAGGTCTCGACGACGAGTATCGGCGTAGCTCTTTTGTCTAGACTGAGCCTCCCGCAAGCGCTCCCTTATGAGCTTCACTTTTTTTTCAGCTTGCATGATGACATCAGGTCCATAATATTGGCGCTCGCCCACTTGATCCCATAGGAGAGGAGTTCTACATTGCCTCCCATATAAAGCTTCAAAGGGTGACATCTCCAGACTAGCTTGGTAACTGTTATTGTAGGAGAACTCAGCATAGGAGAGGTTCTTATCCCAGCTATCTCCATAGTCCAAAACACAAGCTCGATGCATGTCCTCAAGTATTTGATTCACTCTCTCTGTTTGACCATCGGTTTGAGGACAGTAAGCAGTGCTGAAATTAAGTCTTGTCCCCAAGGCTTCGTGGAGACCCTCCCAAAACCTTGAAGTGAACTGGGAACCTCTATCCGACACTATACTCTTGGGTACACCATGTAGACATACAATCCGTGCTAAGTACAACTCAGCCAACTTGTTACTTGAATAGGTGGTCTTGACTGGGATAAAGTGCACCACTTTAGTCAACCGATCCACAATAACCCAAATGGAGTCATAACCCGATTGAGTTCTTGGCAATCCAGTGATAAAATCCATGCCAATTTGTTCCCATTTCCACTCAGGAATTGGTAAAGGTTGAAGCAAACCGGCAGGTCTTTGGTGTTCGGCCTTGACTCTTTGGCACACATCGCAATGTGCTACAAACTCGGCTATTTCCCTTTTGATGCCAACCCACCAATATCTCTCTTTGAGGTCTTGGTACATCTTTGTGCTCCCAGGATGGATGGAGTAATGTGACTCATGGGCTTCCTTAAGTAGGAGGTCTTTTATGTCCTGGCAGTTCGGCACACACAGCCTTTTGCCGAACCAAAGGATCTCATGTTCATCCACTGAAAATCCAGGAGCTTTGCCTTATCCTACGTTGTCTCTTATCTCCAGGAGGTCTTTATCCTTGAATTGCTTCTCTCGGATCTGCTTCTGGACCACAGGCTCCATTTCAAGCGCATGAACAAAACCTTGCTTCACAATTTCCAGATTTAGGCGCCTCATCTCTTCATATAATCTAGGCTGATTTTCTTGGACCAATAGGAGATTGCAGTAGCTTTTTCGGCTCAAAGCATCAGCCACCACATTTGCTTTTCCTGGGTGGTAGTGAATCCCAAGGTTATAGTCTTTAATAAGCTCCAACCATCTCCTCTGTCTAAGATTGAGGTCCGGTTGGGTAAAGATATATTTTAAGCTCTTATGGTCTGTAAAGACTTCGCAGCGATTACCAATAAGGTAATGGCACCAAAGTTTTAGAGCATGTACTACAGCTGCTAGTTCCAGATCATGAGTAGGGTAGTTGGCTTCATGAGGCTTTAGTTGCCGAGAGGCATAAGCTACTACCCGACCCTCTTGCATTAATACACAACCAAGACCTTATCTTGAGGCATCACAAAAGACTTCAAAATCCTTTCTAATGTCGTAAAATCAACACCGAGCAGAGGTCAATCTTTTCTTCAACTCTTGAAAACTATGCTCACATCTTTGGAGTCCATTCATATTTGGTTTCCTTTTGAGCAGCTTGGGTGAGAGGTCTTGCTATCTTGAAAAGCCCTCAATAAACCTACGGTAATACCCTCGCCATTCCAAGGAAGCTTTTATCTGTGGTAATCGAGTTAGGTGATTTCCAATCTAGGACATCTCGACCTTGCTAGGGTTAACTGCCACTCCAGCAGCTGACATAATATGGCCTAAAAAGGTAACTTCACTCAACCAAAAGTCACACTTCTCGAACTTTGCATAGAGCTGGTGGTCCCTTAGCTTGTTTAGTACTAACCGAAGGTGACCTTCATGCTCTTGCTCGGTTTTAGAGTACACAAGAATGTCATCTATGAAGACAATGACAAACTTATCTAAATACTCTATAAACACCTTGTTCATCAAATTCATGAAGTATGCAGGAGCATTAGTTAACCCAAAGGACATGACTGTGAACTCATAAAGTCCATATCGAGTTGAAAAGGCTGTTTTTGGAATGTCCTCTTGTCTAATCTTCAATTGGTGGTAACCTGACCTTAGGTCAATCTTGGAGAAAACTGCTGCTCCTTTGAGTTGATCAAATAAGTCATCGATCCTGGGCAAAGGGTACTTATTCTTGATGGTAACATCATTAAGAGCCCTATAATCCACACGCATACGTTGTGTACCATCCTTCTTTGCCACAAAGATCACAGGAGCTCCCCAAGGAGAGGAACTCGGCCTTATAAAACCTTTGCTTTGCATTTCTTCAATTTGCTGTTTTAGCTCAACCAAGTCATTAACAGGTAACCTATATGGTCTTTTGGAAATAGGTGCTGTCCCAGGGACTAGGTTAATGACAAATTCTAAATCTCTGTTTGGAGGCATTCCAGGTAGCTCACTAGGAAACACATCAGGGTACTCCCTTACCACAGGGAGGTCTTCAAATCTCATTTCTCTCAAGCAGGACACCCTAGGACCTGCCTTAGGAGAGGTCTCGGGGCTAAATTCCACTTGCACCCCTTGCTCATTGGTGAGCGCAATGGACTTGTTGGCACAATCTATTTGGCCCTGGTTTTTAGATAACCAGTCCATTCCTAGGATCACATCTAACCCTTGGGAGTGCAAGACTATCAAGTCTGCATGGAAAGGTACTCCCAAGATTTCGAAGGAAAGATTTGGGCATAAGGAGTTGGTTCTCATTTCCAAGCCCGGGGAATGGATGAGCATAGGGTTTAATAAATGAGTAATAGCTAACCCATTGCTACCCACAAATTTTGAAGAGACAAATGAATGTGAAGCTCCAAAGTAAAAAAGGACTGAGGCTGGGATGGTATTAACAAAAAACGTACCAAGGACTACATCCGAAGCTTGTTGAGCTTCCTCTGCCGTGAGGTGGTTCACTCGCCCTTTGTTGAACTGCACTGGAGGTCTTGAATGGCTGCCATGAGCTGAGGACCCTTGAGCTGATCGAGTGGGAGTTGGAGCTGGAGCTTGAGATTTCTTCGGACACTTATTTGCATAGTGCCCTACTTCATGACAATTAAAACACGTCACCCCTGCGGTCTTGACAATCTACACGTGAAGAACCAAATATTCAAACAAAGCTCAAACAAGAATCCAAAGAACTCCAAATGAACTTAAAGACAAAACCAACAGAGAAGCTGGGAGGTTAAGAGGAGGTCCAAGGAGCTTGGTGGAGAGGTCCTGGAGCTCCAGAGAGAATGTCCAAGCTCGAGTTGGAGGAGGTCCAGAGACTTGAGAGAGGAGGGCTATGGTGGCTCGGTTGAGACAGAGAGCAAAAATGAGAAAGAAAGTGATAAAGGAGGGCTCTCCCAAAATATATATAGGGAAAGCTATGCACATGACCCAGGATGAGTCAACAAGAGTTGGTAAATAGGACAAGAGAGTAGGCAAGGAATGTGACAATCAGTGTGACATGCGTACTGCAAAGGTGGGGGCATTTAATGTGATACAACATGCATTAAATGCTACGGAGATTTCCTTGCCCCAAAGGACATAGTCAAAGGTAAAGAAACTGGGGGCTTGATTGCCAAGTGGGGCAGCCAAGACCCACCAAGGAGGTACTGCAAGGACCTCGAGGAGGTCTTGCAGTGAACAAGGGGAGGTCCTCACCCACCGGGGAGGTCCTAACGGTTGGATCTCCAAGGGGGAGGTCCAAACGGTCAAGATCAAGCGCACCAGAGGAGGTCCGCAAGGGCAAGGGGGAGGTCCTTACCCGCAAGGGAGGACCTGACGGTTGGATCTCCAAAGGGGGAGGTCCAACGGTCAAGATCAAGCGCACCAGAGGAGGTCCGCAAGAATAAAAGGAGAACCTCACCCGCAAAGGAGGTCTAGAACCGTAGGATCCAATCCAGGGGAGGTCTGGATGGTTAGGATTCCCAATGGGAGGTCCTAACGATTCAGATCTGCCAAGAAGGGGAGGTCTGGACAGCCAAGATATCAAAAGGGGAGGTCTTGGCGGTCCAGATTTACAATGAGGAGGTCTGGACGGTTAAGATCTCCAAGGGGGAGGTCTTAACGGTCCAGATATGCCAGGAGGAGGTCCGGAACCGTTGGATGTTGATCGGACCGTCCAAAATGGTTGGAACGTTCGGACCGCCCGAACGTCACAACAAATCGGAACGTCCACTAGAGATCCAAAGGCTTAGAGAAGGTGGGAGGTTCGGACCAACACCTCACCAGTATCAAGCCGTCCAATGCAAATCGGACGACTCACAATCAATTGAGATGTAAATGGGCAAGGAGGAGGTCCTGGAGGACCTGGGGAGGTCCGGTAGGACACAGGGAGGTCTAAGAAATGTAAGGGGAGGTCCTAGAGGACATGGAGAGGTCCTGAAGGACACGGGGAGATCAAATAAATGTAAGGGGAGGTCCTAGAGGACATGGAGAGGTCCTTAGGGTTCCAAAGGAGTTCAAATACACACAAGGGTGGCACAGACTTGGGAAGATTGCGAGTCAGAGAGGATCCGAGAGGGGTATTGGACCCAGTGGAGGTCCAAGTGCTTGGAGGATCTAGACCTAAGGAGGTCTAGACCATAGGAGGGCTCAAGACAGAGGAGGTCCGAACCTCTGGATCCTAACAAAGGTGAGGTCTGGGTCGAAAGTGGGTAAAAGATGGACAGAGAAGCAAAGACCAGCAAAGCTCCGATAACTCAATAAACCAGCAAGAAACCTTTAGTTGTAGTTTGAGTTAGGTAGTTTAAACCCATTATGAAATTGCAGGTTAAGCTCTGAATTCTCATCAAAACAAAATGGTTCTCTTTATTTTTGAAAACTCCAAAAAGAGTCTAAAATTAATTCAGGGTGTCACAAGTTGTGTGCTAAAGAGATAAGCAAGGATGTCATAGTCTCACTAGAACAAAATGTTGCAGTGCTTCTATGCAAATTAGAAAAGTTATTTCCTCCCAGTTTCTTTAATCCTATGCAACATCTAATCATACATCTTCCCTATGAGGCTCGACTAGGAGGCTCTGTTCAGGCCCACTGGATGTATCCATATGGGAGGTAAACATAAGTACTACCACTATTTTCTTCTTTCTAGCCCGACAATACATCTAATTAATTATCTGGTCGTTGTAGGTACATACAAAAACTTAGGAAGAAAGTGCGGAATAAGGCTCGAGTTAAGGGTTCCATTGTTGAGGCTTACCTAGTTGAGGAGGCAACAAATTTTCTATCACTATATTTTAACCCGAAAGTTCGATCAATTAGAAACAAGGCACCTCGGTACGATAATGGTGCCTCTACATTTCAAAGTTCATGCGACCTTCACATATTCCAATACCTGAGTCGATGCATTAGTCCTTGGGGTTGTCGTGATCTCACAATAGAAGAGTACAAGGTTGCTTTTAACTTCGCACTGACTACCATATGTACTAGTCTGCTATAGTTGATAAATGCTAAATTGTTATATTAGAGGCCACTCTAACCTTGTGAAGTTTTCAAATGTAGATGCTTTTCCAAAAGATGGGTGAAGAACCACCACCAGAGGAGCTACTTCATGAAACATCTGCACAATCATAGGTAAGAATACTTAGCAACTAAAATTATTGACAATGCTACCAACGATATCTCATGAAAGTTACAAGGTTGTCCAAACCTCTATCTTTTGGAGAACTAATTTGGATTAGACACTAATACTTTTTGGTGTGTCAGAGTGACAACAAGCAGTGCAGGAGTGAGCAAGTGGACTCATGTTGAGTGTTCTATCACATGGGCTTAACCTGAATCCCATTTAGTTATATGTTCATAGTAAGGTGGCAATGGGTTTGTCTAGAATTTTTGTCCACACGTGCAACCAATTTTTAAAAAACAGGCTTGTCATAGATTTTGATTGGTCTAGCTTTTCTTTTAGCACTTATAATGGTTCTAACCATGCTTAGGCAGACTCCTAATGCTAGTGTTTAGTGGGTTGCTTTAGCTCTTCTGTTAGCACTTCTAATGGTTTTTTTGTGCTAAGGCAGACTCACAATGTTGGCACACTCTATTCACCTTACAGGAAGGGACCAGGACTGGGACTGGATCCTCCCATGTGGGCTCAACACCGGATGACAATGCCATTGATGGCAACAATGCTAATAATGATGGCGACAACTGCAATGGTGACATTAATGGCGGCAACAACCATGATGCCAACAACATCGACTGACGAATGCAACTGAATGTCCACATGATCTTTGATGATATCTTGCTAGCTCTTTTGAATAGTTCAACATGAATGGTATTACTGGACTTTTAGATGGACTTACATAACCTGTATGTGATATTGATCTTTAGGTGTATTGTGGTAGTACTGGATTTTTAGATGTCTTTTGTGTGGATTACAATGTTGCTTTCTACAAGTGAACCTTATGGATGGTATTGGGCTTGAAATGATGCTAGTTTAAGCTTGAACTTTTTTTGTGTGTGGATTAATGTATGGATGTGTATTGTGGATTATAGATGTATGGATGTGTATTTTGGATTATATGATACTTGGATGTGTATGAATCAAATATTAGTGTGTGTATGATCATTGACAATTTCTGCTAGCATTGCTATCTTGGCTGCTAATAATTTTGTTGACAGCCATGAAGTCATTTTGGTGACAGCAATACACTCAGGAAAAAATTTGCTTACAGGCACAGAACCGTCAGGTTTAATTTTCTTGATGGTAATGTCCCAACCGTCAATTTTTGTTTTCTTGACGGTAATGTCCCAAACGTCAGGTATAGTTTTCTTGATGGTTAATACCCGTAAGCTAAATTCGTTTTATGAGCGGGCAACAAAATCGTCAGTTAAATGTTTCTTGACGGTGAATACCCGTCAAGCAAAATCTTTTTTATGGGTGGTTCGTAAAACCATCAGGAAAATAGCAGAAACTGTTAGGAAAAATTTTCTTGATGGTGAACCGTAAGACAAATTGAATTTTCCTGACCACCTAGACCCGAGGGGATTTGCTCGACGAGTTGCCGTCGACAAAATAAAACCCGACGATTTTTTTTCTATTTTCTTGTGATTTTTGATCGGGGGGAAATATTCATCCTGTAGTAGTGAGGAGCGGAATAGATGCTGAGAAAAAGTGTAGAAATCTGTCGCTCACCCAATTGTGTAGCTGAGCTATTGATGCTACAGAAGTGCAAGTGGTTTGCCAAGAGAGCTAAACCCTACCCCGATTATTCTATGAAGGATGCGTCGGTACCACTGGAGTTTCCACTCCCGCAATGTGTGTATGAAGAACCACGAAAATCATCTAGTCCACACACTTGGCGACCGCCACCCGGGCATACTACACATGCGGAAACATCCTCTTAAACAAATCTTATAGATTTTTTTCATGTTACGTTGCATTCCATATATCCTTAATTTCATGAGCGCATAATGGCAGCTAGAGATGTGATGTAACTTCTTCCAATAGATCGATGGTCTGGACATGTACGATATGGTGTGCATCGAGTAGAAGTATATGTTCAACTACGCAAAGCGAGCTGAAACCTTCGAACGGTGGAAACCTTACGTACCTGACCCTATTGAAAAGGCACCAAAGGAGCTCAAAAAAGCTGGGTGGTGGTGGAGGACTCCTGAACAGCAAAACACATGTATTGAACTAGTCACTAATAACTATGACCACGAACTGTTGAACCTCAAAAACCTGTGTTGGTAGATTTCGAGACACTATCGACGCTCCAGGGAGCGAAAGCATGAACCACGAGGCTCAATCTAATTGCTAGAAATTTAACCAATATTTGCAAAACTTCCATTCTGGTGATTAGTAGTTGATGAGGACATGATCCCTATGGATACAACCATATTTGCTATGCTTGCTGTTCCAAGTACAAGAGCTCGTACGCTTCCCTTAAATTATCAGGTGAGCTTGTTTTTAGGAGTGCCTTTATATTATATGAACTATATGATACTACCTAATGATAAAAATATAGATATGTGCAGCACCATGTCACTTTTGGTCCAAGACAAGCAAGCAGTTCGAGCTGGACCCATTTTGGAATCCAAATCGGCCTCCGAAGACAGCACCGACTTCAAACGTGCATAACTTTCATATACGGAGTCCGTTTGAGGTTCATGAGTACTTGATGGAAAGATTACCTTGTCCTCTTTCGAACGGATCCGGTCGCACCTCCAAATTCCTACTGAGTGCACCGCAATCATCAAAAGAAGGTGTTGCGTCACCTGTTTGGGCCAAATTGGGCCTTGTAATGCTTGGGCCCAAGAGAAGGAGCCACCCCAGGCGGCCCGTACTGTTCACGCATACTGTTTATGCGTGAACAGTAACATGAATAGTACCATACCAAATTTTCTTAGATATGGTGGCTCTCCCTTCCCTATTTAAGGAACCCGCACCCCTCTAGTTTTCTTGGATTTTGTTTATGTTTTAGTTTGCCTTCCTTGCAACTTGTATCTTTTGCATGTGTCGACTAGACCACCCAGTCAAGATCCTTATTCGGAATCCCAACTCAATTCAAACATTTCAATCCTATTTGCAATTTTGGATTGCTTATTATCTTGTTCTTGCGTGTTCTTCGATCGCATGCAGGAATAGACCTTCATGGTCAAGTCAACCACGTTCTTGGCACGGTTGATAACGACTCGAAGTGTGGTTTAGCGATTGCTTAGCGTTCTGGTTGTGACCGGTTAGAAACCTGTATCGTCAAAGTCGTTCTCCTTCAAATCGAAATTATCATCCTATCGGAAGATCGGGAACCATTGTCTCATCAGGTGGTATCAGAGCTATAGTTGACCGGTAAGAATTCTTGTATCCCTAGTTAGTAGATTGGTTTTTATTTCCTATAGTCCAGAAAATTTTGCCCTAAAAAAAGAATTAATCTCCGCTGTTCAAACCCCGTTGTGCCTTTCAATCTGTTAGTTTAAATTTGCTTAATTGAATTTTCATCCGTACTAATCGAGTCTAGTTGCTGGTCAATATCTTTGTTAAGCCAAAAAAAAAAAAGAGTGTTCTTGATACCCAAGTCCACAAAACCTACACGACCTGAAAACAGCTTCCTGTTTCTGGCCAGAAATTTTTCTCTGCGCAGCCGACACCAAAAATTTCATATCTTTCGATCCAGAGATCCAAATCCACCCGAACCACTTTTGTTAGCTTCCTAACTCAAAATCCCACTTTCCCGAAAAATTTGGTAGTGATTGAATTAGTAGTTTAAAATATGCATGTGTTGCAATTGCCCGTTTCCTACCAGAAATTTCCTCTGCGCAGCCGACACCAAAAAACTTCATATCTTTGGATCCAGAGATCCCAATCCACCCGAACCACTTTTGTTAGCTTCCTAACTCAAAATCCCACCTTCCTACAAAATTTGGTAGTGATTGGATCAGTATTTTGAAACCTGCACGTGTTGCAAGTTACGTAGCTGCTGCTGTCTTTTCCGGATCGAACTCCACTTGAGAATTTCGTACTCGGCTGAGTTGCAATCTGGTATTGGTACAAAAAGAAAAAAGAAAATGCAAAAGTGAAAAAAAAAGATTCAGGTTAGACAAAAAGAAAGAAAAAAAAGGCCATAAAAAAAATTTGTAGACTAATTACCGGTTTGCTGTCCAGTTGGGTGTTGATCTGAAATTCAGCTAGCTATATTTGATCCTTCATGTTCTAGAATTGTATATATTGATCATATTGTTTTTGTACACTCATATACACTTGACCATAGCATGTATCATTCTTGTTTGATCAGCAACATAGGCTAAGTGTTAGATACGAACTATAATTCAATTATATGTAATTTCTGAAATTAATTGATTGTTTCCCTTGCTATCTAATATTAAGCCTGTCCAAGCTCCACTTTCTACTAATCGAGTAGATCACGTCGAACCGACCCTTGCAATCGCTCTACTCCTCACTTGAGTCAAGTTTATCACGAACCAGCCACTGGTTGCACCACCTGTTTGCATTGGTTAGAACTTGCAAGAGCTTGGTAAGAGCTTGAACGTGTGTGACTTGAGCCTCCAGATCCTAATAGTTGATAGGAACATATACTTGTGATTTGTTTCCTTGTTTTCAACTAATAATGACAGGTTGATTGAAGTTGGTAGATTACGATGTCATCGCGGGTAGATTTGAACTCAAAGGGAAACAACTACCTGCATACATATTACCACTCACCGCTGAGAGTACATCGTTGGACTACTTTATATGGGTTAATATGTTGGATAGCTACTTTGAAAGACAGGACCTTGATCCTTATGAGAAGATGAGCACGGCAAGGACAGCACTGATCGGTGATGTTCAACATTGGTGGTCAAATTTGGAGTACCACTTCATGTACACATGGGAGCAGATGAAGAAGAAATTGCAACGTCGTTTTATACCTCCACCACCCACAGTCACAAGTGAAGTGCAACCTAAGGTAACTAAAAATGCTGACATTGTTTGTGGATATCATGGGGATATGCCCATGATCTTAGGATGATGAGACAATTGGCAATGGTGTTTTTGGTCTGAAGTTTCAAGTGTTTTCGACAAAGTTTCAGATCTGTCAGGTCAGCGGTGGTCTGACCGGCTTTTGTGCTGAATGTTGATTTAAGTGGTGAGTTGATTATGGGTTAGGTCATATCCATATTTGTTAATGCATATGTGTTGCATGTTACATGTTTTGGCTAACGTGGGTCAAGTTGTGAAGAACTTGTTCCCGGATTCGTGTTTGCTTGTCTATTGCTGTGTAGGTGGCTTGCAGGTCAATGACAGTCAACGGCGAGGAGGATCGGGACTAAGCTTGGAGAGCTGAGGTCCAGAACGATCATGGATGCCGGGTGAGGTCAAGTGACTCAAGCGTGGCGCAGAATGGACAAGGATGACCGAACGGGTGGTTCGGTGCGACTAGTTGGATCAAGCGGCGCGGGAGTCGTTGCAAGTGCTCAGTGGTGCCGGTGGGATCCGGCGGGAGAGACTTGACGACATGGAGCCGTTGATCAACCTACACGTGGCGAAGTAGGCGATTGCTTCGACAGGATTGGACTCGATCTTCGGAAAAGATCGAGAAGGGGTATTTTGGTAATTTTACCAAATACCGCCTTGGTGACCTTTTGGCTAAACCGCGGCGCGGGTCGACGCATGGTGAAGCGGTTTAGGTCAATCGGAATTGAAGACGGCACTTTGAGATGCGTGCGTGTGTGTTCCGTTGATGTTGGGCCTTAACGGAAGCCCATTTGGTTTCTAGGGTTAGAGGCTGCCCTATATAAGGATTGAGATGGGCATCTGGCTTACTGCTGCTGTTGAATAAGGCCACTGAGAAAAGGAGAGGTGGCGGCTTGTTCTTGCCGCTGAGAAAAAGAGTGGGGCATTTTTTTTTGGTGCGCCCGGCTGCCGCTGGAGAAAAAGAGAAATCCATCGTGTGTGGCGGCGGCCGCTGCCTCTGGAAAAATGAGATCTGTGTGTGGCTGCCTGTTCCTCCTGGGAAAATAGGCTTTGGCGGCTTGCATCTTATGCTGTAGACAAGAGAGATAAAAAAAACTATTTGTTGAATTTATGCTCAGGTCTTTATTCTCTGTCAATTCATTGCATCTTTGTCTCCATTCTTGGCTGTCATCTGATGCGCCTGGAGAGGCCGCAAAAACCGGACTCTAGTGTCGGCGCCCTGTAGTGGATTCGCAAGTTTTATTATCTGCTGGTTGATCTGGCCGGCGGCGGCATAGTAAAGACCGAAGGAATCGGCAGATGTGATGATTGCAGTTTAGATTTATTTTTCCTGCTTGTGTTTGGGTTCTTGCAGTGTTGTCCTGAGTGCGCTAGTAGAGCTCTGCAAAAGTCTGAAGCCGGCGGCGCCCTGTTGTGTCCAGTCCCATGGTGGCGGCCTGTGCGCCGGTCGAGAGTCCCGCAGAAAACCAGATCCCGTAGTAATTGCTGATTTGCAATGAATTTTTATTTATTTTCTTTTTGCCTTGGACTGCTTGAGTGTCCACGCGAAATCTGAATCTCTGAGGGGTGGCTGTAGATGTTTAGATTGCACCATCGGTTTGTGAACCGTTTCTTTGTCTGAGTTTGATTTCCATCGATGCAGTTTAGTTTTATTTTTGCTTGAGCTGTCCGTTTCTTTGTGGATCTTTGTCGGGCATTTGATGGATTGATTGATGTGTCCGTAAGTTTTATTACTGTTGCGGCTGTGCTCTCCCCGAGAAGTTTGCTTCATATTCCTTCTTTAGTGCGCTGAAAAATCTGTGTGGGTTGCGTGACCTCTCGCCCTGGGAGGAAAAACCGCTACCGTAGAAATGCAGAGCGATGGGCGGCTCTGTACTCCCATGGAAAATATGAGTGCTCAGAGTCTTGTGTCCTCTCAAGAAAAAAATCTGCTTGGCGAGTAGTCGATGGTCGCTCTGAAAAAGAGAAGCCGTGGTGGCCTGCTTCTCCCTGCAAAAATCTGTGCTGATTTGAAGTGCATTAATGTTCCATTGAGCTAGTCCAAAATCTGGTGGTTTTAATTGCTCAATGAATCATTGCTTGATTTTTGTTTTATTGCTTGGTGCCTCATCTTGTTGCATTGTTGATCCTTTGTTTTAATTCTTTGTTGTTTAATGCTTGATCGGCAGCAGTTTCTTTTTATTGCGTTCCTGTGCGTGCGGCTATGACATGTTGATGTGCTTGATGCAGCCTTGAGTTGATTAGGCTTTTGCTTTGGGGTTTTGATCGGATTCAACACAGGTCATCTGTTGTGCCTGTATACAGATCTTCATAGCTTTTATAGCGATTGGAGTGAAAGTAGTGTTGAGTTCGATTGAGGTGAAAAATAGAGAAAGCGTCTATTCACCCCCCCCCCCTCTAGTCGCCTTTCCTGTCCTACAATTGGTATCAGAGCCAAGTTTGCTCTTTTGTGATCTTTATTGATCTTTGAGCATGGTGACTAGTGTGAGGACTTGTGAGCGTTTCCTTGCATCTTGTCGTGGTTCTTTTACCAATGGTGTTGGTCGTAACAAGACATTTCAATTTATGATAAGTCTAATGGCGATGGAGGAGGAAGTCTCCTGTGATATCTGTGGCAAATCTTTTTGTTTTGATTGTCCTAGTTTCAGGGATGAGTCACTTTTAGAGCCCGAGGAGAAGAAGCCCAGTGGCATATGCACAGCAGCTTTTGAGGATGAACATGATGGAGAGGATTTTGATGATGAGCCTTTTGATGATTGTGATGACTCTTATGAGGACGATCCCCTACTCAAGCTAAGCAAGGTGAGCAAAGAAAAACTCATTGATGGCTTGATTTCATATGAATATAAATTGCATGCTCTTAAGAAGAAAATGAAATTGCTAAAAAGAGAAAAAAATGATTTGTCTCATGAGCTCTCCGAATTGAAAACCTCCATGAATGCTTATGATTCATTGCTTGTAGACATGGAGAACTTGAACAATTCTTTTGCATGCCTAAAATCTGAAAATGAAATTTTGAAATCAAATGTTTCTATGCCTTGTGATTCTTGTATTGCCTTACATCATGAACTTGACAATGCTAAGTTAGAAATAGGCAATCTTAGTTCTTTGGCTAGAAATAATTGTGATTCTTGTGTAGGCATGCTTGCTGATTTTGAGAAGCTTAAATTGACTAATTCCTTTCACCTTGAGCAATTAGAGAATGCTAGGGCTGAGATTATTGAAATTAAAGCTAGGCCTTGTAGCATGTGCTTAGAACATGAAAAATTGCTTAAGGATGGTTTAGTCTCTTGCAAGAATTGTGCTAGCTTAGAAACTGAAATTGATGCTTTGAACTGCATGCTTAATTCGAAAGCATCATTAATTTCTTGCACATCTTGCATTTCTTTGAAAAGCGAGGTTGAGTCTTTGCGCGATGATATGAGCGCCAAGTCATGTGACTCTTGTATTTGCCTTCACTCCGAGATTGATGTTCTTAAGTTCTTTTGCTTCTTTGCATTCGGAGTTGGAGTCTTTTCGTGCTAAATGTGAGTCACCTGATGTTGGTTTTTGTGCCATCGCTTTAGATAGCTCTTCTTTGGTGAGTTCGATTCTTTCGGACTCTTCTTGTGTTGTCCAAAGGATTTCAAAAGACAAATGTGCTTCTTTCTCAAATGGTACTAAATCTTCAAAAGAGAAGTACCATTGCACATTTTGTAAGAAGAATGGACACACTCTTGGATTTTGCTTTCGTCGTTTGAAACATGAGCGTCGAGTGCGTCGTCGTACCTCTAGGAACACACATAGCCTTTCTCATGGCATGTGTGGGTCTAGTGTCGATACGAGGACGAGTCATGATGCTAGTTCCTCCAGGACTTCTTCCTTGAGCCATAATGGTGCTTCGTCCTCTCGGGCCATGTCTACTAGTAGACCTTTACAACCTTGCTCATTTTGTGGGAAGAATGGACATCATGTGGATTTTTGTTTCCGACGTGCAAAACAGATGCGTCGAGCTCATGCTTCTAAGTCTCCTAGTGGGCATAGTCTTTCTCATGACATGCACACTAAAGAGCCTAGCACGAAGACTCGATTTGTTGATGGCTTCTTTGACACCTTTTCTAGTGGTGTCGGACAGCACCGTGGACATGGTTTGAATAGTTTTGGTTTTGGTCCACGAGCTGCCCCGAGGCAGGATTTCCGCCGTTTTCCAAGAGGTGGACCTCGTTTTGTTCATCGAGGTACACACCCACGGCGAGGTTGTGTGAGTTTCTTTGATGCTTCTATTGGTTCTCATCATGGTGCTTTCAAGCAAGGACATCGTCGCTTTTCTAGAGATGGACCTCGTTTTCCTCTTCGAGTTGTCCACTCGCGGCGTGCCTCCAAGGATGAGATTGGATCTTCTTGCATGGACCATCATTTGCATCATGCTAACTCACATAATGTTTCGACTACTTCTGGTGGTGGTGTGTCCAAGATTTGGGTTCCCAAGTATTTACTCTCTAACCCTTCGGGATCCAAGACTCGGACACCTTGCCTTTCTCATGTGTAGGTACCAAGAACGCGGGTTGGAGAACATGGACTTAAAGACTCTGATCTTTTTCTTCATCACATGATCGGGACACTTGATGGTTCTCCACCTCAACGATGGCCTCCAAGAGGCATGTGCTTTCATGATTGGTGCTTTCACATGTTTGGTGAGCTATCTTATACCTTCATGCATTTACCTTCCTGATTACTCATACTTGGCATGTTGTGCTTGCTTTGTGCTCACTTGTACCTTATTGGCATGTTTTTCTCTTTGATATTCTTTATCATGCCTTTACCTTGCTTATATATCCATGTAGTATATTGTTGTTCATTATTTTCATGGTTATGTGAGCTGTTTTGTCATCATGAGCTTGTGCTGTCTTGTACCCTTATTATCTTGCTCATGATTGATTCTTGCTTATATATCCATTTATCATTTTGTAGTTCTTAATTTCCATGGATGTATAAGCTTGGCTTTGTCTTCAAGAGCTTGTACTGATTTCATACATTTATCATATTGCTCTTATTGATTTTTGTCTTATGTATCCACCTGTTCACTTGATATCCATGTTAGCATTCATTATTCATGATTTGTTCTAAAATGCTTTATGCTTACATGGTTTTTGTGCCTTACGGTTAATTGTGGATGCATGAGTCTTACCATAGCTTTCACTAGCTTGCTTTTGACTGTGTATATGATGGGTGATATGCTATGTGCTTGTTTGCTTGCTCCTATGCCTTATTGTGGATTAAGGATAGTTTGAGCTTTATCATATCTTGGATAGCATGTGCTGAAATTGTCTTGTCTATCTCCATGCTCATGTCTTAAATTATTGATTATATGCTTTTATGAGTTTTGGATCATTTGCTGCTATTCTTGCTAGTCATGTGTCTTGGTACTGTTTCCCTTTTGTCTCTTTTGTGTAGTCTTTTCAGTTGAGAAGAAGAATATGTGGTCCAACAAGTGGTCAAAGACTTCAGCTGTTGGTTCATCATCATTTGTGACTTCAATGATGACTATCACTTCTAGGAGACGAAGGAATTTGAGATGAGGATGATGGGTGAGCGCAACTACCTTCTGGAGCTTCAAGGATTGGATCTTCATCCATCATGACTACATCTCGCTGCCAAGCAGTGGGACTCAGGTTTGAGCTTCTATACCCTACATTTGTGTATGGTATCCCTAGTCTACCTTGCATTGCATCTGGTTCGTGTCAGGTGTTGGGTTTGTTGTGTTCTGGGTAGATAGGAGGCTCTGTTCTAACACGTGTCTTTTCTAGGCACTTTTCTTATCCCATGATTTGCTAGGATGCATTCTTCTCACAGCCTAGGTCGAGCTTGTCTCCCAATCACTAGTGTTAGCAGGTTTTTGAGTTGCATGTAAGCTTTTTAGTGTTGGTGTTTCGCTCCCTAGCTTTTCGAGTTGCTGTCCCTAGAGATCTTGTGGTGTTTGAAGTTTTTGTGCTAGTTTTTGTGGAGTCCAAGGCAAATTGGCAGATCTCCCCTCAAAGCTTTTTAGACCCAACAAGGTTTGCCACCTTGAGAAGCGAGTTAGAGATAATTTATCCCTATGGGTTGGTTTGAGGGGGAGTTGGTTCTTTTCGGAACTTTCTTAGTTCTTTTCTGAACTTTCTCTGTTCATCTGAACTTTTCTTGTTCATGTGAATTTTGTGTGGATCTTTTCTGATACCTTCTTCAAGTGGTATCTTCTTTGGATCTTTTTGATCCTTGTGATCTTTTTAGGCTTTTAAGTCTTTTGTGCATCTCATTGTATCATATTGCATACAAATGGAAAATCCAAAAAGATGCATTGTAATATAAGCTTTACCGCTTCTTTCTTTTAATTAATGAAGCTTTGCTTATTACCCTCTTGAGCTTTAGTATTTCAATTCTTGCTCAAGATCGTGTCTAGTTCTTTGACTTGATAGAATTATCATGTTTTACATGTGCAGCAATGTCTTTGCTAAATGAGCTAGAACTGTTAATTAACCTGAACTGAAAATAGCAATTTGTGGATCTTTTAGCTAGTTGCACAATTAGTGATCCTTTTGTGACATTGGCCCTGTCAAAATTGTTTTGTTAGCTCTGGAATCTAGAATTGAACATCTTTGAGCTTTCAATTCATTAAAGAATCTAAAACAACCCTTGTGCAAAATGGAAAATGATCTCTTTTGTGCGAAAAAACTGAACTCACCAATTCTTTCTCATGAGACGGCTTGCCATTGTACTAGGCATGAACTCAGGGGGAGTTTTGGATGACCTAGACCACTCTTTTAAGCTTTTGTTGCTTGGGATGGTCGCAGTGAGGCTTGGGATCTAGCACATGGCTAAAACTGCAAATTGTCAAAATTGGTTGAAACTTAGGAAGAGATTGTGGATGGCTCCTAGTCCAGGATTTTCTTTACTAAGATAGACCTTTTATCAACTTGAATATTCATTGCAAATAAAGAACAGTTGAAATTTGGGCTTTTGACAAAAACTTGAGCAAAATGATTCATTTCATGACTTTTGTCTCCTAGATGGTCTTTGCTAGCTTCTAGATCTCACAATGACATTCTGATATGGCCATTATCACTTTAGGATACCTGTTGTTGAACTTGCTAATTTTGATGCATTGCTTAATTTAATCCAACAACATGTGATATATTGAGCTCATTAGCCTAGCTTTGCTATATATGTCTTAACATGATCTTGCTAGCTTTGTCAGGCTTGTTGTATCTTCAGTAATGGTAGAAATGCTAGTCTGTTCAATTGAGTAATCTCCAAAGCTTCTTTTACCTAAAAATTGAAAAATCAAAACAAAAATGAAGCCACCCCATTGCATTTCATGCATGCGCTTTCTTTTGCTTATTCCTTTCTTGTGCATTTGTCGATTCCTTGATGAATCTATTATCAAAGGGGGAGAAGATATAGTGAAAATGTAATGTTAATAAAGAGCTTTTTGGTTATGAGGGAGAAGTTTTGTAAGGGAGAGAAATGGAGAAATTGAAATTTCATATTCTCTCTTTTAAAATGATGATCATAGTGAGGGGGAGCATTCATATTGCATTCTTTTGGTCTTATTGCCTTTTCTGATCTTGAATTGCAATTCTTGAAGCATCACAATGATCTAAGGTCAAATAGAACAATTGTTCTTTCATATGGACCTTAAGTGAGATTTTTGTCGATTCTCTGGAATTGGAAGCTTTCTTCCTTTCTTTTGCCTTATCTCACTTGTTTATGCTATTCTGAAGCCAGCTTGGTCATTTTCATTGCTTTTTCTTGCATATGGACCAAGTTGTGCCTTTGTGCGAAAACTGCGAGTATTTTACTTTTCAAACCACAAACTTACATTTTCTGAGAGATTGCCAATGTGTTCATCAAGGGGGAGATTGTGGATATCATGGGGATATGCCCATGATCTTAGGATGATGAGACAATTGGCAATGGTGTTTTTGGTTTGAAGTTTCAAGTGTTTTCGACAAAGTTTCAGATCTGTAAGGTCAGCGGCGGTCTGACCGGCTTTTGTGCTGAATGTTGATTTAAGTGGTGAGTTGATTATGGGTTAGATCATATCCATATTTGTTAATGCATATGTGTTGCATGTTGCATGTTTTGGCTAACGTGGGTCAAGTTGTGAAGAACTTGTTCCCGGTTTCGTGTTTACTTGTCTATTGCTGTGCAGGTGGCTTGCAGGTCAATGACGGTCAACGGCGAGGAGGATCGGGACTAAGCTTGGAGAGCCGAGGTCGGAACGATCATGGATGCGGGTGAGGTCAAGTGACTCAAGCGCATGCGAGAATGGACAAGGATGACCGAACAGGCGGTTCGGTCGGTTGGTTGGATCAAGCGGCACGGAGTCGTTGCAAGTGCTCAGTGGTGCCGGTGGGATCCGGACGGGAGAGACTTGACGACATGGAGCCGTTGATCAACCTACACGTGGCGAAGCAGGCGATTGCTTCGACAGGATTGGACTCGATCTTCGGAAAAGATCGAGAAGGGGTATTTTGGTAATTTTACCAAATACCGCCTTGGTGACCTTTTGGCTAAACCGCGGCGCGGGTCGACGCGTGGTGAAGCAATTTAGGTCAATCGGAATTGAAGACGGCGCTTTGAGATGCATGCGTGTGTATTCCGTTGATGTTGGGCCTTAACGGAAGCCCATTTGGTTTCTAGGGTTAGATGCTGCCCTATATAAGGATTGAGATGGGCATCCGCTTATCGCTGCTTTGTTGAATAAGGCCACCGAGAAAGGAGAGGTGGCGGCTTGTTCTTGCCACCGAGAAAAAAAAGAGTGGGCGTTTTTTTAGTGCGCCATTGCATTGGAGAAAAAGAGAAATCCATCGTGTGTGGCGGCGGCCGCTGCCTTTGGAAAAATGAGATCTCTGTGTGGCTGCCTGTTCCTCCCGGGAAAATAGGCTTTGGTGGCTTGCATCTTATGCTGTAGACAAGAGAGATAAAAAAAACTATTTGTTGAATTCATGCTCAGGTCTTTATTCTCTGTCAATTCATTGCATCTTTGTCTCCATTCTTGGTCGTCATCGATCGCTGGAGAGGCCGCAAAACCGGACTCTAGTGTCGGTATACTGTAGTGGATTCGCAAGTTTTATTATCTATCGTTGATCCGCGTGCGTGGCATAGTAAAGACCAAAGGAATCGGCAGATGTGATGATTGCAGTTTAGATTTATTTTTCCTGCTTGTGTTTGGGTTCTTGCCGTGTTGCCCTGAGTGCGTTGGTAGAGCTCTGCAAAAGTCTGAAGTCGGCGGCGCCCTGTTGTGTCCAGTCCCATGGTGGCGGCCTATGCGCCGGTCGAGAGTCCGCAGAAAACCAGATCCAGTAGTAATTGCTGATTTGCAATGAATTTTTATTTATTTTCTTTTTGCCTTGGACTGCTTGAGTGTCCATGCGAAATCTGAATCTCTGAGCGGTGGCTGTAGATGTTTAGATTGCACCATCGGTTTGTGAACCGTTTTTTGTCCGAGTTTGATTTCCATCGATGCGGTTTAGTTTTATTTTTGCTTGAGCTGTCCCGTTTTTTGTGCATGTTGTCGGGCATTTGATGGATTGATTGTCAGGTCCGTAAGTTTTATTACTGTTGCGGCTGTGCTCTCCCCGAGAAGTTTATTCAGATTCCTTCTTTAGTGCGCTGAAAAATCTGTGTGGGTTGCGGCCCTCGCCCTGAGGAGGAAAAACCGCTACCGTAGAAATGCAGAGCGAGCGATGGGCGGCTCAGACTCCCATGGAAAATATGAGTGCATGTAGTGCTGTGTCCTCCTGAAGAAAAAAATCAGCGGCGGGTAGCTGATGGCTGCTCTGAAAAAGAGAAGCCGTGGTGGCCTGCTTCTCCCTGCAAAAATCTGTGCTGATTTGAAGTGCATTAATGTTCCATTGAGCTAGTCCAAAATCTGGTGGTTTTAATTGCTCAATGAATCTGCTGTTTGATTTTTGTTTTATTGCTTCGGGTGCCTCATCTTGTTGCGAATGTTGATCCACTGTTTTAATTGCTGTTTTGTTTAATGCTTGATCGGCAGCAGTTTCTTTTTATTGCGTTCCTGTGGGTGCGGCTATGACATGTTGATGTGCTTGATGCAGCCTTGAGTTGATTAGGCTTTTGCTTTGGCGTTTTGATCGGATTCAACACATGTCATCTGCTGTGCCTGTATACAGATCTTCGTAGCTTTTATAGCGATTGGAGTGAAAGTAGTGTTGAGTTCGATTGAGGTGAAAAATAGAGAAAGCGTCTATTCACCCCCCCTCTAGTCGCCTTTCCGGTCCTACATTGTTTTAGCTCCCACTCTATCACCAGATACCGCCGAGATGCTTGAAGAGATGAACGATAATCTAGTGCATCTTAAGTCATTAGAGGAGAAGTTTGAGGTACCTACGGTATCTGATGAGGACAACAATGACAAAGTACTGATTTGGTGCTACAGCAAGACATAGAGCCACCTTGTGAGTATATACATAGAGACAATAGACCTTCGTGGTCAGGTCAACCGCGTTCTTGGCATGGTTAATAACGACTCAGAGTGTGGTTTAGCGATTGCTTGGTGTTCTGGTTGTGACCAGTTAGAAGCCTACATCGTCAAAGTCGTTCTCCTCCAAATCGAAGTTATCATCCTATCAGAAGATCGGGAACCATTGTCTCATCAGTAGTTCCTTTTTTTTGGTCTTTTTGTCTATATTTTGTTTTCTTTCTCAACACAGATAAAACTTGGAACTGAACGCCAATTCTAGGAAATAGAATCTTAACGACGATCTAATAATCACCATTTAATTATTTATTTGTAATTCATATTATGGATAATAATGACGTCATATAGTTCTTGAGTATACCCCTTAATATTTATAAGGGAGAAGCTGGAGGTTGTAAGTTCTTCTACAACCATCCCATAGTCGTAAGTCCTCCCACAACTACCCCATAGTCGTAGGTCCTTCTACGACTATAACGTGATCGTAAGTTCTACTATGATCAATCTGTGGTCGTAAGCTCTTCTACAACCACCACCTGGTCGTAAGTTCTTCTACGACCAGTCCCTAGTCGATAGAGCTTACAGACATGCGGGCCTAATCGATCAGGTAATCTTCTATACCGTATCCAAGGATATGAGCAATCAATTACGCTGTTATTCTCTGGAATAATGACATGATTTAACTCCTTTGTTATGGTGATAACTGCCTAGCAACGTGGGAACGTTACTACTCCCACAATAACCTCCAGTAACGGCTCCATGATTTGGAATATTAAGGCGGTCTTTAAACTGGAGATACAACGGCACATTTCGAAGACTGTATATAAGGCAGAATCATTAGGACAATCAGAAGGGGGATTTAGAGGCAATCAGGAGCACAAGGCACTATACTCTAGTCTTTCTCTTGATCTTGTAATCCAGCATACTCAATACATACACACAGGAATAGGGTTGTTATTCTCCTAGGAGAAGGCCCGAACCTGTATAAAAATCCATGTGTCTCCCTCTTTACGTGATTTTGAGCCTAGGGGAACCCCCGAATCAAACAATCTTTATGTAAGTTCGGCTCTAAAACACCGACAGTTGGCGCTGACCGTGGGGATCTTCGAGTCATTAGATTTCCTTCGTCTTTTCCAACTCTCATGCTCTCATGGCAGGAGAGTGGAACAAGAAGAACTGGTTCGACTTGGTCGATTACGCAGATATCGACATAGATGCTGGTTTCGACTACAAGCCGAGTTTTGCATCATCCGATGGTGATATTGCCTCCAGAGATCCTTCTCTAGGAGACCACACCACCGATGGAGTTGAGGAGGGATCCTTATTCCCCACAACGATACGTCTAGATGAGAAACTAGCTTCCTCAAAGGGTAAAGGTCCATCCGACCACAACAAGGACTGTCCCAAGGCAGTCTCAGAGCATGGCGAGGGTTTTCCCTCCGAATGTTCAAGTCCACCTGAGACAGTCCGACTTGGCGCGGCAACTCTTGGAAGTCGTAATTCTGGATCTTCATCAGCACCTAGTGGTTCTCTCTCTCTGACTAGCCCAGCCAAGGATGCGATTGAACATGCTCTTCCTGCGAGTTTGACCATCCCAATGCAGGGCTCACCTACGGACGAAGAAGGCTATAACCCAGAATTCCCCTTCTTGGAGGGGTTTGCTCCAAGTCACCAGATGGTGTCATTTGACTACTCCTCAAGTGAGGAGGCTTCAAGCGCAAGTGGAGATCATCAACGGGAGGTCTTCGTCCTTCCCTCAGGTAGCAATAACTCTCCTATAGGCAGGACTGAGGATGCTTCCCGACGATCACACCTTACGACCACTCGTGGCAATGGCAAGTACACCTCCGGCGATGACCAGAGTCAATACTCTGATGAGCGTGCTGGAAATCTTCGAGATCATCACACTTCACTAAGGCAAGATCAAGGATCAGGTATGGATGATTCTGAAATAATCCGACGGAAACGAGTTGCGATTCAGTGAAATTTACCTGGGCGTACTCAATACCAGTTGGAAGAAGCTCGGGAACTCCAGCATATCAACGATCTGCTCGAGAACCCATCTCGAGAACTTGCCCGAGCACCTGGCTACGACCACTTCACCGAAGAGATCGCACAAAGGTTATGAAGCATGATGAGCAAGCTCGAACGTCCCCGCCGACATCATTCTAGAAGTCGTAGTAGTATGACTCCATTAGCGTCCAGTCGTTCAAATAACTCACTGCATGGAGATCGACGCAAGTTGCATCGTCCCCCAAACCGAAAAAGGGTTCCTCGAATGACTGATGATCAAAAAGCTCCAAGGAGAGGTGATCATTCACCACTCCGACCTAGAGGTCTGCAACAGCAAGCAAAATACGAGGAGTATTACCCTCGTAGGATCGAGGCTTATCATAAATCCGATTCACTCATTGCCGGGTATCGTCGAGTACGATTGCCTGGCGACGTCAACCCCACTTTCTTTCAAAGAAGGCGTTATGATGTGATTACCGAATGTCGAGCATTCTCACCTGACCTCCGAGTAGTTCACTGGCCACCGCGGTTTCGACCAGGGAACATGGAAAAGTTTGATGGGACTCAAAATCCCATCGAGTTTCTTCAGATCTACACGACCGCAATCCGAGCAGCAGGAGGAGGAGAGCGCATCATGGCGAATTACCTTCCGATTGTGCTCGAAGTGTCCACTTGATCGTGGTTGTTAAACCAACCACTCGAGTCGATCTACTCGTGGCAACACCTCTGCAACCTTCTACTAGTTTCTCTACCGGGGTCTTCGGCCAAACCCATTGGTCAAGATTCTTTTCCTTTAACATTTGGTTCACCAAGTAATTTCAGGACAGAGAAGATCTCTTTTGATGTGGTCATTTTCGATACGGCATATAACGCCATACTCAGACGACCAGCTTTAGCAAAATTCTTAATGGCAACTCATTATGGGTATCAATGTCTTAAGATGTCAGGTCCCAAAGGAGTAATCACAATTCACTGTGATAAGAAGATGGCGCATACGTGTGACTGTCGATCTCTCGAGATGGTTGATCAGATGCCAACTCGGGAAGAAAAAGGGCAACCTTCGACCAAGCAGTCGAAGCCTAAAGCTGTACCTAAGCCGAACGACCAAGTCAAGCAGGTTCCCCTGGATCCATAGGAGCCCTCGAAGACTGTTCGCATCGGGGATTCTTCCGACCCCAAAATAGGAAGACGCCCTCATCGCTTTCCTTCGGGCAAACGCAGATGTCTTCGCGTGGCAAGCATCCGACATGCCTGCAGTCCCCAGGAAAGTGATCGAGCACATGTTAGCTTTATGGCCTGACAAAGTACCCGTAAAACAAAAATTACGGAGATTTGCCCCTGATCGACGAGATGCTATAAGGTCAGAATTGGACAAGCTACTTAAAGTAGGCTTTATAAGAGAAATCGACCACCCAGAGTAGTTGGCCAACCCTGTAATGGTTAGGAAGTCTAATGGCAAGTGGCGAATGTGCATAGACTTCACTGATCTAAATAAATCTTGTCCAAATGATGATTTCCCTTTTGCTCGTATCGATCAGTTGGTTGACTCTACTGCTGGTTGCGAAATATTAAGTTTTCTAGATACATATTCTGGCTACCATCAGATTAATATGTGTCTAGAAGATGAAGAAAAGACCGTGTTTATTACTCTATTTGGTATATTTTGCTATGTCAAAATGCCATTTGGTCTAAAAAATGCTGGCGTTTCTTTTCAACGCTTGATGCAATTGACTTTTTCACCTTAGCTAGGCCGAAATTTGGAAGCCTATGTTGACGATCTAGTTGTAAAAAGCATCAAACGGCTTGATCATGTTTCAGAGTTGCAGGAGTCGTTCGACAACCTCAAAAAACACCGCCTGAAACTCAATCCTGAAAAGTGTGTGTTTGGAGTCTCTTCGGGAAAATTGCTTGGATTCCTGGTCTCTATACGAGGGATCGAAGCAAATCCCGAAAAGATAAAGGTCATCGTGCAAATGCGCCCTCCAACCACGAAAAAAGAAGTCCAAAAACTCACAGGGTGCATGGCAGCTTTAAGTCGTTTCATCGTATGACTAGGAGAAAAATGACTACCTTTCCTCAAACTTCTAAGGAAGCATGAGGATTTCGAGTGGTCGAAAGAGGCAAACACTGCCTTTGAGGATGTCAAGAGATATCTTACGAGTACTCCTGTTTTGGTTTCTCCAAAACCAGAAGAGATGATCTTAATTTATCTAGCTGCCACGCCACAGGTAGTGAGCGCAGTACTAGTCATAGAACATGAAAACGTCCAACGACCAGTCTACTACGTAAGTAAAGTTTTGCACGGGCCTAAGGAGAGTTACCCTCAGGTCCAAAAACTTCTCTATGCCCTCTTCATGTCTTCGAGGAAACTGCGACATTATTTTCAGGCGCATAAGATAATTGTGTCTCTGAGTTTCCCTTTGGAGTGATCCTCTAGAATAGGGAAGCAGCAGGACGCATTTCTAAATGGTCAGTAGAACTTGGGGAGTTTGACCTCTATTTTGTGTCCTGAATGGCCATTAAATCCCAAATATTGGCAGACTTTATCGTCGAATGGACAAATCATGAACCTGTTCAGGATCCCCAGTACGATTCCCACGACTAGTGGACGATGTACTTTGACAGGTCACTTACTTTAAGTGGCTCGGGGGCTGGGGTGGTCCTAGAATCTCCTAACGAAGAGACCTTAAAGTATGCCATACAATTAAACTTTCAGCCACTAACAACGTGGCAGAATACGAAGGTTTGCTAGCTGGCATACGAGCTGCGAAAGCACTCGTGATTCGACGACTACTCGTGAGAGGAGACTCTCAACTAGTCGTGAATCAAGTTGGAAAAGAGTACCAGTGCTCTAATCCGACAATGTCTCGGTACCTATCGGAGGTTCGTAAGCTTGAAAAGTATTTTTTCGGTTTTAAGGTACAATTCATCCCTCGAAAGGATAATTTCCTCGCAGACTAGCTTGCTCGGATAGCTTCTTTCCGATCACAAGTACCAAAAGGAGTCTTCTTGGGGCAACTCCAGAAGCCGTCTCTAGTGGAGACACCAGAAACATCTCCTATTGAGATAGCCTCTCTAGAATAGGAGGATACTTGGATGAATCCCATCTATGAGTATCTTCATACGAGTTCCGTACCCAACGACGATCTCGAGGCAGATCGTCTATCCCGAAAGGCCAAAATGTATACTTTCGTGGAAGGAATCCTCTATAAACGAGGCACACTACAAGGGGTACTCATGCAATGCATACCGCAGAGAGAAGGACTAAACCTCCTTCACGAAATACATGGGGGCATCTATGGAACTCATGCTTCCTACAGAACGCTGGTCGAAAAAGCCTTTTGACAAGGATTTTACTGGCCTACAGCTCTCTACGATGCCAAAGAACTGGTTAAGAAATGTGTACAATGCCAGCTTCATAGCAGGCAAATACACCAACCAACTCAGGCATTGCAAACAATTCCTCTATCTTATCCTTTTGCGACCTGGGGTCTCGATATCCTAGGACTGTTTCCAAAGGCTCCAGGAGACTTCGAGTTCCTTTTTGTGGCTATTGATACGTTCACAAAATGTATCGAAGTCGAACCTATGACTAGGATAACAACGGAAGCCGCAAAATAGTTCATGATGAGAAGCGTGATTACTCGGTTTGGAGTTCCAAGTCGAATAATCACAGATAATGGTAAACAATTTTCGAGCGCAAAATTTCAGGGATTTTGCGACGAGTTGGATACCAAGCTGTGTTATGCTTCTGTTGCCCATCCCCAAAGCAATGGGGGTAGTCGAACGAGCGAATGGCCAAATAATGCAGGGAAATAAAACTCAAGTCTTCGACCAGCTTGTTAAGCGTTCGGGGGCTTGGGTACAACAATTACCCTCAAGATTATGGATGTCGAGACGATCGCTAGCTCGCAACAAAGCGAAACACCTTTTTTTCCCTAGTTTTCTGTGCCGAAGCCATGCTTCCACCAGAACTAAAGATCAGGCTTACAAGGGTCGAGAGTTTCAATGACTCATTTAAGAACAATTTCGGCGGATGACATTAACTCGTCAAGAGAAGAAAATCAAGCCTTAATCCGCTCGCCAGCCTACCAAAGAAATCTTGCACAAATACTATGATCGAAGGTCCAACCTCGCAGCCTTTGTCAGAGGTGACTTGGTATTGAGGTAAATTCAATCCCGCCTAATCGTAACAAACTTTCCGCCAAGTGGGAAGGTCCTTACACGTTGGTCGGGTTATGCGACTGTGTTGATATGATTTGGCAATGGAAGACTACGGATTCTCTCTAATTCTTGGAATATCGACTAGTTACGCAAATTCTATGTGTAATCGACCAACACTGCAATAAAGTATTAGGTTCTTTTTTATCTTTATTGTCGTAATTTGAGTAGAGCTTTGACAATTTTTTCAACCATACCCTGGTCGAAGGTCCGCCTACGACCAGTTCCTAGTCGTAAGCTTTTCTATGACATTACACTAGTCGTAAGACAATCTATGACCAGTACCTAGTTCATCTTTACACTGGTCGAAAGATGGTAACATCACCTAGTTGAAGCCTTTCCTCTCTGCACGTGGTCCCGCCCACTAGAAGGAACTTCATAGTGTCGACTCATTCCTCCCTTTTTGCTGCCAACACAAAGAGCTTGGGCTTAAAATATGGTCGACATAATGTCAAGCCGACTCTTAGTAATTTAGTTTATTTCTTCATTCATTTTTGAAAAAAAAAATTCAGCCGAGTACATTTTTCAAATTTGCTTGACTACTTTTGGTAAACTCACTTTGTTTTAACTAGTCGGAGGAAGTTGCAACACCTAGTCGAAGACTTTTCTCTCTGCATGTGGTCCTGCCCACTAGAAGGAACTTCCTAGCGTTGTCCTGTTTCTAACTCTTGCTATCAGAGCGAACCTACTGAGTGCACTGGAATAAGTTGAACGAATTTTGAAGGAACTCCAGACGTTTGTCTAACTCAAGTTGACCATTCTTGATTTGATTAATCTAGTCGGAGATGGTAACATCACCTAGTCGAAGTCTTTCCTCTCTACACGTGGTCCTGCCCACTAGAAGGAACTTCCTAGTGTCGACTTGTTCCTACTCTTTCGACCAGTGCATGATAATCATGATCGAAAGACTACAAGTTAGCTAAACCTCTCTTTTTAAGAAAGCCCATTTCACACTATTTACTCGGTTTATCTAAATAAACCAAACAAATAGTCGGGGGCTAGGATAAAGTTATTAACTTGTCTTCAATTCTTAGTCTTGTTCTTTTTTTCATTCATTATCTTATGAGTTACTAACTACTCGATAAGATGATTTTTAGGAAGAATGAAGGATTATATGTCAACATCAACAAAAACTTATTTTTACAGGACTCTGGTACAAACTATTCTGACAAGGGGGATCTTATTTGCATATCCTTCATGACTTCCTCGATGATCGGCTGAATGTCCTTCATTAACAGCTCCGCTTCTGCTTCAGAGCAAACGAAGTCGTCTATGACGGGTTGCTGATTAAGGTTGGGGTCACGAGCTTTAAGTTTTGCCAAAACAAAACTTATTCGCTCTTTGACCGCTTCCTTTATCGAATCGATATGGCTCATCTTCAGAGTAGTCACCAACTGTTGCAAAGTTCCGACTTGATCGCCAATGGCACTCGAGTGAGCAGATATCGTATCTTCACGAGGAGTAATCCCCTCAGCATGAAGCCCACCGAGTACATTGTTCAGAAGTGAAACATTGTCTTGAAGATTGATCTTCGAAGCCTTCATTTCCTCCCGATTGCGAGTTGAAACCTCGCGGAGTCATTTTATTTCTAGTGATTGTTCTGAAAAGAATAAGACCAGTCAGATAAAATGACCTCGAGAGAAAAACACAACCAATCAGAGGTAAAGATTTGCTTACCAACTAGTCAAGAATTTAACTTCTTGACTTCTTCAGCGTGAGAAGCAGCGTCCTTTATGTAGTGTTGCTCCCACATTTGGACCTCTTGGTTTTTTTTTCTGAAAAGGAATGAGAATCAGAAAAAGAAAAGAAGATCGTAAACGGTCTTAAGTTCAACACTTACCGTTCAATCGTCCCTGCAACCTTTGGATTGCAGAGTTTGCCTCCTGAAGCTTATTCAGGAGGTCTTTATTCTTATCACTTAGCTTTTTCGTCTCGGCTTTCTCATAGTCGAGAGAATCAGCTAAGGTCTTCTCGTCGCTCTTGAGCCAACAAAGGAAAAGAGTAGACGTCAGCATAAAACAAGCGGTCGTAAGTTCTTCTATGACCAAGATCTAGTCGTAAGTCTTTCTACGACAATATCCTGGTCATAAGTTCTACTATGACCATTACCTAGTCGTAAGATCTTCTACGATAATCCCCGCAAGAACTGTGTAAGTGGTCAAAGCACAAAAAACTACGAAATCCGGTTACTTACCACCTCTCTGCCTGCTCGCAGAGTTCCGCTTTCCCTTGTCGCAGTTGAACAAGTTGCCTGTTGTATTCAACAACAGTAACAATTTTCTCCAACGCTTTCTGCATAAAGAAAGGCAGTGAGAAGCAAGAAAAGGCATGTATGTAAATACTGAACTTCGGGTACCTACATTCATTGTCGTTCGTGCAAACGAAGACACTACCCTTATGGGGTTTTCAGTTCATCAATCTCTCGGGCTCCATCCCACCACACCTTTTCGAGATGCGCGTCATCGAAAACATCCCCTCCATGGGGAATATTTTTAGGGTGAGGGATACTAGCACGAGGTCTACGAGCAGAAGAACCCTCAATAGAAGACGGGCCGAAGAACTCAGAGACGAAGTTGGCATACTCTTCGTCCTCTAATTCGGTAACGCCAGTTCCTCCTTGAGGACCAGGAGGAACGTCTGCAATGACTTCCTTTCCGGTGCGATGGCCTGACAATCCATCGCCCTAGCTTGATGCCTCCGTAGCACCAGATGTCGTCTTCACTTCAACCTCTATGACTATTTCCGTGGTCATACTCGCAACGGCGCCTTCCACCACTAGTACGATGGACGACCCTTCGACCACCGCCACCGTCATTCCTCCGCCTACCGAAGAAGCAGCAGTGGGTTCCTCGACAAGAACGTCCTTGATGGTGAGAGGAGCCAGGCTAAGATCATAAAAAGGAAAACGCGATGAGGTAGTAAAAAGCAAAAGGTAAATATTGTTCTTACACTTTTGTCTTTTTACATACCTTCGAGTGCTGGACTTGATCTTAAATTTAGAAGAAGCCTTCCCTAGGGAAGATTTCTTTGACTTCTTCTCAACCATGTCTGGTCGAGACTCGAGTTGAGGAACAGCCATGATCACGTCTGGTTGTGGGTCTTGAATGAGCGCCATCGCTCCTTGAGCCTCTTGGCTCTTTGGTTGGTTGAGACCAGTCTCAACCACCTCAAGGGCAGCACTGCTCTCGACCACGGGCACTGCTAGTGTAGCAGTCTCCTTTACAAAAGACATGAAACTCTTCCAGTTCTCCTTGTCTAGTCGCTTAATAAAGCCACGAGAAGCAGAAACTACAAAAGTTGTATTGTCGTAGTAGAAGGGTACCTTGGTCTTAAGGGCTTTATGTTTGAATACTTCAGCTACTCCTGCTGCCATTGCTTCCTCTGCAGTAGCTATGTCTGCGGCAAATTTAGCGAAAAGTGCAGACGAAGTAGCGGAACTCGAACTCGTGCCCTCCTTGTCGGCGACTTTCACGAGCCGCCACCTCTTGGTCTGAGGAGCATCTGCTAGCTCAACAACTGCACCAACGACCATCAGTTCAACTTCTTCGTCGTCCCGAACGTTTTCCATACCCACTTTTTGCATAAATCAGAAAGAGAGATATTACAAAATAGTCGTAAGTTTTTCTACGACCATCACCATGTTGTGAGCTTTTCTACGACAACCCCCTGGTCGTAAGCTTTTCTCTGACCAAGACTTTCAGAAGCCTTTTGCGCACCAATACCTAGTCGTAAGTTCTTCTATGACTACAAGTTCCTAAAGATGAAATCAAATTTTGATTACCTTTAGGCGCTCCACCTTGTCCTCTGGAGACAGGTCCGCTAGGATTGGAGGCGCCACCACATGGGCTGGCGGTTTCTCACAGATGAGCTTGACCCGAGCGTTAGTCTCTTCTTGTGAGAGATCTGCAGAGATGAGAAAACTTTCAATAAGCCAAGTCTAAAAATTAACAGAAAGAAGGCTAAGCTTAAAGTTTACTTACCCTCCTCGTAGTCCCTGGCCAGGTCTTTCGGCCCCGAGTACCTCCACATCAGATGAGCCCTCTTCTTCAGAGGACTGATACGGCGCATGATGAAATCCTTCACCACGTGTCATCCGGTAAGTCCCTCTTTCTTCAAGTCTGCAATAGCTTGAATAAAGGGGGCAATCTGACTGAGATCCTTGAGAGTCGAATCCTAGGAAGAAATCTTTTCGGCCAGCTTTCCGGCAAAGGAGAGGCTGTCCTTATTGGTTATCTCCCAATAGAACCACCTCTTCTTCCACCCCCATCGTGGAGCTTCAGACTGCAGCTACCAGTAACTCCAGCCAGCCTGGTCAGTCCATAGTAGTACTGGAACAACTCTAGGTCGGCCGGAATCCCCAGGTAAGCCTCACATAGGTACACGAACACACCCAACATCGTAATGGAGTTGGCAACAATGTTCGAGTATGAGCGTGAGGAAAGGGTGAGCAGGCAATCAAAACCCACACTCACAGAACGCCTGGAAGACAAGGATTTGCCCAATCTCGCCCGACGACCAATGCTGCCCAATAGCCTCGATCCACTTTACGAACTTCTTCTTCGGGATCTTCTCGGCGGCAACCAGAGCCTTGATTTTGGTCGCATCCATCTCCGATTCCACCCACTGGGAAGCGGCTCCGGCCATCTCTCTCAAGAATCAAAGATTTGGATTTGGGAAGATTTCGGGAGGAAGTTCAATTTGGTCGGCAGCGAAGAACTCAAAAGATTGAACAGTGGGGATGATTTAGGGGAAATGTAAAAGACCTAAGTCTTACCCACGGTGAATATTTATAACCGGACGCCTGAGTTAAAGACGTGGCAACTGAATGGTTGCTACCACTTCGGGAACTGCTCCAACAGACAGGTCTGTGAGAGTTGATTCAGATTCTTAGATTTGTCTGCTCAAGAAAACCGACCTTGTCTTCACATCTCAAGCAAAATTACCTTCTTGACCAAGTCTACTTCTGATCAAAAGTAGCAACAATCGGAAAGAATTTACTCCGACTCATCAGATCATGATCGCTATGTGATCGAAGATCTTCTACGACCACCTTGTAAGTCGAAGTTTCTCCACAACCTTCTTGACCAAGTTAATTTCGGTCAATGAAACTCCAAATAAGAGTTTTTCTTCGACCACTATTCTACGACCACGAGCTGATCGTAAGATCATCTTAACTCCTTTTCCGAGTAAGTTATTTTCACTTGAAGCTGGGGGGCTAGATGACGAGGATCTAATAATTCTTATTTAATTATTTATCTATAATTCATATTACGGATAATAATGACGTCATATAGTTCTTGAGTATACCCCTTAATATTCATAAGGGAGAAGCTGGAGGTCGTAAGTCCTTCTACGACTATAACGTGATCGTAAGTTCTACTATGATCAGTCTGTGGTCGTAAGCTCTTCTTCGATCACCACCTGGTCAATAGTTCTTCTACGACCAGTCCCTAGTCGATAGGGCTCACAGACATGTGAACCTAATTGATCAAGTAATCTTCTGTACCATATCCAAGGATATGAGCAATCAATTACGCTGTTATTCTCTAGAATAATGGCACGATTTAACTCCTTTATTATGGTGATAACTGCCTAGCAACGTGAGAATGTTACTACTCCCACAATAACCTCTAGTAACGGCTCCACGATCTGGAACATTAAGGCGGTCTTTAAACTGGAGATACAATGGCACATTTCGAAGACTGTATAAAAGGCAGAATCATCAGAACAATCAGAAAGGAGAATCAGAGGCAATCAGGAGTACAAGACTGTAGGATCGGAAACAGGCGACTAGAGGGGGGGTGAATAGGAGCACCTAATCTTTTTCACAAAGAATGGATTCAACTCGCAAATCACTCCAATAGCTATGAGAGCTATGAAGATGAATGCTTACACGATTGGAAGTCTTGTGTTGAACCCTCTCCTAACCCCCAAAGAGCGCAAGCTAAACCGAGGAAGAGCTGCAAAATCAGGGAAAACGGTATTACCTCCGTTGTATGTGCGGTACTACCTCATCGTGGTACTACCGCAGTTATACGAGCGGTACTACCGATATTCCTGAGAAGAAGTGCTGCAAAATCAAGACAATCGGAACTACCACAGGGTAACTAGTGGTACTACCTTTAATAGGTACTACCATAGTGCACAGAGAGGTACTACCTCAGTATAAAGAAAGGTACTACCGCAATGAGGTACTACCACAGGCAAATGAAAGGTACTACCGCACTGAGGTACTACCACAGGCAAATGAAAGGTACTACCGCACTAAGGTACTACCTTAGTGAAACCAGCGGTACTACCTATAATAGGTACTACCAAGATGTATCGAAGCGGTATTATCAAGATCATGCAGTACTACCTCACCACAAGAGAGGTACAACCGATTGTCCCGAGTTAAATCCGACAGCTTGAAAAACCAAAATCAAAATTGGCACAACTTTTGATCTACAAGGGCAAACTCACAAACTTGAAACACAACTTCTAAGATATTAGGAACCTATTCCAATCAAATATCGCAGAGATCCATGCCAAGGTTCCTACCTTTTTCAGTTTGAGAGAAGTCTGTTCTCGAGCAGTGAAAACAACTTACAAATCCAAAACGAAAATTGGTCTAACTTTTGATCTACACAATGAAACTTGACCAAACTTGAGACACACCTTCCTAAGGATATCAGAAACCTATTCCAAGCAACGATCAACCAGATCTATGCCAAAGTCCTGACCTTTTTCCATTTGAGCGAAGGTGGTTTCAAAAACCGGGCAAAAACGAAAACTTGATCCAAACACTTGCTCGTGGGTGATTGATGATCAAGATGATCCTAGATGTGTTCCCACATGTCACCGCAAGCTAGATCAAGAGAAGAAATCAAGCAAAAACTCTCGGATCAAAGAAAGCCCCAAATCATCAAATAAAGAGGATGAACACAAAAACGAAATAGAGACTCAACTTGCAAAATCTGGCTGGATTGATTTGGATAGATGGATGATTGTTGGTTACAGCCACTCCAATCTAGGAGGACAAAGCTCACCACGCGAGCACACACTCAATCCAAACCCTAGAACCTAGCTCTCCCCTTTCTCTTCAAAACCCTAAGACAAAATAGGGCATCTCTCCAATGGGGTTTGGCTGGCTTCTCCCTTGGCTTCCAGCAACCCACACAGCAGCCAACACCCCTCTATTTATATGGAGGCTAAGCATCTAGGGAATATTCCATTAGGGCACCCATTAAACCCTAACACACAATGGGTTACACATACGCATGCATCTCAAAGCGCCGTCGTCATCATCATCTTCGATTGGCCTAAACCGCTTCACCATGCGCCGACCCGCGCCGCGGTTTAGCCAAAAGGTCATCAAGGCGGTATTTGATGAAATTACCAAAATACCCCTTCTCGATCCTTCTCCAAGAATCGAGTCCACAGATCGTGAAGCAATCCCATGCTTCGCCATGTGTAGGTTGATCAACGGCTCCATGTCGTCAAGTCTCTCCCGTCCGGATTCCCCCGGCACCATAGCACTTGCACTGACTCCTGTGCCGCTTGATCCAATCCGATCGACCGAATCGCCTGTTCGGTCACCCTTGTCCATCTGCGCCCACTTGAGTCCTTCGACCTCACCCGGCATCCTTGATCGTTTCGACCTCGGCTCTCCAAGCTTAGTCCCGATCCACCTCGCCGCTGACCGTCATAGACCGCAAGCAACCTCGCAAAGAATAGACCAAGAAACCATTTCCAGAACAAGTTCTTCACAACTTGACCCCGTTAGCCAAAACATGCATCATGCAACACATATGCATCGATGAACATGAACTTGACCTAACCCAAAATCAATTTTCCAATTGAAACAACATTCACTCAATTATTCCAAAAGCGGTACTACCGCCACACATTCCCTAGATATCAGCAGATGCGGTCATACCATTAAAGCATCTTGGTCATACCGCAACTCGAGAAATCCCAAAATCTCCAAAACACCTCCTCTCGAAAATAACAACCGCCATTTACCTTACTTAAGATAACCAACCATTGCAGATTACCGCCATCGTCTCTTTACGGTACTACCGCTTCACTTAAACGCTCACAGAAAAAACCAACGCGGCCAAGGACTTGCGGTAATACCGCACCTCACAAGCGGTCATATCGCACCCCGGTATTACCGCAGCTTCAAAGCCGGTACTACCGATTTACCTGACACTTGCTGAAAACTCCAGATTCCAACAAACTTTCAAAGCAATTGCCAATTGTCTCATCACCTAAGATCATGAGCATGTCCACATGACATCCACAATGCCCTCATGACATCCACAAAGACATTAGCTGAATTGTTCAGTCAGGGCATTTGGGTCCGGTGACACCAGTGCGGCCCAGTCCAGCCCAAGGGAATTTCTTGTTTGTCTAGAAGGTGGCTCCAGTCCAACGGCAGAATGCCGAACAAATTCACTTCTTCAGACAGCAGTGGTAGGCTCACAGGCCACAGCACAGACCGGCCGACTAAAACTTAGCTGAATTGGCCCAAGCCAACACGTGTCTGTATGGAAGCCCACTCCCCTATGTCTCAAGAGTGTAACAGGGAAGGATCAGTCCGTTGCGACTTGTTCATTTGTTTGTTTAGACCCTGTGTACTGGGAGATAGTTGAGTTTTAAACACTGCCTAAAATCAGACGTGTTCCTTGCATGTGGGCATTTGCTTAGTAAGAATACTTGCACGTCATGATACATACATATACACAATAAGAGAGTCCATACTATATCATAAACTATTGGAATATGTCTAGTCTACCCTCTACACTACAAAACCGCCTAAAGACATCCTGAACATACAAAACCAAAGCAAATACCCCCCTGAGATAGTTTTAAAGATGGTTTTGCCACTACGGCTAATGACATGGAGTTGACTCTACATACAAAAATTAGAATATTCTTTAATTTAATAGGGTGCATATATCAACGAGTATTACTTCCGTTCTTCGTCATCATCTCGTCACTCCGCTCTCATAGAATCTCTCTCCCTCATCATTCTCTAATCCTTCCGTCCTCTAAACTACTAACCCACCTAAATACATCCCTGAACTTATAAAACCAAAGCACATAACCCCTTGAGACGGTTTTGAAGGTGGTTTTGCCACTGTGGTAGATGACATGACCATCGACATGGAGATGACTCTGCATACAAAAATTATAGTATTCTTTAATTTAATAGGGCTCATATATCAGCGAATATTACTTTCGTTCTTCGTCGTCATCTCATCACCTCGCTCTCACATAATCTCTCTCCCTCATCATCCTCTAATCTGATCCAATCCAAGCCATCGACCACTGCCATTGCCACTCTAATATGCTCCTTCTCTCTGATCTACCTCATCATGACACCAACTCAGAAACCCTGCTGCTGCATGATGACCTTGCGCCTCTACATCTTCTTGTGTTGGACCGAAATGACGAGTAGAGGGGGTGAATAGGAGCACTACTTTTTTACCTCAGCTGGATTCAACTCCATTCTCACTCCAATAGCCATGGAAGCTATAAAGATCAAAAGTAAAAGCATAGCGGAAGTCTTGTGTTGAATCCAATCAAAACCCCGAGACACAACGACCAAAATCACCAGAAAAACTCAAAGAGAGGATAGTTGGGCAGTCAGACCTCTGATGGTGGGCGGTTTGACCGATGGCCAACCAGTCAGACCTCTCACATGGACAGTCTGACATCTCGCATGGATGAATAGTAAAGTCAACAAGATTTCAAAATCACAAAATGACTCGACTTTTGATCCGGTGATCCAAATCCCCTTAAATTTCAACATGACTCATCAAGAAGGTCAGGAACCTATTCCAATCGACGATCGAGAAGATCGAGGCTAAGGCTCCAACAATTTCTTAGATGAGGCCAAAAGGGCACAAGAACAGTGGAGATTCAAATTTTGATCCAAAAACATGCTCGTGGGTAGATGAAGATCAAGATGATCCTAGATGTATTCACATAGGTCCCAGCAAGCAAGATCATAGCAAGAAACCACAAGAAAACTAAGGAACCACCAAAATCCAAAAAGTCATCAAATAGAACAAGAAGATACTCATCTTGAGGAAACTTTACTTGGATTGATTTGAGATAGATGATGGTTTACTGTCACTCCATCATGGAGGACAAAAGTTCAACACTTGAGCACGCAATTAATCTATCTCTCACAAATCCTAGCCTCAACTACTTCAAAGATCCCCAAATCACAAATCAGGGTTTTCCTCTTAGAATGACTTGGGGACTCCACATCTGGGCATTCCCTTTTATAGTGAGGACTACGTTTAGACAGAAGACCCCAATGGGCATCCGTTAAGCCCACATACAAACGGGTCTACACTCACGCACGCTTCTCAAAGCGAATGACAAACTAGGCTTCCCGAATCCATTTCTTCGGGATCTTTATCTTTATTTGACCTAAACTGCCACTCCTTACACCTTCTTGCATTGCGGTTTAGCCAAAGGTCACAAAGGTAGTATTTTGGTGAAGTTACCAAAATACTCTTTCTTGATCCTTCTCCAAATACCGAGTCTAATCTTTATGAAGCAATCCCATGTTTCGCCATATGTAGGTTGATCAATCGCTCTCCTCATGCCAGTAAGTCTCTCACATTCTCCTCCCACCGAAACCACCATGGCACTTGAACTGACCCCACGTCGCTTGATGCTACTCGGCGCCATGTCTTAGTCGTCTAATTCAATGATCCAAATAGCGGTGGCGCTAGCGAGTGCAAGGCACATGAACTGCCCGAACTGCTGTGTCCAAACAAATGTCATGTGCTCCTACACTGAAGAGAACATGGGTGTGTGTTATACAAGTGTTTGTATTCCCCGGTGAGTTCGATTTTTGCGAATGCTGCTATTTAGATTTAGGGTTTGTTTGTCACTTCTTTTTCACTATTTGGTGTGGTCCTCAGGCCGGCAGTTGCCAATACTTTTAGTGGGCGGACTCTATTGGTGTCGTGGTTGAAAGGGCAGTTGAACATCCACATGTAGTTCCATATGGTCCAATGGTGAACATGCCACCTACAGACGAAAACTTTGACAAGATTCTTGACCACTTGAAGTGGCTCGAGAAACTTACGTGTGTGCATCTTTCTGGAGTGTGTTCAATATGTATTAAGTATTAGTGGTTGTCTACATAAGGTATTCATGTATGAACGATGTTTGTATGCTTTTTATGAATTGCGAGAAGTCTTTAATTTTTGGCAACTGGGTCTGTATGAATGTAACATGACAAATGATTCATGTATAAACTTCGGTATTACAATTGTGCATACCGCGAAGACAATACACTACAATGCTACATTTTAAGTCAGAAATGATATCTCTCTACCACGCCACATTCCCAGACCGAAAAGGCCGAACGCTATCATGCACCACCTTTGCAGACTGAAAAAATGACACACTACGATGCTACCTTTTAAGATAGAAATGATCGAACACTGTCAGGGCACATACTGGAACCTTTGTGGACCGAGAGGACAATACACTACGACGCTACCTTTTCAGATCAAAATCACCATAGTTTGCCACGACACATTTTCATAATGAAAAGACAACACTAGGCCACGCTGCCTTTTCACACCGAAAAGACCACACACTGTCAGGCAACACACTTCCACTTTTGCAAACCGAAAAGATAGCACACTACGACGCAACATTTTCAAACCGAAATGACCATACTTTGCCACCACACCTTTTCATACCAAAAAGACAACACGCTGCGACGCTACCTTTTAGTACCGAAATGACCAAACTCTGTCATACCAACTTTTCAGACCAAAAAGACAACACACTGCGATACCACATTTTCGTACCGAAATGACCACTATACCACGCCACCTTTTCAGATCGATGTCTTTGCACTTCTCTTTCCACCCTCAGCAATACACCATATCCGCTTATGAAAGGAAGGAGAAGAAAGCTGGAGGACAACACTACACCACCATACCCAACACTTCACTCCAACTTGGTTCACACAACAGAGAGGAAGGAGATGTCCAACTTGGTCCAAAGTGCAAGTGGCTTGCCGAGAGGGCTAAACCCTACCCCGATTATTCTATGAAGGATGCGTCAGTACCACTGGAGTTCCCGCGTCCGCAATGTGTGTGAAGAACCACAAACAACATTTAGTCCACACACCTGGCGACCGCCACCCACCCGGGCGTACTACACCTGCGGGAACATCCTCTTAAGCGAATCGTATAGATTTTTCTTATGTTACGTTGCATTCCATAAATCCTTAACTTCATGGGTGCATAATGGCAGCTAGAGATGCGATGTAACTTCTTCCAATAGATCGACGGCCTGGACATGTATGATAGGGTGTGCATCGAGCAGAAGTATATGTTCAACTATGCAAAGCGAGCCGAAACCTTCGAATGGTGGAAATCTTACGTACCTGGCCCTATTGAAAAGGCACTGGAGGAGCCCAGGAAAGTTGGGTGGTGGTAGAGGACTCCTGAACATGAAGCTGTGTATGACCAAGCCGAGCACGCAGCGGACAAGGGGAAGGCTCCTGCTAGTGAGATCGGCAACTGTCCTAGCACTCCCCGTCACTCGGGCACACTCCATATATCGAAGAGGTAAGTTAGGTTCTTTTATGAGTACAACAGTATTTCTTGGGACTTTACGCACGTCTTCTGCAAGGCAGGCCCTGGTAGTGTGATGGTTGAATTATTCTTACAACAGGTTCAATTTGCATCTTGATTATTGATTTGGTCCTATGTTATGTTATTCTACCATCTTTCAATCGTCAAGCCCGTCTTGCAGAACATTGCTGACTTCGAGACTAACAGTCGTCGTGGGCAATCCAGAGACAAGGGGAAGGGACCATGGGCCACCAGGACTAATTGACTTCATTCCAATCAACTTTTTTTTAGATTCCAAAAAGGCGCACATGTATCGTAGGTGTATTTCGGTTTGTTGATTCGTGTATGTTGTCGTTTCTAATGCACGTAACCAAAACAGCACATCATGTAATTCACAATTAAATTATGAAGTCTTTCAAACTTAAATCTATTTTTTCAAATATTTTGACCATTAAATATTATATAATCTTTTCCCAAATGAATCGGTTCCACAAACAACACAATTGGGACAACAACGCGCATGGCAACCGCAGTCCCAATTTTACTTTTAAAAAAAATCGCTCTAAAGGGGGCTGTTTGTGTTATTGCGCCATCGATCTCACATTCTTTACCTCAGATTTCGTTATATTATCTAATTTTAGATTCCGAACTACACGGACACTTAAAGAAATTACCAAAAAAAATTCCCTGAAAATTACTAAATTTTTAGGCTAAATTATTTACACACAAATTTATAAAAACAAACAAACATGATCCTTTCACTAGTTGAATTAGCGGCAGGGCCATATCGCCAATTGGAATGGCGATAAGACCGTGTCGTCAGTTGGCCTGGTGGCAGTAGCTTAGAACTAGAATTGTTTTTTCCGAATATTTAATTATGTCTTTTTTATTAAATTAATAATATTAAAAAATTCCCACGGCGGCATAGCTGATGGCTTGTGATACGACGTCGTATCCTTTCTTATCCATAGGCAAGAATATGTGAATGTGTGCCAATGCAGAGCTGGGCCGGGGCCAGTAACAGCGACTCGAAGTATTGAACTAGTCACTAATAACTATGACCACGAGCTGGTGAACCTCAAAAATCCGTGTTGGCAGATTTCGAGACACTATCGACGTTCCAGGGAGCCAAAGCATGAACCACGAGGCTCAATCTAATTTCTAGAAATTTAACCAATATTTGCAAAACTTCCATCCTGGCGATTAGTAGTTCCGTTTTTTTTTTGGTCTTTTTGTCTATATTTTGTTTTCTTTCTCAACACAAATAAAACTTGGAACTGAACGCCAAGTCTGGGAAATAGAATGTGGAAGCACACATATTGTTCAGTGAGGGGCCGATCTAGAGTGTTGGCATTTGGGTCCGGTGACACCAGTGCGGCCCAGTCCAGCCCAAGGGAATTCACTTGTTCAAACAGCAGTCGTAGGCTCACAACACAGACCGGCCGACTAAAACTTAGCCCGAATTGGCCCAAGCCAACACGTGTCTATACGGAAGCCCACTCCCCATGTCTCAAGAGTGTTAGACAGGGAAGGATCAATCCGTAGCGACTTCTTCGTTCGTTTGTTTGTTTAGACCCTACGTACTGGGAGATAGTTGAGGTTTAAATACTGCTTAAAATCAAACGTGTTGCTTGCATGTCGGCATTTGCTTAGTAAGAATACTTGCACGTCACGACACAAACATATACACAATAAGAGAGTCTATACTATATCATAAACTATTGGGATACGTTTAGTCTACCCTCTAAACTACAAAACCGCCTAAAGACATCCTTGAACATACAAAACCGAAGCAAATACACCCGTAAGACAGTTTTAAAGGTGGTTTTGCCACTATAGCTGATGACATGGAGATGACTCTGCATACAAAAATTAGAATATTCTTTAATTTAATAGGACGCATATATCAACAAGTATTACTTCCGTTCTTCATCATCATCTCGTCACTACACTCTCATAGAATCTCTCTCCCTCGTCATTCTCCAATCCTTCCGCCCTCTAAACAACTAAACCACCTAAATACATCCCTGAACTTATAAAACCAAAGCACATAACACCCTGAGACGGTTTTGAAAGTGGTTTTGCCACTGTGGCAAATGACGTGACCATCGACATGGAGATGATTCTACATACAAAAATTAGAATATTCTTTAATTTAATAGGGCTCATATATCAGCGAGTATTACTTTCGTTCTTCGTCTTCATCTCGTCACCCCGCTCTCACATAATCTCTCTCCCTCATCATCCTCCGATCCAATCCAATCCAAGCCATCGACCACTGCCATTGCCACTCTAAAATTCTCCTTCTCTCTAATGTGCCTCATCATGACACCAACTCAGAAACCCTGCTACTGCATGATGACCTTGCGCCTCTACATCTCTTGTGTTGGACCGAAACGACGAGTAGAGGGGGGTGAATAGGAACACTACTTCTTTTTCACCTCATCCGGATTCAACTCCATTCTCACTCCAATAGCCATGGAAGCTATAAAGATCGAAAATACAAGCATAGCGGAAAGTCTTGTGTTGAATCCAATCAAAACCCCAAGACACAACGACCAAAATCACTAGAAAAACTCAAAGAGAGGATAGTTGGGCGGTCAGACCTCTGATTGTGGGCGGTTTGACCGATGGCCAACCGGTCAGACCTCTCACATGGACGGTTTGATGTCTCGCATGGATAAACAGTAAAATCAACAAGATTTCAAAATCACAAAACGACTCAACTTTTGATCCGGTGATCCAAATCCCCTTAAATTTCAATCATGACTCATCAAGAAGGTCAGAAACATATTCCAATTGACGATCGGGAAGATCGAGGCCAAGGTTTCACCAATTTCTTAGATGAGGGAAAAAAGGGCACAAGAACAGAGGAGATCATATTTTGATCCAAAAACTTGCTTGTGGGTAGATGAAGATCAAGATAATCCTAGATGTATTCCCATATGTCCTAGCAAGCAAGATCACAGCAAAAAAAAACCACAAGAAAACTAAGGAACCACCAAAATACAAAAAGTCATCAAAGAGAACAAGAAGAGACTCATCTTGAGGAAACTTTGCTTGGATTGATTTGAGATAGATGATGGTTTACCACCACTCCATCATGGAGGACAAAAGCTCAACACTTGAGCACACAATCAATCTATCTCTCACAAATCCTAGCCTCAACTACTCCAAAGATCCCCAAATCACAAATCATGGTTTTTCTCATAGAATGACTTGGGAACTCCACATCTGGGCATTCCCTTTTATAGTGGGGACTAGGTTTAGACAGAATACCCTAACGGGCACCTGTTAAGCCCACACATAAATGGGTCTACATTCATGCATGCTTCTAAAAGCGGATGACAAACTGGGCTTCTCGAATCCATTTCTTCGTGATCTTTATCTTTATTTGATCTAAACAGCCTCTCCTTACACCTTCTTGCGTTGCGGTTTAGTCAAAGGTCACAAAGGTGGTATTTTGGTGAAGTTACCAACATACCCCTTCTTGATCCTTCTCCAAAGACTGAGTTCAATCTTTATGAAGCAATCATATGATTCGCCACATGTAGGTTAATCAACCGCTCTCTTCATGCCAGTAAGTCTCTGACATCCAGCTCCCGCCGAAACCACCATGGCACTTGCACTGACCCCCGCGCCACTTGATGCAACCCGTCGTACCAAGCTTCCCATTCGGTCATTCTTGTCTATTTTGCAACATGCTTGAGTCTAATGACTTCACCTAACATCCTCGATCGTTCTGGACCTCAGCGCTCCAATCTTAGTCCCGATCATCCTCGTCGTTGACCTCCAAGCCTCCTACACAATAATAGACCAAGAAATCTATTTCGGGTAAAAGTTCTACGCAACTTAACCCACGTTAGTCAAAACATGCATTATGTAACACAAATGCTCTAAAACCCATGAAATTGACCTAACCCACGATCATCGCCGTCTTGCCGCCTAGCGAACAGGGCAAAATTGGTCAGACCACCACCCATGATCGGTCTGCTCATCCCCTAGCCGGTCTGAGCGCCAGCTTGGCCGGTTTAACCGCCAGCACATGGACTTAGCCTGATTTTCACCCTAAAAATTAGCACCCTCTGTCGTAATTTAAAACAAATAGAATTTTTGGCTCGAAGCTCCAAAAATTATGAGACCAATTGCAGAAAAATCCTCTCTCTTATCTACACCCACTACTACAAAAAGGCTACTACTGGACGCCTCATCACAGACAGTTGACCAAAACCGTCCGTTTTACATGCAATCATAGACAGTTTTGGTTTAGAGACCGTCTGTGTTACTGGCTGCGTTAAAAACCGTCTGTGAAGAGGTAATATCACAAATGGTTCATGTTGAAAACTGTCTGTGAAGTATCACAGACGGTTCTTGTTAATAAATGTCTGTGATAATTCTACATATCACAGATGGTTTTCAACAAAGAACCGTTTGTGAAACATCACAGACGGTTCTTAACAATAACCGTCTGTGATATTACCACATATCATAAACGGTTTTTTGTTATAACCGTCTGTGATAATATCGCCACAGCCCAATGCGTTTTCTTCTTTGTCACCATCCGCTTCGGATCCCCGATGCGTCTCTTCGTCGCATCGATCCGCTTCGGCTCCCCGATGCATCTCTTTGTCTCATGCTCCAAATTTATACCTTGTTTTATAAAAATGATCATCTGCCATCGAAGATGATCATCCCCACATACATATAAAAAAACTGAAATGGCTGCCTCTTCCTTGTCGCCGCATTGATGGCCTACTCCGCCGCAGACTGCACGAGCACCTCTCTCAACAGACGTTGAACTGCATATGTAAGAACACTGTTTTAACAGGTGTATTCACTCCTACGTCTACGAGAATTTGCCGGAGCGGTGACGGCCACCTTCCGCCGCCTTGACATCCTCCTCCGCCATGTCTTCCGGGTGATCTCCCACTTTCGACGAAGTTTATCACACATCGACGTGGTCCTCCAAAACAACGTTGCACGCCTCTGGAGGCTTGCCGTCACTTGACTGTAATCGAGGCGGCGAAGCACTGTCGACTGTGCCGAGACCCTCAAGCAAGGAAGAGAGCCTATGTGCTCAATTCTTCTTTGTTCAACAGTTTAAGGGTCTTCGGGAGATACTCGAATAAGCTGCCACCAGTAGACGATTTCGTGCTTCGTCACGATGATCGTGAACTGCTCGGCGCCGACGCCGCCTATGAAATATTGAAGATGGAGATAGCACCTACCTCCGCCACTAGAGAAAACTTTGTTTAATTACGTGTTTCTACTTTTAAAATATTTTTAGAAGCAATCGCCACTGCTTGGCCATATGAAAATTCCAAATGAAAAAAAAAAGTTTGGAGGTGAAGTTAATTACTATATTAATTATATGTTGAATTATTATTATATATATATATATATATATATATATATATATATATATGTATGTATGTATGTATGTATGTATGTATGTATATAGTTAAAGCAAATTTTTAGTAATATTTAAATGACAAAATTGACATATAAACATGTAATTTCTTCATGTCATGTAAGTGTATATACAAGATAAATATACTTGAGAAAAAACCATTTCACGCATTTGTTCAGTGATATGGGATATATCACTGACGGTTCTATTATGGAACTGCTCAGGATATTATCACCGATGGTTCCATAATAGAACCATCTGTGATAAGTCTCTTTATTAGTAGGAGCTCGCCGCTAGGGTTTGTGCTCGCCCTAACTCGCCACTCCCGGTGCCGCTTAGGGTTTGCGCCACCCTAACTCATCACTCCCCAAAGTGCATTTACTCTCGCTCTGCTCTCCCCACCTCGACGCCTCCGCTGACTTCGTCGCCGCCGCCACTCGACCCGTCCGCTGTCGCCAGCAGTTGTGACACCACTCTGCACTGCACAAGATCGTACGATAGTCGTAGTGTCTTGTGCAGTGTCAGGGTCGTGCCACAACTACGGTGACGCCGCCACCCCGCGTGTCGCCTGCGCCGCCATGGTTTGGTTCTCCTGCTCGGCCTCCTGCGCTCGGGCCCTAGCGGGGCTTTGCTTTCCCCATCCTCCCTCTATTCTCCTCTAAATCTGTTAGCTTAATGTCTTTTGTTGAGTTTGATTTTTATGCTTGAGCCTTAAGTTGTGTCGTGATGTTTGTGTGATTTATGCAAGGTGAAGGAAATGGATGAGGGTTGTGCTGGTGGTGGGGTCGCCGCCATGGTTGCTTATTTGTCAGATCGAGGTATCACCCTACCTTACTCTCTCTGCCTCTACCCCCTTGCTCTGGATGAAAATGGCTAGTGCTCATGATGGATGCCGAGGGCTACTACTAGTGTGGTGGGTTTGGACACCCTTGGTCTTGTTGTCTTGCTGATGAACTGCTCAATGATGTCAATAGTCTTATGCTGAAATTGAATTGATAATTAGTTCATATTAATAGTCCCCTTGCTCTGTGATGTAATGATGTCAATAGTCTTGTGCTGAAATTGAATTGATAATTAGTTCATATTAATATTCCCCTTGCTCTGTGATGTAATGATGTCAATAGTCTTATGCTGAAATTGAATTGATAATTAGTTCATATTAATAGTCCCCTTGCTCTGTGATGTAATGAAGTCAATAGCCTTATGCTGAAATTGAATTGATAATTAGTTCATATTAATAGTCTTATGCTGTCTCTCGCCATTCATTTCACCTTTGTCTGTGTAACTGTATTCATACCGGTCAAGTTATCCTACCTCTTGCGTCCCAGGTACGTCCTACCATTCCATTCATAATCTCTTCTCTATAAAGTCTCCAACAAGGAGTGGCTGTTTGTGCCATTAAAAGCGGCATATATATATATATATATATATATATATATATATATATATATATATATATATATATATATATTGTTTGTAGTCTGAAGCCACTTTCAAGGGGTTGTCCATGCAGCATGAGAAGGATGAGACAGTATCCACGGGCAACCTCATTGAGCTCCTGCAAGTTTAAAAAGTATGGATGCAAGGAGAGAGTCAGGACATCTAATTACCTTAATGTTGTCGATAGGTAATTGGACGTCGCTATATTCAGAAAGTGACGTTGATGCGCAGGTACTTCGACTAGGAAGTGGCATCATCTATCAGCAACCAACAATTCTTGAGCATGTAATTGTCTTTAAACCCAACAAGAACACCAAGCAACAAGTTGAGAATTCTTTTGAAATATGAGAATGGTTGCTTGGTGTTCTTGTTAGGTTTAAAGACGATTACATGCTCAAGAATGGTTAGTTGCTGATACATGATGCCACTTCCTACGGAATATCTCAAGGCCCACGTCACTTTCTGAACTTAGGTCCAATTACCTATCGACAACATCCAGGTAATTTGATGTCCTAACGCTCTCCTTGCATACATACTTTTTAAACTTGCAGGGGCTCAATGAGGTTACCTGTGGCTACGGTCTCATCCTTCTCATGTCTGTGGACGATCCCAAAGTGGCCGAGAGACATTTAATATATATATATATATATATATATATATATATATATGATGCCGGATTTAATGGCACAAGCAGCCACTGCTTGGGGCTTTATAGAGAAAAGTCATCACAGACGGTTTCAGCCACAAACCGTCTGTGATAAGTACTTATGACAGACGGTTTCAGCCATAAACCGTCTGTGATATATACTTATCACAGACGGTTCTCAGTTAATAACCGTCTGTGAAAGTATGCATCACAGACGATTGAAAATCGTCTGTGATGACCTCACGTCATCACTGACCCACAAACTCAAACGGCTCACAAAACCATCTGTGATGATGTTTTTGAACCGTCTGTGAATACTTTTTCTATAGTAGTGACCCTCTAATTTTGGCCAGACCTGAGACTCGAAAGTTGAACTTTTTGGCCAGTTAAACCGCCGCTCACAGCCGATCTGACTGCCTGAGGTGGTCGGTCAAACCGCTAGCAAAGTTGGTCAGACCGCCGCCTTGGCCGGTCAAACGACCTGAAATGTGATAGCCTCTGAATTTTGTTGAAAATGCGTGTTTCGATAAACCCTCGCCATCATTGCCAATTATATCATCATTTTAAGATCATGAACATATCTCCATGATATCCACATCTTGTACTTTCTAGACCGAAGATACACACACAAAACATAAATTGTTGCTCGTTCAGGGCCTTCGTCACCTCTGCACAACACACATGCAAACACAAATTGCTCCAACAATGAAAAAGTCAAGCAAAAGAACATCGACGTGCAAGTGGCGCCGTTCAAGGCCACCGGGATGGGGGTTGTCCTCGCTCCTCTATGTCCTGCACAAAGCCTTCTCTGATGTGCTGCCACCGACACATAGACCCATCGCAACCTCTAGCTTCGTTTTGTGGGCTCCTTGTGCTGGCTTTTAGATCCGGTAAGGCAGGGTGGTCGGGGTCGTGCTCAAGCCGACGGCCTTCGAGTCTGAGAAGGGTGGAGGCATGAGACACTTTGGGTAGAGAGAAGAGAAAGATGGAGGATGAAGAGAAAGGGGAGAAGTGGTGGTTTGTTGATATGTGGGTCCATCTAAGCTGTGGAGTCATGGCCACGTAACCGGCCACGTCATTAGTCACGATTGCAAAACCACCCTAAAAACCACCTTACGGTGTTGTTTGCTTCGGCTTTATAAGTTCACGGAGGTATTTAGACCGTTTTGTAGTTCAAGGGGTAAAGTAGACGCAACCTAATAGTTTATGGGCTAGTATATACTTTTTTCTACACAATATTATTACTACCTTCAATTCCAAATGTTGAACCGAAAAGGCGACTAGAGGGGGGGGGTGAATAGGAGCACGCTCACTTTTTCACAAAGATCGAATTCAACACCAATTCACTCCAATAGCTATGGAAGCTATGAAGATCAAAGTACAAGTGCAGCGGATAACTTGTATTGAATTCAATCCAAACCCCAAAGCAAAACACCCAAAATAACCAAGAACACAAATCACCAAGTGTTGGGCGGTCGACTTCGATATTACGGTCTGACCGCTACATGGGGCGGTCTCGACCTCTAATATTGGCGGTCCGACCTCCAACCTCGACGATGAACAATGAGACAAACCAAAACCGAAACTAAAATCGGTCTAACTTTTGATCCGTAAGGCCAAACTCCACGAAATTTGAACCACACCATCTAAAAGATATTAGGAACCTATTCCAATCAAAGATTGCAGAGGTCCATGCCAAAGTTTCTATCTTTTTTAGTTTGAGCGAAGGTGGTTCAAAAACCGAGCCAAATACGAAATATGATCTAAAGATTTGCTCGTGGGTGATTGATGATCAAGATGATTCTAGATGGGTTCCCACATGTCACAGCAAGTTAGATCACGGCAAGGAACCAAGCAAAAACTCGCGGATCAAAGAAAGACCACAAATCACCAAATAGAGAGAAAGAAAGCAAATAGACTCATCTTTGAGAGAACTTTCTTTGGATTGATTTGATATGGTATTGGTTTACAGTCACTCCATCAATGGAGGACAAAGATTCAATACATGAGCACGAAATCAAATCCAACTCTCTAGAACCCTAACCTCCACTAATCCTCTCCCTAAGCACAAAAGCAAAACTAGGGTTTACAATGCAATGAAAGGGTTGAAGGGGGTGCAGCCACCTCCCTCCTCTATTTATAGTGGAGGCTTAGACCTTTTAGAAGAGTAAACCTAATGGGCTCCCGTTAAGGCCCAAAACAAACGGGTCACACGCGCACGCATTTTAAAGTGCCGTCTTCAACTCTTGACCTAATCCACTTCACCTTGCGCCATCTTGCGCCGTGACTTGGCAAAAGGTCAGCAAGGCGGTATTTGGTAAAATTACCAAAATACCCCTTCTCGATCTTTTTGCAAAGACCAAGTCCCATCTTCGTGAAGCACCTCTATGCTTCGCCACGTGTAGGTTGATCCAGCGGCTCTCTTCATGTCGGCAAGTCTCTCCCATCCGGCTCCCACCGAAACCACCATGGCACTTGCACCGACCCCCTGTTGGAAATATGCCCTAGAGGCAATCATAGAGATGATTATATTTCATTATGTTCACAATATTTGATAATATGTTATCTTGTTCCTTGAATGAATCATCAGTCATGAAGATTAACGAGTATGTGACTTGTTGGTGAAGCTCTTTTTAACTTAGGATGATGTCGTTCTAAAAGTATCCCTGGTCGAAAGTCACTGGTCGGAACACTAGTGACTCTACGACCAGCACATGTATTGATTGATGACCATGTTTTACCGGTCATGGATATAGGGATATCGAATCAATAATGTGGACACGTGTTAGAGAACATGGTGTTGGATAAGACCCACCTTGAGACACTATTGAGATTGTTATGATTCTATGTGTCGTTAGTTGGTCTCAAGCAATGATGATGTATAATCCTTAGACCTCGAGATCAAGATGGTTTCCTACATGTGTAATAGTACTTTAGGGGTTGCCAAACGCTACTCAGAATCGGGTGGTTATAAAGGTAGCTTTTGTATGCTACTGAAACATGCAGAGGGATGTGACTGGTGGGATATGGATTTGCCCTCCTAACATAACAGAGAGATATCTCCGCCCTCAAGTGGTTGGATAAAGAAAGTGCATGGTCATAGCATCGTGGTCAAGAGTTCACCACATAAGGTTATCGATACTCGATCGAGAAAGCATTGAGCACCCATGGATGACACAACATCTCACCCGAGTTCAACCAGATATCGTGAGGCAAAGGGAGAATACATGAGTAGGTCGTTTAGTTCGACCAAACCTATGGATCGTCGTATGGAGATACAAGCAAGTTGTAGATCGGTCAAACGTAATCACAGAGTGGTCGAAACCAAGTCGTAAGGAGTTACGAGTTGGTCGTGATCAAATACGAACTGGTCGTATAGAGATACGACCTGGTCGTAGATCATATTGCATTAAGGTTCGTCCGATATAATTTGTGTGTATTCGGGAATCGTTATGCCCTGCTAGGAACCGCTACGACTCGTGGCCGGAAAGGGTTTTCGAGTCACAACCGAACTATACATGAACCTAACGGGTCACACACTTAACGGGTTGGAACAAACCAGTATGAATACGATTCGTAAACATGTTTGGATAGGATCCGTCATGGGCTCTATATAAGGAGATGCCTTGTTCCTTCCTTGGACGTGTGGATACCATAGAGGCGCTTCTACGTTGTTGCGCTTAAGGACGATCCACGATCTTCGCAAGGAACCGCAGAGGTGCCGAGGAGACGATCAACTCATGAGGACGCTGGACGATCGATCACCACCATCGTGATCAACGGCCGGATGTCGGACGATCGACTATGATCGAGACATCGACGCTTCTTCGTCGGACCAGCCGCTCGACACTTCTTCCATCGCTCTCTGCTGCCTAGTGGTAACGACCGTGATCATCTTCTTGTTTGGCTTTCTGGTTTACGTGGTAGAAATTTTGAATTGTTGCTATCGTAGCCTACCCGTATCCCTACACCCCCGCGCCGCTTGATCGAACCCGTCGCACCGAACTGCCCGTTCGGTCACCTTTGTCCCTCTTGCGCAATGCTTGACTCTATTGACCTCACCCGGCATCCCCGATCGTTCTGGACCTCAGCTCTCCAAACTTAGTCCCAATCATCCTCGCCGTTGACCGTCATTGACCTCCAAGCATCCCGCACATCAATAGACAAAGAAATCGAATCCGGGAACAAGTTCTTCACAACTTGACCCACGTTAGTCAAAACATGCATCATGCAACACATATGCCATGAAACCCATGAACTTGACCTAACCCAAACCACATCGCCACCGATTGGCCGATATTCAAGTGAAAATCGGTCAGACCACCACCATGGCCGGCCTCGATCGCCTCGGCCGGGTCTCGACCGCCTCCTAGCTTGCTCGACCACCACCGCTTGGCTTGGCCCGACCACCCACCGACTTAGCCAAAATTCCATCCTCGAAAACCGAAACATACTGGAATTTTCAAACCAATAGAACTTTTGCCTAGAAGTGCCAAAAATTGTGAGACCAAGTGCAGAAGAACCCTCTCACTTGCCTACACCTTCTATTTTTGGCCCAGCTCCAAAATCCAAAGACATTACAATGGCTTCGACCGCTCGACCGCCAGTAAAGCCTGGTCGACCGCTTCCATCGCTTGGCCCGACCGCCAACATCATTCCAAAAACCACACGTGCATGGCTACCGACCACCACAATGGTCGATCGACCGCAGAGGCTCGACAGACCTAGAGCTTTGCCGAAAACACGTGATTCAACAAACCATCAACGACATTTCCAATTGTAACATCATCCTAAGATCTCAGGCATATCCCCATGATATCCACAATCTCGCCCTTGATGAACACATTGGCAATTTTCCACAAATGCAAATTTTGATGTTTGAAAAGTAAAAACACGTCGTTTTCGTTCAAAGGCACAACTTGGTCCAAATGCAAGAAAAAGCAAAGGAAATGACCAAGATGGCTTCAGAATAGTATCAGCAAGTGAGACACGGCAAAAGAAAGCACGAAAGCTTCAAATTCCAGAAAGGAGTCAAAATCTCACTTAAGGTCTATATGAAAGAACAATTGTTCGATATGACCTTTGATCATTGTGCGGATCAAGAATTGCAATTCAAGTTCAGAAATGATAATAAAACCATAAGAATGCAAATAAGAAACTCCCCCTCACTATGATCCTCAAATTTTTAACTTTTCTCCAAGCAGCTCCCTCTTTTTCAGAACTCCCCTTTTTCAAACAACTTCTCCCCTTTACACATTTTTGAAATATCTTCTCCCCCTTTGACAATCGAGTCATCATGGAATCACGCCTTCCTCTCATCCAGAGATGAAAAATGCAGAATGAGGAAAAAGCATAAGACGGAGCATGCATGAAATGCAATGGAGGGCTTCAAAATTTTTTTGTATTTTTCAATTTTTGAATACAAGAAGCTTTGGAGATTACCCAAAAGAACAAGTTAGCATTTCTAAAGTTGCACAAACAACATATCAAGCTTCCAACAACGCTTAGCAAGATCATGATAAGACATATATAACAAAGCTAAGCAAGAAGGCTCAATATAAAGCAATGAATTTTAGCATTTTAAGCAAAGCTTCAAATCTAGCAAGTTCATCAACAGGGATCCTAAAATGATACTAGCCATGTCAAAATGTCAACGTGAGATCCAAAAGCTAACAATGACCACATTAAGAGACAAATAGGTCCTGAATTGAATCATTTTGCTCAATTTTCTCAAACGCCCATTTTTCAACTATTTTTCATTTGCAATGAATATTGAAGTTGACTAATAGTCTAACTTAGTGACAAGATCCTGGACTAGGAGTCATCCACAAACTCATCCTAAGCTTCGACCAAAAGTTGATTAAAGGTATATCTTAGTGAAGAAGATCCTGGACTAGGAGCCATCCACAAACTCTTCCTAAGCTTCTACTAGGGCGACAAATCTTGAGGTTCATGTCACAGACAAGCAAATCCCCATGAGATCGTCTGGATCATCAAACTATCTCCAAGTTCATGTCTTTGACATGCAGTCTCGTAAGAATAGTTTGGCACAATTTACGCATGAGACAATCTTGAAGATTGATTTTTCATTTTTCACAAGAGCAGTTTTAGATTCTCAAGAATACAAGAAGCTCAAGTAATGATCAAAGCTAGATTCAAGAGCTAACAAAGCAATTTTGACAGGGCCAATGTCACAAAAGGAGCACTAATTAAGAAATGGCTAAACAATTCACAAATTGCTCATTTCTTAGTTCAAGTTGTTTTTCAAGTTCTAGCTCATACAACAAAGACTTAGCTACACATGTGAAAGCATAATAATTCTAGCAAGTCAAAGAACTAGACATGGCATTGAGCAAGAATTGAAACACTAAAGCTCCAAAGGGTAATAAGCAAAGCTTCATCAATTTTAAAAGATAAGCGAAAAGCTTATATTACAATGCATCTTTTTAGATTTTTCATATGAATGCAATATGATACAATGACATGCAAGAAAGGCTCATAAAGCCTAAAAAGCCTAACAAGATCAACAAGTTCAAAAGAAGATCAATAAAAGATCAAAAGAACAAGAAAAGATTAGAAAAGATCTAACTCCCCCTCAAACCAACTCATAGGGATAAATTACCCCTAACTCACTTCTCAAGGTGGCAAACCTTGTTGGGTCTAAAGGCTTGGTGAGGATATCGGCTAACTAAGCCTCGGACTCCACAAAATGCAGCACAATATCACCCTTCTCCACGTGATCTCTAAGGAAGTGATAGCGAATGTCTATGTGCTTGGTCCTAGAATATTGCACTGGCCTTTTAGCAATGTTAATAGCAGAAGTGTTGTCACAGAAGAGAGGAACACTAGCAAAAGTTAACCCAAAATCCTTAAGAGTGGAGACCATCCACAAAATCGACTACAAAGAACTAGCAAAGAACTACATATTCAAACTTCAAAGAAGGATTGTGCAATGTAAGACCGCTTCCTAGAAGACCAAGAGACAAGAGAAGTGCCTAAGAAATGACATGTGCCGATGTGCTCTTCCTATCTAGCCTCTGTACCGCAAAATCAGAATCAAAACCCCGGATGGACAAATAGCAGATGAACAAGAATACCAAATTCCATATGAAGGGTAGAGTGTAAATACCTGAAAATGCGCTTAACGGCTTGGCGATGTGAAGTCCTCGGTGACGCCTGAAACCTCGCGCAGAGGCAGACCGTGAAGTGGATGTCCGATCTTGAAGCAGTCAGGTACAGGAGGGAACCGATCATGCTGCAGTACTCGCGTTGATCCACAGCTTCTCCTTCCTCATCTAGATCCAAAGCAGTCGAAGTCGCCATGGGAGTGGCGATCGGCTTGCAGTCACCCATCTCAAAACGCTTGAGTAAATCCTTGGTGTACTTCGTTTGATGGATGAAGATCCCTTCCTTGCATTGCTTGATTTGTAGCCCCAGAAAGTAATTCGGTTCTCCCATCATGCTCATTTCAAATTCCCTCGACATGGTCTCGTAAAAACCGAAACAAGAGCATTAGAGAAACCACCAAAGATAATATCATCAACATAAATCTGAACAAGCAGGAAGTCATTGCCATGCCTAAGAATGAAAAGAGTCTTATCTACTTTTCCTATTTCAAAATCATTCTTAAGCAAGAAGGTCTTAAGCCTATCATACCATGCTCTAGGGGCTTGTTTAAGACCATACAAGGCTTTGGATAACTTGTAAACACGATCAGGATGCTTGGGATTCTCAAAGCCAGGGGGTTGTCTAACATAAACTTCCTCCTCTATAAAACCATTCAAAAAGGCACTCTTGACATCCATTTGATACAACCTAAAACCTTTAGACGCAGCAAATGCAAGCAGAATGCGAATAGCTTCTAGTCTAGCAATAGGAGCGAAGGTCTCATCGAAATCTAACCCCTCAACCTGGCTAAAGCCCTGAGCTACCAATCTAGCCTTGTTTCTAACCACAGAACCATCCTCATTTTGTTTATTTTTGAACACCCAACGGGTTCCTATAACATTATGACCACTAAGAGGTTCTACAAGGTTCCAAACTTTATTTCTTTCAAAATTCTCTAACTCCTCATGCATGGCATTGACCCAACTAGTATCAGATAAAGCATGTGATATATCTTTGGGTTCAAAAGAAGCTACAAATGCAGAGTGAGAGAAAAGGCTCGGATCATGATACCTGGAGCGAGTGACTCGCTCATTGAGATTATCAATCATCTGATCCGGAGGGTGTTGCTTCTGAATGTGCAAAGGAGCGCCTTGGGGAGATAGCGTCTCCTCGACCTCCACAGTGCATGGCGACGGCGAAGATGCAAAGCAGAGCCTCAATTGGAGGTGAAGCAGTCGTTGTGGGTTCAGGAGCTTGGGCAGTTTGGACAAGAACATCAGCAACAAGTGGAGAAGCAGTGTCAAGTTCATCCTCATCTTCTTCAACAAAAATGCTCTCTCACACCGTGAAGTCACCGAAACATCGGATCTAGCTCCGAGCTAGTCTCATCAAAAGTGACATTGCATGTCTCCTGGACAATGTTAGTTTCAACATTAAAAACCCGAAAACCCCTCGAATGAGCTAGATAACCCAGAAATAAACCATCACAAGTCCTTGATTCAAATTTATCTAGGTTCCCTGTCTTGAGAATAAAACACTTCGATCCAAAGACTCGAAAGTGAGAGACAGAGGGTTTTCTGCCAAAACGAAGCTCATATGAAGTCTTACCCAAAGATGGTCTCAAAAAGACACGGTTTGAAATATGGCAAGTCAGAGCAATAGCTTCGCCCAAAACCTCCTTGTGCTATACTCATCCAAAGATCGTTCTAGCCATCTCGACTCGAGTCATGTTCTTCCTTTCCACAACGCTATTTTGTTGAGGGACGTGTGGAGAAGAGAACTCGATGCTCAATCTGCCACGGCCAAAGACAAAAGAGGCAAAGAAGCATTCTTGAACTCCGTGCCATTGTCACTGCGAATCGCTCTCAAGGCACCAGGAAGTTCAGAAGCCAAACGAAGAACAAGGTCATGATAATGATCAAAAGCCTCATCCTTCGAAGCAAGAAAGAACACCCAAGAATATCTCGAAAAATCATCGACTATGACAAGAATGTACCAATTGCCACCGACTGACCGAACCCTAGCAGGACCAACAATATCCATATGAAGTAACTGTCCCGGTCCGTCAATCATGACCATAGTCAATGACGGGTGTGAAGCGGCAACTTGCTTGCCATGCCTCTGTGGCGCACATACAAAGATCCTTGCGACTTTGAGTTTAGGCAAACCTCTCATGAGATCAAGGCCGCTAACTCGTGTCAGATGATCAAAACCAATGTGCCACAAACGTCGGTGCCAAAGCCAAATAACTGAAGAAGAAGCAATTAAGCACTTAAGGGATCCAAAGAAGAGATTCGTAAAAATCAACTCCAAAAATTTTACCAACTCTAGAAATCCCAAAACGAGCTCACCAAAAGAATCAAGCACACGACAGCATTCTTCTTAAAACGAGTCTCATAGCCATCATCGAGTAGTGGAGACGTAAAGGAGATTGTACCTTAGCTTAGACACAAGCGCCGACGTCCTTGAGAATGAACTTGTCGCTCACCCCGATCACTCTAGTTCCTTCAATGCGCCTTGTGTATCATCTCCAAAGGTGATGAAGTCATCACCGGTTGACCGCGTGAAAGAGGTGAACCATCTTGAGTCTCCGGTCATGTGGCGTGAACACCGAGTCGATTTAACCATGTGTTCTTCCCCTTCGCGGCAATCCCGAAAATCAAGGAGCAAAAGAATGATGTGTCTCAACATCAAGTTAGTTAAAAGCGACTTGGGAACCTAGATCGAGACACTCGTCTCATGAAAGTAGTATGCAAAGCAGATGTGCTATCCTTGACTTTATTAGCAGTTCTATTATGAGCAATGGTAACAAGAACATGAGATGCATCCTGTCTAGGAACATGGTGATGAGCATGTGCAGCAAATCCTAGACCGGGGTTCTTCTTTTGTACGTGACCATGTCTCATAAAAGCTCTAGGTTGATTAGATGACATTCTAACAATATTTTTCTTAGGGTTCTTCAACCTACGCCAACAGAACTCAATCAAATGTCTACTCTTCTTGCAATAGGTGCAATGGTATTTTGTATCACTGGGAGAAGAACCTTTTGCCTCAAAAGAAGGTTGGACAAACCCTGCAGATTTAAAGACAGTTTTTGCAGGTTGGGTTTTGAATTCAACTAAGCCTTTTTCCAAGACCTAAATGACATTAGGCTTGGACATGTCTTGGGCAGAGTTGTATCCTAAACCTTGCTTCTTAAAAGGAGTTTTAGATTTATCTAGAATCATGTTTAACTGTTTTTCACCATTAGAGAATCTTTCGAAAGTATCCTTGAGATATGCATTCTCTTTTCCAACATTAGCACATGATTCACAAGTCTTGCCCTTAATGGCTCTAGCATGTTTCTCCTTAAGATGAGCAACTTCAAGCTTATATGCGGCACAAGAGGCACAAGGTGTAGACTCAATTGTGTCCTTAAGCTTGGCATATTTAGCTCTAACTGCTTCTAGAATATCCTTAACTTCATGTTCGCGTTCTAAGCGGAAAGAGCAAAAACTAGATTTCACATTACCAGAAGCATCCAACTTGCTAGACTCTAAGCATTTTTCACAGGGAGCAAATTTAATATCAATTAGCTTAGTTCTAGCATTTTCAAGTTGATGCAAAGCAATATCATGAGTAGATTGTAGTTTAGACAGTTCGGAATGCAAAGTATGGCAGGATGAACATTCATCAACATCTAGACTCTTAGCATTCACAAGCTCTAATGTCAAATTCTCGACTTGTGACTCTAGATCCTTGTTCCTAGCCATGGTAAACTCTAAAGCCTTATCCTGACTAAGCAATTGCTCATACATGTTATCGCATCTAGCAGAAAGAACATCATAGGAGAGAGATACCTCATCGTCGTCATCGGCGTCGACGGAGTCGGCCATGAAGCACATGCCGGTGAAATCCTTGGCCTTCCCCTTCTTGTCTTGAGGAATCTCCTCCTCCTTGTCCTCCTCGCTCCCGGAGTCCACATCGCTCATGGATTGATCTCCACAAGCGGCAAGGACTCGGTGAGCAGCCTTCATGAGCTTAGCAGCATCATACTTGGGCTTGCCCTCTTTAGGCTTCTTCCAAGCAGGCTTCTCATTCTTGTGGTTGCCCTTACCTTTCAGCTTGGGGCAGTTGGCCCGGATGTGATATAGCTCTCCAAACTCATAGCATGTCACAGGGCCACCTCTCTTTCTGTTTTTGACATTGTTATATGCCCGTGTGACTTTCTTGGCTAAAAGAGCTAAATCAGCCTCAGGAAGACTCTCAAACTCTTCTTCTTGAATAGCAGATAAACACGTAAGAGAAAAACCTGAAGAAGACTTAGAAGAACCATCAGGAGTCCCTTTGAGAGGATCAGCCACCAAAGCCATGTTATCCTTCTTAGGATTACTGCCTCTCTTGATCTCATGAGTTTTTAGCTTGCTATAAAGCAGCTCCAAAGTGAGATTAGAGAGATCGACGTTCTCCTCTATGACAGTTGCCTTTATCTCCCACTCCTTGGTGTTGATTGCAGCTAAGAGGTGGGTGGCATTCTCAGATTGAGAGTACTCAATGTCAACAGCTCTCATCTGATTGATCACCTTGTTAAAATGAGTAAAGACGCCATCGATGCTCTCGCTAGGACGATCTCGAATTTGTTGTACTCTCGCTAGACATTCTCGACGCACTTGCTTGATCCGGGACGATCCTCATGGTAAGTTTCGAGGGTGTGCCAAATCTCATGTCTTGATCGCAAGGTTACAAATCCTATCGCACTCTTGCCTACCAAGCCCAAAGATATAGAAGGTTCTTCGCCTTATTGTTGTTAGCCAAGAGGGTCACGGCTTTGCCAGAGCAACCGGGCAAAACGAGCGGGGCTCGAACAACCTCCCATATAGCTTGTCCTTCGCTCTCAAGGAAGACTCGCATGCGATTCTTCCAATAGGCATAGTCGAGCCCATCGACATGCGGCTTGGTCGAGTACTTATCCATCACCAAGTTCAGTGACCGGTTAAGATCAAGATTGAACTAACCGGGCTTTGATACCACTTGTTGGACTGAAAAGGCGACTAGAGGGGGGGTGAATAGGAGCACGCTCACTTTTTCACAAGGATCGAATTCAACACCAATTCACTCCAATAGCTATGGAAGCTATGAAGATCAAAGTACAAGTGCAGCGGATAACTTGTATTGAATTCAATCCAAACCCCAAAGCAAAACACCCAAAATAACCAAGAACTCAAATCACCAAGTGTTGGGCGGTCAGACCTCTGATATTGGCGGTCTGACCGCTACATGGGGCGGTCTGACCTCTAATATTGGCGGTCTGACCTCCAGCCTGACGATGAACAGCAGACAACCCGAAAACCGAAACTAAAATTGGTCTAACTTTTGATCCGTAAGGCCAAACTCCACGAAATTTGAACCACACCTTCTAAAATATATTAGGAACCTATTCCAATCAAAGATTGCAGAGATCCATGCCAAAGTTCCTATATTTTTCAGTTTGAGCGAAGGTGGTTCAAAAACCGAGCCAAATACGAAATATGATCAAAAGACTTGCTCGTGGGTGATTGATGATCAAAATGATTCTAGATGGGTTCCCACATGTCACAGCAAGTTAGATCACGGCAAGGAACCAAGCAAAAACTCGCGGATCAAAGAATGACCACAAATCACCAAATAGAGAGAAAGAAAGCAAATAGACTCATCTTTGAGAGAGCTTCCTTTGGATTGATTTGATATGGTATTGGTTTACAGCCACTCCATCAATGGAGGACAAAGACTCAATACATGAGCACGAAATCAAATCCAACTCTCTAGAACCCTAACCTCCACTAATCCTCTCCCTAAGCACAAAAACTAGGGTTTACAATGCAATGAAAGGGTTGAAGGGGGTGCAGCCACCTCCCTCCTCTATTTATAGTGGAGGCTTAGACCTTCTAGAAGAGTAACCCTAATGGGCTCCCGTTAAGGCCCGAAACAAATGGGTCATACACGCACGCATTTTAAAGCGCCATCTTCATCTCTTGACCTAATCCACTTCACCTTGCACCATCTTGCGCCGTGACTTGGCAAAAGGTCACCAAGGCGGTATTTGGTAAAATTACCAAAACATCCCTTCTCGATCTTTTTGCAAAGACCGAGTCCCATCTTCGTGAAGCACCTCTATGCTTCGCCACGTGTAGGTTGATCCAACGGCTCTCTTCATGGCGGCAAGTCTCTCCCATCCGGCTCCCACCGAAACCACCATGGCACTTGCACCGACCCGCGCCGCTTGATCGAACTCGTCGCACCGAATCGCCTGTTCGGTCACCTTTTGTCCTCTTGCGCAATGTTTGACTCTATTGACCTCACCCGCATCCCCGATCGCTCGACCTCGCTCTCCAAACTTAGTCCCGATCATCTCGCGCTGACCGTCATTGACCTCCAAGCATCCTGCACATCAATAGACAAAGAAATCGAATCCGGGAACAAGTTCTTCACAACTTGACCCACGTTAGTCAAAACATGCATCATGCAACACATATGCCATGAAACCCATGAACTTGACCTAACCCAAACCACATCACCACCGATTGGCCGATGTTCAAGTGAAAACCAGTCACACCGCCACCATGGCCGGTCTGACCGCCCCCTGGCCGGTCTGACCGCCCAGCTAGGACTTAGCCAAAATTCCATCCTGGAAAACCGAAACCTACTGGAATTTTCAAACCAATAGAACTTTTGCCTAGAAGCTCCAAAAATTATGAGACCAAGTGCAAAAGAACCCTCTCACTAGCCTACACCTTCTATTTTTGGCCCAGCTCCAAAAATCCAAAGACATTACAATGGCCGGTCTGACAGCTCAGGCAAAGCCGGTCAGACCGCTCCATTGGCCGGTCTGACCGCCAGCGACCATTCCAGAAAAACCACACAGGCATGGCCGGTCTGACCGCCACAATGGCCGGTCAGACCGCCAGAGGCCTAACAGACCTGGAGCTTTGTCGAAAACACGTGATTCGACAAACCATCAACGACAATGCCAATTGTAACATCATCCTAAGATCTCAGGCATATCCCCATGATATCCACACCAAATATAAGTTGTTTTATAATCTGTGCTGGTCAAACCTAAATGTTTGACCGTCAATATATAAAGAATTATCAAAATTGACAACATGTAATTGGTATTACTAGATTCATCATGAAATATATTTTCATAACATGTTGTTAGTTGAAGAAACATATTTTTTTATAGAAATTGATGGTCAAAGTGTTATCTCGGAGACCATATCAATATCAAAAAACGAATTACATTTGGAGGCAGGGGAGTATTTTAGAGGCACCTATTTAAGATGGCATGCTTGTCATGTATAATTTAATTGTGAGTAAAATAAACTCCAATTATATAAAAAAAAATATTTTATTCTATTTCCGAGTCTTTTTGAAGCTTTAAAAATAAAAATAATCATTTGGATTTTATCGATTTAATTTAAAGCTTAAAATTGAATTTCTGAAGGAAAAATATTTTAAATGGCTAAAATAAACTTCAAAAAAATCCAAAACTATTTTATTTGATCTATTCGGGTTCCAAATTATTTTATGAAATTTTCTCGGATTTTCCAAATTTCTTTTCTTTTTCTTCCTCTTCTTTTCTTTCTCTCTCCTCCTTTCTTCTTTTTCCTCACGTGCATTGTGCGTTGGTCCTCTTCCTCCTGTGGCTCTCTTTCTTCCCATCTTCTTCCCGTTGGAGCACCGTGGGCAACCATCTCCTAACCCTTCTTCCTTCTCGAGGGCGCCCATGACACTGCTCCCCTCGCTGCCCCCATGCCTCCCCCATTCCCACAACAAGAAGAACATACATACAACAACACATAACTCGCAATGGAAAATGCATGTGTTGTAGACCCAACTTATTCACCACGTACCAGACCCACCACCACGCACATCCTAGTAAAACTGCTCGGCCACTCCCATCTTATCCTATAGACGTTTGAAATTCCTCTCTTCCGTCGTCTCCCCTCCCAGGAAACTACATGGTGACTTCCCCACCGCCACCGGCCTCGCCACCGTACGGATCCGGCGCCTCCTCCTCCCTGGCCTCACCCCGTGCGGATCTCGCCATCGCCGCCTCCCCCACAGCCACGCCCACGCAGGAACCACCGCCGCCTCCCCGCCACTCAAGACGGAGACGCCTTGGCGGGATGCGCCGCTGCCATTATGGGAGGCGGTGCAGGCCAGACGCTGCTGTTGCCTTGCTAAACACTGCAGTCACGTGGCGGTGGTGGCGAGGGGCGCAGATAGAGAGGCAACGTGTTTTGGGGTCGTTTCCACGGGCAATGAGGTGGGTCCGCAGAATGATGGTGGACACTGGCCGATGTCTTTGGGAGGAGGGTGGCGAGGAGGTGGTGGGTACTACCAGAGGAAGCAGACTTGGGGCACCCCGTCGGGATGTGCAATCTCGGGGTCTCCTACCTCGAAGGTATCGCGGATTTGGCTTACGAGGTTAGCTTTATTGGGGACTTGTTCGAGGTGATAGCAGAAAAGATTTGAATTTTAGGACGAAATTGGCTTATTTTCCAAGTATCCTATGTTGGTACGCGTGATTAGATTTGTTCACGGCGCAATTGGGAACATTCGATGTACGCTTGCCTTTTGTGGTTCTTTTAGTAAACTTTAGGGTTCGTTCCATCTCGGGCTAAACTTTAGAGAGTAAAGACTCTTAACTAGTAGTGGAAAAGCTTTCTCAGTTTGTTATTTACTTATTTGCAATCAAACTCTTCATCTCAAGGCATTAGAATTGACGTTACTGTCAAATATTTTTACAGCTGATCCACCCAAGGCTGAGGAAGCTTGTAACATCCCAAATGTATAATTAGGGTTAATCAAGTATAATTATATGTGTAGAAATTAAAACTTTTTCTCACATCTTGAAAAACCCTAAAATCTTATGTAATTCTTGTCCAAGAGTTGTGTAATCCAAAAACACAAAGCTCTTGTTGACCAAAAATCAAACTCATTCTCTAATTATCTTAAATCTTGTGTCAAACATTTGGAATATATTTTCCTTGGTCCCAAAACTGATATGGGACCCCTCTGAAAAATATCACAAGTTGTAAAACTAGTTTGATAAATTTTGGGGGTAAGAATTGGGAACGTCGATGAACTGATTTGTCAAGTTTTGATGTTATTTGGCGTAATGTAAGGGTTTGCAGGGATAAAACTATTCGAATAGCCTCGTCCTAGGTTATGGACATGCTTGGTAAGGTCGTTCAAGACTAGACTACAACCTTTAATTAAAACTTGACATGGTTGGTATGAACGGGAGTTCATGCTATTGTTGTGGTGACTTGGGTTAGTCACTTCGTGATTGTTCTTGTTGTTGTTATTATGTTATTATCGCGTTGTTATTTCAACCATTAAAAATGCTTTGTCAAATTGCTTTCAATCTATTATGTTATTGCAAATAAATGTTGCTTTATGCTAAAATGAGTCCAAAGCCTCATCCACTTAAATAAAGCTTGCATGTAGCTATTTATAGTTCGTTATCTCACACGTAAGTCTTGCGGAGTACTTTATGTACTCATCCGCCGTGGTTGTGGCAATTTTGTGGCTTTTGTGCAGAGGAAGAAGGAGAGCTCCAAGAGCCTCTCTTTTGTGCTACGTGTTGCGCTTTCTTGGCGACTAGCTTGGCGGTCCCACGATGCCTAGGGGTTAAGGCACACCGATTGGCTTTGTGTTATAGCCATCTTTATGGCACTTTTGCTTCATTGTTATCTTTGTAGATTTATTGCTATTTGGCCTAAGGGCCTCTCTTTGTAATATCTATTCCATATTAATGTTAACTTCGGTTTGTTGCTTATGTTCTATGTGTTGTATGGAATTGATACATTCTTTTGTTGTGAGGTATGTATACTGCATTCAGGAAGTATACATCTCGAGACCGGGTTTATTTGGTTGATAATACTAGGGTCAATCGGATGACTAAGTATTATGAGCCTAATAAACGTCGGTCTCTCAAAAGTTGGTATCGAGCCATATCGACCGTAGTAACGCAAGCTTGGTCGTCCTTAGGATATTTTGAAAACCTATTTTCAAAGCATCGAATGAGTTTTGAAAGCTTAGGTAAAATTCTCGGATTTTATTCCTTACCTATCTTAGCTTTCTTCTCATCCCACTCTAATTTGAGTTTTAAAAGTTGTTTTCCTCTCTTCCTTCTACAAAATAGTTGTTATCGATTAACACTGGTTTTTGGGAGAACCAATGAGATTGGCAAATTGAAGTGTGAGCTGCCCACTACAAGGTTTTGAAGTTTCGAGTCGGTGATTCGACAAGGAGCTTGGATGCTAAATCTGACAGCAAGCATCAAATTTCCGGACAGCAGTCTCAAAGGTGTCTAATTAGGATAGATAATGAGAGGTTAATCAACTAAAACTTGTGGGAATAAAAGGGTAAGATGTGATACTAGTTAGCTAAGTATCTAACACTTATTTCGCTGCATTAACCTTGCTCTCTAATAGTTTTAGATCTCATCTTACAATCTGATTTTTGATCTTCTCGACCAATTACTCGCTCATTCAATACGGGTTAGTTGAGTTGAGAAGTTGAGCCTTATGCTTGGTGTTTCTTGGCTGTTTTAGGTCTTTTAGAAGCTTTTTAAAGTTTAAATAACCGCTGAGTTTGGCTTTCGCTTGGGGTGATATTCCATTCCCTAGTCGATCGCTTTTGCTTTCTTTAAGGCTTTGTTTTTGGGTCTAGTTGCTAACCAAATTTCCTTGTAACAGATGGCGGGACGACTCGAGCGGCTAAGGTTGGCCATCGTCCGGACGAGGAGCTTCCTCCTCCTCCGACCATGGCCGAGGTTCTTCTTCAGATCGAGCGCAACCGCTGGATGACCGGAGAGTTCTATCGACGCCATCGCGCAACACCACCGTGACTTACCGGAGCTTCAGGATCCGGGCAAGGAACGCCCATCACCGCGTGGAGGACTCGCGGAGTTTCTTCGCACTCAGCCCCTACCTTTTCCCGGTCCGAGGACCTTTGATGCGGACGATTGGCTTCGTCTTGTGGAGCGTAAGCCAGATCGCAGCATGCGGAGCACGAGAAGGCGCTGCTCGCATCGCACCGGCTAGAGGTGCAGCGTTGTCATGGTGGGAGAGCTTTCTCGCCATGCAGCCCGCAGACCACACCGCCTCTTGGGAGGAGTTTCAGACGCCTTCCTTCCGGCTCACATCCCCGCCGGCTTGATGGAGATCAAGAAGGTGAGTTTCTTGCGCCAAGCAAGGGCGTGGCTCACCATGTAGTATGTCTACGAAGTTCAACCATCTAGCTCGTTATGCTCTCGAGGATGTGGCCACCGATATGGCTAAGGTGCCAAGTTCAGCGTGGCTTGTCCGAGGAGTCAAGGACAAGCTATCCATTGTCGACTTTCCTGATTTTCAGACCTTGGTCGACAAGGCCATCGTCGCCGAGCATGCGGCTCGAGAGCTTATGGACTCCGCAAGCGCAAGTGGGAGGCCCATAAGTCATCCAGGCCGCTTCTTCCGCCCCCGCCGGCAGCCTCTCGGGGTACCACTTCACTCTTGGCGCCCGAGGTCACCGCCTCGTTTCGTCCATCGCAGGCCGTGTCTCACCACGCACTGCGAAGTCAGAGCGGCCCCGCAACCCGGCCGCCGGGTCACATTTTTCATGCAACCGTAAGGGCATTATGCGAACCAATGCCCTAAGAAGACAGAGCCCTCGCCCTAATGGAGGACGCGGGCCAGAGGTGGTGCACCAGACCGAAGATCGTCCGGCTACCCAAGGCGTGGGTAGTGGTCGCGTCAACGCCATCACCACAGAGGAGGCTCGGGAGGCACCCGACGCCGTGCTAGGTACACTTTCGTTAACTCTCATCCCGCCATCGTTTTGTTTGATTCAGAGCATCTCATTCATTTGTTTCTCAGTCTTTTGTCTGCTATCGGAGAGCTTCTTTTCTCTCCATTGTCGGTCCCGCTTACTCGCTCGCTCTCCGGTTTGGAGTTGAGAGCCGAATCTGAGTGTAGGATGTCCTTATCGAGATCGAAGGCGAGGTTTCTTAGCAAACCTTATCCTTCTCCATTCAATGAGTCTTGATGTGATTCTTGGTATGGATTGGTTGTCCCAAAGACATGGGGCAAATCGATTGCGCCAGAAGCTCATCTCTATCTAGTCCTCTGGCGGCAGGTGTTCGCCGCCAAGATGCTAGATCCAAGATCTCTTCGCTTGAAGCGAAGCCCGCCTAGATATTAGCGAAGTCCCAACAGTTTGTGACTTTGTTGATGTCTTTCCCGCTGATCTTCCGGGGATGCCACCCGTTCGAGACCTCGAATTTGTCATTGAGTTGGCTCCCGGTACCACCCCTATCTCAAAGAGGCCTTATCGGATGCCACCGAACGAGTTGGTAGAATTGAAGAAGCAGTTAAGTGAGCTGCAAGAGAAGGGTTTCATTCGCCCTAGCTCATCTCCTTGGGGTTGTCCAAGAATCTTCGTAAAGAAGAAGGGCGGCATTTTACGATGTAAAGGCCGATTATCGCCCACTTAATGAAGTGACGGTAAAGAACAAGTATCCATTGCCCCGCATTGACGATCTCTTCGATCAATTAACTGGAGCTCGAGTTTTCTCCAAGATTGATTTGAGAGTGGGATATCATCAGGTTCGGATTCGGCCTGAGGATATTCCAAAGACGGCGTTCTCTACTCGCTACGGCTTGTATGAGTACACTGTCATGTCATTCGGCTTAACCAATGCTCCTGCCTTGTTCATGAACCTCATGAATTCGGTATTCATGGAGTATTTGGATAAGTTTGTCGTGGTCTTCATCGATGATATCCTTATCTATTCCCAGAACGATGAGGAACACGCCGAGCATCTGAAGCTTGTGTTAGGCAAGCTACGTGAGCACCAGCTGTACGCGAAGTTCAGCAAGTGTGCGTTCGTTGAAGGAAGTGGCTTTTTAGGCCATATTCTTTCAGCGGAGGCGAGTATTGATCCTAGCAAGGTCACCGATGTTCATTATGGAGTCCGCCCACCGGTCACCGGCGCGGAGTTTTCTTGGTTTAGCGGGATATTATCGCCGCTTTATCGAGAACTTCTCCAAGATCGCGGCCGATGACGGAGTTGCTCAAGAAGGACAAGAAGTTCTTGTGGTCCGATGCTTGCATGGCAAGTTTCCATATACTCAAGAAGCGTTTGACCACCGCTCCCATTCTTGTTCTTCCCGATATCCATCGCAGACTTCGATATCTTTTGCGATGCTTTCGGCGAGGCCTCGGTTGTGTCCTTATGCAAGAAGGCAAGGTAGTGGCCTATGCATCAAGGCAATTGAGACCTCATGAACTCAACTACCCTACTCATGATTTGGAGTTGGTCTGCTGTGATTCATGCACTTAAGATTTGGCGACATTACCTAATCGGTAATCGCTAGAAGTGTATTCGATCACAAAGCCTCAAGTACTTGTTCACCCAACCCGACCGAACCTCGTGCAAAGGAGATGGTTGGAGTTGATCAAGGATTATGATATGGGTATTCACTACCATCCGGCAAGGCTAATGTCGTTGCCGGCGCGCTTAGTCGCAAAGCGCATTGCCATGCCTTGTTGTCCAGGAGCTTCACCCGCTCTTCTCGAAGAGTTTCAGCGTCTCAACTTGGGTTTAGTTGAGCGTGGTTCTCTTGCTGCCTTGGTTGTGCAACCAACCTTGGTGGATCGGATCAAGTCCGCCCAGCAGTCGGATGTTGGAGTGAGCCACATTAAGGCAAATGTCAAGAACGGAATGACCAAGTGCTTCTCTGAGGATGAGCATGGCGTCGTGAGGTTCGGGCAACGCCTTGTGGTTCCAAAGGACATGGAGTTGCGGAATTTAATCCTCCGCGAAGCCCATGATTCGCCTTTATCCATTCATCCCGGCCACAAAGATGTATCAAGATCTCCGCTAGAGATTTTGGTGGACCCGAACGAAGAGGGAGATTGCGGTTCGTTGTCGAAAAGCGACGATGTCGCCGTGTCAAGGCCGAGCATCGGCGTCAGCAGATCGCTTGACCTTTGCCAATTCCTCGAGTGGAAGTGGATTCGATCGAAATGGATTTTATCACCGGTCTACCCGTCGCCCTCAAGAAGAATGATGCCATTTGGGTCGCCATCGATCGATTGACTAAGGTGGCACATTTCCTTCCCGCCAAGACCGAACTTCGGTAGGTCTTTTGGCGGAACTCTATATCGCCCAAGATCGTGAGTTTGCACGGTGTGTCAAGACGATCGTGTCGGATCGTGGATCCTTTTCACGCCTCGCTTTTGGCATAGCTTGCAAGAGGCCATGGGCACTCGTTTGCTTTCAAAGACGCATATCACCCCCAAATCGATGGTCGACCGAGAGGGTCAACCAGGTTTTGGAAGACATGCTTCGTGCTTGTGTCCTTTCATATGGGAAGCATTGGGAGAAATGCTTGCCATTCGCCGAAGTTTTCTTATAACAACAAATTTTCAAAGCCGGCCTCGGCATGGCACCATTTGAGGCCTTGTACGGAGAAAGTGTAGGACCTCGTTGAACTGGTCGAGACCGTGAGAGACCTCTCTTTGGCCGGACTCAATCAATGAGGCCGAGCGCCAAGTCCAAATTTTATTCGTGGAGCTGCTATGACTGACTCAATCCAGCAAAAGAGCTATGCGGATCGCCACGACGTGAGTTACGTTTTGAGCCTAATGACTTTGTTTATCTCAAAGTCTCTCCTTTGAAGGGCCATCAACGTTTGGCGTCAAGGGCAGTTGGCTCCTCGATATGTCGGTCCCTACCGCTATCGAGAAGAAGGAGCTGTTGCCTATAAGTTGGAGTTGCCAACTGCACTAGAGGGGTACATGATGTTTTCCATGTGTCCCAGCTTAAGAAGTGCCTCCGTGTTCCAACCGAGGAAGCTCTTGAAACCTCGATGTCCGTGAAGATTTGACCTATCGCGAGCACCTGCTCACAGACTCGATGAGTCCGAACGAAGGACAAGGAATAAGACCATCAAGTTCCTTAAAGTTCAAGTGGTCAAACCATTCGAGGATGAGGCTACTTGGGAAAGAGAAGATCGCCTCTGCGCGGACTATCCATCTTTCTTTACCGAGTGAGCCAAATCTTGGGACGAGATTTTGTAAGGGGAGAGATTTTGTAACATCCCAAATGTATAATTAGGGTTAATCAAGTATAATTATATGTGTAGAAATTAAAACTTTTTCTCACATCTTGAAAAACCCTAAAATCTTATGTAATTCTTGTCCAAGAGTTGTGTAATCCAAAAACACAAAGCTCTTGTTGACCAAAAATCAAACTCATTCTCCAATTATCTTAAATCTTGTGTCAAACATTTGGAATATATTTTCCTTGGTCCCAAAACTGATATGGGACCCCTCTGAAAAATATCACAAGTTGTAAAACTAGTTTGATAAATTTTGGGGGTAAGAATTGGGAACGTCGATGAACTGATTTGTCAAGTTTTGATGTGATTTGGCGTAATGTAAGGGTTTGCAGGGATAAAACTATTCGAATAGCCTCATCCTAGGTTATGGACATGCTTGGTAAGGTCGTTCAAGACTAGACTACAACCTTTAATTAAAACTTGACATGGTTGGTATGAACGGGGAGTTCATGCTATTGTTGTGGTGACTTGGGTTAGTCACTTCCAGGATTGTTCTTGTTGTTGTTATTATGTTATTATCGCGTTGTTATTTCAACCATTAAAAATGCTTTGTCAAATTGCTTTCAATCTATTATGTTATTGCAAATAAATGTTGCTTTATGCTAAAATGAGTCCAAAGCCTCATCCACTTAAATAAAGCTTGCATGTAGCTATTTATAGTTCTGTTATCTCACACGTAAGTCTTGCGGAGTACTTTATGTACTCATCTGCCCGTGGTTGTGGCAATTTTTGTGGCTTTTGTGCAGAGGAAGAAGGAGAGCTCCAAGAGCCTCTCTTTTGTGCTACGTGTTGCAGTTTCTTCGGCGACTAGCTTGGCGGTCCGGTCAGATGCCTAGGGGTTAAGGCACACTGATTGGCTTTGTGTTATAGCCATCTTTATGGCACTTTTGCTTCCGCTGTTATCTTTGTAGATTTATTGCTATTTGGCCTAAGGGCCTCTCTTTTGTAATATCTATTCCATATTAATGTTAACTTCTGGTTTGTTGCTTATGTTCTATGTGTTGTATGGAATTGATACATTCTTTTGTTGTGAGGTATGTATACTGCATTCTGGGAAGTATACATCTCTCGAGACCGGGGTTTATTTGGTTGATAATACTAGGGTCAATCGGATGACTAAGTATTATGAGCCTAATAAACGTCGGGGTCTCACAAAGCTATTAGATGGTTTTATCCAACTGCGTCTGCGGGCAATGCTCGTGCGCAATACAACCTTGGCCTATGTTTGCAGAATGGAAAAGGAATCAAGCATAATCATCGAAGTCAGAAGATATCACCTTTGTGTTACACACCGTGTTTTGCAATTTTCCCCAATAGCAAAGTAATTAGTTACTCCAGATGTATTGGGTTCTTGAATCACCTAGTTGTGTCATTGTTGTAATATCTGGTTTCTACTAGATATGCATGTAGCACATCTCGTATGAACTAAATTTGAATTAGACAACCTCCAGGTGTTCTTCTTTAGCTCCATTTGGATTTTGAAGCTAGGTTGTTATACTTTCTAGCTTTTGACTAATGGTTTAACATTCCATTGTGTACCTTGAGATCTGGTGATGGCTGGGATGACCAGACTCTGTTGAGGTTGTTGAACTTTGCTAAGAGAAAGGACCCTTTGATCTTGGTTGGGTTTCCTCTACCAAGGTAATCAAGATAGTATCACCAGGATACAAGATTACCAAAGAGTTCTGAACCTTCTCGGCTGACTATGTGCTTGCTTGCCTTTATATTTCAAAACCGAAAGAAACTTTTAACTGCAGCAAAATGGTACTTATGAGCAGCAGAGGGAGGGAATGTACGAGCCGAATATTGTGGTTGATACATTGACTATTAGTGCTCCCCTGAATTGTAATCAGAATCCTTCAATTGATTATCCATCAATATTATTTCGCTCAGATCTAATACAATCCTATCCATGTAGATACCTCTTGGAGTAGTTTTGGCAATCCCACCGCTCAACTATCATGTCAACTTAGCGGTCTCTAAGATTGGCCCAGCACTAATTACTGGCAATGCTCTTGTTCTCAAGCCTCCAACTCAGGTATATGATTTGTTACTTACTTTTAAAATTTCTGCCTTGGTTTGAAGCTGATGCATTTTGAAGTAAAATGCTTCTAGTTCTTGATTCTAGATTATGTGGTTGCTTAGTGCTTACTATTTAGTGATTTCGTTCCATGTGTTTGGAACTTTCTATGATTTGCTTATTGTCTAGTTTGTGGGTTAAAATGGCTCTTGATTTACTTGATTCGCACCCCCATCGTTGCAATACATGGACACCTTTGAGTTTTGTTACTTTTATATTGTGATTTTGTTTATTCCTGATGATGCATTAATGGACTCCAATTTTTCATTGTAGGTTGATAAGATAAATGGATGATGCCATGGATGATATTGTTGAATATGCAAGGTGGAGAATGGTGACACGGGCAGATGATTTTTATTACATTTTGATTCCATTCTGTTAGGAAATGATGCTAAAGTAAAATATTTATATCATGTCTTATGTGAATGGTTCTCTATGTAATGTAATAATTTATTTTTAATATATGAGTGTTATTTTTAACCATGCTATGACCGATAATGATTTTTTTACTTTGATCTCTACACACTTATAACCGTTACAACAACCTAATTATATCCGTTGCCAAAATAGCAAAAGTTATCTGTATGGTAAATACCAACGCTTCTATGTGTTGTGACAATATAATTATATCTATTGTCAAAATAGTAAAAGTCATCCATGCATGGTAAGTACCAACGCATACAAGTGTAGTTACAACCTGACTATATCCGTTGCTACTTCGCAACGCTTTTTCATATCTATTACCAACGCTTGTTTATCTGTTGTAATAGACTCTCGCAACGGCCTCAATGGCAACGCATACTAAATGTGTTGGTATAGACCCTAACAACATTTATTTTGGCTTCTACCAACGCATATATGCGTTGCTAAAGGGGTGCTCATGTTGTAGTTTGTACCACCCGAGCCGCCCCATGCCGCTGGCCACGTGCGTTGTTCTTCTTCCCGTTGGAGCCAACTGCCCACATGGCCGCCCCATGCCTTGGCTCTTCTGGCTCCCAACCACCCCCTTTTGACCTGGCTGCCCTGCCCTTGCCCTGCCACCTCCACCCCTTGCCCACTCCCCCACCACTGGCTCCCCATGCTGCTGCTGCTGCTCCCCATGTCGTCGGCTATTGCCAGCCGAGCTGCTCTTCCCCCTCCTCTTCTATAAAAGGGCAGGCCAACCTCTTCCTCTCCCCCACTGCCAAGCAGCTCCTCCCCTTCTTCTTCTCGGCCGAAGCTCCCCTTGCCGGCTGCCATGCTTCCTCCTCCCCCTTTGCTTCTCCAACCGGCCAAGCTAGCCAAGCTCCTCTCCTTCCTCCCAACAGCAGCTCATTCCCCCCCTCTCTTCTTCTTCCTTAGCCGGCCACCTCCATTGCTCCCTCCCTCCTCTAGTTCTTCTCTCTCCCCTTTCCCTAGCCGAAGCTCCACCCGAGCTCCTCCCCCTGCTAGCCATGGCAGCCCATGCACTGCCATTGCCAATCACCGAGCGGCCATGCGCACCACCAGAACCAAATACGAAGTTGCCCTCTCTCTCCCCTTTAATGCCCGTGGCCGAAGCGCCCAAACTACCACTTGCTTGTGGACCCCACATGTCATACACCACCCACCTTCTCTCTCTCCATCTCTCTCACTTGCATGTGGGCCCCCAGTCAGCCACTCCCCCTCTATTTCTTTGAATTCCAGAAAAATCAAATTCCAAATATTCTAATTATTTTCTAATTCTATCATTTCATGTGATTTTTGAACTTCCGGACGTTCGTTCTCCTTCATACGAAGTCCGATTCCGTCGATTCTCATTCCTAAATTCATCTAAAGGCGGTATCTTCCTTTTGGTATTTATTTTATAATTTTTGGATTTTATTTGGATTTGTTATATTTATTTGGCCCGTTTTGCGTACAGATTACGACGACCGCGGAGAACCGGATTTCGACACTTCTCTGCATTTCAACACCGTTTAAGAACAACAACTAAATAAGCAAGGCAAGTTACATCATTTGATCATATTTGAATCCTAGTATTTTAAATTATTTAAATTCTGTTTTAAATTATTATTGCATGCTTATTAAAATTCAAGTAATTTAAATCCCTGTTTTAAGCTTCATAGTTATCCCTAATTCCATTGTATAGCCAATTATTGTCAAAATGAGAAGTAAGGCGAACCTTTCCAAAGGTGAAGTATAATCTAGAGATAGAACTAGGAAATTGTGGATTATTAGAATATATAATTGTTGGAGTCGGATTATCGAAAATATGATTGTTGAATATTGGATTGTAGAAATACATTATTATTAAATTATCGGAATATGTCTTGTTGGATTATCAGAGTATACCTTGTTGGATTATAGGGATACATGATCGATGATTGTTGGATTATAGAAGCATTGACGGATGTGGATTATAGAAATAAATGAATTTTTGATGTTGGATTTTAGGAATAAATCTTGGTGGATTATAGAAATAAATCTTGGTGGACTATAGAAATAAATCTTGGTTGGATTATAGAAGTATATATTTGCTGGATTATTAGAATATATCATTTTTGGATTTATAGATGTTGAATTATTAGAAATAGATTATTATTGAAGAGTGGATTATTAGAGATTGGATTATAGAACTAATTGATGGAAGTTGAATTATAGGATTATATAATTATTGGAGATTGGGTTTTAGGATTACATGATTATTGTTGTTGGATTATAGAAATGAATCTTTGCTAGATTATAGAAATAATCTTGGTTGGATCATAGAGAAATTGATGAAATGGTGGAGATAACTGAATAAAAGTGTCCAAATGATCTATAATTGTTGATATTGGATTATCTAATATTGGATTATAGAAATAGATAATCATTGGATATCGGATTCTAGGAGTAGATAATCGTTGATATTTGATTAATAAAGATTGGATGATAGATAGAGATTATTGTTAAATACTGAATTGTTGATGTTGGATTCTAGAAATAGATTGTTATTAGATATTGGATTGTCGAAAGTTGGATTATAGAATTATATCTTTAATGAATTGTAGAAATAAATTATTGATGACTACTGGATTAATGGATGATGGATTGTAGAAATAGATTGTGTTAGATGTTGGATTACTTGAATATTAGGTTATAGAATTATTATTGAAGATTGGATTAATGGATGTTGAATTATTAGAAATGGATTATTAGTAAAGATTGATTTGATGGATGTTGAATTATTAGAAAAAGAATATTTTTGGATTATCAGATTATGATTCTAATGTGGATGGTTTACATACTGATCTCGTACTTGACAATTCTTAAACATTGAATCTCTCACACCTTGTCGCCCTAGATAAAACTCTGGTTAATACATTAGTATTAACACAATGCTTTTGTTTTAAAAAACTTTATGCTTAGACAAAGCTTAGACAAAAAAATATTTAATTTGGGGACTTTAGACAAATGTTCAACTATTGTTTAAAATAAAGCTATGGTATTGCTTTACCATAGAAATTTTGGAAAATGATTTAACTTGGTAAATAAAATAACAAATGGTTTGGACTTGAGCAAAATGGATGTTTGGACGGGTGCATGTTCATGCACGGGATCGATTCATTTCTATGATCGAGGCCAAGGGTTCATTTGGAAAGTCGCCCAAGTCAATTAAGGACCGGTCTTCGAGCCGCATCTTGCTAAGCCACATCGTACTACCATATATCCTGAATGGGTAGGACCTGGCTAACTAATTTGCAACGTTTCACCGTGGTCGTGCCATCCGGTTGCGTGGGTGTCTTTTATGACCTACTTTTATATATTCCCACCTGGCGCAAGAGGGGGCCTGAACCCGGCGGGATTCTATCCAAATGGGGCGAAACCTTAGCGAGGCAGGACTATGGTGGGATGACACATTGTAAAGGTCTTGTCACGTGCTCTAGACTACTTACCTAAGGTAGTGAGTGGTGGTATCGACGGATGCCAAACAAACTAGATAGGTCATGTCATATGGGTAAAGTTGTACAACCTCTGTAGAGTGTAAAACTATTCAAATAGCCGTGTCCGCGACCATGCACATGCTAGCAAAGCCACTCTAAGTTATATTTTGATTTTGATTTCAAAAGACTTTATCAAATAGTTTTGGATTTCTATCCAATCGAAAAATTGGGAAGGTATCCTTGTGATAGGAGGGTATTGTTGGGATACGGGTAGGCTACGATAGCAATAAATCAAAAATTCTACCACGTAAACTAGGAAGCCAAGCAAGTAGATGATCACAGATCGTTATCACCGGACGCGCAGAGCAGCGGAAGAAGAGTTAGAGCAGCCTGGTCCAACGTAGAGCGTGTCGATGTAGTGGTCGTAGTCGATCGTCTAGTATTGAGCACGTCGATGCGGTGGTCGTAGTCGATCATCACCTCCAGCAATCTCTGTAGTTCCTTATGAAGATCGCGAATCATCCTCAAGAGCAACAAAGAACCGCAGAGCACCTCTACAAAGATCCACACGCCCAGGAAGGAACAATAAAGACGCGGTGTGCTAGCACCAAGTCGCATGGCAGAGCTCTCAGGAAGATGGCGGCTAAGGTTTCGGTGGAACAACTCAACTCACAACTTTTATGTGTCTTGTCTGTTACGTTAACTTCCCTCTCTCCCAACAGCCTCATGCATCTCCTTATATAGTGCCCATGACGGATCCTATCCGAACATGTTTTGTTCAAACCGTTAAGTGTGTGACCCGTTAGGTTTATGCATAATCAGTAGTGACTTGGAAACCCTTTCCGACCATGAGTCGTTAGTGGTTCCTAGCAGAACATAGCGATTCCTGAATACACACAAATTATATCAGATGAACCTTAATGCAATATGATCTACGACCAGGTCCTCATCACTTACGACCAGGTCCTATCTCGATATGACCAGTTCGTATTTAGTCACGACCAGTTCGTAACTCCTTACGACCAGGTTATGAAAACTCTATGATTACGTTCGACCAGTCTATGACCAGCTCGTATCTCCATATGACTAGTCCGTAACTGATCAAACTAAATGACATACTCGTGTATTCTCCCTTTGCCTCATGATATCTAGTTGAACTCTAGGTAAGATGTTGTGTCATCCATGGACTGTTCAATACTTTCTCGATCAAGTGTCAGATAACTTCACGTGGTCGAACACTTCGACCACTAGTGGTATGGCCATGCACTTACTTTATCCGACCACAACGAGAGGCCCAGAGACATCTCTCCTGTTATGTTAGGAGGGGCAAATCCCATATTCGACCAATCACATTCCTCCACATGTTTCATAGCATACCCGAAAGCTACCTTTATAACTACCCAGTTACGAGTAGTGATCGGCAACCCCTAAGAGTTCTATTACACATGTAGAAAACCATGCTGATCTTAGGTCTAAAGATTATACATCATCATTGCTTGAGACCAACTAACGATACATAGAATCATAACAATCTCAATAGTGTCTCAAGGTGGGTCAATCCAACCCCATGTTCTCTAACATGTGTTCACATTATTGATTCGATATCCCTAACCCATGACCGGTGAAACATGGTCATCAATCAATACAATGTGCTGGTCGATTGAGTCACTAGTGTTCAGACCATTGACATCCGACCAGGGATTCATTTAGAACGACATCATATAAGTTAAAAGAGTTGAGTTTCACCAACAAGTCACATACTTGTTAATCTTCATAACCAATGATTCATTCAAGGAACAGGATAAAATATTATCCAATATTATGAACATAATGAAATATAATCATCTCTATGATTGCCTCTAGGGCATATTTCCAACAGGTATCCTTCACCACTCGTTGATGAATGTTATCTGACTATAAAACTTGAGAATTTAGAAAATGAATTTTAGTTATAGAATATCTGCTTTGGAACTTAGTACAAGTATTTGAAAAGAAAACATTGTTTTATGCAAAATAACCATATAAACCTTCCTTTGTTATACCTCTGCATGCATTATAATTCTGTTATTGGGTGTAACTTGCGGAGTACATTCATTTATACTCACTCTTGCTTAATAAAATATTGTTCAGAGGAGAAGGACTTTGCACCTGCTGAAGATCTCGACGACTAGGCCGCTACCCCAGTCGATTGCTTGTGGTAGATTAGCTGGGCTCTACTGCTTCTTGTTTCGTCTTCTGCTGTGTTATGTATTGTTGGCTTGTAAGCCTACGTTGTAATCAACTTTGTTGTTTATTAATAAAGTTTTGCGATTATAGTTGTGGTACCATGTTTGTTTACTGTGTGAGCTAGCCACTGATCATGAGACTAGTTTAGAAATGCACAGAGGATTTGAGGTGTCAATCCCGGGTCCTTACATCTATGAATGGGAGAAGTATCCACTTCGAGTTTTCTTCTCATGAAATGTTCTACATCTGTAGTATCATACAGTGGAAAAGGTTTGGCTGAGGTAAGAACATCTTTTGTATGTCTGTATACTATTTAATAAAAGCCATTTCTAATAAATTATTATTTGCAATAGAACCTAATGGAGTTAACATTTTAGCTTGTTCTCTGAGCTGGGCATATCTCAGAATACCAACAAGAGCACATCCATCCCTTACTGTCTGCTCAGGCATTACATAAAGAGATATTATTTGAGTTACTGTCTAATGACAAGCATTAGATATATCAGGGAAGCTTCTCAGTTGGGCAAGTAGTTCTCATAAGACTTGTTTTTTACTAGTCTATAGGTGCAGTACAGTAAGCAAGTACAATAATGATTACCTTTTGGCCCCTTAATAGAGTTATGTACTCCTAAATTTGTTTGCAACATTTCTTTTCTTCAGTATTGTTACCGGTTCATTTCTGTTTGCTGAGAACAAGACGATCCGCTTTTAATGCTTGAGATTATCAGTCAATCTGCTTCTTGCCATTGTTAAATGATTTGTTCCCTTTGTTTGTAGACATTTGAATGTGCACCTTACTATTCGGCATAATCAGCTCCTATTGTGGTTTTGGGTATTTATCGAGTAATAGCTGTGTGGGTTTGGCCAGCTCGAGATTTGTTTGCGATGAATTGTGACAAGTTTGTTAAGAGTCTTAGTTTTCCTGTGGATTCAGTGAGGGCAAAATCGTTGTTGGATCAATTTTTTTTTGTATTACTTTCTTACTGATTCTCTCTGTACTTTGAAATACTCATGCTCATATTCGTCGGCTTCATAATTGTTTGATTCTGCAAATTTAATGTGAACTCTTTAGGTTAACTTGTTGATTGTGAAAAAAATTCATGCAAGGTCTTCATCACAGTGTGTGGCAGGCTATGCTATCAATAATGACACGAAATGCATCACTTCTCTTTCATCGCATTCTTATGTGAGTATTATTATTACAGATGTGCTAGATTTCAATATATAGCTTACGAAAATGTTTTGTAATCATCATGCTTCGTCTTATCTTATATGCTGCGCATGGCATGAATCCTAGGGCTTAGAATATATGTTGCATGCTTACTGAATATTTTTTCTTTTTTTCTTGCAGATCAATGTAGCCCTCTTATGTCTATCGGCAACCCATAGGGCTTACTCATGGGTCCCTAGATGACAGTGCTCCTGCTTCAAATTTACATTGTTTAGTTGAGATTATCTTCTCTTTTTGCTTTTCTGCAAAAGCCCTAGTATGTTGTCCACCTTTTCCTTATTCACCAAAATCTAATAGGATCTATTTACTGAAACAGGTCACATATCTATTCTTATTCTTTCTTTTGAACTGAAATGCATACCTTTTAGTATATAGGTTTATATGTGGCATAGCCATTGTTGTTTCTTATCCTTGAGCTTTTGCTGCCTTTTTTTTTTTGCATACTTTGACTATGATAGCTAAATTGTCTATTGAAATTTAGGGATGCTCTACGTACACAACTCACTTTAGTGCCTTCCAATCATATTTTACTTCCTCAACAATCCGACTGAATGGATTTTTTTTGGGTATGATTAATGGCTGATGTTGGCAGATGATCTCCTGGTGTAATCCTATTTGTTGTAGAACGTCAAAGTGTTAGCCTGCTTTCTCCAATGGATGTGTTTCGGCTGGAAAGAATGGTCACATTTTATTTGCCATGAGCGAGAGACCTTGGATAGAGTCAGATGTCGATTATTATTTCTGGGAAAGGCCCTCGGATGATAATGACAATTTCATGTGTCTGGTTCAGGTCCGTGTGAACATACTTGCTACTTTTTCCTTTTTTGTGTCTTGGTAGTAAGGGATGTTCATCTAAATGAAGCATTATTGTAAGTTGATCTTTTTTCCTCCATTCAATTCACTACTAGAAAACAGAGCAAACCTGATGGCCCCGAATATGCTGACAGGCCCGCAACGACCATCAAGTTATACTATTTTGGTCACGGGAATAGTAACTTCCTCAGCAAAATTCTAAATTTCCTAACGGTTCTAGTAAAACCGTCAATATAATGTATTTTCCTAACGGTTACAACCGTCAGGTTAATTGTTTGGGAATTGAGAAAAGTTGTGTGCGCGCGAAAAAAATTGATGTCGTGCTCAATCGGTAATACCGCTTTAAAGTCCGGTCATACCAATTTTCACTGAGAACCAGAAACACATCTTGGGTGAAAAATTCATCTCGGGGGTACTGTTCACCCGAAATTAAATTTTTAGCACAAATTTCCAGAGAGGTGATGAACATGAAAATTTAATGGTAGACAAAGCACCAGATGAAATGAACAATGAAATTTGATTCACCTCATTTGGAGCTAAAATGAATTTATTATGTTTTTCAAAGTTAGGAAAGTAGTTCACAAATCATGTGTAAAAAAAGATTTTCAGTGGTAGTAACATACTCAAAACCTATTCTACAATAAAGTAAAGTAACAGAGGAACCCAACAAAATTTATTTCACTACATTTGGATTTACAGAGAAATACTTATGCATTTTACAAGTTTAAACAATTTTTCATGCAAGAATAATGCTGAACCGAAAGTTATTTTATTAACAACAATTTCTGGAATAGAAACATGATTGAAACCAATTTTAGATTAAAGTTCATTTAAAATAGAAACTAACAAATTTTGAATCATCCAAAAAGGAGTTAAAATGAATTAGTTATGCATTTTTGAAGTTTAATGCAATTAATAGTACATAAATATTTGATATACGGATGTCAGTCTCACTGACAGGTGGTCCCCGCATGTCAGTGTCATCCCTTCTCTCTTCACGCGCGCTCCTTTCTTTTTCAGCTGTTGGATCGCTTGCTAACAGTCAGATCTTGTTGTGCTATTCGGAGGTCCGAATGTCACATTCATTCTAATCCATTCGATCTAGATTTAACGGTTGAGATTGAGTTTCCTGTTCGGCGGTCTGAACGTTCACTTTTATCTGGGCCGTTCGTATGAATCTGGACGGTCTGCACCGTTGGTTCGATCGTGCGCGTGTGCTTGGTTTCGCTGACGCGTGGGCCCCACCGCCTTCGTCGTCCACCTCACGTCATCTCCTTCGCGAAGCCAACGCCTCCGTCCGCCATTGTTTTGTTCTAGAAGCTTATCCGACAAAACAAATTCCCAACCAAATCGCCTCAGATTTGTTAACCAAATCTTATCTCCTTCCTTCTCGCACTCATTTCAGATAAGATCTTATCCCGAATTCGTTTGAATCTCATATTTCATCGCACGTTCGTTTCAGAACCAATTTGATCTGCGCCACCATAGCCATCCCCGGAGCCTATAAATAGTACCCCTGGGTTCGCATTCAAGCCCGCATCACAAACCCGCAAGCCACCATCCCTCTCGAGCCTCAGCGCCGCTGCTATTCGATTTTTAGGGTTTTTGTCGCCGCTGGCCTTTTCTTGGATTGCACCGCCGTCGCTTTGGAGTGTGGCACTGAGCTTCTCCGCGCGAGCCAGCGCTTTGGAGAAGACAGGTCCGACAAATGGGCCCCACTACTCAGCGACACAAGGTGCGAACGGGTGCAGCCCAACTGTGGCTCGGGTCAGGTTAAGTGAATGGGTTGAGTTTTGACCGTTAGATCAGAATTGAACGATTGGATTTGATTTGGTCGTTCGGACGATCCGAACGGCCCACTCAATCCAGACCATTGATCTTCAATCGGACGGCTCACGTGAAGGGGTGAGTTCAGATGGTCCGAACGTTCACTTTGATCTAGGCCGTTGATTTTAAATTGGACGGCTCACGCGATGGTTGGCTTGAGTTGAGCGCGCCGATGCATTAAGGCGGTTCAACCAAATCAAGAGGCTCGAGCCGGGGTTGGGTCTAAGCCCAAGGAACAGTGAATTTAGATTTTTGAGGAGATAAAGCTGAAATGGTTTGCGGATTTTTAGAGAGAGTTTCAAAGCTCAAAAAATTCTGAAATTTTTAATGGAGGTTCCTGGCTCCAATATTAACCTTGAATAAAATTTCCAGAGGTTTTTATGCACTGAATTTTTCCCTAGAAATTTCTCAAGGTTCTGCCCTAGGGTTTTGACCAAAAGTCAAACTTGTTTGACTGGCCTCTTAGAAATAGTAAACAATTTCTAAAAATTATGAAATTTTTCAGAGGGGTCACCAGAGTGATCTTGGATCTAGGAAAAAAATACTTTCAGAGGATGGTCATAAGGTTTGTTCAAGGATTTTTCAAAGGTTATGCTTCCATTAATTGAAACATTGGTCCTTGAAATTAGGAAACTCTTGGAGAAGCTTTCCAGAAAATTCAAATGACATCATGAGGCATCAAAAATTTTAATTTCTCCTCATTTTTATACATTTGAAACACAAATCATTGTTTGGGATGTTACACTAGGGTTCGCGCGCAGCATGTGGGATCATAGGAACTTCCTATGTTCACGACCTCCTCGTTGCCCCTCTCGCGTTGCATCTGTTGGCAGAGATCATCGTTTTCCTTGTTGAGATTGTCAATCCACGCCTCCAACTGAAAGATTCGGTCCCACAATGTACCCACGTACATCACAACATGTCGTTCATATGGAGGATCGATCCAGCAGACAATGTCGCATTTTGTCATCTACTGCGGGGCAAACCTGACGGTTCCGAATTAACCTGATAGGACCGCTCCGACCGTGAAGTTTACCTGAGTTATGCTGATGGGGCTCTCAAGTTGATGATGCCGGAGGAGGTTGGTGGCAGCCGGAATCGACGCGGTGGCGGTTTGCCGAAGCCGGAGAATAAGTGGTCGTACGCCCCCGATAAAACACCAAACTCCAATTAATCTTGGTGGTAGACTCAGCATGAATTTGCGATTACAAAGAGAAAGGTGGCGCGGATAAACACTCACCGGAACGCCTTAGAGCTAATGGGCCCAAGACCACTGGAGGTGAAGACGAAGAAGTCATCCCGGCCATTCAGCGGACGACAAGGACCCGGGTTGGCCAAAATGGAGGCAGCGTCCAGAAAGGAACTCGGTGGTGGAGTCACGAGCTCGTGAGAGGCAGTGAGGTGGCGGCACTCTCCGCGAGAGGCAATTTCGCTTTCTTCTCCAAAGCCAATGCCCCGTCGCCGCCGTCAATTCGGCCGCGTCCGACCTCCATTGGCGACAGGACTTGGGGCGTTTTGCTCCTGGGATTGAGGCGCACCTTCTTGAAGCTTCTAGGCATCTATAGCATCCTCTCCTTGCTGTAGATAGTTGTCAAGCTGCTGAGGATCACTCTCGATAATACCCGACTCGTCAAAATATATTAATCGAGTAAAGCAGCGAATAAGAACGAATAACACCAAATGTAATCAAATTCAATTTTATCAACAAAGCATACACAGTAGGCATAACATAGTTTTTAAAGAATTATGGGTGAAAGTTTCAGTCCAAGAGGATTTTATTTGAATTTTCTATGATTTAAACAAGTTAAAGGCACAATTAATCAAATTAAATAATTATCACAAATTTTTGGAACAGCAATAAGAAACAAACTTATACCAGATTAAAGTACAGGAAATATTATAATTAACAAAATTAATTTCACTTAATTTGGAGTTAGGATGAAATACTTATGAAATTTTGAAGTTCAAACTATTTTCTAGTACATAAACAATTCATTTTAGCATTAATCCAAATCCAATAGTTTCTGGAACAATAACATGCTTGAAAATTAATCCAATAAAAAGTACATTAAAAATTTAAACCAACAAAATTGGTTCGATTGAATTTGGAGCAAAATTGAATTAGTTATGAATTTACTAAGTTTAATTAATTTTCAGTTCAAAAGTAATTTAATTCGAAAATTCTAAATGATTTTAATACTTTTCTTACTCGCGCTCAGCCATCCATGGTCACTGACAAGTGGGACCGAGGCGAGGGTGCTCACTGGGTCAACTTTGACCCAGAACAGGTCAACAGTGACGTTGAAGGCGATGTGAGCCGTTCGATCTGCCTAGTACGGTCCATGTTGAGGATATCTTCAGACGGTCCGAACGGCTCTACGATCTAGACCGTTGAAATCAAATCGGACGGTCCACGTGATTGGATATGTTTGAACGGTCCGAACTTCATCGCTCAAATCGGGCCGTAGAAATTGAATCGGACGGCCCAAAATCGATGGCGAAGAAATGAATTAGGATTTCGATTTTCTGTTTTGACTGAAACTAGGCAAGTTTGACTAAGCCGTTAAAAATAGAAATAAATTTTAAAAAATTTTGAAACATTTTTGTGGGTGCTCCTGGGTTCACCTAAAACTTAGGAAAAATAATTTTGACTACTGTTCATATTTTAATTGCCAGATTTAAATTCCTTTTTAAATCTGTTTTAGAGACATAGCTAGAATTTTAATTAGATCAAAATAACTTCTAAAAATTTGGGGAAAATTATGTTAATTCATGATAATTGATCTAGTATTTTAAAAAATTATTTCTAGAGACTTTAATACAAACATTTTGCTGAAATTAAATAGAATCTTGATTTCAAGTCAAAAGTTTGAATTTTGGAAACAAAAATTTGAAACCAAGTACAAACTTATGGATTTTCAACAAAAGTTTTTGAAATTCACATAATTTTATACATTTGAAACACAAACCATTTTTCAGGTTGTTACAGGGCCCGAGATGGCAGTGACACACACGCGGTGCGAGTCGGAGCCTGGCTCGGTCGGTGCTGCTAGATGAGGTCGTATGTGAGGAACTCCTCTTGGGACATTACATCGTATGTCCTCAGTCCTCTCATCCCTCACCCCTCAGTGGCACGGCACGGCAGTGGCACTAAGACTTAGGAAAATAATTTCAGCTACTTTTAATTTTCCATTTGAGAGAATTAAATCCTTTTCCAAAACAGCCTTGGCAACTTGGTTAGAATTTTGATAAGGTCAAAATAACCTCTAAAAATTTGGGAAAATTTATATTAATTCAAGATAACTAACCTAGTATTTGAATTAAATATTTCCTAGGGGTGTTTACAAGCATGAAACACTTTTTTTTATTAGAAGCTTTAGCTAAGGTTCCAAATGAACAAGGATTTGCAAATTTACAAAAGCTAAAATTTGTGCACAAGCTTTATAAAACCATATGCATACTCAAGATATATTACAAAAGTTTTAAAAAGCTCATACTTTTATACATTTGAAACACAAACCAAAGGTTTGGGTTGTTACAAGTACGGAGGTACAACCTTCTCCAGCTGTGCCTAATGGTAGAAGGTGCCTCGCGCTATCCACATAGAGTGTTGTGCAGTGGGGCGCCTCGGACGTGGTTGGCTGTCATTGTAGTGGCACGCACATATGCAGCTAGGGTTCGCGCAGCAGCATGTGGAATCATAGAATCGAGATCTCAGAGGTTCGAGGAGGTCCTGACAGCCAAGATCTAACAATGGGAGGTCCTGACGGTCAAGATCTAACAAGGGGTGGTCCTGATGGCCAAGATCTAACAAGGGGATGTCCTGACGGTCAAGATCTAACAAGGGATGGTCCTAACAGCCAAAATCTAATAAGGGGAAGTCCTAACGGTCAAGATCTGTCAAGGAGAGGTCCTAACGGCCAAGATCTAATAAGGGGAGGTCCTGACGGTCAAGATCTAACAAGGGGAGGTCGGGACGGTCAAGATCAACTCAAGGAGAGGTCCTGACGGCCAAGATCTACTTAAGGGGAGGTCCTGACGGTCAAGCTCAATAAGGGGAGGTCCTGACGGTCAAGATCTAACAAGGGGAGGTCCTAACGGCCAAGATCTAACAAGGGGAGGTCCTAACGGCCAAGATCTAACAAGGGGAGGTCCTGACGGTCAAGATCTATCAATGAGAGGTCCTGACAGCCAAGATCTAACAAGGGGAGGTCCTGATTGTCAAGATCTAATAAGGGGTGGTCCTGACGGCCACGAACTAACAAGGGGAGGTCCTAACAGTCAAGATCTAATAAGGGGAGGTCCTGACGGTCAAGATTTGTCAAGGGGAGGTCCGAGCCCGACCAACCACCCCCCAGTGCTGCCCCTGGGTCTCGCCTCCTTAGCCCGCGCCGTCCTTTGCCGTCTATGCCCGACTCAAGCCCTCGCTTCTCTGGCCCAAGCCCTTGCAAGACTCCTAGTCCAAATACCGCCTACGGGTCAGTGGCTCTCTTGCACCCAAAGGCTGTGGGCATGTAACCTACCACGCCCACCACAGGCGGGTGGCTCGCCGCACTGGGCCGAGGGCAGTGCTGCCGCGCCTAGGAACATGATGCGTGCATCAGATTGGGGCTAAATATGCAATTTATACCGAATGGGGGCTTGTTTTGAAAATTAAAACCGTCAATATAATATATTTTCCTAATGGTTACAACCGTCAGGTTAATTGTTTGGGAATTTATGCACTTCATGCGTCAGAAAAGTTGTGTTCGCGCGAAATTTTTGATGTCGTGACGCAAAAAAATTGACAAGCGCACACACATAAAAAAATCGAGTGCTTCCTCATCTGCATCACCAAAGCATCTTCTTCCTCCTCAAATCCCTAGCTCTCAATCCCCAATCAATCCGCCTTGGCGCCTCTCCTCCTCGTCCTCCCCAAACGGCGCCGCCCCCTCTCCAGCGCCTCTCCCCCCGAGCCAGACGCCACCGCTCCACGCAGTTCCGAGCCCTCTCACTGCCCTCCTCCTCTGCCGCCCCTCACCGCCGGATCGCTGCTCACTGGCGCCGCTTATCGCCTGGCGATTTCGTTTCTCAGATCGGCGCTGTCTGCCTCACCGTCACTCGCAGGACGGGTGCGCCTTCTCCCACCGCCGCCTCCCCTTCCTCGGGTAGCCCCTCTTTCCTCTCGCTCTTAGTTTATGATTTGAATTGTTTGCTTGATGCGAGGAAGGCACTCGCATTCAGATGGGGTTCTGCGAAATGTTGCGCTGTCGCAGTTTGGATTGGTCACTGGTGTGCGTTTTGTGGGATCACTGACTAGAGGCTAGGTGCCCATTTGTGAGTAATCTGCAAAATTGATTTTGTCTGTGCCTATTTTGTTTCGTGTTATTATTATTGCATCTATTTCTGGGTTTTGCTTTCATAGTCTTAAAAGGATATCTACTGCAGGGAAGAAGCTTTCACAGAGCATCATCAGTGATAAGCTTGCTACTTGTGTCAATATAGTGCCTGGTTTGTCCCTCTTGTCAGCTATGTCAACACTACCCTCACCTGAGTTCACTTAGAAAACAGAACCTTACTTCTGTAAACTTGTCATGCATTCAATTCAATGTTGCTATCGAATAGTAAAGGTTGCATGATCTTCTGCTAACTATGTTGTTGTATTAGGTTGCTGATTTGGAGGATCTTGAAGAGGACAAATTCTTTAATGCTGTTGTTAAGGTGGGCCTCAATAATATTCGCCCTGGCTGTCAATGGTGCTTGTTCTGGCTACTGTTCCTTATTTTAGTTAATCTATAGTTTAGCAAGAGAACTTGATGTGTGTGCTAGGTACTGCTTCTGGTATTATATATTTTTTTGGTACAATATGTCTCCAGATTGGAGTCTCCACATTAGGGACTTATGAATTCTTAAAAAATATAATAAAAAAGAAAGTAACTTATTTTCATATGACAGTCACTTTTTGTTATTCTCATAATTTATTATGATTAATTGTCTAACAATGGAAAAGGATTGTAAATAAATATGGTTGTCCCCACTTGTAACAGAGTTTTATTTCAGAAATTTTTTATAGAGAAATTGTTGTATCCATATTGTAGTTAGCAAATATGGTGGTGGTAAGAGTTAATGTTAGAAAAGCTTGTGGGCACCTTTTAAAATAAGATTTTTTTTTACATTGTTGTTCAATGTTCGTAACCATTGGAAATAAGAATTGTTGTTTGTTAGTTATGATTTTGCTTAAGTTTTGCAAAATTTTCTTGGTATAATGTCTTCTGATAAATTGATTCATAGGTTTTAGCTAGGGGTATTGAGTGTGACCTTGCATTGCTCTCCGTCGAGAATGAAGAGTTCTAGCGAGGAACAGAGCCACTTCACCTTGGTCGTTTACCATGCCTTCAGGTAATTATCTTTGTGATGTCAGATGTGTTTGATGGAGTAACATGTACTTACTGGTAACATGCCAATGGTGTAAACATCTCTGTTGGAGCTCAAGTTGTTCTTCACTCTCCGCAAATGAAGCAGAATTCATTATCTTGTTTGTATCTATATTTGCAAGAATTCTTAATATTTAGTTAATGTTGGATGATATGCGATATACCTTTTTATTGCCATCCGACATTGTTTTTATGGTTTATCTCAGATTCAAGAACTGCTAGGATATCCTCTTGGTGGAGACACAATATCTCAGAATAAAAGGCATTGTATCACGATTAAGGTGCTATCTCTTGGCTCATTCAGTTTTATTTACATCATACTTTTGAATGGACTCTTTCCCCAACAAGGAGGAGAAAAGTGATGATATTTCATGCATGCAATGATTTCCCCATTTCTCAAAATATCAGCAAGTCCTGACAAAAGTGTGTTGCTGTTAGCTAATATTGCCCCACCCTGAATGTTAGCTAGGTTCACAAATAGTTATCACTAGTTTGGTATTCAAGTAGTTACCAGTTAATAAATGTCATTTTGTTCTGCATCAAGCTTGTTAACAGAAACATGACAATAGATTCAATATTATTTTAGAGACATAAATTCATATAGTGAAGCTCAATTTTAGATATGTTTCTAAGGTAATCTTATTTAATTGGATGGTTGAGCTTACAGCCTTACATTATTTTCTTTGGAATAGCCCAGGTCACTCCATATGCACATGGAACATCAGATCTTCTTGGCATTCAAATTGATGCAGCAATATGGTCTTGGTTGTGCTGTATTTTCTGGCAACCATAAGCACGCCATCAAAATAGCATCCCAACTACACTGTGGTGTTGCAGCTATCCATGATTTTGCTTCAAGTTATATGTGTCAAGTAGGTATCATTATCTAGTTTGTGTTCTGTCCTTTGTAATAAGTGACACAAACTGAAGCATAATATTAGTATTATGGTGTATATGTGATCAACTAATTGATGGTATTGGGCTTCAAATGATGCTTGTTTAAGCTTCAACTTATTTTATGTGTGGATTAATGTATGGATGTGTATTGTGGATTATATGATGCATATCGATGTGTATTGTGGATTATATGATGCATGGATGTGTATGAATCAAATATTAGTGTGTCATTGATAATTTCTGCTAGCACTATCTTGCTGCAAATAATTTTGCTGACAGCCACGGAGTCATTTTGGTGACGGTTAAACACTCAGGAAAAAACAATTTGCTTACGGGCAAAGAACCGTCAGGTTTAATTTTCTTGACGGTTAATACCCGTCAGCAAAATGCATTTCATGGGTGGGCCAAACTCGAAAACTGATGGGCAAAACCGCCGGTTTTATTTTCTTGACAGTAATGGACCCATGAGCTAAACACGCAAAACCCGATGTGCAAAGAACCGTCAAGTTTTAGTTTATTGACGGGAATGAAAGAACCGTCAAGTTTTATTTTATTGATGGGAATGAAAGAACCGTCAAGTTTTATTTTCTTGACGGTAATGCAAAGAACCGTCAAGTTTTATTTTCTTGACGGTTAATACCCGTCAACAAAATTCTTTTTGTGGACGGTTCGCAAAACCGTCAGCAAAAATTTTCTTGACAGTGAACCGTCAGACAAATTGAATTTTCCCGACCACCTAGACCTGAGGGGATTTGCCTAACGGTTAACCATCAGGAAAATAAAACCTGACGGTTTTTCCTATTTTGCTGACGGTTTTCGACCGTGGGGAAAAGTGCTGTTTGGAGTAGTGATTAAGCTTTTTAATGCTGGGCAAAGATTATTCATTCAAAGGGTTCACACATGCCAATGTGTAATATATGTTTCCTAAAATTATCTGCTCATGTACTGCCACATGCTAAATGGAAGAACCAATTGAGCACTGGTGAATCTTACCAAACAAAAGACAAAAAAAAAAATCCAAGAACAAATACAATGTTGACAGTTATCTTAGTGTCCAGGTAGATAAAACTGGAAGACCACTTCATTTTTTTCCCTTTAGTTATGTTTTGTTGACTGTTTTATTTATTTGTTTCTGCTTAGTTTAGTGCATACAATTACAATGCCACCTTGATATAGTTTGGCAAAATTGACACTTTTTTCCGTTGTTTTACCAATGTATGTATTGAGTCCCTTGTTTAGTTTTAGTCTCTGTCCTAAGCATCACCTGTAGTAGGTCAGGTGTTCTTCCTATTGTACATTCATGCCATGCTTTAGTAGTTAGCCTGCCATTTAATTTTTCAGATATGTAGTCTTTCCCATGTGAAATTGAGCCCACAATCTTACGATGCTAAAATGAAATTTCAAACGAGTTGTCAATGTACATATTTTCAAGTTTGCAATCTGTTTGAGTTAGCCTTGTTATTTTATACCAACCTGGTGGTACAGTTCTTTAAGCTATTGACTTATATATAAATGCTTTTTGTTCATCTCTTATCTGGTTTTCCTGGGTGGTTTGATTTGTTACATTAGATAACCTTGCCTTTTTCATCTTTAAACAATTTGCACAATACTTTTTCTATGCAGCCGAAACTATACAGGTTATTTAAACTCCATATCTGTTAACATTGTTGCAGTACGAACTAAACATTGCTAGGCTAAACATTAGAATAGCACAGAGCCATCTTATCTCAAGTCATTATCATAACATATCGATTTTTCCATCCTGATGTAGTTCTTTTTTAGCAACACGTTTGTACAAAGGAGATGTATTTTCTCCATGCCACAATCTCTGCATCACATTTGTTTTCATACATTTTACTTTCTTTTGTGCTTATCACTGTTACCATTTTATTTTTACCCTCTTTTTGGTAGAACAAGCTGCGTATTTCTACCATAGGCATGCTAGCTTAGGACTATACAGCTTTTGCTCAAGCAGTACAACTCCCATACTATTTTCCAACACAAATTCATCCTAGCTACTGTGTTCTTTTGTTAACTACATAGGCTAATGCCTTGCTCTGACTACGGTGACAGCCTCTACATGATGTCCAAAGCAAAGATGCATATGTAGTAACTATATAGATAGCCCTTTGCTTTTATGCCTAATGGTAGAATGTCTATAAAATGACGTCTTACCGTTTTGACCTCACAGACTTATATGTTCCAGCCCTCTAGGAACAGTGCCAACAATCTTTGTTACATTGTCTCCTGTTGCTATCCACATTGCCGAAGTAGAACAAAGCATAAGAGTGAATACCATGCTGTTTCAAATATCGTACCCTTACTGATCTTACTTACGAACATGAGTACTCAATAAATGGTATAATACATGTTTGCTTGCATAGACTATTGCAAGATGCCACCTGAAGCTGTCTCTAAAGGCATGCTCGTAAAAGCACCACTCAAGGATAAGAAGAATGAAGAGAACAAGTTAGAAAATGGGAAGAACAAGAAGACTTAAGGGCTGGGGTGTTGTGGGCTATAGAAGCTTTTGGGTTTGGTCTGTCTATAGCAGCACTTGTTCATTTAAGTTACAGTTTCTTTTTTTGTATGCTTGGGATGCTATTATCCCCTCCAGTGTATCTACAATATGTTGGCCAGATCAAATATTGGTTGTTATCCATGACTAGGCAATGGAACATTTTGACTTGGAATGTTAGAGGTCTTAACTCTAATAAGAAGTGGCGGGCAATCCGGAACAAAATAGAGGAAAGCAAATGCAACATTTTGTGCTATCAGGAAACTAAGAAACAAAGCTTGGAGCTATCTTTTATCGCCAACTTTTGTCCTAGACGTTTCAATAAGTTAGATTTTCTTCCCTCGATAGGAGCCTCGGGAGGACTCCTTATTGCTTGGTCGGACTCCATGTTCGTTGGACGCACCACACTCATCAACGATTTCTCTATCTCGGTTGAATTCTCTTCGGTGCACTCTGGCCACACCTGGACCCTCACAAATCTCTATGTCCCGCCAAGAACTGAAGAAAAAGGGAGATTTCTTGACTAGTTCTCTACCATTGACATACAACCAGACCAGGATTGGCTATTTGTAGGAGATTTTAATTTCATTAGGGCCCCATCAGACAGAAATAGGCCGGGCGGAAGTGTTAACGACATGCTCCATTTTAATGAGGTTATCAGCGCACTAGGCTTAGCAGAGCTACCTTTGAAAGGCAGATACTTCACTTGGAGCAACATGCAAGAGGCCCCACTGCTGGAAAAACTGGATTGGGTGTGTTCTTCGAACAATTAGACGCTTTGCTTCCCGAACACCTTAGTGATTCCCCTAGCCAAATCAACCTCAGACCATGTGCCCTGCGTTGTTCAGATCAGCTACTCTATTCCCAAACCTACTATCTTCAGGTTTGAAAACCACTGGATGGAGCACAAAGATTTCGAAAACCTAGTGAAGTTTACGTGGCAACAAGCAGTCCATTCTTTTGATCCTGGTAGATGGATTAATCAGAAGTTCAAGGCTCTTCGAGGTGTCCTTAGACACTGGTCTAAACAGTTATCCAGTCTCCGAGCGACCATCTCCAATTCCAATGAGGTTATCTTGCTCCTTGACACTTTAGAAGAATTCAGAGCTCTTTTCCTTCAAGAATGGAATGCCAAGGAAATCTTAAAGGATTATTTGAATCAGCTTCTAAAACAGCAACAAATCTACTGGAAACAGAGAGGCGCCATCAACTGGGCAAAGCTTGGAGATGAAAACTCTAAGTTTTTTCATGCCAGAGCAACCATCAGATTCAGAGCAAACTACATCACAATTCTTCAAGATGTAGATAGGAATGAAGTCAAAAATCATCAGGGCAAAGCTTCTCTTCTTTGGGAAGCTTACAAAGAAAGGTTAGGGACATCTACTGCACCTGCTATGCACTTCAACCTCACGGATTTAATTTCACCTCACCAAAACTTGGAGTGGATGGAGGAGCCTTTTCAGACCCAAGAAATTGATGAGATCATCAAGCTCCTCCCTCTGAACAAATCCCCGGGGCCAGATGGCTTCAATGGACAGTTCTTCAAGAATTGCTGGAACATTATCGAGCAGGATTTTTATGAGCTTTATGCGGCCTTCTTCAGGAATGACCTTAACCTCCAAGCCATTAACTCAGCATACATTACTCTGATCCCAAAGAAAGACAACCCTATCGGGACAAATGATTTCAGGCCGATTTCCTTACTAAACACTTCCTTCAAGATCCTGACAAAGCTTCTGGCCAACAGGCTCCAACAGGTTATCTTGAAACTTGTCCATGCAAATCAATATGGATTCCTAAAATCTCGTACAATTCAAGACTGCCTTGCATGGGCCTTTGAATACCTTCATATCTGTCACAATTCGAAAAAGGAAGTGATCATTCTCAAACTGGACTTTGAAAAGGCCTTTGACAGAATCGAGCATAAGACTTCTAGCAATTCTGAAGCATAAAGGTTTTGGACCGAAATGGATTACCTGGATCTCCAATATTCTTAGCACGGGAACTTCCTTAGTCCTTCTCAATGGGGTGCCCGGCAAGCTCCTACACTGCAGAAGAGGTGTTAGACAAGGCGACCCGCTTTCACCACTCCTGTTTGTTCTGGCTGCTGACCTCCTTCAGACATTACTCAATAGAGCAATGTGCCAGGGATTGCTGACCACCCTGGTACTCTTGCAGGCTTGCCCAGACTTCCTGGTAGTTCAATACGCTGATGATACACTAATTATAATACAGGCCTGTGCGAAACAACTCTTTTTCCTCAAAGGAATTTTAAGCACCTTTGTAGAATCCACTGGGCTCAAAGTCAACTTTGACAAATCACTCATGATCCCAATCAACATTTCACCAAACAAAATGGAAGTTCTTTCTAGAACTCATGGTTGTCATCAGGGTTCACTTTCGCTCACCTACCTGGGACTCCCCCTGGGAACTGCCAAACCAAAAATCCTGGACTTCTTCCTGCTCATTCAGAGGGTGGACATAAGACTACCTAGTTGTGCATCCTTCTTATCCATTAGAGGTAGACTAATAGTGGTGAACTCAGTCTTCTCTCAGCTACCAACCTTCTACATGTGCCTATTGAAACTTCCAAGTGGAGTTCTAAGGAAGATAGATAAATATCGCAGGAGCTATCTTTGGAGAAGTTCTGCCTCTGATAGCCGAGGAAAATTGCTGGTGGCCTAGAAAGAGGTTTGTAAACCAAAAAAGCAAGGTGGCCTAGGTGTCCTAAACCTGGGGGCTCAAAATCAGGCACTTCTCTTTAAAAACCTCCACAAGTTCTTTAATCATGAAAACCTTCCCTGCACTACTACAGAAAAGGCCTTCACAGACGGTTCAAAAACGTCATCATAGACGGTTCCGTGAGCCGTCTGAGTTTATGGGTCAGTAATGCATTAGGTTATCACAGACGGTTTTCGAACCGTCTGTAATACATACTATCACAAACGGTTTGTAGATGCAACCATCTGTGATAGTCGACTACCACAGACGGTCTGTAGATGAAACCGTCTGTGATAGTCGACTACCATAGACTGTCTGTAGATGAAATATGCTCGTGATATCGACTACCACAGGGCGGTGCTCAGATGAAACCGTGCGTAATAGTGGACTATCACAGACGGTTTCATCTATAGACCGTCTGTGGTAGTCGACTATCACGCGATTTCATCTCTGCACCGTCTATGGTAGTCTTTGCATTGCTAAATCTATTTACGCTTATTAGCTAGCCTCAAGAAATGCTAGCCATGCCCTCTGAAACAAGCACATCCAATTCGCATTCATTTTAGAAGCACATCAAAATTGCATTCATTTCAGAAACAAGCACATCCAATTCACAAATCAATTAACTTTAACCATTAATGTACATTAATTTACACACATGTACCATTATGTTCAATCTATCCCAATCAAGTTCAATCTACACTGTGGAAACTCCCATCTGGATTTATGACCGTCTGTTCAGGAATGACGCAAGGTGTGATCAAATTTTTATGAGCTCGCTCTGTTCCAACGCAGTTTCAGCGATGGTCACAACCTGTCGATAGGAAGGTTAAATTCGGGCTTATATAAATTGGTAAGTATATATGAATAACTGACTAGAACAAATACAAATTCCTAAAACAAGTACAATTATCATGAAGGACCATGACAGATTATTGATAGAAATAGTTAGGGAAAGGGGCATGGGGGTCGGCAACTCGGCATTGGTTACCTTTGGGCGTCGAGGAGAAGGACGAGCAAGCAAGCAAAGGTGCAAGCAGAAGGCGGGCGTCGAAGGGGAGGCTGGCTGCGGGGGGGAGGAGGCTGCGGGCTGGGCAGGAGGCTTGTGGGCTTGGGGGAGGCGCTTGGCGGGTCAGAGGAGGAGGCTCGGACGGGCTCGGGAGGCGACTGGGCTGGAGGAGGAGGCGGCATCGACGGGATCGGGGGAGGAGTCGCGCCGAGCTCGAGGAGGCGGCCGAGGACGGCCAGCGACGGGCTCGGGGGAGGAGGGCGAGAGGAGTTGAGAAACTTAATCGTTTGAGAGTGGCGGGCGCAGCAAACCCTAGCTAGAGTCCGAATATAAATAGGGATGGACATCACGGATGGTTCTAAATTAGAACTGCTCAGGATACATACCTATCCTGCACGGTTTTTTATTAAAACCGCTCGTGATATATGATATCATGCACGGTTCTCACTTAGAACCGCTCGTGATATATGATGTATCACGACGGTGTTAATAAACAACCGCTCAGGATATATATATCCTGAGCGGTTTTAATAAACAACCGTCTGTGATATACATGTGAGACGGTTTGTAGTTCAAACCGCTCGTGATATTATTTTGTATTGGTTAATATCTAGATTCATTTATTGGCTAGCCTTAGAAAATGCTAGCCATGCCCTCTGAAACAAGCGAGAAAAAGACAACAAGTACATGTATATACATCCAATTCACATTCATTTGAGAAACAATCACATCCATTTCACAAGACAAATCAATTAATTAACTCAAATGAACTAAAATTAATCATTCATCGTAAGCATACATACATATACACACATTGTTCAATTAATCTTTAAAAATTAGCCCTTCATGATGATCGACGCGTATGTAGCTAGTTTCATCACGTTCTTCTTCCTCGACCCTTATGCCGTTTCGAAAGGAGGCAACTCGTCAAATTGATTGTATTCTTCCTCGTCCACTACATTCTCAACTCCGACAATCCTCCTTTTTCCATGAAGAACTACGTGGCGCTTTTTATTTGCCGGTCGGTAACATAGAAGACTTGAACAACTTGGTTAGCCAGTACGAATGGTTCGTCTTTGTATCCGACACGTTCGAGGTCCACGGTAGTGACGCCGTACTTGTCGACCTTCACCTGTGGGAGATGGACCCAACGACACCGAAATAGGGGGATCTTGAAAAGCACATAGTCGAGCTCCCATATCTCCTCTATTTGCCCATAGTAGGAGCTCCTCAGCCCATCGGTACTGAATGCATCTATCACGGACACCGCTGATTCGTTAGTGCTTTTATATCCCGAGCTGCGTATAGAATGTGTACCCATTTATGTCGTATCCTCGCCATGTTACAACTATAAATGTTGGCCCTTTTGCCAACCATGTCAGCATATCACTTGACGAGCTCCTAGCAAGTCGCTCCTTCAACCATTGGTTGAATAAATCATTGTGTTGTCTCGTGATCCAAACATCCGCCGCACCGGATTACATTGCGTCAAGCACGCCCCAGTCCGGTCGATATCTGAGGACACTTCTACCATGTGTTGCAAGACCGTGAAATGGGCTTGAGCATACGATCCGTATTTGGAGTGATTGCTTTCCTTTCGATGGTCCCGATACCTCGAGCCTCCCTCATGGTGAGATCGAGGCACACCCATCGGTTCGACCTGAGCCATGTAATCGAGGCAGAACTCAATGATCTCCTCGGTTACATAACCTTCGACGATGCTGCCCTCTGGCCGAGATCGATTCCGTACATATGACTTGAGAATTCCCATGAACCTCTCGAACGGGTACATGCTACGAGGAACACGGCCCGCACATTTTTATCTCCTCACAATATGAACAATGAGATGGACCATGATATCGAAAAACGACGGAGGGAAATACATCTCAAGATCACATAGAGTCGTCACTACCTCGTCCTGCAGAGCATCTAGTCCTTCGATCGATGACCTTCTCGAGCAATTGTGTTAAAAAATAACATAGCCTCATGATTGTCTCTGACCTTGATCGGCAAAATACTTCTAATTGCAACAGGAGCATTTGTGTCATCAACACATGACAATCTTGAGACTTCATGCCAATTAACTTCAAATCTTTTATCGAAACAAGTTTCTTCATGTTGGCAGAGTAACCGGACGGAACTTTCACACCATGCAAGCACCAGCACAGTTCAGTTCTCTCGGCCTTGGACAGAGTGTAACAAGCAGGGGGAAGGTACGTTCGTCCTTTATCGGTCCTTGTTGGTGCTAACTCAGTCCGATGTCCATATCAACCAAGTCAAGCCGATGCGTTGACACCATCCTTTGTTTTGTCACGAATGTTCAAGAAGAGACCAATCAAGTCGTCACATACATTCTTCTCTACGTGCATGACGTCGATGCAGTGGCAACTTCTAGGTGCTCCCAATAAGGTAAGTCCCAAAATATTGATCTCTTCTTCCACATATTCTTGTTACTTGTCCACGATTTACATCCCTTTCCAAGCACAACATCTAAATCCTTAACCATATCATAGACCTCTTTTCCGCTTAAATGCCTTAGAGCTAAATTGTCCTCCTTCTCTCCGTCAAATTGTTTCTTCATCCTGCGGTATGGGTGAGCCCTCCGAAGGAACCTACGATGACGCATGTACACGGTTTTGCGCGAGTGATTCAAACCACACACTCTCGGTATCATCTAAGCAGTGAAGTATGGGCTTTGGCCCTTTTGTACTCGGCCCGACAGATTAGCAAGGCGGGATAATCATTTATGGTGCGTAACAACAAGGAACGTAAAGTGAAGTTCTCTCGCTTGTATCGCATCCCATACTGCACCCTTCAATCCACAAGATTTTTAGATCTTCCATCAATGGTGCTAGGTACACATCAATATCATTCCTGTGTTGCTTCGCCCTTGGATAAGTATCGACAACAAAATATACTTCCGCTTCATACACAACCAAGGAGGAAGGTTGTAGATACAGAGCGCCACGCGCCAAGTGCTATGTCATTGCTCATGTTATTGAAAGGATTCATTCCATCGTACTCAATCCAAACCTTATATTCCTCGGTTCCGCACCAAGTCTCGCAAACCTCCTATCGATGTTTCTCCACCGGGCGGAATCAGCAGGTGTCTTAACTTTCCGTCATTCTTACGCTCCTCACGAGTGCCAATCTAGCTTTTGCATTCTTTGGGTTACATAAAAACCACTTCAAACGGGAATTACAGAAGATACCACGCCACCTTAGCAGAGGTCCTTTCTTCACCTCGATTCCTCGTCGTCATCGATTGCTTTTACGCTTGTATCGGGATCGTTGCACACGGACATACATGCATGTTTGTATACTCGTTACGGTAGAGGATACTGACATTCGGACATGCATGTATTCTTTCTACTTCCATTCCCAATGGACAAAGAATCTTCTTGGCTTTGTAGGTGGTTTTGGGCAACTCGCTTCCCTCAGGAAGCATGTCCGCTAAGAGACCTAATAACTTCGTGAAACTCTTGTCGGACCAACCGCTGCTTGCCTTCAATTTCAGCAGTTTAAGCACGGATGACAACCTTATGTATTCCGACTTGCAGCTCGGGAACAAAGGTTTCTTTGAGTCCTCCATCACGCCCCGGAATTGAACATACTCCCTCTCATCACAGTTCCTTCTACATCATGAAGCATCTCGATCTAGATTGTCATCGCGACCTATCCGAATCGGAACCACAATCGACATCATTCGCCAAGATATCGGTGACTTCTGATAATATGCATATCATTGACTTCAGATAATATGCTCTTCACCGTGATGGTCCAACATGTATAACCCTTTTGAAACCCCATCGAATCAAGTGTGCTTCGATCTGCGCTCGGTTGTTAAACATCTTCGATTCTCGCATCAATGCATGGACAAGACATATATTCCGCCCCCTTATTCAACATATCCTCCTCGGCAGCTCTTGTAAAAGCAGACACGCCATTAATGTACTCTTCACTCACACGGTTCTCAGTGTACATCCAGCTTCGGTCCATCACACGGTTCGTATTGAAAACCCTGAAAATAAATAAAAGGGTGATGACTTTCGAAAGCGTATTTTCTGAGGCTTAATTACGCTTTTTTCATTTTTACATTTTTCCGGATTTTATTAACTTACATGTGGGCCCTACTTGTCAGTGACTCATTTTTTATTTCATGATTTTATTTATAAAATCTATGGCGGTCCCACATGTCATAAACTCGTTAGTTTATTAACTAAATGATTAAAAACAGTAGGATTTGAAGCTCAAACTGGGCTTAGAGGTGACATCGCATTGCTATAATAGTCGTGGCTTGGCCCTAAGGTCGCCTGAGGCGAACCGACGGTGATGTCCCATGGAGGCGCTGAACTAGCGATTTGGCGTAAACGTCAAACTACTCAAATTAAAGGATGCTTATGCTCCAAAGATCTCACCTCGATCACGAGGAAGGTGTCACTTGAAAGTCGGGGAGGTCCAAGGCGGCTGGTCGTCGATCGGTGAACAGAGGCAACGGCGGCAAGCTCCTCGGCGACAATATATATAGTTGAAATGGACCAGGCTGGCTCAGTGAGGTGAGGCGATACTCAAACCGGGCACGGAACGGCGATGGACCTACCGTAGCGCCAAAGATGGAGATCAAGAAGACTTTGTTGGCCGGGGAGCTATATATGTCTGTGATGAGTTAATTATCACGACGGTTTTAACAAAAACCGCTCGTGATATTTGGTAATATCACAGACGATTCATGTTTGGAACCGTCGTGAAGTATCACGGACGGTTCACCAAAACCGCTCGTGATATTGGGTTTTGTCGTAACCGCCTCGTGATACTTCACGACGGTTCTAAATATGAACCGTCGTAATATGACATCTTCGCTGAGCGGTTTTTAGCGCGAGAATAACACGTACGGTGGGTAAACAAAACCGCTCGAGATTGTGTTTATCTGAGCGGTTTCGATGAACCGCCTGCGTGATCAGCGCCTAGTATTAGCATTTCTGTAGTAGTGCTGGGTTAATCTTGTCTGGGAATCTCATTACTCAAACTCACAGCCTTCGGACCACGCGCGGGTAGGTTCATTTTGGTGGCGAGACATTCTTAAGATGCTACCGCAGTACAAGGGCCTGGCAACATGTTCTGCAGGCAATGGGGACTCGGCCCTCTTCTGGATGGATCTGTGGAATGGAAACATACTTTGTCAACAGCATCTAGAATTATTTTCGTTTGCTAAGTCAGACTCCCTCTCAATCTCCGCTGTCAAACAAGTTGATGACTTCTCATCTCTCTTCCATCTCCTGTTGTCGGTTCAAGCGTTCACCCAGTACCAGCATGTGCAACAACTAGTTCAAGACCTAATGCTCACATCCCAAAAAGACTCTTGGCACTATATTTGGAACTCGATCCGCGCAATTCTCTTTGGTCAAATCTTAACAACTGCTCATGGGCTCCCTTCCGGTGCCTCCCTACTACAACTGGCTATGGACAAGTGTCTGCCAGAAGCGTCACAAAGTCTTCTTCTGGCTCCTGCTCAAAGATAGACTCAACACCAGAAACCTTCTTCGGCGCAAGAATTGTGCTTTGGATGACTACTCCTGTCCGCTTTGTGACCTTGGAATCGAAGAATCAATTCAACACCTCTTCTGGACATGCCCTTTTGCCTAACAATGCTGGGATTTGGTTTGTCCACAACGATCGCCCCTCACCTCAACTCAACAAGTATTACCTCATCTCAAAGACTCGATCAACCAACGGTTCTTCAAGGAAATCATTGTGATGACTACTTGGACCTTATGGATCACAAGGAACAACCGGATTTTCAAGAATCTAGCTCCAAACTTTGCGAATTAGCGTTCCTTCTTCACCCGAGAGTTTGGCCTGATTATCCATCGGACGAGGCCCCCCTTCAAACCCCTGTTCTCCGCCTGGCTAAACAACCTGGACTAGCAAGGGTAGGCTTGTGCAGCTTGTATTTCTTGCATTTCCTATTCTCCTCTTCTTTCCCTTTGTAACCTCTTTGTATCTTCTTTGCAACTGGTTTATTTTTTCCTTATATACTTTCTACTCCTGGGTGTAGTTACTCCCACTTTTGATATACCACCTAAAAGAACTTGACATACTCCTTTATCACTTTGGGTATACTCATACACTAATTATAAGATACTCCAATGTGAACCGCACGAAAAAATTGCAAGATAGTCTATAGTTTTTAGCATATTTTGTAAATACCTTCATATTCGCACATAAAAAGGAGTATGTCTAAAAAAATTTACATACCACCCCCTAAAAAGGTGTGAATACCACCTAGGTGGTCTTATATACTCGTATACTACACATATATACTCTCGGTTGCGCAAGATACTCCCTACGTTGTGAGATACGAAATAGGGAGTAACTACACCCGGGAGTAGGAAAAAGGCTTCCTATATATATATATACACAGTAGAAGCCTTTCCTACTGTTTTCATCAAAAAAAAAACTTGTTGTCAAAACAGATTCAGAAAACATATTCAAATTAGATCCAAAAAAAAATCTCTATGAAACACCCTGCTCTAACACATTTATGGAATTCTTTATCTTGCAGGAAACAGTCAGCATGTGTACCTTCACGTTGCTGCCATTATACTGTACAGTTTTTATGTGCAGTTTTTGAGAAAACAATAGGTCTAGCATCATGTAACTCGCATTTGCACTAAATGGCCTGTTACTGCACACTTTTCCTGTTTATAGACAGTCATGTGCTGCTTACAACACCAGGAATGCTTTAGCATCGAATATCGCACTAATACTTGTGTTACAACCACACTGATGTCATACTAATATTAATGTTACAGCCATGCTCACGCATAACATTAGTCCCCATGTAATTTATATTTTTCTTTATGGTTTGTATTGTAATGTATAATGGGAACTACCTAATCATTTTGTAGCTAAGTGCACCTATGCTAAGACTGCATGTAACCCAGATATTAAAGCTTCTTCATGCTGTCTTTTAACGCTATGCATTTTTATATATTCTCTGCTGCTACCAGGTAACCTGCTTTAGACAATATTATACCCAACTCAATCTATGAACAACTAAATCTGCTTTTCACAGCCCAGAAAAAAAAGAGCCTATTTAAAAAAATTACTCTTGTCGTACCAGTCGGCAACGCGCGCGTTTACGCCTAGTTAAATTTTATGGTAGCACGGTGGTACAGCTCAGACTGTGCGACCTAACCAATTATAAAGCGGCACGTGGCTACGTGGGTCCAAGGGAAATTAAATACCTGAGCACATCCATCCAATCCTTCACTTGGCCTTTTCTTCCCGCACCGAGCTCAAAGAAATGGAAAAAAAGTTCTCTTCGCTCTTGATTCCTCGCCTCTTTGGACTTCTGCCGCTGCCCTTCGTCTTCCCCGCAGCAGCGATCAACTTAACAAGACGACGACGAGGCCAACTTTGCCACCTCCCGACCCTTTCCCTTCCTTCTCCGGCGCAGCCAACAACCCACTCCGGCAAGCAACACGTGAACAGTAGGGGAAATAAACCAATTTTCAAAAAAAAAAATCACTGATTATGTGTATGTATCGTGTGGCATTGGCGTTGTTTGAAGATGTATTTTTTTTAAGGGATTGTTTGAGATGTATTGGCGTTGTTCAGGAAGAAAAAAAGTGAACCAGTGTTACGCTCTGTTCACACAAGTAATGTTGGCATACAAGGTGTTTGTATGTTTGTCTCACAAAACTTTGTGTAAAAGAACAGTTTAATGCGACCTGAATGTGTAATCCACATGTTATAATGAAATCTAAAGGCACACTTCTTTCGTAAAAAATATTATTCATCCCCGGCTCCAATCATATCTTCTTTTATTGCCTGCAAGAAATTGTAGCAAGCAATGGCATATCGATAGTATAGCTCGTAGGCTTCATCTTCTGCTGCTACTTTTGTTCCAACCTTAAGTTCCAAGTCCAAAAAGGGTAGATTTGATCCCTCACATGTTGTTATCCTCTCTTGCATGCTGATCATCAAATTGATCCAAATCGAATGATTCTATTGACCTAAATTGATAGTTTCGGATTAGCATGTGTTGCGCATCCATGAAACTAGCAATAATTTCTTTCTTTCTAATTTATTTTACAAAGAAATTTCTTTCAAAAATTCTTGCTAAGAACTGTAAGAAAAAGAAAGAGACGGTTTTTACCCGAATCTAAGGTTGTCGATCGTCTTTTAAAAAAAGGTTGTCGATCCCTTCGATGCTCTCTCCCCTGACTCTTGCCCTGCCTCATCCATGCTCTCTTCCCACAGAGCAGAGAAGGAATGATTAGAGAAAGGAGAATCAGTAGGCGGGAATAGGCAAGGCTTTGGCGGGTTGGTCTTTGGCAGTGGCAAGGTTGTTATATTTCTTCAACTTAGTGGTCAACTTCCCTAGCTTTGCAAGATGGCAGAGGCAAATCGGTACCGCCCACCTGTCTTGGACCCACATAGCCATATGTCGTTCTCTCATTAGATCGTGGCACAAACTCGGCTGTACCACCGTGCCACTATAAAATTTCTCGTCGCGCCGACAGCAGGTGAGATACGTATATAGCTTGGCTAAAACATCTCGCGCCACATGCGTCCAGCTTAGTTAGATCATTAAACACAATTGGCGCTCACTTCTTCTATAAGTAAAGATTCGTACGTACGTACGACTACTCGTCTATTCCCAGTCTCCCAGTTTTTCCCGTCGAACTGCCTGACATCGACGTGCGCGAGCGTTCCGTGATCGACGCAGACAGCGCAACCTCGTCGGGGTTCCCCCGCTGCTTGAAGGAGGAGGTGATGCCGCGCACCATGCAGAAGATGTGCTTCGCCGTGCCGGTCCCGAAGGTCAGAAGGTGTAGGTGGTCAGGAACACCCCGGAGCCGGACTGGAGCGTGCGTGAACTTGGAGTTGGGCACGGTGAAGTTGGTGATTCCGCATTTCCGCGCATGGATGATGAAGCAGTTGCCACAATTTTATGGTCGCATCGGCCTGCTACCGCACGCGCCTGCAGTAGCATCCGCCGCTGTGGACGACGAGCTCATGGCAAACTAGCTAGTTGTGTGCTGTGGAACCGAACCGAACAGAACAGAACAGAACAGAACAGATGTCCTCGATTTGTGCTGGAGTGAAATTGTTGGCCGTACGTCGGAGCAGGTGTTGAGAACTTGAGATGCACGTAAAAAATCGTCTCTCTTGGCCTGCTGCTGGAAATATCCTGATACCTGATGACGCACGCTTCTATCTGATCCACATAACTCGTTACGTCAGAGTATCTCACTATCAAATGAATCTATCAGCAGACTGGCGCAGCAAGGAAAGACAGGAACAACAGAAGCCGAAGGCGGGTGTCTGGAGCAAAACCTGCACGATTGTTCTCGCCGTGATGGTCGTCTCAGCGGCGGCGATCAGGCCGGTAGAAGAGGCTGGTGGCGTAGTGCTCTGGCACCTCCGGTGTAGGCTAATGTTGCCAGGATCGCGATGCGCACCGTACGGTCCTATAGGTTTAAAATGACACAGATCAGTATATGTATCAGATTTTTATATAATTGTGATCCCGAAAGTAGGATCATATAGAATTAGGTATGATCATACTCAAGATCAAGTAGGATTATGATCCTGACAACAAACTGTATCAACATATAAAATTTCATTATACCTATTGCTAATTTAGGTTGCAATAGTTTAATTTGCTTTGTTTTTGCTAATGTTGTTCTAAGGTAAAAAAAAATATATTACCATCAATATATTGGATTTTAAATGATTAGTCTACTAAAAACAATTAAAAATAAAAAAACAAGCTTAAATTGCATGTAAAATGAATAAGTGCACCCAAATTTATTTAAACTATTTTTAAAAAAAAAATTCTACTGGAGCCTTGCATGTCTGAAAACATAGTTGAATGTTTATATAAAAAATATTTTTTTAAAAAAAATATGATAGAATCCTGAATTTAGGATCTGATCCTGTCAGACAAAAAATGATCCCATCTAGGATCGCAATCCTCACAATAGGCCTGCTAATGGACCAAGATTTATAGGGCCGACAGGGTTGGTTGTCAAAATAGGCTGACTTCAGGTCACACTAAATGAGCTAAAAAAAAATATAAGGATAGGGTTGGGCTGGCTTAAAACAAAGTTGGGCCAGGAGACCGTTCATGACTCCACGCGACTCTACAGCGGATCAACTTGATGGCAGTAATCCCGGGCCGTCTTGCATCTCCAACTATGTCCCTCTCCACCGTGACGGGCTGCGTGTTGAGATAACGTGCGGCTGTACGTAACTAGCACTTATTATCTCTTAGTTTTTGTCGGACCTGGATTTCGCAAATTGAAATCCTTGGTGAAAACATTGTGCTATTCTCTAGATCAGCAGATAGCACTCACAATGTAACAACTCGAAATTTGGGCTTATTTTTAAAAATATAAAAATATAAACTTTTTAAACTTTTGATGGATTTTATTGACATTTGTTTTCTTGTATTTATTTGAAAGACTTTTTGTCTAATAAAAAGAATTTGAGAATCAAATTCTAGCTTTACTTAAATTTATTAAGGATAAAAAATAAGTTGAAACAAAATAGGATTAAAAAATCCAAACTTAGTATACTAATTCTATAAACAAAATGGGAAAATAATTAAAACATGTTTTTACAAACTTTTCTCAAATAAAATGATAACAATACATACAAACAGGAGAAGCTTAACAGAATTCTAGAGAATTATCCAGAGCACATAAAATTCTAAAACAAATACCGAAAGATCTACATCATGTCAGAAGGCTACCCTAAAATTTTTATAATTTTGCGAGCTACATTTCTATGACAAATATTTTCCCTAGAGCTCTCAGCTATTTTCCAAAAACTATGAAACTCTTTTTGTTTTCTTCTCCCACAGACTGATTAGGCCCATGGCTAGGCTTCTTCTTCCACAAGCCAAGCCAACACTAGGCTAGCACAGCCATCGCACTCGTCGTCCACGTCGATGCCTTGCTTCCTCCGCCCATTCACCTATAAACAGGGAGCCCCTGAGCTCGGTCAACCGTTGCTGTCACTTCCCCTCCATTTCCTCGTCTCTCCTGAGCTCCAGTTGACCAAGCTCCGAATGCCATTTTCATCCCCCTTGGCCTCCAAGCACCTTTGCTCCCGGTGAACCCGTGGTTCACGACCCGTCACATTAAGGCCCCACATCCCTAAGAAGATTTCCCCCCAAGAGATTTCGGGAATAATCCACCAAGGAGCTGCGTACCGGGCTTCTTCCTCGGCTCCGGCCGAATCCGCCTCTACCGTCGCCACTTCCTCTCCAGCGAACCTCCCGCCAATTCCTTTCCCCGAGAGCATCACAAGACATCACCCTAACCTACCCGATCACTCACTTGCTCTCTTGTCCTCCCTAGGTCGCCGCCACCATAGGCCTCCCCGCGTCGCCGTCGGCTCGCGTCGCCAGGCCGACTCCGGTCTTCTCGGCTCCCTCTGACCACCATTACGTGTTCCAGGTACTCCATGGCTACCCATGCTCCCCTTAGTTTCACCCCTAGCCCTCTCTGGTGCACCGCCCTCTTTTCACCCCCACTATCGTCCACCGCTCGCCGCTGCGCACCCACTCCGGTGCACCTCCGGTCGAGCCGAGACCACCTGGAGGTTCCCCTATGTCTAGACGACCCATTTTTGGGGTCGCCTCAGCCACGCACGCATTGCACTTAGATTTTTATAGTCATTTGTAGTTTATGGTTGTGATAGAATATTGAATTATTGAATAATGGTTGTAAGCTCTAGGAGAGCAAATCATTAAATTCTTATGATGAGTCCTGCAAGACTTTTTCCCGTATTAATAATAGCAAGTTATGTTCTGTTTTGGAGTATTTTATTTATGTGTGGATTGCTTCCTACCCTATAGTAATAAATACTTTATATATCAGAACGCGTGTGGCACCCTAAGGAGGAAGTGTGCTTAGCGAATAGTGGCACAACAAATACCATCTTGAGAGAGACAAGTTTTTTCCAGTCGATCAGCAAAAATACTGGTAGTCTTACGACATTTATAGGTAGCTATACTTGTATAATAGGCTTAGGGAGAGCCACAATTATACTCCCGATGGGCACAACATTGGTCATTAAAGAATCCTTGTTGTATCCAGAATCGACTAGAACTCTCTTAAGCTTTAAAGATATTCGCGCTAATGGTCTCCATGTAGAGACTAAGAAGAGTATAGTAAAGAATACCTGCTCATTACAAAGCATGAAGAAAATGAAAAAAATAGTATTAGAACGACCTCCTTCATATGAATCTGGGCTATAATACACAAACATTAAGGCACCTGCAGCCTATACTGTCCTGAAAACCACTTTTGCAAGCTCTGAACTTTTCTGTCTTTAGCATGATAGATTAGGCCACCCTGGTCTTAGAATGATGAGAAATATAATTAACAATTCACAGGAACATAATGTCAATGTAAAGAATTTTTCGAATCAAAGAGATTTTGTGTGCCCCACATGTGCCACTGGGAAATTAATTACAAGAACTTCTGCTTTGAAAGTGAAGGATGAAATCTCTATATTTCTGGATCGTATCTAGGGAGACATTTGTGGTCCAATACAGCCTCTGTCAAGGCCATTTAGGTAAGTGCTCATCGATGCTTCCTCGAAATGGCCGCATGTATGCTTATTGTCTACGAGAAACCATGCTTTTGCAAAGCTGGTCTCGTAGATAGTTAAAATTAAGAATAATTTATCTGATCATGTGAAGTCCATCAGAATGGACAACACCGGAGAATTTACTTCAAAGGCATTTGATGATTATTGCATGGCAATGTGAATTACCGTTGAGCATTCTTTTCCTCATGTCCACACACAGAATGGACTAGCAGAGGTATTAATTAAAAGAATTAAATTTATTGCCCGACCGTTTTTGCATAATTGTAACTTATGAACTACATGTTGGGGACACGCAGTCCTGCACGCAGCAACTCTCATCAATTTTAGACCATCGGCATATAACATCCATTCAGTTGAGACTTAGCACCAGTATGGAACCTTCAGTAAAAGGCATACCGGATTTGAACATCCCCACGGAGAGAGACATCAGCATAGATGTGCGCGCACACATCGGAGCTGAAAAATTAAAGAGACTTGCCCTCGCAATTTGAAGCAGCGGTGAGGGAGTAGGAGCATTAGAAGAATCGCTTCTTGAAGAAATAGCTATAAATTATATGACCACGACAGAATCTATGAATAGAACAACAGCCAATACCGATATTTATTTTGCAAAGAAAATTGCCACAATCATCAATCTTGATTCAGAGCCTGCATCGCTCGCTGAATGTAAGAAAAGATTAGATTAGGGCGATTGGAAGAAGGAAACAGAAGAATAATTATTATTTCTGAATAAAAGAGAGGTGTTTGGGCCTGTAAACCGCATGCCTTTCTATGTGCACACCGTAGGGCATAAGTGGATATTTGTTCGAAAGATAAACAAAAATAATGAAGTTGTAAGATATAAAGCAAGGTTTGTTGCACAAGGTTTCACTCAATGACCAGGAGTCGATTATGAAGAAACATATTCCCCGGTCATGGGCGGAACTACCTTTAGATATTTAATCTCAATTGTAGTAAATCTAAATTTAAAAATAAAATTGATGGATGTGGTAACTGCATACATTTATGGAAACTTAGATTTGAACATTTATATGAAGGTACCTGAAGGTATCCCTATCCCAAACCAAGATAGAGCAAATAGAAATCTGTATATTGTGCAACTCATAAAGTCACTGTACGGACTGAAGCAACCAGGCATAATGTGGTATAATCGCCTAAGCGACTTTCTTTGCAAGAAAGGCTACACGAACAATGAAGATTGTCCCTGTGTATTTATACGATGATTCCATGATGGATTTTTTATAATCTCAGTATATGTAGATGATCTGAATATCATCGGGACCTTGGAAGATATTAAGAAAGCTAGCTCTTACCTGGATTCGGAGTTCGAAATGAAAGATTTCGGTAAAACCAAATATTACCTAGACTTGCAGCTTGAGCATACCCCTAAAGAGATTTTAGTACATCAGTCAACCTACACTCAGAAAGTGTTAGAAAGGTTCGGTTTTGAAAAGATATATCCTTCGAAAGTGCCGATAGTTGGGAGATCCTTGCAGCAAGACAAGGACCCGTACAGACCTAGAGAAGAGAGGGAGGAAGTCCTGGGACCGGAATTCCCATACTTGAGCGCAGTAGGAGCACTCATGTATTTAGCAAACTGTACTAGACTAGACATTGCATTTGCCGTGAACCTACTAGCAAGGTATAGGGCAGAACCTACCAAAAGGCATTGGCATGGAATAAAAAATATCTTCTGATACTTCCAAGGAAGCAAAGATCTTGGTCTATTCTACAGAAAGAACTAAGACCTAACTATGACTGGCTATGCAGATGCCGGGTACCTATCAGATCCGCATACAACTAAGTTGCAAACAGGCTACGTAATCCTGTGTGGTGGAACTGTAATTTCATGAAAATCGTCTAAGCAAAGCCTTGTATCAACTTCGACGAACCACTCGAAAATCATAGCATTGTACAAGGCCTCGCGAGAATGTTCGTGGCTTCGGCGAATAATTCACCACATCCAGCAGCCTTGTGGATTTAATACCACGCAAACCCCCACTATTATTTATGAAGATAATGCAGCTTGTGTTGCACAAGTGCATATGGGTTATATGAAAAGTCAACTCACAAAACATATCAACCCCAAGTTCTTCTATGCTTATGAATTGCAAAAGATGGACGAAATTAAAGAACTGCATACTAAGTCATGTGAAAAGCTTGCAGATTTATTCACTAAGTCACTTCCAGCATCTAGTTTTGAAAGGTATATACGTGGAATTGAAATGATAAGACTTAAAGAAATGCAGAACTCAGGGGGAATCTTCACGAACTCATTATTGAAACAAGACAATTCATGCAGCACAGCAGAACTGTTTCATGTACTCTTTCTCCAAATTTTTCCTACTGAGTTTTTATGGAGTTTTGATGAGACATAAATATGACGGATGAGTGTCCAAGGGGGAGTGTTAAGAAACCAGGCCCAGGCCTCGCAGGTCTGGCCCACAATGGGCTCCTCATCTATCCAGTAGCCTATATAAAGGAGAGGGACCTAACCATTGTACTACAGTTTTACAGAAAAGCAATAAAGAGAAGCCAGAAGTTCCCTCATATCTCTGTGTTCAATCTACTATTCTGTTCTTGTGTTCTTACATTGTTCTTATGATTATGAGTTTGTCTATAAGATAATCGTTCGGACCGGATTCGTTAGAGACTGTTTCTCAATAGTTTCCTCTTTCTAGTGAGCCACACGGCCAACTGTAAGAAGCACGGGCCGGACCGTGGGAACACGCGCGGCACTGCTGGATTGTAGAGAATTGTGGTTCGGTTGGTCCATAGGACGGGTGCCACCGTGCCCGGAGAAACCACGAAATCTAGATTAGAACGCGCAGCTTGGCGCTCAACAACCATGTATTGCCTACGAAATAGATAGTTCAAGCCACTTCCAATCTTCCATGCACCGGCCCACCCCAGGATCCAACTGTAGTAGCACTACTACAGAAAAGGTTTTCGCTGCACGGTTCAAAAGCGCCATCACGCGGTTTCGTGAGCCGCCGAGTTTATGGGTCGATGATGACATGATGTCATCACTGCACGGTTTTGAACCGTCTGTGATGTATACTTTCACGAGCGGTTTGTGGTTCAAACCGTGCGTGATGTATACTTTCATAGATAGTTTCACCACAAACCGTATGTGATAGTACATATCACGCAGCGGTTTCAGCCACAAACCGCTCTGCGTGATAAGTACATATCATGACGGTTTGTGGTCAAACCGTCTGTGATGACTTTTCTCTATAAAGCCCCAAGCAGTGGCTGCTTGTACCATTAAATCCGGCATCATATATATATTATATATATATTGTTCATAGTCTCTCAGCCACTTTAGGGGGATCGTCCCACTTGACATGAGAAGGATGAGGCAGTATACGGGCAACCTTATTGAGCCCTGCGGGTTTAGAAGTATGGATGCAAAGAGGCGTTAGGACATTTTGACATGTAATTCAACAAGTCAAGCAACCATTCTCATATTTCAAAAGAATTCTCAACTTGTTGCTTGGTGTTCTTGTTGGCTTTAAAGACAATTACATGCTCAAGAATTGTTGGTTGTCGATAGATGATGCCACTTCCCACCGGAGAAGATCAACGCCACTTTCTCAACATAGCGACGCCCAATCCTGTAATTGGATGTCCTAACGCCTCCTTGCATCCATACTTTTTAAACTTACAAGGGCTCAATGAGGTTGTTCGTGGATACTGCTTTCATTCTTCTCATGTCATGTGGACGCACTTCCTAAAGTGGCCGAGGACTACAAATAATATATATATATATATATGATGCCGCTTTTAATGGCACAAGCACCAACGCTGGAGACTTTATAGAGAAGAGATTATGAATGGAATCGAGGACGACTGCACGCAAGAGGTAGGAGAACTTGACCGCATGAACAAGGGACTATTAATATGAACTAATTATCAATTCAATTTCAGCATAAGACTATCGACACCATTACATCACGAGCAAGGGACTATTAATATGAACTAATTATCAATTCAATTTCAGCATAAGACTATTGACATCATTACATCACACAAAGAAGAGGACTATTAATATGAACTAATTATCAATTCAATTTCAGCATAAGACTATTGACACCATTACATCACAGAGCAAGGGGACTATTAATATGAACTAATTATCAATTCAATTTCAGCATAAGACTATTGACATCATTACATCACACAAAGAAGAGGACTATTAATATGAACTAATTATCAATTCAATTTCAGCATAAGACTATTGACATCATTACATCACGAGCAAGGGACTATTAATATGAACTAATTATCAATTCAATTTCAGCATAAGACTATTAACATCATTGAGCGGTTCATCAGCAAGAGAACAAGACTAAGGGTGTCCAAACCCCACCACACCAGTAGTAGCCCTCGGCATCCATCGCAGAGCACTAGCTAGCCATTTTCATCATAGAGCAAGGGGGGTAGAGACAGAGAGGGACCTTAGTACAGTGCAACCACGGTGGCGACCCCACCACCAAAGACAACCTCATCCATTTCCTTTACCTTGCATAAATCACACAAACATCAGGACACAACTTAAGGCTCATGCATAAAAATCAAACTCAACAAAAGACATTAAGCTAACAGATCTAGAGGAGAATAGAGGGAGGATGGGGAAAGCAAAGCCCGGCCAGGGCCCTAGCGGGGCGCAACGGGGTCGAGCGGCGACGGCGACGAGGCGGCGGCGTCGAGGTGGGGAGGGAACGGAGTTAGGCGGGCGCAAACCCTAGCGAGCTAGGAGTGACGAGTTTGGCGTCATCAGAAGTTGTGGCACTGCGGTGATCTTGCAAAAGACACTCTTATCGCACGAGTGTCTTTTGCAGTGTCACCAGATGCTACAACCGTCGGTGACGGGAAGAATGGCGGCGTTAGCAGCGACAGGGAGGGGAACGGACGAGAGTAAGGCCGCTGGGGAGTGACGAGTTAGAGCGCAAACCCTAGCGGCCAGCTGGGCTAGCTTGATTTTTTTCTCAAGTATATTTATCTTGTATATACACTTACATGACATGAAAAAATTACATGTTTATATTAAAAAAAGCAGAAACCTATAATTAAACAAGGTTTTTCTAGTGGCGGAGGTAGGCTACTATCTCCATCTGCAATACTTCATAGGCGACGGTGTCGGCATCAGACGGTTCCTGATCATCAGCGAACGAAGCCTGAAATGCGTCCACCCGTTGACGCATTGCTCGAAAGTGTCTCCCGAAGACCTCAGATCGTTGAACTAAGAAGAATTGAGCCCATAGGCTCTCTTCCCTTGCTTGAGGGTCTCGGCCCGTCGACTCGATGCGCCGCCGCCGATTACATAGTCCAAGTGACGGCAAGCCTCCTGGAGACGTGCAACGTCGTTTTGGAGGACTACGTCGATGACGTGGTAAACTCGCCGAAAGTGGGAGATCACCCGAAAGACACGGCGGAGGAGGATGTCAAGACAATGAAGGTGGCCGCCACTGCTCCGGCAAATTCTTCGCCGGCAGAGGAGTGAAGACATCGTTGATCAAACAAGTGTTCTTCCGCGAAGACGGTTCAACTTACACCGAGAGAGGTGCTCAGACAAGGCGCCAGAAGACCATCAATGCCGACGACAAGGAAGAGGCGATCATTTCTTTTTTTATAAGTATGTGGGGATGATCATCTTGGATGGCGGATGATCCTTTTATAAAACAAGGAATAAATTCGAGCGTGAGATTTAAGAGACGACGGGAGCCGGGCGAATCGATGCGATGAAGAGACGATCGGGAAGCCGGGCGGATGGCGCATTTAATGACACATCGGCGATGAAGAAACTCACCGTAGAGCTATAGCGATAATATCACAGACGGTTATTGTTAAGAACCGCTCAGTGATACTAATTAATATCACGAGCGGTTCTTGTTAGAACCGCTGCGCAGGCACGCATGACGGTTGTGTTTTAAAACCGCTCGTGATACTAATTAATATCACGACGGTTCTTGTTGTAACCGCCTCGTGATACTTCACGACGGTTTTCAACATGAATCGCCGTTTTAGCGCACCATATAGCACGACGGTGTCTAAACCAAAACCGCTCGTGATTGAATGTAATACCGACGGTTTTGATCAATCGTCTGTGATGAGACGTCCAGTATTAGCCTTTTTGTAGTAGTGTAGTGCTTGGTGATAGACACGTGTCGCCAATCTAATTGGCGACAGTAGCATGTTGTTCAAAAGGCAGAAGCTTATTTTTGTAATTTTATTAATGGACATTTATTTTTATAATTCTATTAAAATAATGCATTATTTAAAAAAAATATTAATACAGTACGCGTACGTGGTACAGGCATAATATTAATTAGTCTCCTCCGTTGACTACTATCACCGGTAGCGCACTGCGCCAGTAAGGCTCGCCAGGCATAATTAGTCTCCTCCATTGACTACTATCAACAGTAGCGCACTGCGCCAGTAAGGCAAGCACCGTGCCGGGTGCTGACTGCCGAGTGCCGACTTGTGTGTCGATGTAAACATACATTTGCTTCCGACCCGCCGACCGGGACCAGCTACCTAGCGCTTTCCCGTGCGGTTCGTGTCAGCTGACGTAAGTAATGCCCATCAGCGGTCTAGTCCCAAGTCGTGCACACATACACGCGTAAGTGTGATGCACAGAAGTTGACTGAGGCCAGTACGCTGTTGCTCATATATATGCAGTGAGAATGTGAGATCAATCGCCATTTCCCTAGCTAGCTTAGATACCTTCCGGTTCTGAATTCATACCTGTGGAACATGACCGATCGAATCTTTTGAATCAACCTTTTACAAATCGATCCGTCAAGAACGTTACGCACGTGTGCGAAACCTTGAAAGTTTCTTAGCTGCTAATTTCTCCGGTATCGCACGCTATAGCTCATGCCATGCATGTAGCGCGAGCACGAAAGGCTATAAATAGATGGCGCCATGAATGTACGTTCCCCAGCAACGTGTACAACTTATTGTACAATAATTAAGAACACTAGCTAGTCGGCGCGTGATGGCAAAAGCGGCGGTTAGCGACACCATCTGCATGATCGTTCTCGCCGTGATGATCGTCTCGGCGACGCTCCACGAGACGGCGGCGGCGGCCAGGCCGGTGGAAGAGGCTGGTGGCCGTAGGGCTCCGGCACCTCCGGTGACGCGGCACGACTCTACATCGTATCAACTTGATGCCAGTTCCGGGCCATCTTGCGTCTCCAACCATGTCCCTTGCACTCCGCATAGCCGGCCGTGACGGGCTGAATAAATTCCTGCGGTGTTGCTATTGTTCATGCTTGAATAAATTAACTGGCGCGCGCTGACTAGCTAGTGGCTAGCTAGCTAGCTGAATGAAGCTGGAGCTCATGCACGGTCGATTTATTAGCTAGGTTCTTGATATATATTCTTTTTTTCAGTGTTTCGCCATAAAATTAATCGATTAGGCCTAGCATATATAAGATTGTTGTATTTTTCGTTCATGTAAGTTTGATCCATCAAATTCGCATGTTTTTAATTTGAGCAATTTCAGAGAGAAGAGAATAAAATTAATCAATTAGGCCTAGCATAAGATTGTTGTATTTTTCGTTCATGTAACTTTTGATCCATCAAATTCGCATGTTTAATTTGAGCACTTTCACAGAGAAGAGAATGCCACCATGCAAAGATACTATTGTGACAAATATATACTAAATTGCCAAATTTCTTGTAGTGTATCTATTGATGTGTTAGTTGGGCCTACGAGTAAAACCAGGCAGGAAACCGGCTAATCATATCTATCCCAGGCCACCCGAACCGGCCAGCCTAACAAAAAATTCCTCGTGTGGCTATGAGGATTGTAAGAACGAGCAGCCCAACTTAAATTATTCAATCCTAGGGTGCGTGGGCAGTGACACCTGCAGGATATCCCAATTAGTAAAGTTTTTTAATTATATGGTGACAAGCAATCAATATAATCTCTAAGAATTCAATGAAGAGCAATACTGACAATCACACGATATAAGACCTTCAATGCATCTCGTGGTCTCGGAGACGTACTTGCCGATCTCCCCTACTTCATGTTAAGGTACCGCTCAACACATGAGCCGGCTCTACACAATATCCAATCCTGCAAATCCACTAGTGGTTGTTCCATTTCACTTCGGAATGGCAAAGCATCGGTTACTCGCAAATCACAGGGCCTCTGCATAGTCTACTTGAAGGGATCACCAGGGAGACAACGACTTGCTCTAAGCCATCTAGGAGGCGTCAATCTCCAAGAGTACCGTGGGTTAGAGTGAATTAAGTTAACATGGTCAAATCCTTTTAACCCCCTTAATCTAGGACTAGCCCGCCAAAAAGGTTGAATAAGCTAACGAGCAATAATTTTCACTGCTAACCCAACTAATCCACCTAATCGAGCGAGGAGGCCCCATCAATCCTCATCGTTTGTTTCCTTTCGTGTAGTTGACATTGTTGTGCGGCGCGTATAAGGCGCTCAGAGCGTCATTGTATCATCTTTCCATGCTTTAATACAAAGACATGTAAGTCCTTTGTGTGTTCTCGAAAAAAAATCCACCTTACCTATCCGAACAATATTTAGGCTAACTAGGTTTGTTGCCAAAATAAAACTAGATTAAACTAACATAGCTAGATTAAGGTTTGCTAACCTAGTTATTTTAACTTAGAACCAAACGCCGCCTAAGGTTGGTATCTTATGTAAAGGTGCCTTTGCGTGCAACTAGGTGTGAAGTTCACTGTGTCCCTAGGATTATACTCGGATAAGTAGTTGAGACTCGCTCTCATCATTAGTGTATTATGATAATCCTATATGAGAGAACCGCCTGTTATGACATTTAACAAATAAGGTAATTGAATCAATTTCGCTCTTCAACCTGAGCTCTAGCTACATGGGCCTTGTCCAGCCGAGCTACTTTTTCTCAGATCTACATGAGACTAAGGCTTCACCAAACATAGCTTATTCATGCTTGTCAAACTCAAAATACCTCGGCAAAATATGTACAGCTTGTTTGCAATGGGTGTCACGTGTGCATCTACACAATTATATTTGCCCACCCAAAACGAGGGCGTGGCTTCAATTTTGGATTCCCTCGAATTACTTGTTGGCGCCCAATGAATGCTTTGTGCCGGCGTGTATACACATGTGGCCTAAGTTAATTGAGTAGATATATTGAAGAAAATTTCTTATTTGTCATTCAAAGTTGTCACTTTTCCCTATATGTCACTCAAAATTTTGCCATCACTACAGAAAAAGTAATCACAGACGGTTCAAAAATGCAATCACAGACGATTTCGTGAGCCGTCTGAGTTTATGGGGTCAGTAATGACATGAGGTCATCAAAGACGGTTTTTGAACCGTCTGCGATGCAGACTATCATATATATACGTATATATATGTATATATATACATATATAGTCTGTAGTCCTTTGTTAGCTAACTCAAGGCTTGAATTCAGCTAGCTAGCTCGCTCCTTGGGCGTTCATCCTAAACGTGCAGGTGAACCACAGCCTACTTCATCGAACCTAACACACTGGAGTGTGTGATTTACTTCATGCCAATCCTCCAAGTACTTGTAGAATCCTCCTAAACCACGGCCTCAGAAGTAATAGAATTGTCTTTAAACCGAACAAGAACACCAAGCAACTTGAGTTCTGGTTTATATGTAAGGATGGTCTCACCGTAGAACTTGATATCAAGGATTGGTTGGTTGCTGATATATGATGCCACTTCCCAGTAGGAGTACCTGTGCGTCCACGCTACTTTCTGAACATAGCAACTTCCAATTACCTATCGACGACATCCAGGTAATTGGACATCCACGTGCTCTCCTAGCAGCCATGCTTCTTGAACTTGCAGGCTCGATGAATTAGGCCGTGGCTGCGGTTTCATCCTCCTCATGCTGCATGGATCAGCCCCAAAAAAGAAACCATGCTTCATGGTGGGCTTGGTTGCTTTCTTAGGCGTACGTCCGTAGTCTAGGTCTGTACGCCTAAGAAAGCAACCAAACCCACCATGAAGCATGATTTTTTTTCAGGGGGTCATCCACGCAGTATGAGGAGGATGAGACAGCAGCCACGACCTACTTCATCGAGCCTGCAAGTTCAAGAAGCATGGCTGCTAGGAGTGCGCGTGGACATCTAATTATCTGGATGTCATCGATAGGTAATTGGTCGTCGTTATGTTCAGAAAGTGACATGGACGCGCAGGTACTCTGTAACATCCCAAACTTGGGTTTGTATTTCAAATGTATAAAAACGAGGAGAATTTAAAACATTTTGTGCATCATGTTGTTATTTGTATTTTTCTGGAAATTCTTTCTAAGGATTTGTTGATTTCTAAAACCTAACGCTTCATTTGACTAGAAGCAAAATCCTTTGAAACTTTTAAAACAAATCTTGTGATCTATCTCTGGAAATATTTCTCCCAGGTTCTAGATCATCCTAGTGACTCCTCTAAAAAATTTCAAAATTTTTAGATTTTAATTGCTATTTTTAAGAGGCTAGTCAAACCAAATAAATCTTTAGTCAAACCCTAGGGCAGAACCTTGAGAATTTTTCAGAGAAAAATGCATTGCATAATAACCTCTGAAAATTTTATACAAGGTTAATCTTAGAGAGTCAGGAACCTCCTGTAAAAATTTTAGAATTTTTGGAGTTGTGAAACTCTATTTATAAATTCCTCAAAGACTTATCCTTTTGTTTCAAAACCTTGCCGCACTGTTCCTCGAGCCCAGACCCAAGCCACTTGGTTGAACCCAATCGCCTTTGCGCTCGGACCTGGTCCGCACTAAACGTGAGGCGTTTTGGACTGTTCGATTCGTTTTCAACCGTCCGGATTGATGGGAATGTTCGGACCGTCTGAACGTCCATTTCATTCAGGACTATCCAATCTCCATCGGATGGTCCGCATCGCTTGGGAACGTTCGGACCGTCTGAATGAATGTGCGATCTAGATCGTCCATTTTCAATTGGACCGCCCGAACATTCTAACTCGGTCATTTGACTCGACCCAACCTGTTCGCTAAATACACCGACCGAGCCACCTTGATTGTTTCGCTGACATGGTGGGACCCACTTGCCAGCTTCGTCTCTTACCTCCCATTGGCGCTCGCACAGAAACTCAACGCCACGCGCCCGTTGCATGCTGCGCCGCCCCATCAACGCCGTGAGCCACCGCCCATTGCGACCAATCCTGAAGCTCCATTGTTTAACGCCGCCTCCATTGCCGTCATCTTCCTCGGTTAAAACCTCTCCAAATCCTAGTTTCTCCTCACTTCTCCTCTTTTCGGCCGAGGAGAAGGAGGTTCACATTGACTCATCCTTTTGGTAAAATCCTCACCTCAAAGTCCCTTAGTTTCCTTCTTGCATGCCATTTACATTTTGGCTAATGCGAGCTCTTGGTTTCTTGTGTAGTGCCCGGAACGCTTTTGTTCCATTTTCTGCCCTAGAGCGTGCCCAGAAGGCCACCTTTGTGCTAACTTTGTCTTTGTTGAGTATTATCCTCAATCATGCGCGTCATATCGTGTCTTTAGGTGTAACATTGAAAACCACTCAACTAATTTGGGCAATGTGTCACAGGAACTCATGGATTTTGAGTTTCCTCTGTTGTCGACCGACAAGATTCATTTTCATCTCCTTGTCGATCCGATAAGGCATTTCCCAATTCCACACTCTTCCACCATCTACTGAACCTACTTAAGCTATCTTGATGCTTCATAGGTCTTTTCCTTGCTCAGGATGTTTTCTCCACGTGGAGTCGAGTGCTGCTGTTGCCATTGAAGACGTCAAGCCACCTCAGAGCTTCTTCGGACCTCTCCATCCTTTGGTAAGGTCCCTAGTAACCTTTAGATACGCATGCATGCATTTTTAGGCTCGAGGCACACTCGGGTTAAAACATGCACGTTTTTCCCGTAGCTTAGCACCACCCCTCTCCGGCTAGCCGTCGGTACAGGCCGGCTCATCCATCGTAACCACCACCATTAGGTGCGCATTATTATTAGCTTTCCATTCATGCCCTTGGCTGGCTTCGTCGTGGCCTGAATCACTAACAATGCTCTGGTGAAGCCAGAGCTCTTTTGTCGAACGCCGACACACATTGTAGCTCATTAATTAGGGCTAATCTTGGTCGTTAGGTGTAACATCCCAATTTTCCCGAGTTATTGAAAATTTTCAAAAATTTAAAAGTAACCCTTTGGTTATATTGAATTGCTAAAGCTTAACTTGAAATTTAGAAATCAAAAACTATTTAATTTGAATTAATCAAACTTTAATTAATTTAAAATTGGTTTATTGGAGTTTTCTGGGATTTAGAAATGGTTTTTCCTTTGCACCGAAATTAAAATCTATTTTATTTGCAAAATTAAAAGCTAAAGTATAGTTGAAAGTATTTTTATTAAGTTCCATTTAATTCAAGGGACTTCTGTGAATTTTCCTAGAATTTTTGGATGGCTTTAACTATTTTCTAAAAAGCTTTTTCGTTTTCTGGTATTTATTTTAATAAAAAATGCTTTTAATTACCCTTCTGGCTTTGGGCCAAATCTGCCCGGCCCACTCCACTTTTCCCGTTCCTTGGCCCATCTTCCCGGCTCGCGCACTGGCCAAATTTCAGCCCCACACCGATTCTCGCCGCTTGCTCATGTGGGGGCATGGGCCGCCTGGAGCCGCCCACCACTGGTCATCTTCTTCACCGAGACAAGATAGCAGCGTGCCAAGTGGGGCGGCGTCCACGCCACGCCGCGTTTCATCAACTCCCCCCCTGCCGTGCACATTTAATCTGCGTCCTCCGCCACGACCACCGCCCCACTATGCAGCACTCATGACCACAGCCTCAACTAAGGCTCCGCCGCCGAACCGCCGACACCCATACCACCACCCTCTCCCTCAGCCCTCCCCATGCCCTATAAATGCGCGCACCGGACGCGCCTCTTGCTCCTCCCCATTTCCCCTCTACCCCCTCTCTCTCCCTTGCCCTGGCCCGGCTGCGATTCGAGTTTTCGTCGCCGCCACCGAGCTTCACTCCGCCGCCCCTAGCGCCACCACCTAACTTCCTCCGCTGCCTCCAACCTCACCTCCGGGTTCACAAGACCCAGGGCCACCCCGTGCGCGCTTCCTCGTCCCCAAAGGCCTCCCGGAGCGCCGTCGTCGCCACCAACCGCCGCCGCTGCCGCCGCCGCATTTACCTCGCCGCCGGCCACCGCTTTGTGCCGTGTCGCCAAATCCGTGAGCCCCAACTTTGTCACGACTTCCTCTAGCCGTTGCTGGCCTCACCGCCGGCATTGCCATGGATCGCCACGCAAGCCGTCAGGCCGAGCGTACACCGCCGGTCCAACGTGGCCGCCATGTGGCGTCCCCATCATCGCCACCTAGGCGCCATCTCCCTTCTTTTGCTGATATGGCTGCCCCGTCAGCGTGTCCGCGTGGCACTCCCATCCTAAAGCCAGTTCAAAAGCCATGTGAACCCTGTCCTCATGCACCACCTCTATGACAAGTAGGGCCCACGTGTCAAAATTCATTTCTTATTTTCTTTCGGCTGGAAATCCTCTGCTGATGTCATCTGATGCATTAATCCGATTTTCCCTTAAGAAAATAATTCAGGAAATCAAGAAAATTTCGATTTCATCATTTCTTGTGTTTTCCCCACTTTCGGAGGCCATAACTTCCTCATTCGAACTCCGATTTGAGTGATTCAAAATTCTAAAATTATCTAAATTCTTTATCTTCCTAGTAGTATTTAATTGGTAATTATTTGAATTTTATTTGGAGTTGTTTTATTTATTTAGCTTTGTTCGCACGTATAGATTCCGGCGTTTCGGACGAATTTGTGGACCCGACGACCAAAGCACATCAACTCTTCAACGAAGGCAAGTCGCAGGCCTTTGATCACGTTGAACCCAATTTATAAAAGTATATTGTTTGCTATGAACATGCATTGCTAAGTTTATAATAAATGGTTTCGGGAATAATTAATTACCTAATTGTCATTATGCCTCCTTGATAAATTGTGAACGACATGTATTCTTGAATGACATAAATCCTTGGACACTATAGGATGGTTAATTTTAAGTTGGACAAAATTGTAATACCAACTCGGGTGTGTATTATGCTTAGCCATGCTTAGTCCTGATGGGATTCATGATCACTTGCTCTAAGAATGGATGAATATGACTAAAGGAATTATGGAATTATGGCACGACCACTACGATTAAAAGTTGTTATGCCATGGCAAGGGTTGCCATTTGGCCAGGTGAACCCAAAAGGAATTATACTCGGGTGAGTGATTGTGCAGTAAAGGGGATGATTTGCGATGAGGTTGCCTCGCCTGAGTAACCACTAAGGACTTAACTTTGTGCGCTATTGATCTAGGCCATACCGTGCAACCACAAGTCCATTTATGGGGTGGACTTGGCCGACTAATTAGCAATGTTTTGGTTTGATTCTGTCAAGGGTTGATAAGCGGCGCAAGAGGGGGCTCAGAATGGCGAAATCTCAGCAAGCAAATCCGAGTTAAAATAGAGCTTTGTAAAAGCCTTGTCACGTACTCTAGACTGCTTACCTAAGGTAGTGAGCGGTGGCATAGATATATGCCAAACAAACTAGAGAAATTCGTGTCTTGTGGGTCAATCTGTACACCCTCTGCAGAGTGTAGAACTATTCGAATAGCCATGTCCCTGGTTTTGGATAATGCCTGGTGATTTCACACAAGGGGTAAAATTTATAAAAATGTTGGAATGGTTTGGATGGTTCTGTGTTGATGGTTGGGAAGTGAACAGGGTGTTCACTAGTTGTTTCAAAGAAACTTGTTTACTTATATATTAATCTTTTAAATAATGAATTTCAATCTAATTACTGTCAATATTGCTTTCTGCAAAATAGCCATAAAGCTATCCTTGGCAAGCTTTGCATGAATATTACTTGCATATATTTCTCTATGACTTGCTGAGTACATTCAAAGTACTCATGGCTTTATGCCCTCTGGTTGATCAGTCGCCGATGAAGAACCAGGAAGCACCGAATTCTACGAAGAAGACTACTTTGAAGACTATGCGAATTAGGTTGCGTCTTCCACTCGATTGCCTGTGGGCATATTGGGTGACCTCCACTAGATGTTTGATTTTCGCTGCAAGCTACCTTTTGTTGTTAAGCCCTACGTGGCAAACGTTGTAAGACTTGACTATAAGGTCTTTTTGCTAAATAATGTTAATTTGTCTGCTTCATCTATAGTATGTTGTATGGATATGATTACACCAATGTTGCAACTGTGTGAGCTAGCTACTGATCATAGGACTAGTTCAGAATACACAGAGGGTCCTGAGGTTGCATACTCGGGGTCCCGACATTAGGACACAATTAATGATTAGTTTAATGCAATGGCTAGTTAGATTTTCGTAATAAGTCATTGACGCGTGGGTCCAGCCGTTAAGTGCATAGTAACCCCTCGTCTGGACCGCACGTTTTGATCTCAACGGTCCGGATCATTTAGGCCATTCGGACCATCCGAACATTCCCAACACCTTGGACCATCCTTTTTGAGATCAACGTTCCGGATGGATTGGGCCGTTCGGACCAGTCCGATCAGCCCTCTCATTTGGACCGTCCGATTTCGTTTGAACCGTCCGAACGTAACCGTTCGCGTTGACCATCCGATTAGATCTCAACGGTCTAAACATTTTCAGCTCAGGGTTTATAAGAAAATCCGTATATCAATTATTTTTGTACTGTAAATTGTTTTAAACTTCAAAACTACATAAACAATTCATTTTAACTCCTTTTTGCATTAAATAAATTTTGTTGGTTTCCTTTTTAAATGTACTTTAATTTAAATTGGTTTGAATCATGTTTCTACTCCAGAAATTTTTGTTAGTAGAATTATCTTTGGTTTAGCATTATTTCTTGCACTAGAAATTGTTTTAACTTCTAAAATGCATAAGTATTTCTCTGTAACTCCAAATTGAGTAAACTCAAGCTTGTTGGTTTCCTCTGTTACTATAGTTTGTTTTAGAATAGGTTTTGAGTATGTTACTGCCTCTAAAAATCTTATTTTACATATGGTTAGTGCACTACTTTCATGACTTTGAAAAATCATAAGAAATTAATTTTAGCTCCAAATGAGGTGAATCAAATTCCATTGTTCATCTCATGAGGTGCTCTGGCTACCATAAAATTTTTATGTCCACCACCTCTCTGGAAAATTTCAACAAAACATTTATTTCGGATGAACAGTAACAAATAGCAATTTCTTTGGATTTTCTTAAAATCTGTTTTTCAAACTACCATAACTTCCTCATACAAACTTCAAATCGATTGATTTTTGTTGATAAATTCATTTAAAATCATTCTCTACCTTCTATGTAAATTTCATGATTTTTGGTTGAGTTTGAATTTTTTAGCTTATTCGATGTTTTTCGTTCATATTGGTTCTTTTCGCTCTTTCGATAGGTTCTGACGAAGTTATTGAATATGAGAGTGATCCTCAGTAGCAAGTGGGCTTTCTCCAGAAAGGCAAGCAGTTTTTCCTTTGATGCATGTTCATCCTATTATTTTTGCATGTTAATATTTCAAAGTTTCAACTGTATGTATGCATGCTATGTTGGCAAGAATTTTCTCAGTCGCGATAGTTTACCTGATTAGTTACTTGAACGGTAGGTAAACATCCATCCTTTACTACTGAGCCTAGGTTTATATCTGCTGTGATTTAGAGCTCGATGGATGGGCTCTAGTCACTTTATATTTAGTATGCGAGTTGATATCGCTTAGAAATGCTTAGAACGGTAGAATGGGGATCATCGCTTCGGCGATGGTCGTTATATCATAACTTAAATTACTTGGATCAGGGTACCCATGTATGTATTGTATTTGAGAAACTTACACTGAAAATAAAATGTTTTAGACTTAGGCACATTGGTTGGATAGTGTGCTTTTCGGTGTGTGCTTAGTGCCCGAGTCAACAAGGACCGAATTATTTGTGCCAATGATCCAAGCATTTTTGCGTGCAACCACATGAGGCATATGGGAACCTTCTTGACTCAGTACTTTGGGGTGGGTTAATTAATGAGTCGCTGGTGGTAGATTAGGAGAAAAATATTATGTTATTCTGTTGTTATTGGGAATGTGTGGGGTGGGTTCCGGATGTAGGTTCTCTCGCCTAAGGAGCATCGACAGTTGCTAAGGCTGGGCCGATGTGTCTGACACAACGTGTGGGTCCTTCGTGGGAGCCCAAGATGGGTGGTTCACAGAAGGGTTAACCTGCATACGTGCGACTCTTAATTGATTCATTCCATTGGAAAATGTCTCGTAGGACTTAGCTTTGTCGGCTTACCTTCGGAAGTGTGCTTTATCGCGTGACAAAAGGAGCGGTCTGATATGTGGGTAAAGTTGTACACCCCCTACAGGGTTTAATCTATTCAAATAGCCTCGTCCTAGGTTATGGACACGCTTGGTTATTTCCCGTAAGAATTAGACTATAACATTTTCGATAAAACCAGAATTCGGGTGGTACGAATGGGTAATTCGTGATATGTTATGGTGGCTATTGGGAAGTCACCTCCAGGATGCTAATTATGTTTATAAATGTGTCTCGCTGTTATTTAAACAAATAAAAATAGATTTGTTAAAATTGCCTTCAACCTATTACACTATTGCAAATGAAATATTGCTTTGTACTGAAAATGAACCCTATAGCCTTCTCCTTGGATTCAGCTTGCATGTAGCTATGTATAGATTTGTTATCCGTAAGTCTTGTGAGTACGCTTTTGTACTCAACTGCATTGCTTGATTGTTGCAGAGGAGGTTGACCCCCAAGGGGTTAACTATTGTGAGACCAACTTCGTGCGGAGACGACTAGCTTGGCGGCTCAGTGGGTTGCCTTAATGGGTAAGAACCGTCGGTTGGCTTACATTTATCGCTATCTTATGGCTTTTGCTTCCGCTGCTAATTTAGTTATTTACCTTGTCTTTTGGCCGGTCGGCCCCATTTGTAATAACTCTATTATGCGTATGGCTGTTGTGATGTAAAATTGAAGACTCGGTATTGTAATGACTTGTGTATGGAATGGATGCTATATTTTGTGAAGGAGTACGTGTACCACTCCTGGGAGGTACATACTACTCCGAGGCATGGGATATTTGGTTGGTGATGCTAGAGTCAAGTGGATGGCTAAGCATTACGATCTAAATACCCCGGGTTCTCACATACTCCGACTGGAAAGTGGCATCATGTATCAGCAACCAACCATTCTTTGATGTCAAGTTCTACGGTGAGGCCGTCCTTACATATAAACCAGAACTCAAGTTGTTTGGTGTTTTTGTTGGGTTTAAAGACAATTACATGCTTGTAATTAATATCTTCAACTTCAGTTCTACTGCTATTACTTCTGAGGCCGTGGTTTAGGAGGATTCTACAAAACACTTGGAGGATTGGCATGAAGCAAATCACACACTCCAGTGTGTTAGGTTCGATGAAGTAGGTTGTAGTTTCTCCTACACGTTTAGGAGTTTAGGATGAACGCCCAAGGAGCGAGCTAGCTAGCTAAATTAAGGCCTCGAGTTAGCTAACAAGGGATTACAAACAATATATATATACATATATATATATATATATATATATATATATATATATATATATATATATATATATATATATATATATACATATATATATATATATATATATATATATATATATATATATATATATATATATATATATATATATATATATATATATATATATATATATATATATATATATATATATATATATATATATATATATATATATATATATATATATATACATGTATACATATATATATATATATGTATACATGTGTATATATATGTATATGTGTGTATATGTATATATATGCATGTATATATATATATATGTATATATATGTATATATGTGCATGTATATATATATATATGTATATATATATATATGTATATATATATATATGTATATATGTATATATATATATATATATATATATATGTATATGTATATATATATATGTATATATATATATATATATATATATATATGTATATATACATATATATATATATATATATATATATATATATATATATATATATATACATATATATATATATGTATACATATACATATATATATATATATATATATAGGGAACGTATCTAGTGCAAATGGTCATTTGAGTGGTAAGGTGCAAACGCTGCTTTGGGCCATTGGATCTGGCTCCTGTGGCTAGGATGGAGGAGGGTGGAAAGCCCCCAAATCACTTATGCAATTTTTTGAAAACCCCCCCGAGTGCCCATTCTTCTCGCCACAACACCCCATGTGACATACCCTTCGTTGGTTCGTCTTCATCATGCCGACTTCCTCCTCCATCGCAGCACTGCGCTTCGGCTTCCTCCTCTCGCGACGCTGGCAGCCTCCGCGCCTCCTCGCAATCACTCGCCGGGTCGCCGGTGCATCCGTCATCGCTCCTCCTTCCCTCGCGCCTCCTCGCCACGCCACACGCCGTTTCGGCCGTCGTCGGAGAAGAGGGAGGCGATGGTTGAACCGCCGTCGCCGCTCCCACGCCGACGCCGCTCCAATCCACCGCCGCATCGACCGGGAGAGGTTCAACCGCCGCCGCCGCTCAATCCGCCGCCGATGGCCGGAGAGGTTCAACCGCCGCCGCCGCTCCAATTCTACATAACATGACATGTCAAGAAGTTTACTTTTAGATGCATCTATTACGATTCTGAGTTTTCTTCTCCCGATTCATATCCCATATATGTGTTCAAAAACTTCGGCAATCACATACCGATTTCTCATGAATCAGACATAATGATACAAAGGATACATATGTAACATTTCGATCCACCACAGATGTCAATTGGCATAACATTTGATTCATTGCCGATATTAAGTTTACGACGAATAGTTGAAGATATGAGTCTCACTTTGTGTGTTTGCCACAATAAAGCAGGCATGGAATCTGTGGGCAATGAGAGTGTGGCCGATGCTTTGCCAAGACAAGGAAGCCTTGATGCGCACTCTGTCGCTCAAATTAGTTCACCTCCCCAACAATTAATTGATTTTGGTACCCCGGAAAAAAGCGGAAGTGCCCCATTCGTTGTGAGTATCATGTTATGTGCATGTGTTTGATTCTATCGGTCATTCCATCATAATTGACACTTAATCATTGGCATTGCAGGGTTCTTCTTATACACCTTGTGTTGACCCAACTATCAAGCCATTTGAAGGATGGTTTTGATGACTTGGACGCCGAGGAATTCTACAAGGCGTATGCACATTGGTAGGGTTTGAGTCCGTGTTGGTCAACATACAGTTGTTAATGGTGTTACGAGATGGAAGCGATGGATGTGCTCAAGAGAAGGCTTCCGGTCTGAAAAAGATAAGGACAACGGGGAGTCAAAAAAAAGGAAATATGTCAGGAAGTTAACTAGGTGTGGCTGCGAGGCAATTTTAGTTGTAAAACGCACATGCAACAAGAAGTTTGAGGTGCAGACATTTGTTGAGTCACATACACATGGATTTGTATCACCTAGCAAACAACAATTGATAAGGTCTAATAGGAAAGTAAATGAGAAGGCCAAACGTGCATTAATCACATGTCATAAAGGAGGCATTGGCACAAGTGGGGCATATAGATATCTCCGTATTAGTGAGGGTGGATTTGAGAATGTAGGATGCACGAGGAGAGACTTGCAGAATTATCATAAAGTGCTGAGAAGTTGTATCAAGTCATCGGATGCTCAGATGTTTGTTGACAACCTTTGTAGGAAGAATGATATAAATCCTTCATTTTACTTTGATTATGTTGTTGATGACAAGGGTAGGTTGGTACATGCATTTTGGGCGGATAGTACATGTCGGAAGAATTATGTCCATTTTGGAGATCTTGTCTCATTTGATTTTACATATAACACAAACCATTATAACATGATCTTCACACTATTCCTTTGGAGTAAATCACCATAAGGCTGTGTCTTGCTTGGGGCTGCATTATTAAGCAATGAGAAATTTGAGGCGTGCGTATGGTTGTTTCAGTACATTCTTGAAAGCAATGGGAGGAGTTGCACCTAGGCTTATCATAACCGATGAAGATCTTGGCATGAAGGCGCAATTTCCTTGTTTTTCCTACTAGCACGCATAGGTTATGCATGGGGCACATTTTGCAAAAGCTTCGGTGAAGGTACCGCCACATTTGAGGAAAACCCTTTATTGTACCAACATGTTAACTCATGTGTGTGGGCCTCGAAACTCAGGAGGAATTTGAGAACAATTTTCTTCCATTATTTCGATTTTGGTTTGGAATCAATGAGTGGTAGCTACTAAGTCACAGAATCTGCGCATCATGGGTACTGCTTACTTCAAAGATGTATTCTTGGCGGGAATCCTTAGAACCACTTCTAGGTCGAGAATTCTAACTCTTTCTTCAATCGGTTTATTGGATTCAAAAACTCTTTAGTGGAGTTTTGGATCAGTTTTGTTATCGATGGAAAACAGCGTCATAATGAGTTGGAAGTCGACAATGCCACATTACACACAATGCGTGTTTGCGAGACTCACGTGGGCAATAGAGAAGCATGGAAGTGAGGTCTTCACGTTCATTTGTCTTCACCGAGTTTGAGAAGAAGTGTTTCTTTGCTCGGGAGCATTGCAATGTGGAGAACATGGAAAGCGCAGGAGAGTACAAAACCTCAATAGTTAGCGATAACTCAAACAAGGTAAGAAGTGCTGTTGCAACCTTACAACAAAAGATGCCAAATGCTCTTGCATGTTCTTTGAGTCATTTGGAATTCCTTGCCACCATATCGTTCGTGTATTGCAGAGTCCATCTCTTAAGGAGCTACCAATCCCATTTGTGTTAAAGAGGTGGACCAAAATGGTAACTAAGGAAGACGTCTTCGATGGAGAGGGCAATTTGTTGCAAGAAAAACCAAGGAGTGCAATAGAAACATCTAAAGATAAGTTGGCATCAGAAATACGCAGCAGGATGGAGGAATTAATTCACCGTGGAGGAGGAACATATGAAGGCTTGAAATTTCTTAGGGATCAGTTTGTCACATTTGGGGAAGAAGTGACTCCTCTGATTCCTGATAATGTGGTAAGTAGAGCTGAAGAGATTAAAGCATTTGCGAGTTGTCCCATCCTAAGGAAGTCGACATAAAGGTACCAAGCGATGTTAACTCTAATGGTAGGTGCAAGAGAATAAAACGGAGACGAGAAGGTAAAGACAGATGCGAAGAAAAGCGAGAATGTGGAGAACAAAACAAAGGTGCCACGCATGTGTAGGTCATGCAAGGAGATGACATACCATGATATAGCATAATTGCCCTTTGAGGGCGACGACAAATTGAGCAAGGTATGTCAATAAAATTGTTCTCTGAATTTAGCCTAATTAATTTTTGTAGTACACCTAGCTGAACACTTGTAACTGAATGCAAAAGATAGCTATTAGATTTTGTGGTTATTTGATTTTGGTCTTGTCTCAGGCTGGTGATTCTACTCTGGAGGAGCTTGCTACTGCCACCCATGTCCAAAAGAAGGCTGCTAAGGCAGAGAAGGAAGGGAAGAAGTGAAGCTAGTGGATGCTATCATCAAGGACTAGTTTTTTTTGGTTATCATCCTTAAATTTTGTTTGGAAGAGAAGAATTGAATCTGAATGTTTCTCTGTACGTTTACTTCAGTGGCCTGCAGTTCTTGTATTGTACTAGCTTGTGGAATGCACGAATGTTATGGTATTAGCTATTATGTTGTGGAATGCATTGTGTATTAGCTTTCTAGAGATGCAAAACCTTTCTGGTATTAGCTTTCTGGAGACGCAAAATCTTATCTGGAGATGCAAAAGTTCTGTTCAATGGTATAAGTCATACACATAGTAACACAAGTGGCAAAATACTAAGCACCGTGCCATTTACATTACATTTATGCATGCTACTTTGCTATAGTCGATCACTTTCACTCGATTAATATCATTACATTTATGCATGCTACTTTGCTCTGATCAGTCACTTTGCCTTGATATCTTTGCCGACAAAAAGGCATATGTAGCACTTCATTTTCAGGACAACAGTTCGGGACAACAAATGTAGCACTTCATTTTCTCAAATTTAATACTTCATTCATACAAAGCCATTCTGACACCTCACTTCCAAGATTACATAATATTGCCTTACAAATTCAAAGAACTAAAAATAAGAATCTGGCTACATCCATCCATTAATTTGACACAATGACAAACATTGACATAATCTTCATTCATACAAAGCCATTACACAAATTTTACAAGCCTTGCCGCGGTGGCATACGATAAACTTGAGCGAGAACATCCTCCCGCTCACTCATTGGATTAACGATGTGGCGTTTGCATAGACAAGATCAATGCCATAAGCGATGGAGGCACTCCACGAGCCCAAGCTGTAGTGACAACATAACTAGAGTAAGGTCCCCAATGCTTATCATATCGGTATATGGCTCACATTGGCATCTTGGACATTATTGCAAATCTGAGTTAGCCACGAAGGAGTAAGCATTGGTTGAGTTCGAAATACTACATTTGGTTCATTGATATCAAACAAAGTGTTGGTGTTGCTTTGGTGAACCACTTTTGCCTGATAGTGTTTTGGTATTGCATTCTGGGGTAAACCATTCTCAGGTGTGAGGTGTTATGGCATGCTTCCTTTGTTCGATGAGGCAGAGTGCCAAGCCCCTGAAGTCTTCTTTGAAATACATCCATTGTCATTTACACAATGCATTCTTCCAATCAACTTCTCGATTATCATCATCTTCTGCGTGAGGGACAATTACGCTCTTGAAATACTCATGGACCAAATTGGACAAACAAAAATTAGCACTACATCGAGCGAGAACAAGTTCAGCGAAACGAGAACAAAAATTAGCATAGCGCAGACTAGGGCTAAAGGACTTACATGGTTCCTTGGCGTGGAGGTGGCGAGCGAACAAGGTGGCCTTGTGTGGCGGCGAGGCGGCGGTGGTGGAGGATGGAGGTGTCGTGGCGGGAGGAAGGAGGCGGCGCCGAGGCCGTGGAGGAGGAGGAGGCGGCGGTTCCTTGGCATGGAGGCGTGGCGGCGGAGGTGGTGGAGGAGGGTGGCGGTGGTCCTCGGCAGTGGTGGCACTTATCCAGGAGGAAGGAGGCGGCGGCAGTTGGTCCTCGGCGTGGGTGGCGGCAGCATCAGGAGGGATCCGGAGGAGAAGGAGGTGGCGGTGGTGGTCTCGGCAGTGGTGGCGCATCCGGAAGGAGGGCGGCGGCGGTTGGTCCTCGACGTAGGTGGCGGTCGCATCCGGGATGCATCCGGGAGGGAAGAAGGAGGCGGTGGTCCTCGGCAGTGGTGGCACTTATCCGAGGAGGAAGGAGGCGGCGGCCTTGATGGGGAGCGAGCTCAAATCGATTTGGGGGCTGTTTTGGCGACTCGAAGCGATGAAGACGAACCGACGAAGGGTATCTTCTTGTGGGTGTTGTGGCGAGAAGAATAGTCACTCGGGGGGGTTTTCAAAAAATTGCATAAGTGATTTGGGGGCTTTCCACCTCCTCCATCCTAGCCACGAGGCAGATCAATGGCCCAGGCGGCGTTTACCTTACCACTCAAATGGCCATTTGCACTGAATCGTTCCCCATATATATATATATATATATATATATATATATATATATATATATATATATATATATATATATATATATATATATATATATATATATATATATATATATATATATATATATATATATATATATATATATATATATATATATATATATATATATATATATATATATATATATATATATATATATATATATATATACATACATATATATATATATATATATATATATATATATATATATATATATATATATATATATATATATATATATATATATATATATAAATAATCCTTTGCTTGGAGACTTTATAGAGAAGAGATCGACAATGGAATGGTAGGGCGTACCTAGGGCTAAGGGAGGAGAACTTGACCAGCATGAACACGGTTACATAGACAAAGGTGAAATGAATGGCGAGAGGCAGGTGAAGAGGTGTTGTAGTAGTTTTTAACTCGTTTGGTCTTGTTTTGTAATGGAATAGCAAATTTTGCCTTCTGTGATATTCTTTTGTATTACAAAATTAATTATAAATAAAGCATATTTCCAACACCAATTAATGACATAATTGACAAATAAGCATTATGATTATTGCTCTCAAAAGGCTAAATGCACAAGATTAAAACTTGGCCATCACAACGCTCATGCTAAATGTAATCACAAATTGAATAGGACACTTTATAGATTAGGCCTTGAGCTTTATAGATGGGGAGCGAGCTCAAATCGATTTGGGGGCTATTTTGGCGACTCGAAGCGATGAAGACGAACCGACGAAGGGGTATGCTGCGCGGGGTGTTGTGGCGAGAAGAATAGGCACTCGGGGGGGTTTTCAAAAAATTGCATAAGTGATTTGGGGGCTTTCCACCCTCCTCCATCCTAGCCACAGAGCAGATCAATGGCCAGGCGGCGTTTGCATTTGCACTAGAATCGTTCCCCCATATATATATATATATATATATATATATATATATATATATATATATATATATATATATATATATATATATCATAAATAGTCCTTGCTTGGAGACTTTATAGAGAAGAGATCAGCAATGGAATGGTAGGACGTACCTAGGACGCAAGGGAGGAGAACTTGACCGGCATGAACACGATTACATAGACAAAGGTGAAATGAATGGCGAGAGGCAGGTGAAGAGGTGTTGTAGTAGTTTTTAACTCGTTTGGTCTTGTTTTGTAATGGAATAGCAAATTTTGCCTTCTGTGATATTCTTTTGTATTACAAAATTAATTATGAATAAAGCATATTTCCAGCACCAATTAATGACATAATTGACAAATAAGCATTATGATTATTGCTCTCAGAAGGCTAAATGCACAAGATTAAAACTTGGCCATCACAACGCTCATGCTAAATGTAATCACAAATTGAATAGGACACTTTATAGATTAGGCCTTGAGCTTAAAATAAAACTTGCTTATCTATTCAGACTAGTTCAAGCAAATCGTCCAAAATTAACTTTGTTGTATGCAGGAACAAAATCTATCAAGATACTATCAACTGTGATGTAGATCAATTATTGTAAATAATCATAGAAAAACAAACTGGAAGACTGAAACTTCTACAGGACAGTGAGTATATCAGGATGTATAAATTGCATGCTCGAAACAATAGATAACAGCAGGTAATCTAACAGCTCAAGGCACAATCTATACACAATATCACGTCCAATTGCATTTGTGACATCAATTCATCATAGAGCAGTTCACCGAGCCCGCAAAAAATCACTTTGAGTGGGGCTCAAGGGCTCATGCCACACTAGCAGTATCATCCATACCATCACCAACACCATCACAGAGCAAAGGGGAGGGAACGAGATAGAGAATAGAAAGGAGTACTTTAACTCAGTGCAACGCGGCAACGGCGGCAAAACCACCACCAACACAACCCACATCCATCTCCCCACTATGCATAAATCAACCAAACATCAGAACACCAATCAATGCTAAAAAAAAAACAACAGAAAAGGGGAAGATAGCCAACTACAAGATTAAAACCACCAAGCTGTAGGAGAGGCAAGCAAGCGGTCTTGGCTGACCAAGCAAGGGCAGTGGTGGCGCGGCCTGCAATTTGAGCCAGCTGGCGCACTAGTGAGCCCGAGCTGAACTGGGCATGGGTCGGGCACAAGTCGCACGGGGGTGAACCGCCAGAGGGAGAGAGGGAGAGCCTCATGTGCAAACCTCAGCCAAAGCAAGCAACCACCAGAGGAGAGAGACGTGCTCGGGGGAGGATGTGCACCGGGCTCGAGGAGGAGGCGGCGTCGAGGATGGTGGTGATGGGCTTGGGGGAGAAGAAACTTAATTGTTTAAGTGGGGGGCGCGGGCAAACCCTACAGTCCGAATATAAATAGGGTTGGATATCACAGACGGTTCTAAAGTAGAACCATCTATGATAAATACACATCACAGACGGTTCTAAAGTAGAACCATCCGTGATAAATATACATCACAGATGGTTCTAATAAATAACCATCTATGATAATATACATGCTCATATACACAAATGCAAATTCACATATGACACATTCTCATATAAATAAATATAAATTCAGAACATATGACACATAAACATGTATTACTTGTTTTTCACTGATCTGTAATGCTGTCATGTCGTTATACCGAGACTGTTTACATATATAGAAGACAGTAAATACAAATTCAACCGGTTTTTTATTTTGATTTTTGTATTTATATATATGACCAAACAATGTGGCCAGTCATTTCTTACAAAGATTAAAAAAAGTAAAAACCTAAATAATCAAAGTTTTTCTAGTGGTAGAGGAAGCATGCTATCTCCGTCTTCAAAACTTTGTAGGCGATGTCGTCGGCATCGGACAGTTCATGATCATGAGCGAACGAAGCCTGAAATATGTCCACCCGCTGATGTGCTCATTCGAGTCTCTCTCGAAGACCCTCTAACTGTTGAATCAAGAATAATTGAGCCCATCGGCTCTCTTCCCTTTCTTGAGGGGTCTTGGCAAGGTTGACTCGATCACCCGCCACCTCGATTAAGCAGTCAAAGTGATGGAAAGCCTCCTGGAGACGTGCAACGTCATTGTGGAGGACCACGTCGATGACGAGGTTAACTCGCTGGAAGTGGGAGACCACCCAGAAGACACAGCGGAGGAGGATGTCAAGACGACGGAAGGAGGCCGTCACCTGCTCTAGGAAATCCTCAGACAGAGGAGGGAGGACACTACTGTTGGCACAATGTCCTTCCGTAGCATCCGCCAACGTACAACTAGACAGGTGCTCATACAGTATGGCCAGGTAGGCCATCAAAGCCGGCGACAAGCAAACAAAAGAGGGAGCCATTTCTGCTTTAGAGTATAGAGTGATGTGGGGATGATCATCTTCGATGGCGGATGATTCTTTTTATAAATAAGGAATAAATTCGGCGTGTGAGACGAAGAGACGTATCGGAGAGCCGAAGCGGCATTGATGCGACAAAGAGACACATCGGTGATGACGGCGATGAAGAGACTCATCAGGGAGCTAAAGCAACATTATCACAGATGGTTATAATTAAAAACTGTTCGTGAAGTCTACAATTATCACAGATGGTTCTTGTTGATGCCGTCGTGATACTTCCTGACGAGTTTAAATATGAACCGTCGTGATATTACTCTTCACAAAGCGGTTTTTAGTACATCGATGTCTGAGCGGTCGCTAAACCAAAACTACATGTGATTGTATTTAATACTGACGGTTTTGGTAAACCGTCTGTAATGAGACGTCCAGTATTAGTCTTTTTGTAGTAGTGTGCTCTTCCTTCCATGCCAATGGGAATGAAATTTTATCTCTTTTGTGCCACTTCCGTCCATCTTCTATTATTAGTTTGTTAAATAAGTTGCGAAAAGACTGAATTACCCTTCTTCCTCTCTTCTTTAGCTCTTTTCCCTCTCTTCGCACGCCGGGGCCCACATAGTTGTACTACCCCCTTCCTCCTCCTCCACTCTTCGTCCCCCTAATCTCCTGCTCCAGCAGCTCGACGCAGAGGCGCACCTCCCTCTCCTGAAGCAGCTCGGTAACTTCCCAACTCCCAAGTCTTGCTGCCCCTCGCCGCTGGACCTCTCTCACGTGGAAAGACGTGGCTTGCACAACCTAAGTCCACACCAAGCAGCAAGGAGGGAGAGATGAGAGAGGAGGGATGAGGAGGCACAATTTGATCTTCTTTGATTTGCTTAATTCTTGGTTCTGGGGTTCTAGTTCCTGTTTCATGGATTGGCGAGCCTGAGAGGGTGATATCTAGCGCGACTGCTGCTGTAAGTAGAAAGCTATGGCAGATCAACTTGGCTATTCTTACTTGATTTGTGGGCTCATAGCTCTAGCTAGATGCTTTCTTGTTACAGTTCTACTGCTACTGCTGATGCACTGTGTGAACTGTGAAGTAGTTCAATTTCATATAGTTGTTCGATGATTTGTGCGATTTGGTTTTTCGGTGCCTACAGCGTAGGGGGGAGAGAGAGAATCGCGTCTCGCCAGCTAGATCTCGAGTAACAGTGAGGAATGGGATCAGTAGAGAAGAGCAGATCGATTTGGAGTATAAGAGGAAGAAAGTAAGAGAAGGAGAAGAGAAGAAAGAGGAGGAGGAAGCAGCTGACAAGTGGGCCATCAACTATTGACTATTGGCGGCAGGGTTAAAACTGGCATTTGTGCAAAAATCTGACAGCCTCAAGAGACTTAACAGGAGTTCTCTACCGGTGGCCTGAGGAAAGTGGCACAAAGGGGATAAAATTTCATTCCCAACAACGTAGAAGGAAGATTAAAATTTTGAGTGGCGTATCAGGGAAAATGGCAACTCTCATAGGCAAATAAGAAATTATCTGTATGTATTGCCCACATAAATGATAATAGCCACTTCCTATCCACGCACCTGCCCACTCCAGGATCACCATGTTAAAAACTTTACATCTATGTACAGGTCGTATGCAGGCAGCAGGCGAGGGTTGCATGGCATGTATGACCAGCTAGCTAGCTAGCCCGTTACGTACGCGTGGAATGTTGGGACGACATTCTTTTACCGCGACTTTTAATTACACGTGCGTACGTACGTAATGGGTTGGCTCGTTATACATGCATGCTCCGATCACCTCTTGATCGACCCGTCATCCGTTGACGGCTACCAAAGTACGTACGTAATGGGTTAGCTCGTTATACATGCATGCATGTCCAGTTGACTGATTCGTTGACTGATTCCTATAATCCAGGTAGATCGGCGTACATGTTCGTGTCACATCATTGGCAATTTACTTAGCTAGCTAGCTAGATACGGCTTGGCTAAAGCTAGCTCAAGCTAACACACACTCAAGTACGTACGTAGCTATAGCTATCGCTAGCCTGCTAGCTTCCGATTCTAAATTCGTACTTGTTGAATGCATGATCAAACGAAGAATCCTTCGAATCAATTTTTCGTGTCCGTCAAAAACGTTATTCGCGCAACCTTGAATTCGTATGCTAGTAATTTCCAGTTAATTTCGAACCGTACGTAAAATGAATGCATGCGTGCATGAAGGCAATAAATAGCGTTCATGTATGTCGCCTTGATATAGCCAGTACAAAATTACTGTATTTAGCCCCAAGTATCTAGCTAGCTTTTATTTTTTTAGAAAGGAAGTAACAATTTCCGGCCTCTACATCAACTAAAGATACATACAGCCAAATAGACACACAAATTCGCTTAAAAGAGCACTAAAACCTGGACGGTGGAGATGTACACCCACACCTTCCGACCAACTGAGCTAGGCTCAGTTCCTAGTATCTAGCTAGCTAACTACATATCTTCGGTGATGGTGAGAGCAACGGCTGGACACACGATCGTCGTGGGTGGTGGCCGTAGGGCGCCGATAGCTCCGCATGGCTTTACGGCTGATCAAGTTGATGCCAAGTCCGATCTGCCATGCAACTCCAGCGGCGGTGTCTCTTACCACCCGCCTAGCCAAACATGACCGTACCTGTTAATATTTGGATCCGTATGTGATCCGAATTTCTAATGTGGAAGTATCTGGAATATACCATATTAGCGGATTAGTTTTCTACTTGGACTCTAAGTCCTTTTACACCTTTATATACCTCTTGTAAGCCGCACGGGGAGAGTGACGTCTCATTGTAATCCCCTGCGTTTTGTAATCGCTTCTCATATAGTGATCATCGGTGGTTGGCGTCCGTGGTTTTTTCTTGTAAGGGTTTTTTACGTAAAAATTCGTATTTTCTTTGTCCCTATTTTTTTAACAAGTGGTATCAGAACACAGGAGTTTTAGGATTTGAAGAGATGCGAAGAAAAAAAATAGCAAATCGATCTACGCCGCCGTCTCGCGCAGAGCGTCTACGAAGCCGTCGTGCGCCGTCGCCAAGCGCGCCTGCGTTCTCCGTCACGCGACGCGCCACCCAGCATCGCCAGCGTCGGTCTCGGTCAGCGCGCCTTCGTCGCCTTGGCTCTTCGTCTGCGTCGCCACGAGTCCGTGCGTCGCCACGTTCTTGTTGCCTCAGTCAAAGGCGCCAGCGAACTCCCCTGCTCTCTTCAGCGCGTGTGTGCGTACAAGGCCAAGGACAGCAGACCATACCGCGCGTTTGAAGCCTCCTCCGGCACCAAAACCAAGAAAGCACAGGTCAAAATTTTTTGTTTATTTTCACCGATCAAGCTCCTGGTGGTTTCACGTGAGCACTTGACTTGGTAGTTTTTTTGGTGATCTTTGCTATGGCCACCTTTGCTTCGTCACACGAGAAGGATACCACGAGGTTTGAAGATCTCTGTTTCACGTAAAGGTCGTGATTTTTTCTAGGTTTACACATATCAGTAACAGCAATTTTCAGAATTTATTTCTTATGGCGACGTTGAAGTATGATCTTCCACTCCTGGATCGAGACACAAGGTTCTCGCTGTGGCAAGTCAAGATGAGGGCTGTGTTGGTACAGATGGATTTGGATGATTCATTAGAAGGGTTTGAGAAACAACCTATCACATGGACTACAAATGGAAAGCGTAAAGACCGTAAGGCTTTATCTCAAATTCACCTTCATCTATCAGATACTATTTTACAGGAGGTTTTGAACGAGAAGACAGCTTCTGCATTATGGCTGAAGCTTGAACAAATTTGCATGGTAAAGGATCTCACCAGCAAGATGCATCTCAAACAGAAGTTGTACTCTCACAAATTGCAAAAAGGTAAACTAGATGATGAAGGTAAAGCCTCTCTTACTGCTGATGATAGTTCTGATGAAGAAGTTCATGTTGCCTTTGCTGGATGTGCTAAGACCAATGATGAATGGATTCTTGATTCTGCCTGTACCTTTCATATGTGTCCTAATAGGGACTGGTTTGCCACCTATGAACCTGTTGAAAGTGGTACTGTATTGATGGGTGATAACTCATCTTGTAAGGTTGCAGGAATTGGTTCAATTCAGATCAAGATGTTTGATGGCATTGTTAGAACTTTGACAGATGTGAGGCACATTCCAGATTTGAAAAGAAACCTTATCTTTTTTAGTACTCTTGATGGTAAATGGTACAAGTATTCTGGTGAAGGTAGAGTTTTGAAGGTATCAAAAGGCTCTCTTGTTGTGATGAAATCTGATATTAAATCTACCAATCTTTACTATCTGCGAGGTACTACAATATTAGGTAATGTTGCTGTAATTCCAAGTTCATTATATGATTCCGATGCTACTAATCTTTAGCATATGCGTCTAGGGCATATGAGTGAAATTGGTTTGGCAGAATTGAGTAAGAGAGGACTTCTTAATGGACATAGCATCGGCAAGCTAAAATTTTGTGAGCATTGTGTGTTTGGTAAACACAAGAGGGTGAGGTTTAATACTCCAGTTCATACCGTAGAAGGTATTTTGGATTATGTGTATTCTGATTTATGGGGTCATCTCGGAAGACATCGCTAGGAGGTGCTCGTTATATGTTAACAATTATTGATGATTACTCTAGAAGAGTGTGACCTTATTTCTTGAAGCATAAATCAGAAGCATTTTCAGTATTTAAAGAGTGGAAGACTATGGTTGAAAGGCAAACTGAAAAGAAGGTAAAGAAACTTCACACTGATAATATGATGGAATTCTATTATAATGAATTTGAATTATATTGCAAGACTGAATGTATTGTTAGGCACTACACCATTCCTGGTACTCCTCAACAAAATGGTGTAGCTGAGCGTATGAACAGGACCATCATTTCTAGGGCCCGTTGCATGTTGTCAAATCTGAGTTTGCATAGGCGTTTTTGGCTGAAACGCTTCCTTGCTTGCTATCTTATTGTCGATCACCCTCTCTTGCAATTGAAAAGAAGACTCCAATTGAGGTATGGTCTGGTTCCCCAGCAAATTATTCAGAATTAAGAGTTCTTGGCTATTTTGCTTATGCTCATGTTGATAATGGAAAATTAGAGTCTAGAGCTGTTAAGTGCATCTTTCTTGGTTATAAATCTGGTGTTAAAGGATATAAGTTGTAGAATTCTAAAACAAGGAAGGTTGTGATTAGCAGAAACGTTGTCTCTAATGAATCTGCTATTCATGCATGCTCCGATCACCTCTTGATCGACCCGTCATCCGTTGACAGCTACCAAAGTACGTACGTAATGGGTTAGCTCGTTATACATGCATGCATGTCCAGCCGGGTAAACATAACAACTTTTGATTGATTCCTTTATTCCTGGTAGATCGGCGTACATGTTCGTGTCACATAATTAGCAATTTCCTTAGCTAACTAGCAAGATACGGCTTGGCTAAAGTTGATCAGGCCTGTAAAACGGCAGTTTTTTGGTTCATGTATTTAGTATAGTAGTGACTCCAAATATGCAATACACATTTCTATGCGTCTGATCATGTGCAATGCATGTATGGAAATTGGAATTGATTTCTTTTTGTACCCATTGCCTGTTGGTGTATTAGAGCTCTGCCAACACGTAAGAGAATTCCAGCTGGCCCAACATATTTAAAACTGGCTTGCTACCCTTTTGCTCTGCTTGGGCTCGCGTGGCGAACTCGCGATGTGTGTGAAGAACCGAGTAGCCCGACAAAACCATTGGCAGTTTTACGGAGTAGAAGACACTACGGTCATGTTTGGTTCATGGCATGAGAGCTGTGTCTGAAAAAAAGTAGTGTCTGAGAGTAGCCTGAGAAGCAGATGATTTTTGCCTAGTCAAGCAAACCTGGAGATATGGTATTTGGTTGATAATACGTGCCTGGAGATAAAAAAAGAGAGAGAGAGAAAGAGCTAAAGAAAGAAACAAGCACCAGCCACGTGCCAGGCGTTTATTTTTTATGCCTGGATGCCAAGCCTCCATTCAAGTGCGCTCCCGGCCAGGCAATTCGCGTGCAGCATCGAACCAAGCAGGCTCTACAACCGCGGCCCACCTACCAAGTGCCAATCGAGCCGCAAAAGGGAGGAAACGGTGGTTAGGTTGGTCCGTAGGACGGGTTGCACCGTGCCCAGAGATTGGAACGTGCCGCTCGGCTCTGAATAACCATGTACGGCCCAATGGAAAGCCTTTTGCCTACATGTTGAACATATATTGCCCACGAAATCTAAAAGTTCTCTATTTGCGGTGGAATTCCGCTACTCTCCGTGTTTGGCGGACGTACCTGGCCAGACGTGCACGCCCACGCGTCCTCGTGTTTTTCTTGTCGTGCTCGGCCTCGCACGCACTCTCGCTCGTCTGCTCAAGCCGAATCGAAGGCGCGCCTGCCACCATGGATCTTCGGCGCGCTGCGCCGCTCCAAACGGCCGCACGGAACACGCGAGGCCTCCCTCGACTGTTCAGATCTCTCGCTTTCTCTGTCGTTCCCTTTGTCTCGCTCGATTTGGTTTTCTTCCCCCGTGTAGTCTCGCTTGCTTGCTGTTCGGCTCTTTCGCTTTGTCCGTCGCTCCCCTCTTCTCGCTCGATTTGCTTTCCTTCCCCCATGTAGTCTCTCTCGCTTTCTCCGTTTCTCATTGCGCCCTACGCTTGTATGCCGATGCCGCTAGCAGGGCGTTGTAGCTGCCGCCTGGCCTATTCCCCTTTGAATCGCATCAGAGCCTATCGAATAGCATCGTTAGCCAAGACAGTCGCTGCTGTCGCTGCTACCGACGAGAGGATCGACAAGCTCCGTGCCGCCGTCGCACAACTCGATCAGATCAGCCGAGCCCCCTTCTCACCCCCACTTCATCGGCCATATCTAAGTGGTCTAATCATGAAGTGAGAAGAAGGCGTGACAAGAAAAATGCTTGCTGTTCGGCTCTATCGCTTTGTCCGTCTCTCCCCTCTTCTTGCTCAATTTGCTTTCCTGCCGCCCCTGCTTAGGGCGTTGCAGCCACCACCTGGCCTATTCCCCTTTGAATCGCATCGAAGCCTATCAAATAGCATCATCAGCCAAGATGGCCGCTGCCGTCGCTGCTACCGACGAGAGGATCGACAAGCTTCGCACCACCGTCGCACAGCTCGATCAAATCAATCGAGCCCCCTTCTCATCCCCCACTTCATCGGCCAGATCTAAGTGGTCTAATCATGAAGTGAGAAGAAGGCGTGACAAGAAAGAAGAGGTTAGTACATGAACCATGGATTCCTTATTCCTTAGTTTTAAAGAAGTTCACTGTTTTGTTTCCCACCCTTTTTACTTTGTGTGAGAGTTACCTTTCCATCTTAAGGCGAGCTTAGGGCCATTGATTAGACAATCCTGTACTCATCAGGAAACATGGGTTGCTCTCCCGTGCTACATGCTGGCTGATATATCACATGGATGAGTAATTAGATTTGTTGTGCATTATATAATACTGCATTTGCTTTAGAATTCTTGGTTGTTGTTTCTTTGATGTCTTTTCTATGGGCACTAAGCTATTGCACCCGAATACCTTTTTCGGGGTAATCTTCAGTGCATTTTGAAATTTCTGGTGTTTAAGTTGATGCATGTCATTTGCTTCCTTGTTCTCCTGACAAACTCTTTATCACCTGTGGACCAAAGTTTCTCAGGAAACAAGGTCTCGACCATTTTATAAATCTACATCTTGAATTTTGTTAAGGCAATCAATCCTATGGAAATGATTTCGGCAGCTAGGTAAGTGACCGTTCTTGATTTTGCACCACGATTAGTAGCCATATTTTGATTGTTAATAATTCATGTTTTTTGCTTCTATTTTGTGTAGGATCCTGTCTTAGTTTCGATTACTCCCTTTGTCATTGCTGATTGATTCATGATATTTTGTCCATTCTTCTCTTTGCCAATCCAAGAACATCAGAGTTCCAGCACATGTTTTGTCGGATGTACCATTAGATTTCCTTGTCCTTGTTAGCTGTCTTCCGATATTGTATAAGTATGCAGCATTACCTGGTGTCCTACAGCCTAAGGTGTTTGTTTGCTGATTGTGTGTATTAGTTTGTTTGGTTTACTTAGCTCCCAGAGGTGAACAGGACACCTAGCCAACTCTGGATGCCTTAACGATGTCTGCAGCATGACAATTTTTTGAAGGTGGATAACAGAAAGAAATAGAGTTAGGATTTCTGCATATATATCATGACGTAGGAAAGAAGAGGAATAAAATGAACCAAGTTTACAAAGTGCAAACTAGTTATGCCTTGTTATACATGTTTTAGTTTGATGATCAGGGAGAAATCAATCATTTGTAGTGCTTGTGCTTTAGAGTTTCCATGTCTTTTAGTTTTCCTTATCTCTGCATTATGCATTTTGTTTTCTTCCCTCTTCATGTTATATCGCAAGTTACAACCATATTCTCCTACAAACTAGAAGAGTGTTTAAACGTTGATAATGTACAGCTTCACTCACTTGTTAATACAGCTTGTTATGTCTGGTGACTAGTCCTAATTGCTAAAGGTAGCCTGAATACCTGACAGACATGCTAACTTCTTGTGCTTCTATTTGCAGCAATATTTCGAGCAATGAGAGCCCTATTGTATCAAGTGCCCAAGCTGATGCAAAGTCCACCACTTTTCTGTTATTTTTTGTGCTTTTCCATTTTTTTTGTTTTCCCGTGCAGCGAGAATATTCAATACCTATACATGACAATGCACCTAGCTCATCTATCAGTGCACCTATGGAACATGCTCTCTCACCTGCTGAAGCTATTTACCAAACACTAACCAAACCAACTTCAGTTCCAATGAGTCCTATGCTCCCAGTACATGCAGAGCCACAAGAGACCACAACGATTTCGACTCCTACGACTGAACTTTACAAGGTTTGCACTGACTCATCGATTTAACCTGCTATTGATGCTAACTGATCAAGGCAATGATACGTTATGCGCATACTTGTTGCTTCGTTTGCTACAAAGTCTATCTCATATTCTTTACCAAACACAAAACGTTCTTGCCCAGATGACTCACCACTTGCTGCTCAAACTGATCATGTCATAAGGTGCAACCTTCACCTGCTTTTAGCAATATCAGTTTATTAGGACCTCTTTCTTCCACATTGCAACATCTTATTATTACCCCACTAACAGTGCAGTGCTACTAAGGAAAAAAGGCACATTCATTAATAAACTAAACATGGATTAGCCTTCCAGCATATGAAACACCAGGTCATGCCTTCGAAATTTAAAACACCTTTATCTACTCTTTGCCTCACGACTGTCATGTTGACATTTTCATATTTATTTTGTTGATACAACAAGCTTAGGTACATGCAATAACCTTCAAATGAGCAATTGTACCTTTTGTTAAACTACGTCAGGCCTACCTTTTGTATGAAAGAAACCTGTAAACTTGCATACTTATGTGCGCCAAACATGTTGGCTATTTCTTAAACTAGTCTGTACTAATCGTACGTATTTCTGTGATGTTCCGTCTTATGCTATATGTATTTGTCTTACTTTTCCTGTTGTCCTATTATGCTCATCCTTCTTGTTTAGTATTGTTTATACATGTCTTATACTTTCATGCCTATGTATTCTATAGATCAATACCAGACGATGCCTTACCTTTCCAGAGATACCATTATGTTACTGACGATGCATTTGCTTTTAGTAGTACCGTTACGTTACAGACAATGCCTTAACTTTATCTTTCCATAAATAACATTACGTAACAATGTGTTCACAATGAAAAACTACCTATATTACTCTGACGTCAAGAGTCATTAGCACATACATATAGCCACCATGCACAAATCAATAAAAAAAATCTCTTATACAATTAACTACGACGCTGCCAATCGAAGCGCAGCGTAGCGCGTGAAACGTTCTAGTAGATAGTACAAGCCATTTCCATGCACCAGCCCACTCCAGGATCACCAGATTAAAAACTGTACGTATATATGTGTACATGTTGTATGCAGCCGATGGTCGAATGTATGACTAGCTAGGCCATTATTTATGCGTGGAATGTTGGGACATTATATTCTTCAGTTTTATTTTGTTAAGAGAGATGGAATTTTCCGGTTGGAGAAAAAAATTGTTCGATTAGAAACTTAGAATCAAGCGCTTTGGCATGATGTGGCGCATAACATGTCATTGCTTGCGATTACTTCAAACTTCTGACTCCTCGTAAGACACTATGGTTTCTTTCTTTCTTTTTTGTGAGGTAAGACGGTAGGCTTTGATCGAGTTCCAAGGAGGGGGCTATCTGGATTTCCTTAGGGTGTGTTTGGTTGGTGGAATAGAGTTGAATGAGATGGAACGTTTCTGTACCATATGGTTCCATTATTTTTTGTGAATGATATGGGGCATGTTTGGTTCTTGATCCTAGTTAGCCATATCAAAATTTTGGTAATACTAAAACACAGGCAATGCCAAAACCTGGGCAAAAAAATTGTTGTTTGGATTGTAGCCATACCAATTCATGGGCAATACTGAAATTGATGTGTTTGGATTGTAACCATGCCAAAATTTGCAAAAAAAGTGAATATGACATGTGGGGCTCGCATGATATATATTCTTTTTTGCCCCAAAATATGCCAACAATAAACTTGTTTTGTTGATAAAATGGCAAGGAACACAACGGTTCAAATGGATCACAAATCGGATACTCGGTTTAGGAAATATGGTCATTTGAAACCGATTAATCAAAAAGTTAAGTATTAATTGCAGCTAATAGGATACTGCCACCTCACCAACATATTGGCAGGAGGCCATTCCAAAGTTGGGGCAAGAAAAATGCTCGCTCAGGAATCGCCTACGCATGAAGCCTGTGCGGCTTTGGCTAGCCAAAATTTCCAGGGCGCGCCAAAAAATAGGTGCCAATTCAGATACTAGCCAAATTTTGAGGGTAATACCAAATTTTGGTAAGGTTTTTAATGGCTACAAACCAAACAGCCGCATGGTTCAGCATCTAGAGAGAGTGTTCCACAAATTTGTATCCCACCATTTAGGATGAAATGATTTCATTCAAGTAACCAAATACATAGATGAGGATTTCTTGAACCAACTCATACATGTACCACTTGGTACAAGCAACCAAACACACCCTTAGTGAACTGTATTTGCATCGAATTAAAGTTGGCCAAGACTGCATCAGTCAGAAAGTTATTTAAAGTTCAGAGTTCAAGCTCATCATTTGTTCCATGCGTGCACCTAACGCTCTGTATCAAACTAAACAAACAAATCGGCAATCTGTGATCGTTGTCTCCTCGTTTGATGTCCTTGTCCAATCCGATTTCCTTTAGGACAGTGAATTAGGTCAGAGATTTGGAGCCTTCGACGTGGCATGCTTACCCTGCTGGCAAACAGCCTAAAATGGACCGACTGACTGGCCATTTCAAGATTACTCAATGCTAGAAACTTTTGGTTGACCATCTCCAACATCGATCGCAATTTTGCATCAGAATCCAAACTATTGGGAGTTAGAACTTGGATAGGGCAACTAGCCTTCAAACATAAGGAGCTATTATGGAGTAACTTTTAACTGCAGACTAAATCAAGATGAGCAAAAATAGGATATTGTCTAGTAATGCGACGATGAACACATGTACTTGACTTTAGCATTTCACAATATTCACCTGCGAATTGAAAATCCACAGAAACTAATTCGACATGCTCGTCCTCCCAGAGCGTGTATCGACAACGAGCTCTATCCTTGGCTCCTTGCTGCAAGCTCGGCAATCGCAGGTCACCGGTCGGGCCACCGTTTGGTGCAGTCTATAGCAAGCTGCAGCAATTGCATCATCTCCTCCTCTACATGGACCTCGTCGGAAATGCTGGCGTCGAAAAACTCGGTCGTCCACTCATCCAGCACCACCATTCGCACCCACTGCGGCGGGGCGAAGTCGTCACTCCAGGGCAGTAAATTCGTGGGTGGTCTCCCTGACATGGCGTCGTGCTGTCGACCTCCGGAGCACACTACACGTTGACGCACTTCAGCGGCATGGTGGCGCCAACCAGCCGAATGAGGCCATGGTCTTTCACGTACTCACGTTGGCGGCATAGTGCCCATCGGTAGCAAGAGTGTTCGATGGTTTGATATTACCGTGGGCGCACCCGAGTGGTGAAGACCAGCCCCACGCGGCCTGCAGCATTGCTACCGTAACACCGTTGAGAAGGGAGCAGAGGCTTCCGACGCCGACGAAGTCTTAGACGCCGAGCTTCTCCTTGCTACGTAGCGGCGACAGATTCTCGGGGCGGAGCGCACCGAGTGCATGTTGCGGCACTCCCTCTCGAGGATGGGCACCTCCCTGAGCCGCTTGACTGTCATGACGGCGGCTTCGCCCTCGAGCGTGGCGTGGTATTCGTGCCGAGCTAGCCCTTCCCGAGCACCTCGGTCAACGCGTGCAGCAGCGCCTCTAGAAAGTATGGCGCGTTCGGCGCGCCTCCCGCGAATAGCAGCTTCTTGGTGTCTCCGCCCATCGTCTGTGAGGAGCGTTGCGCTCCCTGATGTTGGAACAGTTCCAGGAGAAAACTCACACATTGCAAATAAACAGAGAGAACACAGAAGAATTTGTTCTAGCCGCAACTGCGTAACCAAGTTTTGCTTATCTTACTTCTATTTCAGGTTACATTGCTTTCTTCTACTTACAAAATCTGATTACATATGGCCTACGAGTACGACTCGGATATAGCAACAACTAAACAAACATTACCTTACACCTGTCACTCTTATTTGGTTTCAACACGGGCCATCAGCACCAGAGACGTGTCGTCGTCGGCGATCATCTCGGCGGGCCTGCCGGCCTCTGCCCTGAGACACTAGAACAGAGCAGGAATATCACGGTGAGCACCAAAAAAAAACTCCACGACGGCGCCCACAGCGATGCCGACAATTGCACCATCGGAGAGCTTGCTGCTCTTGCAGCGGCAGAAGACAACGATGGAGGTGGTGGCGGTGGGGGCGGTAGCGACGCTGATGGCGATGGGGGCGCAAGGTTCGCGTAGGGTCTTAGAGGTACGAACATAGCCCTGTCCCATTGAAGGCGCTTGCCGGGAGACGAGGGCTTGGGGCCGGTGAGTGGACTATAGTCTGTAGGATACGTTGAAGAGTCGAAGCTTCGGGATGTCAAGTTCAGCCGGGAGAGCACATGTTACGGCTGTTCGCCAAGCACAGGGTGGCGAGCCACCTGAGCTTGTTGATGTAACGCCCCGGCCGGAGGCCACCTGAGAGGTCCTCCAGGATCTCCTAGGAAGTCCATTAGGACATCCCAGGATGTCCGGTAGAACCGCTCAGGGGAATCTCCATGACCGCCTAAGAGGTCAGCGGGATCTCTGGAGGTGCAGAGACCTAGCGAGAGGAGTGTGATGTCTGGGAGATCCTACAGACCACGGGCCAACTCAGGAGAGGTCGAAGGACCAATCCTGAGGAGGTCGTGAGACCTAAGGTGGTCCAAGTCCTCCCACAACCAGTCCAGGGAGGTTGTGGAGGCTGAGATCACCCAAAGACTTCCCGACACCGGACCGAGGGTGGTCGTGGTGGTCGAGATCACCCATGCTCCTCTATGTGAACCGAGCTAGTCCCAAGGATCAACAGCTAGCTCTTCACAGCATACAACAGTGGTAACATACACTTCAACGAGAGCTTTATTAATAATAACAAAGTTGATTACAAAGGGGAGGCTTATGAGCCAACAAACCAAAACACAACGAAAGATAAACAAAAAGGCCATTTGATACACCACAGGCAATCGGCTAGAGGGCGCATCCTAGTCGTCCAGGACCACTTGGTCCGCAGCAAGATCTCCTCAAGCTTTCTACCCTGCTCAAAAGATTAATTTCAAGCAAGAGTGAGCACAACAACCGTGCTCGTAAGTTACACCCGTCAAATAATAGAATGACATGCATAATGGATATATCAAAGGCAGGTTGATATGGTTAGTTTGCATAAAGCCAAGTTTATTTCAATTACAAGTACTAAGTTCAAGGCAATACAATAAGTAAAGTTCATTTTGCAAATCTTAGGTTTCAGTTGGATAACATTCGTCACAAGTGGTGAAGGATACCCTCTTGTCACAAGGCTTCCTGCCCAACCCATTGGATAGAAATCCAAAAACTATTTTCTCAAGTCTTTTGAAAACAAAACCAACATCTAAATTTGAGTAGTTTTGCTAGCATGTCCATAACCGCGGACACAGCTATTCGAATAGTTTTACACTCTGCAGAGGTATGCAACTTTACCCACAAGACACGTTTTCTCTAGTTTGTTTGGCACCCAGCTGTACCACCACTCATTGCCGAAGGTAAGTGGTCTAGAGCATGTGACAAGCCCTTTACAATGCATCATTCCACCGCAGACCATCCACTCTAAGGTTTCGCCCTTCCCCAGGGCCCCCTCTTGAGCCAGGTGGGTACAACATAGTTATAAAAGATAGGCCACGAAAGACCACCCACTATTCCGCCAGATCAACCGCGGTGATAACTTTGCAAATTAGTTGGCCAGTCCACTCCCCATCTTTGGGACATGTGGTTGCAGCAGAAGGCATAGCCCATTATAGGCTTAGCAAGATACGACTCAAAGACCGGTCCTTAACTGACTTGGACGACAACCTCAACCCTGGGGTATCGGATCACATGACCCCCGTGCATGGACATGCACCAACCAAACAACCAGATTCGCCCAAGTCCAAATCATTTACCATTTTCCATGCTTTTCAAACCTCCATGACACACCAATGCCATGGGGACCTCCATGACACACCAATGCCATGGTTCAAATCATTTAGACATGTGATATGTTTGGCCAAAACTTCCCAAATCAAGATTCTTCTCTCTAAGCATGGCTAAGCTTTACTTTTTAAAAGGGTCCTGGTCCACATTATTGCATAAAACCAGGTTTTGCCTAGGGTGACAACATGTTCGGTTCAAGATCAACAGTGGTCATACAAAGAAATTAGGCATAACTATGAATTTAAAGATAGGTATTGAAATAACTTAGTAAAGTAAGCATGCATCAACATTTAAAATGGAACATATATAGGGTGAAATAATGGGTGCAATATGATTAAGAGTGTAACTTGCCTTCTGCTTGAAAGCTTTACAGGTCTTCTCCCTCACAAAGCTCAGGCTCTCCAGCTACGTCGAGGTCTACACGATAAAACAGTGCAAATCAAACCAAAGCCAAGTAAAAACCAAAAGAACTCCAAAGAAACATAAAACTAGAGCCAATAAAGAGGTTTGATGGTCAGGAGGAGATCCAAAGAGCTACTTAGAGGTGGACTGACGGCTTGGGAAAGGATCCCGAGAGCTGGCCAAATAAGGCTCGATGGTTAGAGGGAGGTCCAGAGAGCAAACTGAGTGAGCCAGAGAGTTAAAATGAAGAAAAAGCAAAGGAAGAGAGCTGGCCCAAGCTTATATTGCTAGAGCTGCTGGGAGGTCCAAGGGCACACGAGGTCAAGAGCAGGTGTGGGAAGAGATGGGAGCAGGTAAAAGATGAGACAAGGGACGGCTTGGTGTTGCAAAAGGTGGTAGCATTTAATGCGACACAACAGGCATTAAATGCTTGCAGACTTCCAAATGCCAAGGACATGATCAAAGGATACAGAAAAGTGGGCGTGACTGACAAATGGGGCTAGTCGAGGCAGAAGGTGGTCCTAGCGCAAGGTGGCCTCAACATAAGGAGGTCCTTGCAAAAAGAGCGAGGGGGGGGGGAGGTACAGAGGGCTAAGAGGTCCAAGGGACGGGGAGATCCTAACGGTCAGATCTACAAAGGGGGGGTCCTGACGGTCAGATCCACAAAGGGGAGGTCCTGACGGTTAGATCATCAAAGGGGAGGTCCTGACGGTCAGATCCTCAAAGGGGAGGTCTTAATGGTCAAGATCTAATCAAGGGAGGTCCTGACGGCTAAGATCTCTAAAGGGGAGGTCTTAACGGTCGGATCAACAACATGGGGAGGTCCTGAAGGTTAGATCTCCAAAGGGAGGTCCTAACGGTCAGATCAACAAGCAAAGGAGGTCCTGACGGCTAGGATCTCCAAAGGGAGGTCCTAAAGGACACAAGGAGGTCCACATACTTGGGAGGTCTAGACCTAAGAAGGTCTAGACCAAAGAAGGCAACACAAAGGAGGTCTGGGCCCTTAGATCCAAACAAAGGAGGTGCGGACCATCGATCCAAAGCGAAGGAGGTGCGGATGGAAAGGTTTCTAAGGGAGAGGGATCCAACGGAGGAGATCCACAGAAAGTGGTCCAAAGGAGGTCTTGACGACCAGGATAAACTCAAAGGTGATCCCGATGGTCAAGAGAAGATCAAGGAGATATCGACGGTCTAGACCAACACATGGGAGGTCTCAACGATCAAGATAGAGCCAAAGGGAGGTCTTGGCGGTCAGGATGAACCCGGGGAGGTCCTGACTGCCAAGATGAAGGACCAAGGAGGTCCTTAGGGACCCGGGGTGGTCCAAAAGAACACAGGAAGGGGAAAAGGGATACAGGGAGATTCAAATGAACACATGAGAGGTTCAAATGAATACAGAAGGGATTCCAATGAACACAGGGAGATCCAAAGGAACACACAGAAAGTTTAGGTGAACGCAGGAGGTCTACATGAACAAGAGGGGAGTTCAAGTGGACACACGGAGGTCCAGATGAACTAAAGGAAGGTTTCAAATACAAGGGTAGTGTAGACACGAAAGAGGTCTAGACACATAAGAGAGTTCCAAACACAGGGAGATCTGGGCTCCAAGAGATGGCCAAACAAGATGGAGGTCTGGGCATAAAGGAATGCCCAAACAAGAGAGAGGTCCAGAAGGGGGAATTCAACCCAAAGCTTAGATTTCAGAGATCAAGGATATTTGAAACACAAACCTGAGCTTAGGACATCTCAGGGGTAATTGTGACCCGAAGGAGAGGTCAAAACCGAAGAGAAACTAGAGAGGAGGTCTAGACCTAAGGGGGGCTCTAAACTAAAGAGATTCAAGCCAACAAAGATGTGGTCTGAAATAAAGGAATCCGAACAAAATGCGAGGGGAGGTCCAGCGAGGTCAAATAAGAGGGAGGTCTGGAAAGAAAGGGCTGAATGAAGAAAAGAGTGGAACAAGCGGAGGCAAGGGAAATCAACACAAGAACTCTAACAGCTCCAAAGAACCAAACTTTAGGGTTAGTTGAAGTTCGATTTAGTCATTTTAAACACCCAAATTCTAAAAATCTCAAGTTAAGCTTTGAATTCTCATCAAAACAAAATGGTTTTTTTTATTTTGAAAATTTTCAAAAAGGCTTAGAAAACCAGGGTGTTACAAACCTACCCCCCTTAAGGGAATCTCAACCCCGAGATTCGGGGAGGCTAGAGGGAAGGCATGGAGAGCAAGGGGTCTTCGACTGGAACCATTGCTTGGTTGCCATCTTTACTGTCTGCTACTTCTTTGGGCATTTATTGGCGTAATGCCCCAACTCCTTGCAGTAAAAGCACATGACACTCGTAGCAGGAGGGAACTTCTTCTGGGGCTGACCTTGAGCAGGTAACTTGGAGGTGCTAGAGCTGGCTGGGTACTTCACTGCCTCATCTTGGGGCATTGGTAAGCTCAAACTTTTGTACTCTTGTACTTGCGACAAAATTCTTGCATTGGTCTTTCTTCCTGCTGTTGGGGTTATTGTTGCTATGAGGGTAACTTCGGGAAGGCTGTCCCTTAATGTCTTGTTCTGAAGAAATGGTTCAACACTCACACGAGTCTTGGAGGTCTTCACAATGTCTTGCACTCAATTTTCCATTTTTCTCTTGTGACCACTGTCCTGTTGTCGACAAGGAGTTGGAAGGTGGAGTACCTTGGGGTTGGTCTTGCTGAACTTTAGGTCTTCTGATTCTAGGGATGGCCTGGTAGGTGGAACTATAGTCTTGCCTTTCTTGGTTTGAATGAAAGCGGCTTGATAACCTTCACAGTACTGCAAGACTGCAGGGGTCAAAGATGTCTTCACACAATCCTTACCTCCATGACTTGAACTATGAGTTGCTACTTGAGGTGGTGTCTCTGGTCCTTCAGATCTGCCTCTCGGTACTGGGGTTGCTTGAGGTGCCACGTTTGTTTGCATGGGGCATTTCTTGACAAAGTGCCATTCCTTACCATAGCAGTAGAAGACTTGATACTGGGTTTCTTTTCTCCTAGAGCACTTGAGGAAATGATGTCCAACACGGTTGCAGCTAGCACAATGAATGTCTCGCGCTGGCTTTCCTTTTTGGGGGCACCCAGAGGCGAGGTGTCCCTGTCCACCGCAGCGGTAACAGAAAGCATACTTCCAAGGGTGACTGCCTCCGGGATGGACGTGGCTTATAACTTTACTATGAGAGACTTTTGGCAGTTTAGCCTTGGGCAATACATCGCAGAGGTGTTCTTTAGGTGCTGCAGGGGCAGGAACTGAGGGAGCACTGTGGGCATCCATCTGTTGCATCAACCGTTGCATCAGTTGAGTTTGGGTGACCAAGAATTGATTCAAATTCTGAAAGGTTTTTGCTGTCAAACTTTGGCCTTCTTCTGAACTAGCACTTTTGAGAACCTCGCAACTGGCTTTACTTCCATCTTTAGAGTGATGATGTTTCACCATCTGCTAGGTGCTCCAGAAGGTTAGGCAAAGATACCAAGGGTAGGTAAGAGTCAAAAGACCAAGAGGGGATAGAGCAGACAAGAACCTAGCGAAGAACTAGCTCAAAAACTTGCTGAAAAGAACTCAACAACTTATAGCGTTCTACTGATCGGCACCCTCCAATCAGGCAAAGCAACTCAATACACAGAATGAGTTTGGACACCTGAAGCTATGGGGTTGGGCTGACAAAACGAACTTCAATCCTCGGTCCTCAGAAGTCTTGCATGTTGTCCTCGAGGAGCAGAGACGACAATGCTTCTCTTCTTTCAACCGGCTCTCTTTAGGAACCACTTGTTTCAACCAAGCGTTGGGTGCTAGCTGGGAGCTAAGAATCAACTTCCCATCCGTGCAAGGTCCACAACTTAGTATTATTGAGATCCACCAATCCATATATCTTGGAATCACCCATTAAAAGAACCCAATCATTTAATCAGGATCACAACCAACTGGGAAGAGCACAATCCACAATCTTTTATTACAGAGTCACCCAAAAGACTTCTAATATCCCATCAGTTCACATACCTTAAAGTTATCCAATTATAAATCCAGCCATCCAATCATCCTCCCAAAGTATTGGTAAATCAACACAATTCACCATTCCTTTCCGGGCAAAAGCTTAGGTAATTCCACCGATCCACCACTTTAATTGTATGCTTCTTCTCTACCCGAATCCAGGGGGTTCTCATAACAAAAGTCACCTCTCTCAATCCGATAACTCCAAGATCACTGTATTCAAATTTTGGAACAAGGGTTCTTCCAAAAGTCTCCTCGCAACCCACAAGTTCATAATTGATCCACCAAATTATTCTGTCATCATTTATTCGGCAGATACATTGATCAATTACAATCCCAGAAAGGCACACCTTGATCACACATTCAACATCCAACAATCATATAATGCCATAATTTGATTAAGATCCCTTTCAAATTCAACTCTCTAATCCAATTATATCCAGCTAATCCAATATAACCCACATTTTTAATTCAAGGCTTCCTATCAGCCTCACAGTCGGTTTCAGATTCTAGAGTAGTCAATTTACTCCAATAGTCGAATCAATATTTCAAATTCCCATCTTCTTCATAATTCCTCAAAACTTTCCTTCACAGGTCACTTCTACAAGCACAATCTGTACAATCCACCACTTTGATCCTTTTAATCTATTCACAATCATAGCATAACCACCTACATTCTCCAGCATTCACAATATTTCTTATAACCGTCAGCATTCCTCGAAATCTTAACTTCTCAAAATCAACCTCACGATCTTTAATCCACAAAATCAGCCTTAAAATCTTCAATGCATAAAATTAGCACCCAATAATCCTCCTTCAAAGCTACCTAGCTTGGCATCCATATGCACTGGTTAAATCATAAGGGCAGCTTCCAAGAGCGAGGTGTGCTGCGGGCTACATCAACTGTACCATTCTCTCAGCGCTTCTGGCGCAAGAACAAAAGGGCTCGGGCCTATAGAATTTTCCAGAGGAGAGGGGATCCATTTAGCTTTATAAAATGTTGAGGCAAGCAAAAGATAAGGGGGAAATAAGGTACGGAGAGATACAGAGAAGGGGATGAGAATAGAAAGATGACCTGGATAAGGAAAGAACAAGTAATTTTTCTTGTCGTAAAATATGTTTTGAAATATTTGCTAACAACCATTCTACTAGCTTACGACCTGCAGTCGAGAAGCTCTGATACCACTTTTCTAACGCTCCGGCCGGAGGCCACCCGAGAGGTCCTCCAGGATCTCCTAGGAAGTCCATCAGGACCTCCCAGGAGGTCCGGTAGAACCACTTAGGGGAATCTCCACAACCGCCCAGGAAGTCCAGCAGGATCTCCTAGAGGTCTGGAGACCTAACCGAGAGGGAGTGTGAGGCACAGGGAGATCACAACAACCATGAGCCAACTCAGGAGAGGTCGAAGGACCAATCCTGAGGAGGTCGTGAGACCTGAGGTGGTCCAAGTCCTCCCACGACCAGTCCCGAGGGAGGTCGTGGAGGGCTAGGATCACCCCAAAGACCTCCCATGACCAGACCCGAGGGTGGTCGTGGTGGTCAGGGATCACCCCATGCTCCTCTATGTGAACCGAGCTAGTCCCAAGGATCAACAGGTAGCTCTTCAAAGCATACAACAGTGGTAACATACACTTCAACGAGAGCTTTATTAATAACAACAAAGTTGATTACAAAGGGGAGGCTTACGAGCCAACAAACCAAAACATAGCGGAAGATAAACATAAAGGCCATCCGATACATCACAGGCAATCGGCTGGAGGACGCATCCTAGTCGTCCAGGACCACTTGGTCCGCAGCAAGATCTCCTCAAGCCTTCTATTCTGCTCAAAAGATTAATTTCAAGCAAGAGTGAGCACAACAACCGTGCTCGTAAGTTACACCCGTTAAATAAAAGAATGATATGTATAATGGATATATCAAAGGCTGGTTGATATGGTTAGTTTGCATAAAGCCAAGTTTATTTCAATTACAAGTACTAAGTTCAAGGCAATACAATAAGTAAAGTTCATTTTGTAAATATCAGTTTTCAGTTGGATAACATTCGTCACAAGTGGTGAAGGATACCCTCCTGTCACAAGGCTTCCTGCCCAACCCATTGGATAGAAATCCAAAAACTATTTTCTCAAGTCTTTTGAAAACAAAACCAACATCTAACTTTGAGCAGTTTTGCTAGCATGTCCATAACCACGGACACAGCTATTTGAATAGTTTTACACTCTGCAGAGGTGTGCAACTTTACCCACAAGACACATTTTCTCTAGTTTGTTTGGCACCTAACTGTACCACCACTCACTGCCGAAGGTAAGTGGTCTAGAGCACGTGACAAGCCATTTACATGCATCATTCCACCGCAGACCATCCACTCTAAGGTTTCGCCCTTCCCCAGTGCCCCCTCTTGAGCCAGGTGGGTACAACATAGTTATAAAAGATAGGCCATGAAAGACCACCCACTATTCCGCCGGATCAACCGTGGTGATAACTTTGCAAATTAGTTGGCCAAGTCCACTCCCCATGCTGGTTGCATGGTAAGGCATAGCCCATTATAGGCTTAGCAAGATACGACTCAAAGACCGGTCCTTAACTGACTTGGGCGACAACCTCAACCCTGGGGCATCAAATCACACGACCCCCGTGCATGGACATGCACCAACCAAACAACCAAATTCGCCTAAGTCCAAATTATTTTTCATTTTCCATGCTTTTCAAACCTCCATGACACACCAATGCCATGGGGACCTCCATGACACACCAATGCCATGGTTCAAATCATTTAGACATGTGATATTTTCGGCCAAAACTTCCCAAATCAAGATTCTTTTCTCTAAGCATGGCTACGCTTTACTTTTTAAAAGGGTCCTCGTCCACATTATTGCATAAAACCAGGTTTTGCCTAGGGTGAAAACATGTTCGGTTCAAGATCAACAGTGGTCATACAAAGGAATTAGGCATAACTATGAATTTAAAGACAGGTATTGAAATAACTTAGTAAACTAAGCATGCGTCAACATTTAAAATGGAACATATATAGGGTGAAATAATGGGTGCAATATGATCAAGAGTGCAACTTGCCTTCTGCTCGAAAGCTTTACAGGTCTTCTCCCTCGCAAAGCTCAAGCTCTCCAACGACGTCGAGGTCTACACAATAAAACAGCGCAAATCAAACCATAGCCAAGTAAAAACCAAAAGAACTCCAAAGAAACATAAACTAGAGCCAACAGAGAGGTTTGATGGTCAGGAGGAGATCAAAGAGCTGCCTAGAGGAGGTCCGACGGCTTGGGAAAGGATCCCGAGAGCTGGACAAATAAGGCTCGATGGTTAGAGGGAGGTCCAGAGAGCAAACTGAGTGAGCCAGAGAGTTAAAATGAAGAAAAGGCAAAGGAAAAGAATTGGTCCAAGCTTATATTGCCAGAGCTGCTGGGAGGTCCAAGGGCACACGAGGTCAAGAGCAGGTGTGGGAAGAGATGGGAGGAGGTAAAAGATGAGACAAGGGATGGCTTGGTGTTGCAAAAGGTGGTAGCATTTAATGCGACACAATAGGCATTAAATGCTTGCAGACTTCCAAGTGCCAAGGACATGGTCAAAGGATAAATAAAAGTGGGCGTGACTAACAAATGGGGCCAGTCATAGCCCGAAGGGGAGGTCCTGACCGCAAGGTGGCCTCAACCCGCAAGGGAGGTCCTTGCAAAAAGTGCGAGGGGGGAGGTCCAAAGGGCTAAGAGGTCCAAGGGACGGGGAGGTCCTGATGGTCAAATCCACAATGGGGAGGTCTTGACGGTGAGATCCATAAAGGGGAGGTCCTGACGGTGAGATCCTCATAGGGGAGGTCTTAACGACCAAGATCTAATCAAGGGAGGTCCTGACGGCTAAGATCTCCAAAGGGGAGGTCTTAACGGTTGGATCAACAATAAGGGGAGGTGCTGACAGTTAGATCTCCAAAGGGAGGTCCTAACGGTCTAATCAATAAGCAAAGGAGGTCCTGATTGCTAGGATCTCCAAAGGGAGGTTCTAAAGGACACAGGGAGGTCCTGAAGGACACGGGGAGATCCAAACACTTGGGAGGTCTAGACCTAAGAAGGTCTGGACCAAAGAAGGCAACACAAAGGAGGTCTGGGCCCTTAGATCCAAACAAAGGGAGGTCTGGACCATCGATCCAGGCGAAGGAGGTGCGGATGGAGAGGTTTCTAAGGAGAGGGATCCAACGGAGGATATCTACAGAACGTGGTCCAAAGGAGGTCTTGACGATCAGGATAAACTCAAAAGTGATCCTGATGGTCAAGAGAAGATCAAGGAGATCTCGACGGTCAAGACCAACACATGGGAGGTCTCAACGGTCAAGATAGAGCCAAAGGGAGGTCTTGGCGATTAGGATGAACCCGGGGAGGTCCTGACTGCCAAGATGAAGGACCAAGGAGGTCCTTAGGGACCCAGGGTGGTCCAAAAGAACACAGGAAGGGGCAAAGGGATATAGGGAGATTCAAATGAACACAAGGGAGGTTCAAATGAATACAGAAGGGATTCCAATGAACATAGGGAGATCCAAAGGAACACACAAAAAGTTTAGGTGAACGCAGGAGGTCTACATGAACAAGAGGGGAGTTCAAGTGGACACAGGGAGGTCTAGATGAACTAAAGGAAGGTTCCAAATACAAGGGTAGTCTAGACACGAAAGAGGTGTAGACACACAAGAGAGTTCCAAACACAGGGAGATCTGGGCTCCAAGAGATGGCCAAACAAGATGGAGGTCTGGGCATAAAGGAATGCCCAAATAAGAGAGAGGTCCAGAAGGGGGAATTCAACCCAAAGGTTAGATTTCAGAGATCAAGGATATTTGAAGCACAAACCTGAGCTTAGGATATCTCAGGGGTAATTGTGACCCGAAGGAGAGGTCAAAACCGAAGAGAAACTAGAGAGGAGGTCTAGACCTAAGGGGGGTCTAAACCAAAGATATTCAAGTCAACAGAGATGTGGTCTGAAATAAAGGAATCTGAACAAAATGCGAGGGGAGGTCCGACGAGGTCAAACAAGAGGGAGGTCTAGAAAGAAAGGGCTGAGTGAAGGAAAGAGTGGAACAAGCAGAGGCAAGGGAAATCAACAGAAGAGCTCTAACAGCTCTAAAGAACCAAACTTTAGGGTTAGTTGAAGTTCGTTTTAGTCATTTTAAGCACCCAAATTCTAAAAATCTCAAGTTAAGCTTTGAATTCTCATCAAAACAAAATGGTTCTTTTTATTTTGAAAATTTTCAAAAAAGCTCAGAAAACCAGGGTGTTACAGTTGAACTCCAGCTACCACATGTAATGCGGTTGTGAGAGAGGTTGCAGTTGTGAGAGAGGTTGAGCCGTTGCTGCAAATGAAGCCTATTGAGACTAAGTGGTTTGGTCGTCATTGTTGTCGAGGAGTTTAGAAAATAAACTATCAGTTTTGCAAATGCTATCTTGGTGTTAGGGCTCAGCGGTCGACCAACCACGGGATGGTCTCGGTATGTAACCTAAGCGCTTTATTTGGAGGTGCAAAGTTGTGCACAATGGGCACCAAAGACTTGTGTGAAAGTGTTTGGGGGATGTATTTGCACCAGGTGCTATTGAAAATGTGAACTGAGCGTGAAACTATGTAGAGTTTAACTAAAAAGTCTAGAGAGGATGTTTCCTGGTGAAGGGAAGCGGTCAGACCAGCCACACCATGGCGGTCAAACCGGCATGGTGGCGGCAATCAGACCGGCCGTGGTGTATTCAGTGCACAGTGAGTTGTATTTTTACCTTAAATTTGAGGGTTAGTCCTAGGAGCTTGGGATTAGTGCATATGTTTGTATTATACTTTTATGGGCTAATGTGATCAAGTTATGAAGAACTTGTGTCCGAAAATAGTTGATTGGTCTATTGTTGTGCTTGTGCATGGAAGCTTGGAGTCCACTACGGTCAATAACGAGGATGACCGGGAGTTGGTTTGGTGAAATTAAGGTCCATAATGATTAAGGGTACCAGGTGAAATGGTTGTATTCAAGCAGGGTGCAAGATGGATAAGAATGAGCAGTTTAGAGCAACGAGTTGCATCAAGTGGCTTAAGCTAGTGCAAGTGCTGTGGCAGTCTGGTGGGAGCCTATCGGACCCGAATTTTGTATTCCCGAATCCTCTATGAAAGAAACTATGCTATTCCCTAGATCAGTAGATAGCACTCACAGACACATTGCTAAATCATTTCATACATAACGTAAAACCATACCATTCATTAATCTAACACATCAGAGTTTACATAGACCGCATCGAGTCAAGTTTTACAATAGGGGCCGAACAGGCCAAACTGATTACATTACAAAAGTAGCGGAAGCGATAACGGAAACAAAATGGTGAGAGCACATCTCTTCATAGGCAAGCGATTGGGGAACCCGTGTGCGTCCGATATTACTCGAAAACTCAGATAATATAGGATGCACGCAAGCACCGACGGAGTCAGCTAGACTGGGACGAGACTAGAGCAGCTAAAGACTAAACTATGCTTCACCATCTCCTGGTCCTCCAACTTCTGGATCCTCGTAGTAGTCGTAGTCTCCTGGATTATTTTGCTTCTGATGGTTTGGGGGAAAGAGCGAGAATAAGCATAACTTCCATGCTCGCGAGCAAATACACAAGATGCAATAATATGCATGCATGGCTTAACAAGGATGGCTCAGGTTCTTTTATTTGCTAAAGCAATGTTTTCAATTATCATAATTACAAATTCCTATCACTTAGCATTTTAACCAAATTGTATTTTATTAAAGAGAGTAATTGTGCAATATCTATAACAGCTGAGGCTACCTCCACCTTTATGCTTATTTGATTGGAGCTCCCTCCATTTATTAACACCACTGAGTTCGGAAACCCAAGAAAATCCAATCTCAGGGCTAGGTGAGCTCACCATATTTTTCATACCACCCACAATGGTTTTTGAAATAGAACTAACTCTAGTTAAGTTCTCATGTCCGCCTTTGGTCGTAAGCACGGCTGTTCGAACAGCTTATTACTCTGCAAAGACTGTACACTTTACCCACAAGAGATAATCGTCTTGATATGTACACACGCTTCTTTAGACATGTGAATCAAGGGGAGATCACCACAAGGCCTTTACAATGTCTCCCTCAGTATTAGTTACACTCGCTAAGGTTTCGTCTGAGAAGGGTTACGTTCGTATAGACCCGTTAACCCCTTCCAAGACCCCCTCTTGCGCCATCGTATTGATTTACGTCGTGCACCCTGACCCCCTTCGCCACGAAGGCTTACAATGTCTCCCTCAATATTAGTTACACTCGCTAAGGTTTCGTCTGAGAAGGGTTACATTCGTATAGACCCGTTAACCCCTTCCAAGACCCCCTCTTGCGCCATCGTATTGATTTACGTCGTGCACCCTGACCCCCTTCGCCACGAAGGCTTAGGCGTCGCGGGTCATCTACCTGATGCAATTTGTACTGGTGGATACAAATTATTCAGCCAGGTTGTACTTTACAGACTTGTGGTTGCACTATTTTACATTGGAAAGTCATCACAGGATTAAGTCCTTAGGGTTATCTGGACGGTTCATTCCACATACCATCCACCTTTGGGCTGTATTAGCACCCATCAACATACAATCCATCACACCATCCGCCCAGACAGGAACAACAAGTTATTAGGGTTTTTGAGGAGTAAAATACATGAACTCAACCATCTCAATCATTTACCCACAATGACTGCCCAAAACCACTTTCATGTTTAAAAGATGATGATTAGGATATTTAATGTCCCGGTACTTAAGCAAGACTAGCATGTCGCTTAAGTACAACCTATAGCTAGTATAATTACCACATAGTTACTAGGGTGACAAGGATGCATGGATTCAATTGTCAAAGCATGATATTATAATTAATTAATCATCAAATGGGTATTTAACTACCTTAAGCTTTAACATACATTTGATTAAGGAATTAAATCATGCAATTTTGGTAATTTAAATGAATATAATTTACATAAAATGTAGGCTCAAAATGATCAAAATATCGACTCGCCTTGGTTATAGGCAAGAGAGTCTTGAAAATCTTGTGCTTGATCAAGTTGGAGATCTCCCGCGTCTTCGAATCCTATTCGGACGAACGTACCGGAAAAAGGCACAAACAAACAAAGAGAGCAAATAAATAATAAAGAAAAATAAATGAACTCCAAATGAAACAAGACCAGTGCCATTAGTAAGATCTTGAATTTACAAAATTTTAGAAACAAATTTCACTTGAATCGGAGTTACGACAAGGGACAATGGGAATTCTGAAGTCGAGCTTTTGAATTAAATCAAAAGGAAAAAGGGGGGAGAGAGTGTTTCATTGACAGGTGGGGCCTGTTGCGTAGTGATTCGGTCCATGCCAGAGTGCATGAGCCGGGTCCATGCGCACCGGTCCATGGGGGGTTAATATGGCCGGGCCCACTTGGAAGAGAGAGGGAGAGGGGCTTAGAGCATATGACAGGTGGGGCCACAGAGCAAAAAAATCCATTCCCCTTTTCCTTTTCTTCAGCCTCAGAAAGGGGAGCAGAGGGGGTGTGGGTGACTGGGAAGGAGGTGGCGGTGCCGGCGTGGTGGGTGACGGGGCAGCCAGTGAGTGGGCGGAATGGGTTCCCCCTAGGGTGGGGACCCCATGGGTGGAGGCGACGGCGTCGGAGAGGGACGGGCGCGGCGGTGGGGACTCCAAGGGTGGCAGAGGGTGCCACGGGCATGCGGGCTATGCGGCGGCACCGGCGGTGGAGTGGCGCGTCGAGCGAGGTAGGGCGCGCATGGGTTGTGCACAGCTACAGGGAAGAAGTCGAGCCAGGCAGTGGAGCTTGAGGTGGCCCAAGGCGGTCCAACGGCGGAGACTGGGGGCGGAGGAGGAAGAGGGGCGGCGGTAGGAGTCCACAGCGGCGGGGATGACAATTGGGGATGGGGGAAAGCTTCCTCAGCCCTTAGGGCACGCGGTGACGGGGTCTCCCAGGGGCGAAGCTCACCAGAGTGGCAGCTTGGCGGTGAGGCACATCGGCGATCAGGAGCAGCGTGAGCGGCGGCTTGGCTCTTGCGTTTCTCGGTGGAGAAGAAGGGGAAAGGAATGGGGAAACAGAGGGGAGCTTGGGGCTCTCTTATAAGTGCGCACGAGCTAGGAGCCGTTGGGCTGGGTGCTCGGTCCCGAGGACGGCGTCAGCCAGCATGGGCGGGATGCAGAGCGTTGACGATAGCGGCGACTTTGGAGGCCAGGTGACGCGGCGCTTACGTGGTCCTGAGGCAGCGGTGACAGGGGTGCACGAGGGCGGCAGGAGATGGCAGCAGGAGCTCAGACCGGATCGGTGCTGTTGGTCGGGCGCTTGAGAATGGCAGAGGGAGCAGCGTGCTTGGCGCAAGCGCTCATGGCTTGCGGCATGGGCGGGTCAACCGGGGAGGGGTGAGTAGCAGGGGAATAGGTGGCGGGGGTGACGCCTCAAGCATGGTCGGTGTGGGCATGGCAGAGGGGGCAGGCGACGCTCGTGGGCATCAGGAGTGGCGTGGGCACTGACCCGGCTGGGGAAGGGTGGCTCGGGTGGGGAAGAAGGCAAGGGGAGGCGCCGGGCCAAGATGGGCCAAGAAGGGGAGGGTTGCTGGGCGAGGAAGAGAGGAGGAAAGGTCGGGGCTGGGCCGAGCTGAGCCCAAAAGAAAAAGGAGGGGAGAGATGGGCCAAGCCCGCAAGGAGGAGGGAGAAAAACTGAAAATAGGACTCAAATTCAAATTTGAATATGAGAATTTGAAATGAGGTACATAATTTTGAATTAAGGTTGGAAGGAGAATTTTGCAATTAAAAATTAATTTGAATTAGTTTTGAAACTCCAAGAATCAAATGGTATTTACAAGCATGTGATTGCTTCATAAGATTGGACTTGGTCAAGGATGGAAAGGTCAAGAAGGGGTATTTTGGTATCTTCAGCAAATGCCGAGTTGATGACCTTGGCGAAATCGGGGTGCATGACGACGCAAAGGAGAAGCGGTTTAGGTCATGATAAGGACAAGATCACGAAGAGACAGATTCGGGAGCGTCGGATCGTCATCCACTTTGAGAAGCGTGTATGAGTGAAATATCTGTTTGTGTGTTGGCTTAATGGTTGTCCATTAGGGTTTCTCTCTAGACCTAGCCTCCACTATATAAGGGGTGGTATAGGATTTGTACACCAACCAAGCCTAGGAAACCCTAATTTGATATTTAGGGGGAACTGGAGAGAGTAAAGGAAGCTATTGACGAGGATTCTTGACTATGTCAACCTTTTTGGTCGAAGTCAGAGTCTTTGTTAAAGTAGGCCCAAATATCAGAGGCTACCTCTATAATGGTTATAAACCTACAACCAGTACTTAAAGGAAGTCTAATACCCTTTACTATGGTCCAACTGGTCGACGACCAATTTGAGTCATAAGACAGCCAGCTATGGACACTGTCTGACCAGATATACAGTTATGAGCAATCCCCGATCAACAAACTAGTCAAGAGACATGACAATTTTCCACGTACTTAACAGGAAGATGGTTATTGCTCATCTGGCAACTTACGACAGTTGGCTAAAAGATGTGACGGTTCAAGAATCTGCTGAAGAATGTGTGTGAAGATTAAAGGCATCTTTAGCGGCATTAACTGCCACCCCTTCAATAACTATAAAGGGGATAGCCCACGTATTCTGTAATAACAGATTCTAACATTCTCAACCACGATCATTTGATTAATTCTGGAATATCATCGTTGTGTTCTCATACATACACTTAGTGTGTCCATAGTAATAAAGAGTCTTCGTTTTGATAGTTTTCTCATATTATTTTCCTGGATAAGCTCGATAGGAAACCTCCTATTTCGATCATCGACAGCTATGGTTTGAGATATGTATTGAGAGAAAACTTATGGAATTGGGTGCTCATGAGTGAGCTTTTGTCCTCCATGGTGGAGTAGCCGTAAACTCCCAATTCATCAATATCAATCTAATCCAAATCTTGCAAAGATAGTTATCTCTTGTTCTTCCTCTCTTTCTTGAGATTTTGGGTTCTTGTATTCTAAGGATTTTGCATTGGTCTATGCTGTGATCTAGCTTACAAGGACTTGTGGAAGTTGATCTTAGGTCATCTTGACTATCTTTAATCCGCGAGCAAGTCTTTGGATCAAGTTTAGGTTTTCACCCGATTTTGAGCCCTCTTGCACTCAATCAAGAAATTATTGGAATCTTGGCCATGATTGTTTAAATGTTCGGTTGAAATAGATTCTTGACCTTCTTCTTTAGTTGTGTCTGAAATCTCAAATGATTTGGACTTGTAGATCAAAAGTTAGGTCATTTTGTGGATCTAAAACCGTGATGATTTTTCTGTTAGTTAGAGGAGAGGTCAGACTGCCCCCGTCATTGGCGATCAAACCGGTCAGCGGTGATTGAAGGTTGAGCTTTTGTGTTTTCATTTTATTTTTTCCGCTATGATTTTTAGATTTTGATCTTCATAGCTTCTCATAGCTATTAGAGCGAAAAAGGAGTAGAATTCCAGAAGGGATTTCCCCGGTGAGCTGGTTGCCCTGCTATGCCCTGCCCTGGAGCTATACAGGTACCAAAGCCCCACACAATTCTGATGTCCACTGGGATCCCGCCAGTGTGCGTGTCCGCAGCGTCATGTCACTTGTCGTTCCCAGTAGTACCCGCCCTCTAAGGCTTGCACCAGGAAGTTGCAACACGATGACGCGGCCACAGTGGTATTGCACCTGACGCCACGGACAATGTTCCATGGGAGCTGTGGCCCGATAACATCCCAGAACACGAGAAGCACCACGCGGTCCAGCAACCCACTGCGAAACACAGAACACCACATTGCAACGACGACAAGCAGCATGTTGCCACCGCGGAGCGCCCACGGCATTGCCCGCCAGTCAGCTGACATTACGATAAGGTGCACACGAAAGTTCTTGGAAGTTCAGAGTTCACAAAAGTTAGTCGCTCGCCCCTCGACGGTAACAACAGCGCAGGTCGCACGCGCCTTGACTTCACGGCACGTGTACGACGAGCGGGAGCGACCGCTAGCTCTAGCTCGTCGCACGAAACATGAAGTTAATCGTAGAATATTCTGGGAATTGTGGTCATCGATGTGTATGACAGCGCCTACGTGGCGGGCTTGTACATCTAGTTGGCGCCATCGTGCCACAAATGCGGGCCGCCAACTGTTGCACCCCGAAGAGTGAAAGCAAATGCTCTGTCGAGCTACGATGGCGTTAGTGCATGGCGAGGTGTTCGACGACAGCATTTCATGTTTGCTTGACACCTTCGATTAGCTGCTAAAGTAGCCCACAACACATCCCATCCGATCAACTGCTTAGTGCAGGATTGCCGCAACAAGTAAACAAGTGAATGACAATGTCGTCAAGTCAAGCTCCTCCCCATCTTTTCCACTCTCTTGCAATTCCGTTAGTACCCTTCTTCGTCAACATCATCACCGGAGCCGCACTGGATGCTCGTCGCGCCACTTGCCTCGTTACCGTGCACACCGAACCGTTGCTCCAAGCTACCCCACACTTTGCTAGACGTGTCATCCCATCTGCCTCATCACACTGAGGCAGCCACTCACCTCCATTGACCACATGCTCCACTGTGAAGCCATGAAGCCCTACCGTCGAGCTACCACCGTGGCTCTATGCCCTCATTACCACCATGAGAATTGCAGTATCCACACTATGCTTACGCGCCTGCCAAATCGTGCCGGTGACTAGGGGCGGAGCCAGCGCCGGCCTAGGCCAGGCCAGCCCAGCATTTGTTGGCCCAAAATCAGATTATACATATTGAATTTTAGACTTTTAGTTGGAAGGTTTTCGTTGGGCCTCGGGCCATTATCTGGGAGACTCGAGGCCTAGCTCCGCCTCTACCGGTGACCTTCCGACCAAAGCTACCATCCCCATCGCCTCTAACCAGCAAAAACGGATCCGCCAAGTCCCGAAACACACCATGCTCACTTCTACACCACCGGCCGCGCCCTAGTGTCGCCTGTTTTGCTGCGCAACGAGGGAGGAGAAGAAATATTCCCTGGGTTCGCTAGTGTGTCAAGCTGGTTGAGCCTCGCCAATCCGATCCCAATGCCATTTGGTTGCAGCGCTGCACCCGACCACGTCGACCAGGCCAGGCTCGAGTCCAACCGAACCCAAACCTGAGTTGGCTGGACTTAACCCTGCTGACCGAGCCTGCCTGTTAACCGTCCCACATCCAGGTGGCCCACCCTAACCCACTCCGGTGTGCCTGACCTGATTCCAAAGCGAACTAGACTCGGTCTGACGGGTTGGCTGAACCAGAACTCGGTGTTTAACCGGTTTAAAGCCTTTTGCACTTTTCCAGCACTTTGTATCTGTAGTATTTTAATCGTAAGCAAATACTTTTGTATCAGTGTGTGACTAAAATCCTGTATAGTCACATGAATACAGGATACCACCTGAAATCTGAGTGTCCCCACAATTAAACTTTTAATATTTCTTACCAGCAAATATAATTTTCAAAAGCAATAGTCAAATGTGTGTATTGGAGGCCATGTATGCCCATCAAGATAAGTAGAAAAAGAGCTGATGTAGTACCTCTCTATTGGTCCCTCGTTTATTCCGGAAAGGAAAGTGGCCACTGTCGCACACCACACACCATGCCTAATTGTGCAATTGATGCAAGAGAGCACTGTAATTTTAGGCCCTGTTAGGAACATTAAGTTTTTTATAGTGCTTTTTTGGTTGAAATTTGTGCAATTCTTCAATTTGTTCATAGTATTGTTATGATATTTTTTATTATTTTTGCACACGTTATTTGGTGAAGGCAAGCGCATTCGTTCATCGTGACAGACTGACAGTTGACATTAGCCCAAGCTCTGGAACCTGAAGAAGTTTGTAGCTAAGAGACCCAAACTGTCCCACTGTTCTCTCACGAAGCCCCTCTTCCAAATTCATGTGCCTGTGCGTTACAACGAAAACTCATACTTTAGACCAATATTTTTTGTGCAATAAGCACTAACTGTGTCTCAAACATATTATTCACTTCAATGTACAATCATATAATGCTAAATGAAGTATATATTGTTTCTTATTGCAAGTTGTTCATGTGTCAAATAAGGCTTTTGAGAGCATTAGAAGCGAACAATATCACAAAGCTCTTTTCGCATTAGAAAAAGAAACTTTTCTTGCATTGATATGTATATAATTATGTCACCATCAAAGATGACCGTGCCTAACAAAGAGAACCAGTGAGATCAATCATACATCGGAATATGCAAGTACACAAGAAACAATTGTTATGAAAAACCTAATCAATATACAGAAGATTTTGCTACACTCCGTAGCATTTAAACAACCATATCTTTAGAGCCTTAATGTTATACAACTAAGACCCCTTCAGTACACGGATTACACTTGCAGCGTAAGTGACAACAAAAAAGAAACAATAATGTCTAATTCCAATCCGTAGAACAAATGATATCAATGAGCTTAGCGATTGAGCAAGTATATCTTAATCGTGTCAAGAAACCAAATCCATCGCCAATCACAAGAGGTGGAACCCCAATAGCTATTGTTTCAAGAATGGCATCGTTTACTCTGTTGCAGATCCTCTCAATCTCAATAGAACTAAGCTGAAATTCATCATACAAAATGAACAAATGAGTCGTGTGTAAGTAATATCAGTAAATATTAACCAGTGGAAGCTTAAGTTCTCCCGAACAGAAATGAGCAAGAAAAAGTATAGTTTCCTGAATGACTCGTAAACTAACATTGCAATAATGAGCTAGAATTTATACAGAACATTTCCTGCACGGATTTTTAAACCTTGAAATGTAATGAACAGTTATCAAAGCAAGTATCGACTAATTCAGTTTTCAGCTTGTCTGATATGATCAGTAGTTCATATTGCAGTGCACTTCAGATTTCATAAAGAATGCCATAGAGGAAGAAAACAGGGATGATGCTTGAGTACAGTGTGTGACTAAAATCATGTATAGTCACATGAATACAGGATACCACCTGAAATCTGAGTGTCCTCACAATTAAACTTTAAATATTTCTTACCAGCAAATATAATTTTCAAAAGCAATAGTCGAATATGTGTATTGGAGGCCATATATGCGCATAAAGATAAGTAGAAAAAGAGCGAATGTAGTACCTCTCTATTGGTCCCTCGTTTATTCCAGAAAGGAAAGTGGCCACTACCGCACACCACACACTATGCCTAATTGTGCAATTGATGCAAGAGAGCACTGTAATTTTAGGCCCTGTTAGGAACATTAAGTTTTTCATAGTCCTTTTTTGGTTGAAATTTGTGCAATTCTACAATTCTTCAATTTGTTCATAGTATTGTTATGATTTTTTTTTTCTGCACACGTTATTTGGTGAAGGCAAGCGCATTCGTTCATCGTGACAGACTGACAGTTGACATTAGCCCAAACTCTGGAACCTGACGAAGTTTGCAGCTAAGAGACCCAAACTGCCCCGTTGTTCTCTCACGAAGCCCCTCTTCCAAATTCCAACATTTTCTTTCTTTGTTTTTTTTTGTTGAAAAAAGCGACCCGAAAACACAGTATTTTTGTTGTCATCAACTTATGCTCCGTTTTAAGAAGTTCGCGTACTCCATCCAGTCACAAAAAACTGATATTTTAAATATTGATATAGTCCTAAAATACAACTTTGACTGCTAATTTCTATTATAATTTATTTATAAAACCTAATAATATTATAAAAATATTTTTCGAGACGAATCTAGACATATCATTTTTGTGTATCCAATCATCTACAGCTAAAAATTAGAAAGCTTGACTGCATGTCTTAAAGCGTCCTTATTGTGACCGGAGGGAGTGCGTACAAATTTCTAGGACGGTCAAAAGAGAATGAGATGGTGCTCGTAAAAGCGAATGAGCGCAAAACTTGTCAATATCGTACCGGAGGTCATACCGGTACCAGTCCATACCGTCGTACCATTTCGGATTTAATATAATAATACGAATATATATATTTATAAGTATATATTTGTTTAATTATATGCACACCAAATATCACTTGTAGTATTATTCCAAATACATAGTAGTACTATCAAATATAACATATAGTTTAATAGGCGGTATTATCAATTCCTTTGGTATGATCGGTATTTACTAATATCGAGCCAGTATCGAGCTAGTATGACCGGTATTGGCCGGTATTTAGGCTGGTATGATACATATGACTATTTTGTACCGGTTTATATAGCGGTATGGTACGATTTTGATAACTATGAATGAGTGTCTTTTTTGTGACCACAGCTCAAGATCACTGGCAGCACTGAAATCGAAATGCGCTCGTGCATTAGCTACCTTTTTACAAGTTGTTGATCAGATAGTCCAAACTCGTCATCAGTTGGTCTTTGCCTCCTCCATCAACATGGCCACTGTAATATACATGCACTATTTGAGGATTGGGTCGTCTATACAATGTTTGACTGTTTTTTCAGTCAAAAATAGCCAAATTTTAGTTAATTTACAACTTCGTAATACATAAATTACAGTAAATTATTTATATATTTTTTATTTTTTGTCACTGTAATTATTCTCGAAAGTCTTAATAACTCATATTTCCATCACATAATTCAAAATCTAACATATACTTAGAGAGATTGAGCAAAAATAAAGAAAAAAAATAAAATTCTATACCAACAAAATACAGCAACGTGGTGAATCAGTTATGTTCTGAAGAAAAAAATATAATAAATTCGAACTCAATTCATCAGATAAGAAGAAGTACAAATCTCAAAACATATCGGACGAATAAAAATTCAACTATTTTGACAAAAGGAAACAGTCGATTATTGCTTAGCAAAACCGTTGAGAATTTGTTTCCAACGCTATATTGCCTATGCCTCAGTGCCTTGAACTCGGTAATGCGACGAAGTTATCAGGTAAGACAATCTCCTCGTCGATCAGATAGATATATTCGTTTTTTCAGATGCATTCACGTTACGTTGTTTCTCTCCGATCACCGGCACGCATACACCGTAGCAACGTGATCCCTGTGCTGAGGTGCAGATATGCAGTAGGACGTTAATCTTACATCATTTCACGCATCCTAGTTCAGTAAGACGCCAACGTAGATAGAGTTCAGTAACAGAACATTTCTAAACCTCGTTTCTGCATACAGTCCAGCAAACGGCTGCGACGATCCCACGCATCAGTCAATATTCTGAATTCCAAAGGAAGCTGCACTATGTATCCGAGTACTAATATTAGGAGTCGAGTCGGTGCACCTGCACCACATTGCAAGGGATTGTGTCTAAACCAAATCGAAGGAGCTACGGCCTACGAACATCAATAGCGGGTGGGGCCAGGACAAACATAACGAGCCGAAGGTGTCATATCCTCAAATTAATAAAGAGAATTATTATGCATCTCATAAGTATGCATCATTGTTTTCAATCATTTGTATTTTATATTGCACTTAAAAAATCTCAAAAAGGGATTAAACCTACACTTCCAAGTTTAACTCCAAAAGAAGACAGGAACAAAATCTTATTCACATCTTCTGGAAATAATTTATTCAAATACTAGAACAATCATAAGGAATTAATATAATTTTTCCCAAATTTTTGGGATCGGTTTAAACCCTAAGAAAATTCAAACACATTTCAATAACCTACACTAAGTTTGAATTTAAATTATATACATTATATCATGAACTGTAGTGTTCAATAATCTTTATGAACACTAGACCTTCCCAGGAACCCCCGTGATTTTTTTCACATTTTTAGAAAATTTATTTCTAATTTTAGGGCCCCAGTCAAAGTTGAGAAAACAAGTAAAATCTCAGTCAAACTTTTGAACTCAGCCCTAGTACTGCTCCTCAGGCTCGAGACCGACCCGAGCCGCTCGGGAATTGACTCCGCCCAACCACTTAGTTGCACTGCCCCGTGAACCGTCCGATCTCAAGCGGACCGCCCTGATCAGTTGGGCCGATCGGACCAGTCTGATCGTCAAAGCAATCCCGGCCGTTTAATCTCGATCGAACGGCCCAGATTGCTACCCTTTCAGCCCAGTCCGATCATCCCTTTTAATCTGAGCCATCCAATCCAGATCCAACGGCCCATGCCAACCCTCTCATCCTAGACTCGCGCGCGCACGGTTGAGACGCTGACGTCGTGGGCCCACGCTGTCAGGGTCGTCCCCTTCCTCCCGCTGCGACGTGTAGAGAACGAGCGCCACGCGCTCGCGCCACTCCGACACGCACAGAATGGCTCCAAGGACGCCGTCAATCCACCGCTGCCGTTGGCCACTCCTGGAGCTCCCCCATCTAACGCCGCCCCCATCTCCGTCAATCCCTGGGGATAATACCCCTCCTTGTCCCCCATTTCAGCTCACTTCTCCTCTCGGTGTTGAGGATGAGGAAGCTTGCCTGAGGCCATCTCTCAGGTAATCTCCTCACCATGGATCCTCATTTTTTCTTGTTCATTGTTGTATCCATTTTGCCTAACCCTAGCTCTTGCAGTTGCTTGTAGCTCTCGGGTTTTCGTCGTGCTCCCATCGGCTCCAGAGTGCGCACCCGAGTGGCATCATCGTGCCAACTAGGTACTCGGTGAGTATTGACCTCCCTCTTGTGCGTCACCATGCATGCTTAGGCCTACTAAAAATTTCCCCTCAATTAATTTGAGTAATGCACGATAGGGATTTGGTGATTTGGAGTTTGAACCATTTCGACCGAAGAACACGCCCTTTCATCTCCCACTTGTTTCGGTAAGCCATTCTTCAATTCTTTGGTTTCTTAGCATCCTCATAGGATCCTTGAACTACTCCGACCACTCACTCCGGTTGGTTTTGCTCAGGGACTCCTCTCCTCGCCAAGCCGTGCCGCCGCCATCTTCTTCTTCGGCGCCGACAGTGCTCCAACTGCTCCAAGCTTCCCCGAGCACTCATTTTCGCTCAGGTAGCTTCCTCTTAGTCCCTAGGACCTCAAGCACCCACTTATCAGAACTGCTGCGGAGCTCTCTCGTTGTTGCATCATTACCGTATATGGTAGCACCGCTCAACTCCGGCTAGCCGCCGGTACAGGCCGGCTTAGCCGTCAAGACTACTCTCTTTTGAGCGCAATGCTATTGTGCACCTGTTCAGGTCCTTCGCCGGCGCCGCCGTGGCCAGAATCGCTGGCGAGACGCTAGGCAAGGAGGCGGAACCTTTGTCGTACACGGACCAGCCCTGTAGCAAAATGATTAAGCTTTAAATGACAATGATTAGTATTTAAGCGTTGTCTTAAGGAACTGATGTGTCTCTTACTAGTGGGTCCGATGCATAGAAAATGGGAGAGATAACTAGATCGGTAGAGAGACTAACGGGTGGGCCTAGCCTTTAAACCCCGTGCGCTAAGCATGTGCGTCGGTGGACCATGTCCCGTGGACCGTGTCGCTGACAGCGGGACCCACATGTCAAAGCCGATATTTAAAATCTGAGTTAAACTAGAAAACACACTATTCACTAGGCCCACTGGTCAGTGACCGCGGCTAGAGTAGCGCCCGGTAAGAAAAGTAATAAAGACTTTAGAAAATTCCAAATCCAATTCTTTACACACTGAAAAAAATATGTATAACTTCAAAAATACATAACTAATTCATCTCAACTCCAAAATGGATGAAACCACTTCTGATCATTTTCATTGTTAATGAACTTTATATTAAAATTGGTTTTAAACATGTCTCTGTAGCAGAGAGTATTATTTTGGAGATTGATCCATTAACACCATTATTTTTACAAAAGAAAATGTTAATAACTTGGAAAATTCATAACTAATGTATGAAAACTCCAAATGAGGTAAACTCAACTGTTTTGGACTTGTATTAATATTCTCTATTTATCCATATAATCCTTTGTCCCACTATTGTTCTGTAAATTTTACCCAAATAATTAAATTAAATGAACAGTCATCGGATGGAATTAAACTGGATTTTTCTGGAAAACTGAAGTTCAAACCTTAATAACTCTCACATACTAAGTCCAAATGAAAAATTATTTCACCTAAATTCATCTTAAATCATGACTTAGCTACTGCAGAAAAATCATGCATTTTTGAGCATTTTTAATTTTGAGGTATTTCTCGATGTTTATTCGGTATTGTATTTATATAGAGTCCGAGCCTATCAATATTGACTTATATGCTACTAAGGGAGAGCAACTAAGTTACCAGCAAGGCAAGCATTATTTGAGCTTTCTTTTGCATCATATTTGATCCCAGTTTTGTTAAGTTGGTGCAATGATAATTGCTTGCATGCTATTTTTGGTAATGTCGCTATTTTTATGATGAGTAGATTAGTTATCTCCTATTCATTGAGGATAATCTTGAATTGTTCCAGTACCACATGCTTGAGATAGGATGTTTGAAATATATTGCTGGGGTTTGCTTAGCCATGCAAGTCTAGAAACAGTACTGATTGTCGAGAATAACCCGACAATTATGGGATAAACACAACTTTCATTATATACTTTTGTTTCAGATCTTCGTATCTGTTTTATGAGTTAAATTTTATCATTTTAAATGAGTTTTGGGTCTGGACAAGTGATGGTGTCTTTGTGCACGAGATTTGAGCAAGTGATTGACTTGTCTAGACAATTAAGGACCGAGCTTTGGTAACATCTTTGATTCAAGTAAAACTCGTGCTTCCACACGTGGTGTATGGGCGCTACTTGGTTAAGTAAGGGGTTGGTGTTGTTGAGTTGATGACTGGTGGTGTGAGGACGTATATGTATTCCATCGCATATATGTTTCGTAGGGTGCCGATTGCAATTCTATGATATGCGGATGAGCACTATTTAACCCTTGTTAATTGGGTCGGTATTCCCGGCACAACTTGCGTGCCCATTTGGTTAGTAGGCTATATAACCTACACTTAAGCGGGGTTACGTCGCGCATGGGTGATTCGACTTAATAATATCAACTTGCTGAAAAGTACCGAGTCTTGATTTACCTGGTCAGCATACCATAGGAAGTATGCTATTTTCGGAGGCATCTGGAGGCTTACGGGCTAATCGAGTCGTATGGGTAAAGTAGTACACCCCTACAGGGTATAAATCTATTCGAATAGCCGTGTCCATGGTTATGGATGACCACTTGAATTGCATGGTTGCTATTGTTAGACTTGGAATTAAAATTATGGTTATAACTTGGTATTCGTCATGAATGGGATGTTCATGCTTTTTTGTGGTATCAAAGTGGACAGCCACTTTGCTATTTGTATGATTCATTTGTTAGTCAATGTATTACTCATTCACATGCTTTACTTCCACTTCAAATCTGATTTCGAAATGGCACTTAAAAAACTAGTATGTGTAGGTTGTAAATTGTTGCGTCACTTTGGCAAAACTAAGCCAATATGAGCCATCCTTTGGAACAACATCTAGCATAACAAATTTTTATTTGTGTAAGACTTATGAGTACCTTTGTACTCAACCCGGTTGCTGCAATTTCAAGTGAGGAAGGTTTTGAGCCCGTTGAGCTCGTCAGCGCCGATTTAGGCGACACTGACGAGTAGTGCTATCATTTATCTCCCAGCTGGTTGCCGATGGGATATGGGCATACCACTGCTGGTCTTTTGGTTTATTTAATTGTTTCCACTGCTACTTAATACTCTTATTTAAATTTGGCCGGTCGGCCGTTTGTAATAGTTGTAGACTTAAACTATTATGTTGTATGTCTTTTGAACTATTAATGTATGTTTGTTGTATGGATGTGATCAACATTCTATGAGAGTATGAGTATGTTGGTCACTGATCTTGGGAGCCAATATAAGTTCATGCTCGTTGTTCGTGGCTTCCCATTTAACTCACTAAGTGTAGTGCTTAACTCGTTGGAGAACCGACAATCATGTAGTGCTCGTAGAGGAGCAGCGCGCATGATCGTCGGGGCTTTAGCTTTCAGTTAAGCCTATCGCTTAGATGGAGTTAAGTTGGAATCCATTTACTTGAGGTCCAGAGTTATGTCCTTAAGACAATGCTTAGTCTCGGTCTTACGGAGATAACCCGGGGGTCCTCACAGAAGGCGTCTTCTGACCTCGATTATAAGAGAATTTTTTAGAAATAATATTAATTTAAAAGGTAATTATAAAAATAAATAGTCAAAAAAAATAGTTACAAAACTAGGCGTCTATCGCTCATGTCGCCCTTTTGCTTCCACTGTAGTTTCCGACCAGGTGGTCGAAACCTCTTTTCGATCAAGTGGTCGGAACCGGCTGTAATCATTTAGCCTGTACGGCCCTTACTGTAAAATCGATCCGACGCGGTCTATGTCACTCTGATGATTGCAATATGTGGATATCTTGGGGATATTCTCATGATCTTTGGATGATGATACAATTGGCAATAGTGTTGAAGATTTGTTGAAACACTTGTTCTCAGCAAAGTCAGTATTATTGGTAGTACCGGTAAGTAATGTGCGGTACAACCGCATCGCGGTATGACCGCAATGGTAGAGCAGTAGTACCGCAGTGCGATAACACCGGTTGATGGTGGTATGGATTTTCCAGCTAGCGTGTTTTCTTGGATTTTTGGTCTTTTGTGAGAATCGGTATGACCGCAATTATTGGAGTGGTACTACCGCAGTGCGGTAGTACCGGTGATTACATGGCAGTAGTACCGATTGTGTTCTGAATGTAGGCCGACTTGGTGAAATGGTTTTTCGTTAGGTCAAGTTCATAGGTTTCAGTGCATATATGTTGCATGATGCATGTTTTGACTAACGTGGGTCAAGTTGCGAAGAACTTGTTTCTGGAAACGATTTCTTGGTCTATTGTTGTGCCGGTCGCTTGGAGGTAAACGACGTTCAACGACGAGGATGATCGCGACTAGGCTTGAGAGCTGAGGTTCAGAACGATCGAGGATGTCGGGTGAAGTCAATAGACTCAACCATGGCGCAAAATGGCCAAGGATGACCGAACGGGTAGTTTGGTGCGACAGGTTTGATCAAGCGGCACGGGGGTCGGTGCAAGTACCATGGTGGTTTTGCTGGAAGTCGGATGGGAGAGATTTGCCGACATGAAGAGAGCCGTTGATCAACCTACACGTGGCGAAGCATAGGATTGCTTCATGAAGATTGGACTCGGTCTTCGGAGAAGGATCGAGAAGGGGTATTTTGGTAACTTCACCTAAATACCGCCTTGGTGACCTTTTGCTAACCTGCGACGCAAGACAGCGCAAGGAGAAGCGGTTTAGGTCAAGAGGAGATAAAGACGACGATTTAAAATGCGTGCGTAAGTGAAACCCGTTTGTGTGTGGGCTTAACGGGTGCCTATTAGGGTTATTCTTCTAGAAGCAAGCCTCCACTATAAATAGGGGAGGGTGCTCGTTGTGCACCCCCCAACCCTCATATCTAAAACCCTAATTTTGTGTTTTAGAGTTAGGAGAGAAAAGTTGAGAGGTTAGGGTTCTAGAGAGTTGAATTGATTGTGTGCTCAAGGGTTGAGTCTTTGTCCTCCATGATAGAGTGGCTGTAAACCAACTTTAATCTCTAATCAATCAAAGCAAAGTTCTTCAAGATGACTCTCTATTCTTGTTCTTGCTCTCTCTTTGATAATTTTGGGTTTTTGATGATCTGTTGGTTTTCCTTTGAGTTCTTGTGGTGATCTTGCTTACTGTGACATGTGGGGGTGCATCTAAGATCATCTTGACCATCCTTTACCCACGAGCAAGTTTTGGATCATACTTTTGTTTTTTAACTCGGTTTTGAAGCAACTCCTCTTCAAATAGAGAAAGGTCGAAACTTAGGCAATGATCTTCACGATCTTTGGTTGGAATAGGTTCTTGACATCCTAGGGAAGGTTTGTTTCAAGTTTCATGAAGTTTGGAGTTGTGAATCAAAAGTTATGCCAATTTTTTATTTTCGTTTTTAGGCTGATTTTCCTATTCATCTGCTGATTTTACTGTTCATCCGTAGTACCGGCACTGTTCATCCGGTAGTACCGATTGTCGGTAGTACTGGCTCTGTTCATCCGGTAGTACTGATTTCTGGTACTGTTGGTAGTTACTGTTCATCGTCGTGTTTTTGTCGCGTTTTTTGTTGTGTACTTTGTGGTTTTGATTGGATTTAATACAAGACATCCGCTGTGTTTGTTTATTGATCTTTATAGTTTTCATAGCTATTGGAGAAAAAAATCTTGTTGAATCTGATCAGTGCAAAAAATAGGTTGTGCTCCTATTCACCCCCCTCTAGTCACCGTTTCAGTCCAACAAGTGGTATCAAAACCCAGTAAGTTCAATCTTGATCTTAACTAGTCACTGAACTTTACGATGAAGAAGTACTCCACTAAGCCGCATATCTTCGATGGGTTTGACTATGCCTATTGGAAGAATCGCATACGTGTCTTCCTTCAGAGCAAAAGACCAGCCATATAGAAGGTTGTTCGAGCCCCGCTCATTTTGCCCGCTGGCTTCAACAGCCCTCTTAGCTAACAACCACAAGGCAAAGAATCTCCTATATGCTGGGCTTGGTAGACAGGAGTATGACATGATTTGCAATATTGAGACTACACACGAGATTTGCCACACCCTCGAAACCTACCATGGGGGTTCGTCCTAAATCAAGCAAGTACGCTAGACAGTCTTTAAGCTGAATACAACAAGTTCGAGATGCGTCCTGGAGAGAGCATCGATGATGTATTCAGTCACTTTAACAAGGTGATTAATCAGATAAGAGCGGTCGACATCAAATATTCTCAGTCTGAGAATGCCACCCACCTTTTGGCTGCAATCAACACCAAAGAGTGGGAAATGAAGGCTACTGCCATTGAGTAAAATGTCAACCTCTCTGATCTTACTTTAGAGCTGCTCTATAGCAAGCTTAAGACCCATGAAATCAAGAGAGTTGATCATCCTAAGAAGGAGAATATGGCTTTGGTCACTGACCCTCTTAAGAGAACTTCTGATGGCTCTTCTGAATCTTCATCTGGATTTTCACTTGCATGTTTATCTACAATCCATGAAGAGAAACTTGAGAGTATCCCTAAGGCCAAGTTAGCCCTCCTAGCCAAGAAATTCACACGAGCCTATAACAATGTGAGAAATAAGAAGAGAGGTGGCCTTGTGACATGCAATGAGTGTGGAGAGCTCTACCATATCTGAGCAAACTGCTCCAAGCTAAAAAGGAAGGGCAACCACAAGGAGGAGAAGACAACTTAGAGGAAGCCTTAAGGGAACAAGTCCAAGTATGATGCTGCCAAGCTCATGAAGGCTGCTCACTGGGTTCTTGCCGCTTTTGGAGAGCAATCCATGAGCGATGTGGACTCCGGGAGCAAGAAGGACAAGGAGGAGGAGCTCCCTCAAGATAAGAAGAAAGGGAAGGCAAAGGACTTCACCGGCATGTGCTTCATGACCGACTTCGTCGACAACGATAAGGTACCTCCTTCCTATGAAGTTCTCTCTGCTAGATGCGACACCATCTTTGAGCAACTGCTTAGTCAAGATAAGACTTTAGAGTTCACCATGGCTAGGAATAAGGACTTAGAGTCATAAGTGGATAATCTGACATTAGAACTTGTGAATGCTAAGAGTCTTGATGCTGATGAATGTTCATCCTGCTATGCTTTACACTCTAAACTTGCTAAATTGTAAACTGCTCATGTTGTTGCCTTGCACCAACTAGAAAATGCTAAGACTGAGTTAATTGAAGTTAAATCTACTCCATGTGAAAAATGCTTAGAATCTAGCAAGTTGGTTGTTTTTGATAAGGTTGACTCTAGCACTTCCTCTTTCTGCTTAGAACAAGAACATGAAGTAAAAGACATAATAGAAGCAGTTAGGGCTAAGTATGCCAAGCTTAAGGATAGAATTAATTCTGCTACATGCGCTTCATGTGAAGCCCTTAAGCTTGAAGTTGTTATTCATAAGGAGAAGCATGCTAGAGCCATTAAGGCCAAAACTTGTGAATCATGTGTTAACCTTGGACAAGAGAATGCTTATCTTAAATGTACATTAGAAAAATTCTCTAAGGGTGAGAAACAATTAAACATGATTCTTGACAAGTCCAAAACTCCTTATAAGAAGCAAGGGTTAGGATATAACTTTGCCCAAGATAAGTCCAAGCCAAATGTTTTTCAAGTATTGGAAAATGGCTTAGTTGAGTTCAAAACCCAACCTGCAAAAACAATTTTCAAATCTGCAGGTTTTGCCCAACCATCTTTTGAACCAAAAGGTGCTTCTCCCAGTGGTACCAAGTACCATTGCACCTATTGCAAGAAGGATGGGCATTTGCTTGAGTTCTGTTGGTGTAGGTCGAAAAATGCTAGGAAAAATCTTGCTAGAATTTCATCTCATCAACCTAGAGCTTTTATGAGACATGGTCATTTAGAAAAGAAGAAACCTGGACTAGAATTTGTTTCACATGCCCACCATCATCATGTTCCTAGACAGGATACTTCTCATGTTCATGTAACCATTGCTCATGATAGAACCTTAAGTAGGATCAAGGATAACAATTTTGCTTTGTATACTACTCATAAACGTGTGTCTCAGTACTGGGTTCCCATGTCATGTTTAACTAATCCCAGTATTGAGACACATCGATTTTCTGTGCCTTGATTTTCAGGATCACTGCGGAAGGGGGAAGAGCATGTGGTTTGTCGACTTTGGCTGTTCATGCCACATGACCGGAGATTCAAAATGGTTCACCTTCTTCACGCGGTCGACAGGTGATGACTTCATCACCTTTAGAGATGATACAGAAGAGCAGATTGAAGGAATGGGATCAATCAGGGAGAACGACAAATTCATCCTAAAGGACGTCGCTCTTGTGGACAAGCTAAGGTACAACCTGCTTTCTGTCTCGTAGCTTCTTGATGATGACTATGAGACTAGATTTAAGAAAAATGCTTGTCGTGTGCTTGATTCAGCTGGTGATCTTGTTATTGGGATTTTTAGAGTTGGTAGAATCTTTGGAGCTGACTTTTCTGAATCTCTTGCTGGATCTCTCAAATGTTTAATTGCATCTTCTTTTGAGTTTTGGCTTTGGCACCGTCGTTTAGGGGCACATTGGTTTTGATCATCTGATGCGAGTTAGCAGCCTTGATCTCATGAGAGGTTTGCCCAAACTCAAAACCATCAAGGATGCTGTATGTGTGCCCTGTAGACATAGCAAGCAAGTTGCCTCCTTGCACCCTTCATTGACTATGGTCTTGACTGACGGACCGGGACAGTTGCTTCACATGGATACTGTTGGTCCTGCTAGGGTTCAGTCAGTCGGTGACAAATGGTATATTCTTATCATAGTCGATGATTTTTCAAGATACTCTTGGGTGTTCTTTTTTGCTTCGAAGGATGAAGCTTTTGATCATTTTCATGATCTTGTTCTTCGCTTGGCTTCTGAACTCCCTGGTGCTTTGAGAGCAATTCGCAGTGGCAATGGCACGGAGTTCAAGAATGCCTCATTTGCCTCTTTCTGTGTTGAGCGTGGTATTAAATATCAATTCTCTTCTCCACACGTCCCTCAACAAAATGGCGTGGTGGAAAGGAAGAACAGAACCTTAGTTGAGATGGTTATGATGATGCTAGATGAGTATAGCACTCCGAGGAGATTTTGGGCTGAAGCTATTGCTACAGCTTGCCATATTGCCAATCGTGTCTTCTTGAGACCATCTTTTGGCAAGACATCATATAAGCTTCCGTATGGTAGAAAACCCTCTGTTTCTCATCTTCGAGTTTTTGGAGCTAAGTGTTTCATTCTCAAGAAAGGAAACCTAGATAAATTTGAGTCAAGAACTTCTGATGGTTTATTTCTGGGTTATCCTGTACATTCAAGGGGTTTTCGGGTTTTTAATTTTGATACTAACGTTGTATAGGAGACATGCAATGCCACTTTTGATGACACTAGCCCTAGTGCTAGATCAGACATTTCAGGTGATACACAGGCGACAGAGAGCATTTTTGTAGAGGAAGATAATGATGAAGTCGATACTGCTCTTCCACCTGTTGCTGATGCTCCTGTCCCAACTCTAGAACCTGCTTCGACTACTTTACCTCCAATTGAGGCTCCTGCTGCATCTTCATCATCAGTAGTACCTGCGGAGGTCGAAGAGATGCTATCTCCCCCGTGCGCTCCACTTCACATTCAGATGTGTCACCCTCCGGATCAAATGATTGATCATCTTCATGAGCGAGTCACTCGCTCCAGGTATCACGATTCGAGTCTCTACTCCCATTCTGCATTTGTTACTTCTTTCAAACCCCGCAATATATCACATGCCTTATCTAATTCTAGCTGGGTTAATGCCATGCATGAGGAGTTAGAGAACTTTGAGAGGAACAAAGTCTGGAACCTTCTAGAGCCTCCTAGTGGTCATAATATGATAGGAACCCGTTGGGTGTTCAAAAACAAACAAAGTGAGGATGGTTCTGTGGTTAGAAACAAGGTTGGATTGGTAGCTCAGGGTTTCAGCCAAGTTGAGGGGTTAGACTTTGATGAGACCTTTGCTCCTGTTGCTAGATTAGAAGCTATTCGCAATCTGCATGCATTTGTTGCATCTAAGGGTTTTAGGCTACAACAGATGGATGTCAAGAGTGCTTTTTCTAAATGGTTATATAGAGGAGGAAGTGTATCTTAGGCAACCCTTAGGCTTTGAGAATCACAAGCATCCACATCATATCTTCAAGCTATCCAAAGTCTTGTATGGTCTTAAGCAAGCCCCTAGAGCTTGGTATGATAGACTTAAGACCTTCTTGCTTAAGAATAATTTTGAGATGGGTAAGGTAGACAAGACTCTGTTCATTCTTAGGCATGGCAGTGACTTTTTGCTTATTCAGATTTATGTAGATGATATTATCTTTGGTGGTTCTTCTCATGCTCTTGTTTCCAGTTTTTCTGAGACCATGTCTAGGGAATTTGAGATGAGTATGATGGGAGAGCTCAACTACTTTCTGGGGCTTCAAATCAAGCAATGCAAAGAAGGGATCTTCATCCATCAAACGAAGTACACCAAGGATTTGGTCAAACGCTTTGAGATGGGTGACTGCAAGCCAATCGCTACTCCCATGGTGACTTCGACTGTTTTGGATATCCAGATGAAGAAGGAGAAGCCGTGGATCAACGCGAGTATCGCAGCATGATCGACTCCCTTCTTTACCTGACGGCCTCAAGACCGGACATCCACTTCACGGTCTACCTCTGTGCGAGGTTTCAGGCGTCTCCGAGGACTTCCTACCGCCAAGCCATTAAGCGCATTTTCAGGTACCTTCTACTCTCCAGTATAGCATTCGGTATTCCTGCTCTTCTTCCTTATCCATTCGGGGGTTTTCTGATTCTGATTTTGCGGGCGGTCGACTAGACAGGAAGAGTACCTCAGGCACTTGTCACTTCTTAGGCACTTCTCTTGTCTCCTGGTTGTTTAGGAAGCAGTCCTCTGTTGCACAATCCACTACAGAAGCTGAATATGTAGCTGCCGCTAGTTGCTGTAGTTAGATTTTATGGATGGTGTCCACTCTTAAGGACTTTGGGTTAAATTTTTCTACTGTTCCCCTTCTCTATGATAACACTTCTGCCATCAATATTGTGAAGAACCCTGTGCAACATTCTAGGACCAAGTACATTGACATTCGCTATCACTTCCTTAGAGACCATGTAGAGAAGGGTGATATTGTGTTACATTTTGTGGAGTCCGAGGCTCAGTTAGCTGATATCCTCACCAAACCTTTAGACCCAACTAGGTTTTCCACCTTGAGGAGTGAGTTAGGGGTAATTTATCCCTATGGGTTGGTTTGAGGGGGAGTTGATTCTTTTCTGAGCTTTCCTTGTTCATCTGATCTTTCCTTGATCTTCTTTTGAACTTGTTGATCTTTTTGATCTTTTTAGGCTTTTAAGTTTTTCTTGCATCTCATTGTATCGTATTGCATTTATATGAAAATCACAAAAATATGCATTGTGATATAAGCTTTACTGCCTATCTTTTAAATTGATGAAGCTTTACTTATTACCCTTTTGAGCTATAGTATTTCAATTCTTGCTCAATGTCTTGTCTAGTTCTTTGACTTGCTAGAATTATTATGCTTTCACATGTGTAGCTAAGTCTTTGCTAAATAAGCTAGAACTTCAAGACAACCTGAACTAAAAATTGTAATTTGTGGATTTTTTAGCTAGTTGCGCAATTAGTGCTCCTTTCATGACATTGGCCCTATCAAAATTGCTTTGTTAGCTTTTGAATGTAGGATTGAATATCTCTTGAGCTTCTTGTTCCTGTGTGAATCTGAAACTGCTCTTGTGCAAATGAAAAATCAAATTTCAAAGTTCTCATGTTGTTAAATTGTGCCAAACTATTCTCACGAGACTGCATGTCAAAGACATGAACTTGGAGATAGTTTGATGATCCAGACGATCTCATGGGGACTGCTTGTCAAAATTGACATGAACCTTAAGATTTTTCACCCTGGTTGAAGCTTAGGAAGAGTTTGTGGATGGCTCCTAGTCCAGGATCTTCTTCACTAAGATAGACCTTTAATCAACTTCAATATTCATTGCAAATGAAAACATGTTGTAAAAAATTGGGTGATTGAGGTTCTTTGAGCAAAATGATTCAACTTAGGACTTTCTGTCTTGAGGATGGTCGTTGTTAGCTTCTTGATCTCACATTGACATTCTGACATGGCTATTATCACTTTAGGATCCATGTTGATGAACTTGCTAAGTTTGAAGCTTTGCTTAAATTGTTACAATTCATCGCTTTATATTGAGCCTTCTAGCTTAGCTTTGATATATATGTTTTAATATGATCTTGCTAGCGCTTTCAGGCTTGATATGTATTGAGTAATATTAGAAATGCTAGCTTGCTCTTTTGGGTAATCTCCAAAGCTTCTTGTACTCACAAATTGAAAAATACAAAAAAAAATGAAGCCACTCCATTGCATTTCATGCATGGTCCTTCTTATGTTTTTTCTTCATTTCTGCACTTGTCATCTCTGGATGAGAGGAAGGCGTGATTCCTTAATGACTCCATTGTCAAAGGGGGAGAAGATGTAAAAAAAAATGTTAAAAAGGGGGAGCTATTTGGAGAAAAAGGGAGAAAACAGAATTTTATGAAAAATGATGATCATAGTGAGGGGGAGCATTTAATTGCATTATTATGGTCTTATTGTTATTTCTAAACTTGAATTGCAATTTTTGAAACCTCACAATGATCAAAGGTCAAATTGAACAATTGTTTTTTCATATGAACCTTAAGTGAGATTTTTTGACTCTTCTCGGGTAATTGAAGCTTTCTTGCCTTCTTCTGCCTTATCTCACTTGCCGATAGTATTCTGAAGCCAACTTGGTCATTTCCATTGCGTTCCCTTGCTCTTGGACCAAGTTGTGCCTTTGTGCGAAAACGTTAGGTTTTTCTATTTTACAAACCTCAAACTTTCATTTTCTGGAAAATTACCAATGTGTTCATCAAGGGGGAGATTGTGGATATAATAGGGATATGCTCATGATCTTAGGATGATGATACAATTAGCAATAGCGTTGAAGGTTTGTTGAAACACTTGTTCTCAGCAAAGTCAGTATTATCGGTAGTACCGGCAAGTAAGGTGTGGTACGACCGCAACGCGATATGACCACAATGGTAGAGCGGTAGTACCGCAGTGCGGTAACACCAGTTGATGGCGGTATGGATTTTCTTGAGAACGTGTTTTCTTGGATTTTTGGTCTTCTGTGAGAATCGGTACGACCGGAGTTGTTGAGCGATTACTCGCAAAGTCGTAGTAATCGGTGATTACATGGCGGTAGTACTGATTGTGTTCTGAATGTAGGTCGACTTGGTGAAATGGTTTTTCGTTAGGACAAGTTCATGGGTTTCAGTGCATATGTGTTGCATGATACATGTTTTGACTAACGTGGGTCAAGTTACGAAGAACTTGTTCTCGAAAATGATTTCTTGGTCTGTTGTTGTGCATGTTGCTTAGAGGTCAACGACGGTCAACGGCGAGGATGATCGGGACTAGGCTTGAGAGCTGAGGTTCAGAACGATCGAGGATGCCAGGTGATATCAATGGACTCAAGCATGACGCAAAATGGACAAGGATGACCGAACGGGCAGTTCGGTGCGACAGGTTGAATCAAGCGGCGCGGGGGTCGGTGCAAGTGCCATGGTGGTTTCGGTGGGAGCCGGATGGGACAGACTTGCCGACATGAAGAGCGCCGTTGATCAACCTACACGTGGCGAAGCATAGGATTGCTTCATGATGATTGGACTAGGTCTTCGGAGAAGGATCGAGAAGGGGTATTTTGGTAACTTCACCTAAATACAGCCTTGGTGACCTTTTGCTAACCCGCAGCGCAAGACGGCGCAAGGAGAAGCGGTTTAGGTCAAGAGGAGATGAAGACGACGCTTTAATATACGTGCGTAAGTGAAACCCGTTTGTGTGTGGGCTTAACGGGTGCCGATTAGGGTTATTCTTATAGAAGCCAGCCTCCACTATAAATATGGGAGAGTGCTGGTTGTGCACCCCCACCCCTCATATCTAAAACCCTAGTTTTGTGTTTTAGGGTTAGGAGAGAAAAGTGGAGAGGTTAGGGTTCTAGAGAGTTGGATTGATTGTGTGCTCATGGGTTGAGTCTTTGTCCTCTATAATGGAGTGGCTGTAAACCAACTTCAATCTCCAATCAATGAAAGCAAAGTTCTTCAAGATGACTTTCTATTCTTGTTCTTGCTATCTCTTTGATGATTTTGGGTTTTTGATGATCCGTTGGTTTTCCTTTGAGTTCTTGTGGTGATCTTGCTTACTGTGAAATGTGGGAGTGCATCTAAGATTGTCTTGATCATCCTTTACCCATGAGCAAGTTTTGGATCATACTTTAGTTTTTTAACTCGGTTTTGAAGCAACTCCTCTTCAAATAGAGAAAGGTCGGAACTTAGGCAATGATCTTCACGATCTTTGGTTGGAATAGGTTCCTAATATCCTAGGGAAGGCTTTTTTCAAGTTTCATGAAGTTTGAAGTTGTGAATCAAAAGTTATGCCAATTTTTTATTTCGTTTTCAGGCTAATTTTCCTATTCATCGGCTGATTTTACTGTTCATGCGGTAGTACCGGCACTGTTCATCCGATAGTACTGATTTTCTGTTGTATTGACACTGTTCATCTGGTAGCACCGATTTCTGGTACCATTCATAATTACTGTTCATAGTTACTGTTCATCATCGCGTTTTGCGTTTTTTGTTGTGTTCTTTGGGGTTTTGATTGGATTCAATACAAGACATCCGTTGTGCTTATTTATTGATCTTCATAGCTATTGGAGAGAAAATCTTGTTAAATCTGATCAAAACGAAAAATTGGCTATGCTCCTATTCAACCCCCCCCCCCTCCTCTAGTCGTCGTTTCAGTCCAACATAATGTATATTGGATGGTTCGGTCTTCTTATGACTTGTATGTCTTGATTCAGCAATGTGCCTGTAAGTACTATCTACTAATTCAACATGCTCGTCCATGTCGGCCTCCTAGAGTGTGTATCGACAATGAGCTCTATCGTTGGCTCCTTACTGCTAGCTCAATAATCGCAGATCACTGGTCAGGCCACCGTTCGGTGTAGTCTATAGCGAGCTGCAGCAATTGCGTCGTCTCCTCCTCTACATGGACCTCGTTGGAAATGCTTGCGTCGAAAAACTCGGCTGTCCACTCATCCAGCACCACCGTTCGCACCCACTGCGGTAGAGCGAAGTTGTCACTCTGGGGCAATAAATTTGTGGGTTGTCTCCCGGACATGGCATCGCGTCGGCGACCTCCGGGGCGCGCTACACGTTGACACACTTCACTGGCACGGTGGCGCCGACCAGCCGAATGAGGCCGTGGTCTTTCACGTACTCACGTTGGCGGCATAGTGCTCATCGGTAGCAAGAACGTTCGACGGTTTGATATTACCGTGGGCGCGCCCGAGTGGTGAAGCTGAGCCGCACGCTTTAAGATAAAAAAAATGAAGGCAGATGCAATTCAACATTCAACATAGCTAATGTTGTTAAATATATTCAAATTATCAAAACCGACACAACCATACAAACATAAAATACAACATTAGGAGTTCATAGAAATCAAAATTGATCAAGAGTTTTCCTCTAAGACAAACAGAACATTGAGATTTGAGGGTTCAAGTTAAGATTGAGGGGCAGACCTAAGATTGTGGGGGCAGACCTAGGCTCCTCCACTCCTAGTTGCTCGCCACGCCTCCTATCTCTGACCGTCCCACGCGGGTGTCACGCCTCTTGCTCCCTTGGTTGTGCGCTGGCTGCGCAGCCTGTAGTCGCCATTCCCCGGTTCGCTCGCTCCCTGCCTCCCTCGACCATTTGACTCGGTTTGTTGAATAGCAGCGGCTGTGGGTTGCATTGGAGTGGACTCATAGTGGTTAGGGTTATTAATTGGGTCTTTGCCGCTTGTAGGCCTTACAGCACAACAACCTCCGTAGGTCCATCACCCATGCCTTCATGTAGGTCTCAGCCCATGCCAAACACCACACTGTCCACACCTGATTTCCTGAATCGTTTTCCTCCCAGTCCCTTCGCTCTGACCTCCGAGCTCCCTCCCATGGCAACCGAGATACCTGGGTTCCCTTGGTACATCCGGGAGACCTGGGGTAGTTCCGCCACTATATGTATGTAACTATTAGGGATGGAAACAGATCGAATACAAATCGAATAGCCTCGAATGCGAATACGAGTCCATATTTTTAAAACGAATACGAATTCGAATATTCTCGAGTACGAATCGAATGTCATAACGAATACGAATTCGAATTGAATATGTACTCAATTCAGTCGAATGCGAATATCCTGTAACTTTTGCGACAAATCTTAGTAGAACAAATTTATGTAGCATGTGTATGTGACTACACGTCTACAGTAAAGAATCTTGAAGCACTAGCACTCTAGCAGTGCCGTAGTAGTAGTACTGCAGTGGCAGTGTGGCACTAGCCCGAGCCGGCAGCCACTCTAGCCAAATGCCGGACGCCCAGGCACTACGGCACAGCAGCATGCCATCAAGCCCATCATGCAGCATCTGCATCTCTGTCTCAGAATGAGGACACTGGACAAGCAAAAGCAAGTTAGGGACTTAGGGTTGGTTTGGTTCAGAGCCTCAGAGGCATGCGTGCTTCGGTGCTTGGGCTTGGGCCGCTTGGCATCGGTGGGCTGCTGCGTGCCTGCTGCACTATTTTGCAAATACGGATACTATCCGTATCCGTATTCGTATTCGATGTTATTTCTCATACCATATCCGGATTCGTATCTGGGAAAAAAACCCGGATAGTATCCGGATTCAGATTCGTTTTCCATTCGAATATGGATTTTACTTACCACATTTGCATTTTCTCGGATACGAACATCGGATAAAACGAATTATCCTTTACCATTTTCCATTCCTAGTAACTATGTATATATGCATCGAATAAGTGAACTTGGATGAAGGAAATCTTTTTTGGATGTGATGATCGGGTGCATATTGCAATCTTGCTACTATAGTGCATACCATCTTACCACCAGACATGAACGAACTTATCGTATTTATTCTGCCATGCATAGACCCTAAAAAAATAGAGAGTGAAAGAAAAACTAGATGCCGCAATACCGTATCTCCAACCAGGGGCGGATCTACAGTGATCTACCTAGGTGCATAGGACACTAGGTATATAGTATGGACACCCTTAGTCCATGATAAGAGGACACCCCAAACCAAAAAATTAAACATGTGTGATATGTATGGGAAGTGGGGACCCCCGGTTATTTTCGTTCTGGATCCGCCACTGACTCCAACAAAAAGAAGTACTTAAGTGATACTACTACCGTATTTCTATTTGTTGGCCGAGGGTTCACGCACTACCTCAAACCGACGACAAACTCGTGAAGGCACGACACCTCAAACGGATCCACCTCGAACGAGGTCCGACGACAAACTCGTGAAGGCACAACACCTCAAACGGATCCACCTCGAATGTGGTCCGTGGACCGATCCCGGATGTGGTCCGGAGACCAACCTCGAACAAGGTCCGAAGATCAACTCCGGACGGGGTCCAAGTACCAATCTCAGACAAGGTCCGAGGACCAACCTCGGTGAGGCGCGACACATCAGAGAACCCACCCCGGACCCGGTCCGGGGTATCCACACGGCGAGGTTCCGTTGACACCCACATATGTGACGGGACCCACTTGACGCGATAGACGAAAGTACCTCGGAGCAATCAAAACCTCGGGGGCAGCGATGTAACTTCACTGTTCGTCCCCCTCCTACTCTATAAATAGCTAGGATCCCTTGTAAATGGGGAGGAAGATATTAATTATAACTTCTGCCATCCATATACAATACATCCGTACCACACCTTTGCGTGAGATTCTCGTTGAGTCTCCACACTTCACTTGCTCTCTCGACGGTCGATGCACATGGGCGGTCCTGGCTGGGTTCATGGGTGTTCAACTGAACACCCAAAATTTTTAGACAAAAATTCAGTATATATAAGGTATAATATATGTATATACTAGAAATTAGGTTAAATCAACATGTAATGTCCTCAAAAGCCCATTCCGTCGGCATCTCACTCGCAGCCCACTTGGCACTCGCACAATCCACCAAAGCCAAGGCATTCCACATTCGGTCACTGTTTCAACCTTCCCCCCACAATGACTCGGCCCAATATCTCAAGGCTTATTTATTGGCAAACCACAACTCGATCTCTCTTTCTCTCGATCGCACATCTATCTCTCAAAGAAACACACACGCATACATCCTTGCCATTGCGTCTTGCGGCGGTAGTGGCAGGCCGCGGAGCCACGCCGAACAGGTGAGCGTGGCGGTTGGCGGCTGCGGGCTACAGCGGCCTAGGAGAAGGGGAGGCTGAGAGAAGGGAAGGAGCACTGTGTGGCGCTGTGGGCACTGCGCCACTGCTTGAGCGGCCGAGCCCGAGCGCATGCCATCGGGTGGGAGGGGGTGGGCGGGCACGCGCCGGCGTTGCTCCGAGGACCAAGGCTCTAACTCTGAGCGGGTGGTGCAATGGAGGTGGTCTGGCGATGGACCGGAGCTAGCAACTAGGGTACGCCGTGAGCTTGGCTGGCCGGCGACGGCGGCGGGGCAAAGCGCGTGGGCGTGTCCATTTGGGCGATCGAGCGACCGAGCTGGCGAGCCCTGACCCCCGAGCACAGGTCTTGAGGAGTGACGACTGAGCCATTGAGGTGAAGTATCTAATCCCAAATCCATAATTCCCAAATGGTCAAACCGGTTTGAAAAATGAATTGTGGTTAACGAATCTTGTATTTATGTGAATTGTAGATCTTAGAGCGTTAAAAAGTGTACAGGGTAGTTCAGATTATTACATTATTGGCTGACACAAAAATGAGGCATTAGATTGCCCTCATAAAATTTAATCTTATATAAACACATTATACTTTGAGAACTTTCAAGTATCCATGTGGAGTTCTTATTAGATAGGAAGATTCTAAGCAATAACAAGCTAATTGTAACAGATAATAGAATATCTAGACCATTTTTAGCCAAAGCAACTAAATTTTCAGCTCAGCTGAGAGCATGAGACTAATAGATAACTCTAGATTTAAGTTAGATTAGCAGGCTGTAGCAAATGATGGTGGCATACTTCAAACAATATGAACATAAATTCATCTAGACACACCTATATAATTTATCGATCTCAACTTCTTAAGTTATACAAATTCATGTGATTAATTGAACTTGCAAACTACAAATTCATGGGCCGACGAGTTAGGCTGCATACGTCAATAGCAACACATGTACATCTCCAATTCTCCATTCATCAATTCCTCGGTCCCAAATCCCAAATTCCCAATTCAATATTTTTTTCTTAATTATTTTGTAATTTCTCTCAATTATTTGTGGTGTTATTTCTAGTACGAAAAAATTGTATTTTGTTTCTTTGCTATCATGGACCTTTAATTTTTTTTATTTAATAATATTTTATTAACTCTGAACACCCATCCGATAAATCCTCGGTCCACCACTGTCGATGCATCCAACCAGAGATGTCTACATGTTGACTATCTGATCTCCCGTCGACTACACTATTTGCTGTAAATATGTGGTTAATGCTTTCAAGAGCGGGCATGCATGGACCGTACGCAGGCAATAACACATCGAGACACGTATGCAACTTAAGTCCTGTTTCTGCGATTCCAACCTTCATATTCTGTATTTGTGAGTGCGCACTGCATGCATACACGTTGCAAATTAAGGCGTGCGGTAGCTAGTACTAGATGTATACTACCAGCACGAAGGAATCCGAACGATGCTTGCGGATTTCGTTGTGACAGTCTGACAGAAGGAAGGAGTGCGAATTCCATCGATGATGACGTGCTCGCGAACAGAGGCGATCTCTCGTGCCAACTTGTAATTCTGCGGCGCGTACAGTGCGGCCCAGATGCGTAGAAGCCCGGCCTGTAACAACGCTTACCGTGTGCCGGATGCGCGAGTGAGTGCGGCCCAGTTGACGCGAGCGGACTAGGCTAGCCGCGCTGCCGAAGCGGACAACGATGGTGACGTGTGGGTCGCGCGCGTGGCGCAGGCGCTGCCGAAGCGGATTCGCCGACTCGCCTTGGAGCTAGCGTCGCCTGTGAGAACCGCGTGGATCGCGTGCGTGCTGCTCGTTTTTAGGTGCCTGTCCGGGCCTACTCCTGAATATTCCACTGATTCCAGGCCTAATATAGTAGATTTTTTTAAAAAATAATAATATATTATTTTAATATACTTACATAAATAAATGCCTGTATAATTAAATTACAAAATTAGCTTCTTTCGCCGTTTGAAATGATAACATGCTACTGTCGCTAGTTTGATTGACGATAGGAACTCACGATGAATCAAATGGCGACATAAGTTAGTTTTTTTGCTTTTGCAGAAAAAATAAACTATATTTATGTTTTGACAGAATGCAGCTTCAAATTTTGCAGGATTTTATTAGTCCAAGTGGAAAAGTCCCCTTTGCCCTTTGGATCTTTCGGCACTGAAGTGAACTGGATTCCATCTATGCCACTGTGTTGGGATGTTTTGCCGTTGAATGAAAAATAGTTGGCGCCAAATCTCGAATTTTTTATTTAAATAATCTATTTTTTAATCGAAATATCAAAAATATTCCGACGATATTTGTTTTTACAAAAATATACATCTGTCGCCCAATGGTTGAGCGATTTCAATAGAGTTGTTGAACGGTTGGCGGATCGTTCTCGCCGTAACCGTAGGGCGATTGAAATTAAATCAAGAATAGCTTAGCGATCAAACCACGCCAGATCCTTAGGCGAGGTTGCCAGGCCGCTTAATGCGCAAGCGACAGTCCGATCCTAACCCTACGGCGACAGAGGTCCTGTCGCCCCACCCTATGGCGATAGGAGCCCCACGTGCTTTTTTACCTTTTAATTATTGTTTAATTCAGTTGTAATGAATATTACATTTTGTAGGTTAATTAAATTGAGCAAATCTGATTATATCATGTTATTTATTTTGAAAATAATAGTGTTGTCACGATGTTGGTTGGTCTGCATTTGTTATTTTCAGAGAATATCATGGGTACGAAATTTGTCGACTCGCAATAACATTTTGTGATCGTTGTATATTGTTGTAGTGCGATAAATTTCTGTTGAATTTTGTGAGGATGATTGAGACAAGAATGATATGTAAATACAAAGGTAAGTGATATTACGATGCGCGAGGGAGTCTCTCCTCGATGAAGTCGTTCGAACGATATATGCGTATGTACGCACGTAGTCGATGTCGTGCTTTATGGAGCTTATATGCATTATGAGTGAAGGGGTGAGAACGCTCATTGTGATTATGAAGATGGCCTAAAACATGGAGGATTCAATGTCGGTGTAATGGTTCTTTACGGGATACCACTAGAAGAGGCATACTTGCAATATAGTCTTGCTTTGATGGGTCTCTCGAACCGTAACTACATTAGAGTCCGCAGACAAGCATCGCTACACGAGTCACATGGCATGATGGTTCGCTAATTGCTTTAGTCATCCTCGCTACTACTACGGTACATTGTGACACAAGCATCCGGACCATGTAAGTATACATGCCTTTAGAGGATAGTAAAAACATGGGGGTAGGACGGGGACTACTACGTAATGACCGACTCATCTGCGTGGACCGGAGCCATTTTCCTTCCTTGCCTCGGCGTTGAACTCCTCGCGGCCTTCCCTTCCCTTGTCGCGGAGTGTCCACGTCGGTGGTATATCAAGTCGCCCATATCCTGCGATTCCATGATGTAAGTGCACCGTATATTTGAAATTGTGAAAAGGATTTACATTCTTCATAACTCACGCCATCGATACGGATTACGCCGGCGATCGGATACGTTGCGGGCGGGCTCACCGCATGAGCCTTTCCCTTGCCCTTGTCGCGGATCGCCCACGCCGGGCCGGTATGTCAAGTCGCCCATGTCCTGCGATTTCGTGATGTAAGGGCACCGATAGTGAAAATCGTAAGAATGATGTAAATTCTTCGAACTCACGCCGTCTATACGGATTACGCCCGGCGATCGGATACTGTGATGGCGCTGTGGTCAACCGCATGAGCCTTTTCCTTGCCTTTGTCGCGGGATCGTGCACGCCAGGTGGTATATGTCGGTTGTCCATGTCCCGCGATTGTATGATGGATGTAAGTACACCGTGACAGGAAACCTTACGTAATAAGGATAAAATATCGATAATCGACGCCATCGATATGGATTACGCCCGGCGTATCATGGGCCCTTGATTGCCTCCTCAACAGGTCCCAGACGAAGGTTTCCACCGCGACGAAGTTCTCGCCCGCACCGAGTAGTTCAAAGATGTACTACGCTAGATGAATGCCTCGTCAGTACATCTCCGCCGCCGATCCATCGAAGAAGTGGCGGCGATCTCGGCTGCCATTACGGGGATGAAGTTAAAAATTTAAGGAATTGAACGCTGGGAGAGGAAAATCGACACGCAAAAGAAACACTTACGAGGTGAGGCCCGCATGTGTAGTACGCCCGCAGTGTGTTCGGGTGTGTGGATCAATGATCTTCGCCGGTTCGCCACACACACATCAAGGGATCGAAAAACGTGGTGGTACTTGGAGCATCTTTCATTGATTTATCCGGTATTGTAATGCTTCCTCTTCGCTATTACTTTTTGCTTCTTCAACAACCTCGCAGAGAAGTTTGTCAAGAGTCCATAGTCGGGTATGTGTTGTGTAGTGTTGTGGAGAGTTGGGTTTGGTTCAACCTCTTTATAAGCTCCATGGATGGCATGGTGTGGTTAATTTCATGCAGTAGAGAGTCCTCAGATTTTAATTTTGAAAAGTCAAGAGGTAGAGTATTGCCAAGTCGGCCTCAAAAGTGGCGAGGCATAGTGTTATCACGCCTTACTTTGCAAGAAGAAGTCATGGCTTGCTTTATGAGTGTTTGTCTTTATCGGCCCGAAAAGCTAGCGAGGCGTAGTGTTTTCACGCCTTTCTTACGTAGTCTTGTCTTTTCGGTCTTAAAAGTTGGTGAGGTGGTCGGGGTTGTCAAGTCAATCAAAAAGCGTAACCCTAAACCTAAACCATAAACCGCGCAAAGTCGTCTCGCTTGGTCTTATCATCGCGCAAAGTCGCACCGTGTGGTCTTGTCAAGGCGCAAAGTCGGGCCGTAGTCTTGTCATCGCGAAAGTGTCTCCTTCGGTCTTATCATCGCGCAAAGCTGCCCGTGTGGTCTTGTCGGCTTGCAAAGCTACCGTGTGGTCTTGTCACCGCAGAAAAGTCGTCTCCTTTGGTCTTATCATCGCGCAAAGTCGCCCGTGTGGTCTTGTCGGTTTGCAAAGCTACCCGTGTGGTCTTGTCATCGCGCAAAAGTCGCCCGTGTCGCCTTATCCTTTGCGCAAAGGTGGCCCGTGGTCTTATCATCGCAAAACCGGCTTTGTTAGTCTCTCGCGGGCCTATAAAATGCACGCCCACGCTCCGAATTACGACCACTCGACCCTTCAAACCGTAGAAGGAAGAACCTTCTCCGCTTGACAAGAATATACGATGGCGACGCCAGAGGACCACCCAACCAGTTCACCGGCGGACCTTCTCCCCGAAGGATGGAGGACTTCGCCCTAACCATTGGTTGATGCCGAACAAGTGTGCTCAACCTAAGTGGCGAAATGCGACACGGGAGGACGCTATCGCGCGAGCCATAGACGGCCCTTTCGATGGTGGACGGCGTTTCTTCCGATGCCCATACTGCGGGGTAAATAGTTTTGTTTATGTTATCGTAATACATCGCCCATACTAACCGCCCTTGTAGCGGATGGCTAAATGCAACTTCACCGCCGGATCGATCCTCCCCATGAACGCACTACAGCGGTACGTGGATGTATTGTGGAACCGAATATTTGATTTGGAGGCACAAATTGACGATCCGAACGAGCAAAATGACGACCTCCGCCAACAGATGCAAGGCGAGAGGGCAATGAGGAGGTCGTGAACATAGGAAGTTCCTATGATCCCAAGATGCTTTGTCAGGCGAACCCTAGTCGCATATGTGCGTGCCACTACAACGACAAATACCACGCCCGAGGCGCCTAACCGGAGAACACTCTATGTGGGTTGCTAGAGGCACCTTCTACAATTAGGGAGGGGCGGAGAAGCTCGTACGTCGCTAGTGTCCCCTTCTGTATGCAATTATGTTGAATCTCATGAAGCATGTAACTAAATGGTGAACGCGTTATTGCGGTTGCCTTTTATCGAGTTGACATGTTGTATCAATGTGTCGCAATTACGTTCAATCGTAACGTATGTAAGTAAATGGTGGACGCTGCTGCTGCAGCTTGCCATTTATGGAGTTGACTTTTGCATTGAGGTGTCGTGTGCATTAAGCTATAGGCGCTGACATGCATTGAACAAACATGCATTATATGAAAGAGTATCTGTAAGAATGCAAAAGTAATCCGGGCATCATATATTAAGTGCAAAATATAAGTATCACATAAAGAACAAATGTTGCTAGTGCAACAAGACGCCTCTACTAGCCCCCCAACCGCACTCCCAAGATCCTCCCCGCGCCGCCACCGCCCAGCCCACCTCGCGTCCTCCCCTACGGGCTCGCCGACGCCTTCCTCTCAAGGCTGGGTGTGGGGCCTCGCCCCGAGAGGAAAGACGGTCTCGAACCCCGATCCGACGAGGACCGAGAGGCAGATAGGGTGGACAAAGACTGGTGTTGTGTGGGTCTTGGCGACCGAGAAGCCGTGGAGCCGACTGTAACCTCGGCGGTGTGGACGGAGGTGTGGGCCGAGGTGTCGGGTCTCGCCCACCAAAAAGTCCAGCAGCGTCCTCGCTCAATAAGGCCCACGGCGCGCATCCACGCCATCATAGGGCAATGTACCTACACAGCAAAATATTGTTACTTAATAAAAAAACGCGAAGCGTGCTGACCAACAGAGACGTGACGTACCCTCGGCTAGCGCCATGGCGTGTACAAAGCTGTCCGCACGGAACTGTGCCACGACGTAGTGCGACGCTGCCGGTGTCGGACGTGTTTCGCCGAGCCAGCTCGTCGGTGGCGCCTCACCGCTCGGACGTGTCCTGCTCGACCCAGCCTCCTCAGGGCGCGTCAGTGTCGGAGGTGGTCTGCTCGAGCCAGCCTGGTCAGGGCGCGTCAGTGTCGGAGGTGGTCCGCCGAGCGGCCGTCGTGGCGCGCTGCTGTCGGGCGTGGTCCGCCGACCTCCGCGCCATGTCAGCTTTGCACGGACGGGCGGCGCGGACGGACGGAGTGTGAACCAAAGTTGAGCGTGCCAACCTCGGGAGCACGGTGCACGCATAACAGTCAAAATACGTCCGCGATCATTGCCAAAACGACGGAAAAACTGGGCGTGTCCTCGCATGTGCCTCTACACCGTCCCGGAACCTCTGCAGCCCACGAAGTTGCGATCCGCCGCAAGCTCAAAGAACTATGCCCGCCACATCGAAAAAGAAGACACGGTGAAATCAGAATGGCGAGATAACACAAGCGAAATTTTCGGAGTTGGATGTAACGCATCAGCGTTGCACGCCCCGCGCTAAATGCATTGCGGTACGGTTTGCCGGTGCCGGACACGTGGTGCGGGCTCGCTGCCAGCGAAAGCACGAGCTCGGGCACGATGTCATGAGCGCATCAAATAATGTACTCGCTATAGCTCGTGTGGTCGGGGATGTCGCCCCGCACACGGTCCTGTAGTGCATCCTCCCACCGCGTGAGGGTCCATCCGCCGACACTGTGCACAACGAAGAATATAGTAAGACCCATGTACGGAAAGGACGGTAGCGACACTACTAACGAAAGCACATGTGGAACACGTGCGGAACTACGACAACCACCGCAAGGGCGGGCCGTGCCTCGTGCCTCCGGAAAGATGTAGTACTCGCCGCCAACACAGTGGGAGGACTCTCAAACGGCGCCAAGGTCTCGCGCCCGCTTGTCCGGAGGCTCCTACGGAAGGCGGCACCTCCCGCGATAGGAGGCCAAGAAGCGTGGAGACGCCCTGCAGGTAGGGGCCATCTCCCGAATGGGAGGTGGAAAGTGTGAGTCTCGTCGCCATCGTCCACAAGAGCCGCTGCCAGGAGCGGTCGAACGGGAAGCGTCGGATCGCCTGCCCGCATGGACGTCTCCGTCATCGCCGACCGCAGGTGCTGCCGGCTCGTCCTCGTCCGTGGCCTGCACCATCCGGGCGATAGGTAGTAGACCAGCAGCGCTCAACCTGCGAAGGAACAAAAGGTCAGTACGAAAGGTACGGTTCGCAAGAAGATAGTGTGGACGTATACTAACCTGCCTGTCCAGCGTGGGTCTAGCCTCTAGGCCACCCGAGGTGTCCACGTGCGGATCACCTCCAACACATCAAGGCGGCAAATTTCGTGAGGATGAGGGACACGACGCGACGCTCGATGTACTTTGGCCGACGCGCCTCCAGAGGCCAAACTCGATCCGATCCGTGAGCCATACCGCAAAACAACTTTAAGTTAGCAACACGCGGAAATAAAACATCGAGTGTAACGTAATGAGTAAATTTAACTTGCAAACAAACAAATCAAAAGAGTACTAGGCTACGGGGCGGTTTTTGAAAAACTAACGAAAAAAGTTATAGTACTACAACACTTAAATAAACATTACGTGCAACATACGATACATGTCTTACGGCATTACGTACATCGAATGAAAATTGGGTAGTAGCGTAACGCTTACATAAACAATACAAAGTACAAATGACAATGTACACCGACGGTAATTTCGGTCCCTCTTGCACATCGAAGAAGTGCTAACGCAAACCATAGCAAAGGTTTACTCCTCAACCGGTGCCTTGCATCGTGCGGGCAGGTGTGCCCCTCACAGCAGCGTTGCAGCGGCGTCTACCTAACGCCCGGCTTGTGCCGTCCATATCATTGGTAATACGATTTCGGCGACGACCCTTGCTACCCTTCAAAGATGTCAAGATCCGAATCCAGATCCTATTTGCAATATCCAAGGTGGCGGTTACCCATAACCTCGAAGCCCCTAAGCTCGCCAAACCCACGCGCACCACCCTCTCCTTCAAGAAATACTCGGACACAAAGTTCAAAGGGTCCATATGCACGATCCGCATGCGGCGAGCACATGAGAGCATGGCTTGTGTAAGAGCTTCAGCTTTGTTGCATGTACAGCTAGGCTCGCTGACATGATCTCCAAGGCACACCTCGTGGGTGACAAGAGAACGAGCCGTCCCAAATCCGCTCTATCCCGCAAGAGCACGCCAAACGATGTCCATATTTCCCATCACGCACACCGTGTGCGATCGCCCTTCGTGTCTTCGCCGCATGTATGCCGTAATCTTCGAAAGCAAGACGGGTTTGAGGGTTCGTGGAGATGAAGTGCGGCATTTGCATGCCTCTCCTGAAATACCCGACAGTGTTGTGCGTAACACCTTCCACGATGGCGACGAGGGCCGAGAACGGCCTCTAAGAACCCAGCTTGTACACCTCCGCAAGGTTAGTGGTCATTATGCCGCACCTTGCCCCGTCCGTGTCATGCAAACAGAGACCACTTGTCTAATGGCTAGGCCTCGATCCAAAGGGGAGAAGCACTCGATGTTCCTCGAGGTCCTCGCCTCGGACCAGCGAGTTCGAGACTCGCTCCTTGGTTCCTCAAGGCCCACGCCTTTCTTCTTGTCAGAAATTGGCTCGGCGCCTATAAGGCCAAATTTTACTTGCTGGTTCTTAAGATAGCCAGCCTCTTGAATAGCTTCACCAAGGGTTGCTTCGAACTTCTTGAAGAAGTTGGCCCCAAATGGCGAATACACCATCTACTCGTCATATCCGCCAAGGGAACGGCTCCTCCGGGTCTTCTGAAATTTTTTATGGTTTTCAAAGATCCGGCGTGGCATCATGGATTACGCACACACCAGATTTAGCTCCAACAACTCCCACCCTTAGATGTTGAAGGAACCACAACCACTATGGAAATTCTCACCTTCGACAAATGCGATGGCCAATGGCGTAATTTGATTGTTCCGCTAACGCCTATGGCGGTAAGGATTTGCCCTTGTATTTCCGGCCAAAAGGTCCCATCAATCGAGATCACAAAGATATGCCTAAAAGCCTCGATGCAGGATCAAGGCTACGAAGGCCCTATGCATTACTAAAAACCTCGTGGATTTTAGATGGCATGTCCTTCACAAAGAATGTACGTGTTCGGGTTTCTCTCCGCAACACCTCAAGCATACGAGGAAGGTTGTCGACGCCTCAAAAGATCCAAACCGCTTTTCCATAGCCTTCGCTTCGACGCCACGCCTTCCCATAGCTGATCTTGTACTTGAATTTCTTCTCAATAGCCACCATAATGTGCTTGGCCTCCATATCCTTCTTCTCCACTATCTCTCCATACATCAAATTAGCTATGAATGTCGACGTTATGTTACGATGTTCCGCACAAAACACCGCTGAGCATGCACGAGTGCGGCTCCACCTTCGAGACAATCCAAAGGAGTCTCATACTTCGGTCTATGCGCGCTGCACTCGCCAGGACAACCGGCCGCTCGCATTTGACGGTGTAATCGCTCTTGGCTAGATTTGACGACCAAACGTCCCGCATAGACATAGCCCATATTTTAATGGCATCCCGCAAGGATGTCTTATCAAGAAACATTGAGTGCAATCAACCTCCGTGGCATGGTACTCCCACGGCGATTCGTGCTCGCTATGCGTATATAGACCCTCGGCCACAACTGCTCCATTCGGGGATGGGAGCTCCGCCTCATCGAATCGCCTCGCCGCGTCTTCTTGTAAAGCTTCCTCTTCACCAAGGCCATCCGGTTATCGCTTCCATTTGATACAATATGTAATCCCTATGCTCTCCTTCATCACCGTCTCTGTAGGCTCACCATGCGTGCCCGATCTTCCTCTCTCAGTATGTACCGTGATCGGCTCATCACAAGCAACATTCTCTGAACTCTTCAGAATACCCTCCGGATCCTCTTCTTCACCAACATGTTGGGCACCCGAGCCGCCGCAACACCCGGATGATATCCCGGGGGGGGCTCAGACAAACTTCTTTTGGGCATGGTTGCACAAGTATCACACACTCATATCCACTACACGACATCCTTCTACAAAGCCCTTCCACACCGCTGCGGCGATCGCTTCTCAACTCCCCACCGATGTTCGTGGAAGACCGGCCCAAAGCCCTTGTATGTCGACACAGACACCTCGTGGTTCAAAGAGAAGTGCGGGTCACCAATTGCTTCACATCTTCGATTCAGGCATTCTCGCCGTCCGGGTGTACCAGAGTGGCTTGTCAAAACTGCTCAAGTCAACACCGTGACGGACCTTCACGAACGGTGCCAACACCGTAATGCACTTTTAATGTAGTGGGTACAGGCATGACTTATTGTATGGCTGCAAATATTTCCAACATTGCAATTAGTCAGCTCGCAACGAACGACATGCAAGTACTGCTACATTGTAATTTACATTTGTAAGACCCTTTGCCTATCGTCGACAACTACACGACAGCATGATCAAGACATCATTCATTCCCTAAGGCAGAGGCCACAATGAACGTGTGGTACGATATTCAGATTCAACCTAAAAACCGAGCTATTCCATAGCAGGCATTATCCGATTTGGACGCTAATTTACTTCTACTAATTAGTTTATACAAATAATTCATCCTTCTTATGCGCTCGGTCACGCATTATTCACCCAAGAATAGTCGGGCACGCACACACCGACACTACTACAATACATCTCACAAACAACACTAATAATACTTCCTCACAGACTATTTTTTCTCTAACTAAAGTTTTTATCGCTACTACTTACATACAAATCAACAACATTTCGATTTTCTATTTTTTTTCTCTAACTACAATTTCCTACAGGTGCTATTATACTACTCATTGAACTAAATAAACTATTTACGTACCCAAAAAAATATACTACAAAATAAATTTTCTTACGACAAATCAACTACATTACACGGCATTGCACTGGCTAGTCACATGGCAGACGTAGAACGCCCTACGATGCTTCAATTCTTCTACACGAAGGAATAAAGTTTGTATGCCATTTTAATAGTTGTCCGAATGGTTTGACTATATGCAAATAACATTTCTACATTCCCGTATGTTTGCAAAAGTATCACCGAAATTCGATTCCTTTGAAGTATCCTATCAAACACTATAGTTGAATGTCCGTGCATCTATTTATTTTATCTTATTACTATGCGCTCGGTGTTTGACGATTTTCTAAAGTTTTTTATCGCTTCTATTTACATACAAATCAACAACATTTCGATTTTCTACTGCTTTTCTAACTACGCTTCCTACTTAGCGCTACTTACACTATTATTTTATCTAACTAAACTATTTACCCACTAAAAGAATACACTACAAAATAAAACAAACTTACGGATTTTCTATTTTTTTTCTCTAACCACAATTTCCTACTAAAAGCTACGATACTACTCATTTAACTAAATAAACTATTTACCTACCCAAAAAATACACTACAAAATACACTTACGATAAATCAACAACATTTCGATTTTCTACTTTTTTTTCTAACTACATGTTCCTACGAGCGCTACTTATACCTACTATTTTAACTAACTAAATACCTACTTAAAAAATACAAGACAAAACAAATCAAACTTACCTCCTCATAATCCAAATTTCTTCCCTTCTCCCAATCCCTCCCCTTCTCTATTTTCCTCCCTTTTCCTCTCCTCTCCTCCTATTTTTCCTCTCCTCTCCTCTCTTTCTTTCTTCCCCGCAATGATCGCTTGGGCTCACAAACGAATCGCCTGGGGGACCGCTGGGTGCTTATAGGAAACCAACGCCGCGACCGCTACGATCGACATGGACATCTGCTCGCTTACGGTTACGATCGAACCTATCGCCCAACCGCGCGGCGATCAGAATAATTTCTGTGGCTCGCCTCTGTGTAGTTTTAAGTTTAACGGTTACGATCTTTTTGCAATCGCTCAATCAGGCGATGATACGCCGAGTCACCCAACCATTGGGCGACAGACGATATTTTGTAAAAACAAATTCGCCGGAATATTTTTGATATTTCGATTAAAAAATAGATTATTTAAAAAAAAATTCCCAAATCTCCCACCAAGGCCGGCTTTATAAAGCCCATCCAACCAACTCAACCCCATCTCCTTATATTCATCTACTTGTAGTTGTCCTCCTCCTCCTCTCCTCAGCGTCATGTGTCAGTCGTTAAGTTCAATAAACTAAAGAGCAGTGGCACTGGTGAATGCTAGGCACGTTAATTTTCCAAACTGCGGGGTCGAAGGAAATGTCCTCTACTCCAATACCACAGATAATAGGGGGCGTGTGTTCTACAAGTGTTCATATTTCTTAGTGAGTTTGATTTTTGGGAATGTTGGTATTTGGATTTTTGGTGTTTCGTCCCCTTTTTTTACTATTTGATGTGGATTTTAGGTTGGTGGATGCCAGTACTTTCAGTGGGCTGACTCTATTGATGCCATGATGGAGAGGGCAGTTGAACATCCACCTATGTCTTTATCTAGTCCAATGGTGAACATGCCACCTGCAGAAGAGCGACTTGACATGATTCTTGACCATCTGAAGTGACTGGAGAAGCTTATGTGTGTATCCTTGTGGTAGAGTATGCAATATGTATGAACTAGTTTTCGTTATTTGTAGAAGGGAGTTCCTCTATTCAGTATGTTGTATACTTATGTTGTACCAGATTTATATGAATTGTAAGTGGTTTTTAACTTTCAATAACTAGATTTGTATAAACATAACGTGACATGGAGCAATAGTATTATAGTATTTAGCATAGATCCAAAACATTACAGCAGCACAATATGGCAACAACATAAGTCTAAGTACCATATTTTGTGGAACATTATAATACTAAAATAAAACTCGTGGGGTACAGCCGAAGAGTGCCCGCGACTAGTTGTATCACTGATCTTATGTAAATATTAATTAGTATACGACTTACAATACCCCAGTCAGCATCGCGACACCCCACACATCTTGTAGATCGAACAAACGTGTACACCCCACATTCGTTCTAGCCTTTAGTACCTTTTCAGACCGAATTGATCACACCCTATCATACCACCATTTCAGACCGAATTGACAACTCGCACCGGCTTTTCTAAGTAAGTAGACACCACTCACTAGTCATCCCATATTTTCAGACCGAATTAAACACACCCTGTCATGTCACCTTTTCATACCAAAATGATAACTCGCACCAGCTTTTCTCAGTGAGTAGACATCACCCACTAGCCATCCCACCTTTTCAGACCAAAATGACAACACGTACTGGCTTTTCTCAGTGAGCAAACACCACTCACCAACCATCCCACCTTTTCAAATTGAATTGACCACACCTTGACAAGCCACCTTTTGTGATCGAAACGACAACCCTCACTAGCTTTCCTCACTGAGTAGACATGACCTACTAGCCATCCCATCTTTCAGATCAAATTGATCACACCCTGCCATGCCACCTTTTCATATCGAAATGACAACCCCACCAGCTTTTCTCAATGAGTAGACATCACCCACAAGCCACCCCACCTTTTCAAACCGAATTGACCACACCCTATCATGTCACATTTTCAGACCAAAATGACAACCTCTACCAGCTTTTCTTAGTGAGTAGACATCACTCACTAGAGCTTTCTTGTGTAGAAAGATTCCCTCATGGACGTGAGCGCATTGCCATTCGCCATAATTTACTCCCTCATCACTACACCCTAGCAGCTTATAAAATAGAGGTACACTCCACCACCACAGCCAACACTCCACTCGAACTAATTTCACACAAAGGGGACAAAGGAGGGAGAAGGGAGGTAGAGGAGATCAGTACGTCGGACCTGGAGATACCAGGTTATGTGGAGATGATGCAGAAGTGGAAGTGGCTTGCCGGGAAGACAGGAACCTACCTGGATTGTTCCATGAAGGATGCACTTGTACCACCATAGTTTTCGCTACCAGAAAAGCGATCGCAGAACCCGTAACATATCATTCAATGACACACCCAGAGACCACTGCCAGGGTGTACTACATGTTCTTGGATATCCACGTAAGAGAATCTCACACACATCCATTTTTTCATATTGCATGTGGTATTTCACATATTGCTAACTTTAACCGAGCATAATGGCAGCCGCCCGAGCATTGCTATTTCTTCCAATGGATCTACCACTACTACAAAAGGCTAATATCGACGCCATCACGCATTTGCTGACCAAAACCGCTCAGATATATGCAATCATAGACGCTTTTGGTTTAGAGATCGCTCAGGTTATCGGTGCGCTTAAAACTGCTCAGGAAGAGGTAATATCACAGACGGTTCATAGCTAAAACCGTTTGTGAATTATCACAGACGGTTATTGTTAATAACCGTCTGTGATAATTCTACATATCACATACGGTTTTCAACAAAGAATTGTCTATGAAACATCACAAACGGTTCCTAACAATAACCGTCTGCGATATTACTACATATCACAGATGGTTTTTTGTTATAACCGTCTGTGATAATATCGCTACAGCTCCTAGTTGAAGCCCGATGAGTTTCTTCGTCGCCGATGCGTCTCTTCGTCGCATCCGCTTCGGCTCCCCAATGCATCTCTTCGTCTCACGCTCCGAATTTATTCCTTGTTTTATAAAAAGGATCATCCGCCATCGAAAATGATCATCCCCACATATAGATGATCTAGTACTTAAAAAATAGAAATGGCCGCTTCTTCGCTTCCTTGTCGCCAAGATTGATGGCCTACCCGCCGCACTGCACGAGCACCTCTCTCACAGACGTTGAACCGCTTTGTGAAAGAACACTGCTTCAACAAAGGTTCACTCCTCGTCCGAGAATTTGCCGAGCAGTGACGCCACCTTCCACCGTCTTGACATCCTCCTTCGCCACGTCTTCTAGGTGATCTCCCACTTTCGGCAAGTTTACGGCGCCATCGACGTGGTCCTCCAAAACGACGCTGCACGCCTGTGAGGCTTGCCATCACTTGGATCGCTAATCGAGGCGGCAGAAGCATCGAGTCGACTGTGCCGAGACCCTCAGCAAGGGAAGAGAGCCTATGGGCTCAATTCTTCTTGGTACAATAGCCTGAGGGTCTTCGGGAGATACTCGAACGAGCGCGTCAATGGGTGGACGCATTTCAGGCTTCGTTCGATCATGAATCGTTTGCCCCCGACGCCACTGCCTACGAAGTATTGAAGACGGAGATAGCAGCCTACCTTCGCCACTAGAAAAACTTTGTTATATGTTGAAAATTCCAAAATGTAAAAAAAAAATCTAGTTTGGAGGTGAAGTTACAATATTAATTATATGTTGAATGATTACTCTCTCTCTCTCTATATATATATATATATGTATATGTATATATATGTATATATATGTGTGTATATATATATATATATATATATATATAAATGTGTGTGTGTGTGTATAGTTAAAGCACAATTTCAGCAAGATTTAAATGACAAAATGACATCTAAACATGTAATTTCTTCATGTCATTTAAGTGTATATACAAGATAAATACACTCGAGAAAAAACCATTTCACAGACGGTTCCATAATGGAACCGTCTATGATATGGGACATATCACGGACAGTTGTATTATGGAACCGTCTGTGATAATTATCACTGACGGTTCCATAATAGAACCGTTTGTTATAAGTCTCTTTATTAGTAGGAGCCCGACCGCTAGGGTTTGCGCGCGCTCTAACTCGCCACTCCTGGCGACTTACTCTCGTCTGCTCTCCCCACCTCGACACCGCCGCTCGATTTATCGCTGCCAGCCGCCGGCCAGACACCACTCTACACTGCACAAGACACTCGTATGATATTAGTGTCTTGTGTAGTTTCAGGGTTGTGCCACAACTACGGTGACTTCGCCACCCAAGCCACTAGGCTTGGCCCCCGTGGTCGCCTGGCCGCCATGGCTTGGTTCTCCGCCGCCTCCCCTCTCCTGCCCCGCCTCCTTGGCTTTGCTTTCCCCATCCTCCCTCTATTCTCCTCTAGATCTGTTAGCTTAATGTCTTTTGTTGAGTTTGATTTTTATGCTTGAGCCTTAAGTTGTGTCCCCGATGCTTGCGTGATTTATGCAAGGTGAAGGAGATGGATGAGGTTGTTTGGTGGTGGGCTCGCCACGTGGTTCTACTGCATCGAGGTATCACACTACCTTACTCCTTCTCTGTCTCTACCCCCTTGCTCTGTGATGAAAATGGCTAGTGCTCTGCGATGGGTGCCGAGGGCTACTACTGGTGTGGTGGGTTTGGACACCCTTGGTCTTGCTGTCTTGCTGTTGAACTATTCAACGATTTAAATAGTCTTATGCTGAAATTGAATTAAAAATTAGTTCATATTAATAGTCCCCTTGCTCTGTGATGTAATGATGTTAATAGTCTTATGCTAAAATTGAATTGATAATTAGTTCATATTAATAGTCCACTCGCTCTGTGATGTAAACTGAGGGCTATTGGTGTATGTGCATTCTGTGCATCTTGTTTAGTTCATGCTGTGGATTTAGATTGACAAAAATGAATGGGGCAAAATGGTGGGTTTGGTTAATGCTCTCTGATGGGTACTGAGGGTTATTGATGCCGGTTCTTTGTGCTTGGTTAGCTTACATGGGATCGATGTGGTTTGGATGGGGCTTGGCTGCAATTAACTTTTCATATTTGTGTCCCTGGTCAAGTTCTCCTCCCTTGCGTCCCAGGTACGTATACGTCCTACCATTCTATTCCTGATCTCTTCTCTATAAAACATCCAAGTAGTGGTACTTATGCCTTTAAAACCCGGCTTATATATATATATATATATATATATATATATATATATATATATATATATATATATATATATATATATAGTTTGTAGTCACCATTTACGATTGGCCGCATGTCGCCAATAGGTAATCGACTTGACATGCATCCTGTAATTGTATGTCCACGCTTTCTTGCAAATTTCACTTGAATTTGGTGGCCTCGATGAGAGGTTGCCCGTAGTAAAATGGTCATCCTTCCTCACGACTTCTCAAAGTGGTCAGACTACAAATGATATATATAATATATATGAAGCCGGTTTTAAAGGCACAAGTACCATTGCATGGAGGTTATATATATATATCACGCATGCTTCTAAACATGAACCGCTCAGGATAGGTAATATCACTGCAGCGGTTCTTGTTTAGAACCGTCTATGATATACATTTATCACAGATGATTCTAGAAACGAACCGCTGCGGATAGACAATTATCACGCATTTATTCTAAACACGTAACCGCTCTGCGGATAGGCATATATCATGAGCGGCTCGAAGTTAATAACCATCTGCGGATAGCATGCATCACGATTTGTTCAAAACCGCTCGTGATGACCTCATGTCATCACTGACCCATAAACTTAGATGGCCGGAAACCGCCTGTAATGACGCGTTTTGAACCAACTCTGTGAAGACCTTTTTGGTAGTAGTGTACAACCTGCATAAGTATGACAGGCATTCATCCAGCAGGTATATGTCAACTATGCGGTGTTGTCCGAGAACTTCACCCACTGGAAACCTTACTTAGCCGAGAGCGTTGAAGACAAGTCAAATGCAGCAATGGTCCGTAAGGAACCAAGGTGGTGGTGGAAGACCGCAAGTCAGTTCGCTGAGGACGACCGGGCTGAGAGCGCGACAGACAAGGGAAAGGCACAAATGGTCCCCGACGCTCCTACTAAGCGGGTGGTTACTTCCGAGGAAATCCTGGAAACCTAGCACAGGGCTGCCTTCAGGACTAGTTGCACCCGCGGGTCTGTAGGAGACAAGGGCAAGGTACCTGTCGGTGATCTAGAACCGATCTTACGTATGATTGTTTGATTCGAGGGGTCTCTTAGATAAGAATCGCGCAGAGAATGACACGGGGATTTTATACAGGTTCAGGCCTTCTTCGGGGAGAATAACAACCCTACTCCTGTATGGCTATATTGAGTATGCTGATTACAATCAAGAGACAGACTAGGGCTTGTGCTCCAGATTGCGTTTGGCCCTTTCTGCCTTTTGACTTCAACCTTGTATAACGTATGAAGAGGTGGTAGTTCCTTCAGGCGAAGAGGCATCCCAACATTCCAATTGATGAACCGCTTGATGACAGTTGTTGTTAAGGACATGGCACCCCCACGTTGATATGTGGTTGTTGTCAGAGACAAGTCATTCATGCGGTTACTTATAGAGAGTAACAGTGTATATTAAATACTCCATGTGTTAAACACGACGCATAATACTCCTTAACTGACTAGGCCCATAGGATAGCAAGCCTTATCAATAGGTTTATCGAAACTAGGCTGGTCGAAGCCAAACTAGTCATAGAAGATCTTACGACTACACAATAGTCGTAGAGAAGCTTACGACTATACCAAGTCATAGAAAGATTTACGACCATAGGGTGGTTTACGACCAGACAGCTTGGCCTCTCCCTTATAAATATTTAAGGGGTATATTTAAGATCAATATGGGAATATTAATATCTATAATATGAATTACAGATAAATAATTAAATGCGGATTATTAGATCCTCGTCATCTAGCTCCCCCCCCTACTTCAATTGAAAGTAACTTACTTGGAGAAGGAGTCGTAGAAGGTCTTACGACCATAAGGTGGTCGTAGAATGACGGTCAGAAGTAAAAAACCTTTCCAACTGATATTTCAATTGACCAGAAATAGACTTGGTTAAGAAAATAATTTCGCTTGAGGTGTAAAGACCATCTCGGTTCTTGCGAACATTCAAATTAAAGAATCCCAATCGACTCTCACAAATATGTCCATTGGAGCGGTTCCCGAAGAGGTGGTAACTGTTGAGTTTCCATGATCTCTTAACTCAAGCGTGCGGTTATAAAAAGGCACTGTAGGCGCATCTTAGGGCTTTTATTTTTCCCGATTTTCTTCCACTGTTCGTCGAGCTCTTGCGTTCTCCACCACCAACCAAATTGTTCTCTCTCTTGAAATCCTTCCAAACCCAAATCACTCGCACTCAGAGAAAAATGGCCGGAGCCGCTTCTAAGTAGGCGGAATTGAAGATGGATTCGGCCAAGATAAAGGCTTTGGTTGCTGTCGAGAAGATCCCGAAGAGGGAATTCGTGAAGTGGATTGAGGCTGTTGGGCAGCATTGGCCATCGGGGGAAATCGGTCAGATCCCCGTTTTCCAAGCGTATTGCAAGTGTGGCCTTCGACTACCCACTTATCCCTTCCTTACACTCGTACTCGAGAACTTTGGGGTGGAGTTGGTGAAACTTGTTCCCAATTCTATCACAATGTTAAGTGTGTTCGTGTACTTGTGTGAGGCTTACCTTGGGATCTTTCCAAACCTAGAGTCCCTCCAATATTACTATGGAATGAGCAGATAATCTAGAATCGCTAGGAGCTACGGTCTGAAGCTCCACGACGGGAAGAGCAATGAGTATATTTAGATGTTTACCCGTTCGTCGTGGCCGGGGTGGAAGAGGAAGTGGTTCTACAGGGAGACGACCAATGAAGACAGTCTTTCCTTCGTAGGGAAGACTGCTGAGAAGATTTCTTTCTGGGATTCGACTCCTAAGGATCTTGGCCGGACCACTCCCGACATTCAAGCCATCAAAGACTTGAAGGAATAGGGGCTCACCGGATCGCGCGTGATGAAATCCTTTACCACATGCCGCATTAGCCCTTTGAAGAAACGAGCACATCCCATGTGGAGGTACTTAGGGGCTAAGGATTCGACCAGAGATTACAAGAAAGGTAAGTGATCTTTCAACTTATCTTTCTTTTGGTTAATCGCAAGCCTAACCATTGAATATTTTATCTACTTGCACAGATCTCCCTCAAACAGAGATTGACACCCGAGTTACTCGTTTGCGAGAAAAATCCACCACCTAATGCGGTGGCTCCTTGGATGCTAGCAGTCGTATCCGCAAAGGAGAAGGAGGAACGTCTAAAGGTAACCAAGGATTGATTCCATCTTTAGGCCCTTGTAGTCGTAGGAAACTGTAGCATCCCAGTTGTCTGAGTCTTACAAATCTTTTGATTAGTTTGTAGTTGAAAATTCACCCTTGGGTTTTATTTGAATTTAATTCAAAAGCTTAACATGGACTTTTAGAATCAAAACAATTTAATATGTTAAATGTCAACATCAGCAATTATCAAAACTATTTTATTTGGATTCTATGTGCTTGGATATATTTTCTAGAATTTTTCCGAGTTCATTTGCTATTTTCTATTTGCCTTTTGGATTTTCTGGTATTTATAAAATGGAAAAACCTATTTAAAATCTTAGATAAAGGATTGGGCTGAAACCCAACCCAATTCCACCGTCTCACATCTTGCAACAGATAGCACGGCGGCGCTTCGCTTCTTCGATCGACATGCGAGCCCCGCGATGTCACCTCTCCTCTCTCTCAACGCCAAGACGCTTTGGCCCCACTGTCACCAGGTTGAGTGTTGCTCATGACGCAGACTCGCTGAGCCACCGCTGCTAACGTGTGGCCCCACCAAATCTCCTGTTGATCGTCTCCGAATCCGTTGAGGATTCTATTTGTGACGAACCACCTCAGGATATACAAAGAAAGGTCCCGGAGGACCTTTTTTGAGCTACGGTGATTTCTCGAGGAGGTCTACCAGGACCTCCCAGGAGGTCTGCAAGACCTCCTGGAGGTCTTGGCCAACCACCAGCGAGGTCCACTAGGACCTCCCAAGAGGTCTTCAAGACCTCCTGGAAGTCTTGGCCAACCACCAGCCGGTAGCACCTCTTAGTATATCACAGAGAGGTCCGACAGACCTCCCGAAGCTAAGTCCCGTGAGGACCTCCCGAGGTCCCGCCTGCACCGAGCTAGTCCCAGGAATAGATTGGCTAGCTCGCATAGATCTAACACAAGTGTAATCAAATCCATACACAAGCTAAGAGGAGCAAGAGACAAAACAATAAATGAAAATATATTAAAGACCAAACCGGCCAAGCTTCTTACAGGAGTTGCCTCAAGGGCTACAACAGAAGAACAAAAACAGCGGAAAGCAACACTTCAGCGATAGGTCCAACCGACGCCCCATCAGCTATCGAGTGGAGGACGCCCCTAGGTCACAAGGTCTTTAAAGACCTCTTTTATCGAGCTTTGAGCTCCTCAAACTTCCTCGCACCGCCGATAAAAACAGAGGGCAAAAGCCATGAGTACATTGAATGTACTCAGCAAGCCGTGAGGAATGTATGCATTAGATAATTATGCAAAGCTTGCCAAAAGAGAGTCAGAAGGTTAGTTGCACAAAGCAAAGGTTTGACAAGAAGTAATAAGTAGATTGAAAAGCTCAAGTTAAAACATTAGTACATAAATACATTTGATTTCAAAGGGGTGTGAGCACCCGCCACACCCAAAGCCACCCCGAGCACCCACTCCAGACTACTAAAGCTAACCGTGGAGGTCCGGTCACACCCATGACCAGACCTCTCACGACCACCCTAGAGCACCCACTCCAGAGTTCCACAACTAGCCCTCGACCACCTAGTGAGCCAGCCATGACCCTCCGAGCCGGCCAAGGTCTCTTCAAGGCCAAGCCATGACCTCTCACCCAAGTGTCCAAGAAGCACAAGTTCACAAAGCTACCCCTTGCACCATTTCACTCGAAGCGTGTCCATAACCAAGGACTTGGCTATTCAATAGATTTTACACTCGCAGAGGTGTACAACTTACCCATTAATCCACGGTCTCTCTAGCGGACGGGTTCCTCGCCACCCTTGCTCACTCAAGGTGAGCAGCCTAGAGAGTGCGGCAAGACTTTTACAAAGCTTTGAACTGACTCGGAGCTGCCCGCTAAGGTTTCGCAAATCCCCCCCTTTGGTCTAGAAGTCCACAGGGTTATGGGGTGCCCCCTCTTGCGCCAACGAATCACACGCTCAACCCAATAGCCCCAAGCCAACCCATTGCTAATTTTTCAGCCCAGACCATCCCCATAAAATGATCTTATGGTTGCACTGATTGGCCCAGATCAACAGAACACAAAGTTAAGTCCTTAATTGTGCTAAGGCAAGACTTCCACAATCCCAAGTGTGCAAAGCACCCACTACTCACTCCTGCCTTCTTGCCTCAAAGAAAACATTTTGTAATTACCCTTGCCAAAAGACCACCCAGTCTTGGCACAACAGATTATTAGAGTGATCTCGCACCACAATCAACACAACTTAGACGTCCTGCCATAGCTACTCAATAGTAGCACCAACCACAGATTTCATAGATTATTAGTCAAGATTATTAATTGATGAGGCATGATTCACGCATCTACGGTTTCTAAAGGCGGTGAGCATATACATGCGGTCCCATTGTTGGTTATAGCAAAGGATGCCAACTAAAGTATCCATCCTAGGGTGTACAAAGAGCTCATGTCAACATGTCCGCTCAAGTATACGAAGGAGGCATAATGTCAAGTAGGAGGATAGCTAACGCCCAAAACATTTCTATAAAGATAGCCATGCGAGTTTAATAAATCAAAATAGCTTTGCAAAGTGGGCTCAAGATGATCAAGGACCACGACTTGTCTCTGTTGGAGAAAGAAAGAGCTTGGTGTTGGAGCTCGGGTTCACGAGCTTCTTCAACGATTCAACCGAAATCTACACGTTCGCAAAAGAAACCAAATAAGCAAAAGAAACTCCAAGAAAACAAAAGAACTTACTTGAAATCAAAAGAGAAGAGGAGGTCCACAGGGAGATTCTAGCGAGGGCTCCAGGCGAGAGGGAGCTCCAGACCCAAAAGGGGTCTGAGCTAGAGGAGCTCGGAGGAGTTCACCAGGTTAGGAAGAAAACCGAGGAGGAAGTTGAAATGAGGAGCAGGGAGGCAATGGTGCTCTCGGGTGCTCTATTTAAAGAGCAAGGAACAGAGCACCAACACAAAGAAACGACCAGGTTCAAGGTATTAGGACAAGGGTACACTGCCACAAGGTACGATAAGAAATAAAGAAAGCAAGGGATGTGACACAAAGTAGAAAAAGAGTACAAAGGAGGTGGCAAGATTTAATGTGACTCAACCCACATTAATGCACTTAAGACCGCCAAAGGCTGGGCCAAAGATGCGCAGACTACCAAAGACATGGTCCACACCCAAAGAGGAGGTCCAAGGAGGAGGTCCAAGAAGGAGGTCCTGCAAGGAAGTCCTGGGACAAACAGGGAGGTTTAGACCTCAAAGGTCTAAACACAAAAGGGGAGGTCTGAAACTAAAGGAGGTCCAAACACAACAGGGAGGTCTGAACCTAAGGGAGGTCCAAACACAACAGGGAGGTCTGAACCTAAAGGAGGTCCAAACACAACAGAGAGGTCTGAACCTAAGGAGGTCCAAACACAACAAGGAGGTCTGAACCTAAGAGAGGTCTAAACACAACAAGGAGGTCTGAACCTAAAGGAGGTCCAAACACAACAGGAGGTCTCGAACCCAAGGAGGTCCAAACACAACAAGGAGGTCCGAACCCAAGGAGGTCCAAACACAACAGGAGGTCTCGAACCCAAGGAGGTCCAAACACAACAAGGAGGTCTGAACCTAAAGGAGGTCCAAACACAACAGGGAGGTCTGAACCTAAGGAGGTCCAAACACAACAAGGAGGTCTAGACCACAAAGGTCTAAACACACAAAGAAGGAGGTCTAGACCACAAGGGTCTAAACACAAAGAGGTCCTAAGGATATGAGGTCCAAAAGACACAGCAAGGAGGTCCTCTGGACAGAGGTCCGAAGACAAAGATAGCGGACCTCAAGGGAGATCCAACCTCAAACAGATCTAGACCCCAAGGAGGTTTAAATCACGAGAGAACCAGACCTCAAAAGAGGTCCCAAGCGCAAGGGGTAAGGCGCCGAGGAGGCCCCGAGAGCAAGGAGGTCCCGACGGCCAAAATCTCCCAAAAGGAAAAATCCGACTGGCCAAGATATCAAAGGAGAGGACCTCGAACGGCCAAGATCAAAAGGCAAAGGGAGGTCCCGGCGCCAAGATCTCAAAAGAAGAGCCCGAACGCCAAGATCTCAAAGGGAGGACTCGACGGTCAAGATTTCCAAAAGGGAGATCCGACTGTTAAGATCTCAGGCGAGGACCTCAGCGGTCCAGATCAAAGGGTGCGGGAGGTCCCGATTTAACAAGGATATTCAGATTAGGAGGGTGGTCTTTACAAAAGACCAAAGAAGGATCGAGGAGGTGGTCCTTGCAAAATGCCTGGGGAGGTCTGGGATCAAAGGAAAACGCAAGAAGAAGGCAGAGCTGCTCGATCGAATCAGGCGGTTCAGAAGGAAAGGAACGTTCGACCATCCAAACGTTACTCGCAGCTTGAGCCGCCGATCCAGATCGAATGGCGCGAACGAGGGGCCGTTTCGACCGAGCGTAACAGACCAAGAGGCTAGGCCGTCTCGATGATCGGACGGCTAGGAGGAAGAGGACATTCGACCAAGGAACGCGCTTCTAAGGATCGTGACATCTCAACAACATCGGACGGTCTCTAGGTGAGGAAGGCAAAGCCTTTAAGCGATACGGCCACAAGAGTCAAAGATGGTCCAAGCGCTAAGGAGGTCTTGGGCTCAAGGAGGTCTCGGACCTTGGATCCAACGAAGGGAGGACTCGGACAACTAAGATCTCCAAGAGGAGGTCCTAACGGCCAGATCTCAACAAGGGGAGGTCTCAGGCGCCTAAGATCTCCAGAGAGGAGGTCCTAACGGCAGATCTCAACAAAGGGAGGTCTCAGACGGCTAAGATCTCCAGAGAGGAGGTCCTAACGGCCGATCTCAACAAGGGGAGGTCTCAGGCGGCTAAGATCTCTAGAGAGGAGGTCCTAACGCCAGATCTCAACAAGGGAGGTCTCAGGTGGCTAAGATCTCCAGAGAGGAGGTCCTAACGGCCAGATCTCAACAAGGGAGGTCTCAGGCGGCTAAGATCTCCAGAGAGGAGGTCCTAACGGCCAGATCTCAACAAGGGGAGGTCTGTGTGGCTAAGATCTCCAGAGAGGAGGTCCTAATGGCCAGATCTCAACAAGGGGAGGTCTGGACTTAAGGAAAGTCCAAACAGAAGATTACAAAGAGAGGTCCAGAGAACAGAAGGGATTGAACTTATAAAGAGGTCCGGCTGGGAGGAGGCCTGGGCGAAAGGAAAGACCCAAGGGAGGATGTCTCCAAAAGGGAGGAGATCCACAAAGGAGGAACTCCAGGGAGAAGAGGAAAAGAAGAGAAGGTCAGAAAGATGAAATGGATCTGGGCATCAGGGAGATGTCCAAATGAGAGGAAAGACTAGAGATAGAGGCCTAGAGGGGGAAGAGACTAGCCTGGAGGACACGCAAGGCCAACAGAGAAAAAGAGGCTTAAAAGCAAAAGAACAGCAATAACTCCAGCTCAACCAGAAAGGGATTAATTGAAGTTTGATTAGTTCAAGTTAAACCTCCAATTTCTGAAATCTTCAAATTAAGCTTTGAACTTTCAACAAAAGCGAATGGTTATTATTTTTAAAAGCTTTTCAAAACTTTGGAAAAACGGGACGTTACACTATTCCACCGCCACGAGGCCGTTTTGGGCGTTTGCGCCCTGGACTCTCCTAGCCGGCTGTGTGTAAAAGGGAGGCGAGCCCTTGGCCTCCGCATCCAAACCCTAGCCGCCAAAGCTTGAGCGCCGAACCCTGGCCGTCGGGAGAGCTCGAAGAAGAATCTACGCCACCACTAGCTCCAACGAGTTATTCTGTCGTAAACAGAGCCGCCCGAGCCTTGTGGTATGCACCTTTCGCATTGCATGGACAAGGGCTACACCTTGGACGCCTTCACTTCACCGGAGTGTCGCCAGAACACCAATCCCGATGAGCCAGTATCTTCTCCGCCGCTTTGACCTCGCTGCCTGTCACCACAGAAGTCCTTGAGCACCCGTGAGCACATCCATGGGATCCCGTGTCATCCTCTACCTCATGGTACCACCCATCTCCGACGAGGAGCCGCTGTTCATCGGGACCCTCGGTTCCCGAGCCACACCGTCGCCAATCAGACATGTTCATCCACGTGCACAGCCACATCAACCTTAGCACATGCGTGTCATCCTACCTAGGCCAAGATCACGCCACGCTGCGCTGGGCATGTTCATCTAACACTGAAGCCCAAGGCTCGGTGGATCTAGTTCATCATGAGCTGTGTCACTACCATGTGGGTCCCACATGTTAAGTTTTTATTTTCTTTTCTTTTCCAGCTAAAATTCCGAGGGTTGACGTCAGCCGGCGTCATAATTCGATTTTTCCGTAGGAAAATAATTCAGAAATTCCAATAAATCCTATTTGGGTTATTTTCCTTAGATTTTGATCTTCCAAAGGCCATATCTTCTTCATCCGAACTTCGATTGAGCCCATTCAAATTTCTAAATTCATCTAAATTCGAGATCTATTTATCTAAGATTTTTATTTAATTTTTGGAGTTTATGTTAGCTCTGTTATTTATTTATTTTCTTTATTTGCGAGTAGACGTTGATACTTCGGGAAATTTTAGAGAAGAAGGAGAGCTTCAAGATCAAGACCAGTACCTAGATCTATTCCAAGGCAAGTTATACCTTTGATCATATTGAACCTAGTTTTCAAAAGTTATATTGATTGAAATTAATGCATTTACTTTAAAGTATTTATTTAAATGCTTTTGGGTTTAGTTATTATTCAATTTGTTATATCTACCTCGTCTATTGTTATGACATGATCTTTTGTCACCCTAGATTGATTCATTATTTAGTTGGTATTATCATAACACCAACGTGAGTTGGTTAGATACGAGTAGATTGCTTAGCCATGTTACGAATCATCATTTCATGTGAGTTGCAAATATAAATTTGACTAAGCAATTACGGAACTTTGTGTTAAAACTGTGTTCACTATATGCTATTACTCGTTGATGGCATGTGTTGTACTTAACTAACAAGGTTGGAAAGGATTTAGACTAAGGCAAGTGGTGGATATTGTGTGAATTGGTGGAGCTGTATGAATGGGAATGAACATCTTTGTGGCATAGTTAGAATTTGGAAGTCTTGCCTTGGTCAATTAAGGACTTAACTTTGTGCGCCACTGAACTGAGCTTTACTGTACGACCACATGCCTGGTATAGGACAAGCCTAAACATGCCTGGTATAGGATGAGCCTAACTTAGTAAGTTACAGAGTCTTGACATTGATGACTCAGGTTGTAGGTTAGGAGCTTAGCGATGGGTGGAGGTGTTAGCTGTAACATCCCAAATGTATAATTGGGGTTATTCAAGTATAATTATATGTGTAGAAATTAAAACTTTTTCTCACATCTTGAAAACCCCTAATCTCTTATGTAATTCTTGTCCAAGAGTTGTGTAATCCAAAAACACAAAGCTCTTGTTGACCCAAAAGTCGAATTCATTTTTCCAATTGTCTAAATCTTGTGCCAAACATTTGGAATATATTTTCCTTGGTCCCAAAACTGATGTGGGACCCTCTGAAAAATATCACAAGTTGTAAAACTAGTTTGATAAATTTTGGAGGTAAAACAATCCTTTAAACAACATTAACGAATTTCCTGAGAAAATGCATTGCATAATAACCTCTGGAAATTTTATGCAAGGTTAATCTCATTGTCAGCAAGCTCCAGTTAAAATTTCATCAAATTTGGAGTTCATTTGCTATCTCAAATAATTCTACTAAGTTTCATTTGTTAAAGACTAAATTTAAAAGCCTACATCGCTCCTTGGGCTAGCCACTTTGCAAAGTCGGTCCAAATTTCAACCCCATCCGACCTCCTTCCTCATTTGATGAGGTCGAGTCGTTGGATCCAATCCAAAGGCCACGACCTCCCCTCAACCAACGCACCCAGACCTTCCTTCAAGTCCTCGACCGCGTGGACCTCCTCGTCAACGTGGGCGCCAGACCTCCTCCGCATGTCAACACCGCAAAGGCTTTGCACCTCATCATCGTCAGAACTGCTGGATCAAAGATCCACTACCATGACCGCCTCGTGTTAAATCCCAAAGACCTCCTCATTTTGTCCAGTCATAGCCCTTGGATTAAGATCCAACCGCCCCGACCTCCCTTGTTATCAAACCTCAAAACCACCTTCCACCTTGGCGAGGTCATAGCCGTTGGATTTACATCCAACCGCCTCCCGACCTCCTCCTCTTAATCTAACTATCGACCTCCTTTGCACTCACTTGAGGTCGCAGCTGCTGGATTTACATCCAAAGGCCACGACCTCCTCTGAAAAACATCACAGCCTAGGTCCTTCACAAGACGTGAGGTCGTTGTTCTTAGATCTAAATCTAATGGCCATGACCTCCCTTGTGTGTTGCGCAAGCTCAAGACCTACTTTGCGCCACGTCGCGAGGCTCAGACCTCCTGCCTTGATCAACACCGTTGGATCAAAATCCAAAGGTCTTGACCTCCTCGCACTTCACGCAAAGCCTCGACCTCCCTTTGGTTGTGTGCCCTTGGATTTTAATCCAAAGGCCATGACCTCCCCTCATGTCTTATGTTCGCGTGCAGTTAAGACCTCACAGAGGTCCGCGCTGCTGGATGGAGATCCAACGCTTTGGACCTCCCTGTCCTATTTTCCCACGCGGCGCTTACACATTAAGGAAATCGGAGGGCCACGACCTCCCCATCCTTGATCGTGTGGCTGGGACCTCCTCCCACCATTTGAGCGTAACGGTTCAAAATTGTCATCCGATAGTTAGGACCTCCTCGGTCTTATCCAACGGTCATAAGGACCTCCCTGTTCTTCTCCTTCCTCAGCGCTACCGCAAGCTCGAGCAAGGAGTTAATGCACGCCGCCACTGTGTACTTTTCAATGACTCTTTGTCGACCCGCATTTAATGCAGTCGACTTTCCGTCTGTCGGGTCACCAGCCTGCACCTTGTCAACCTCATGTCCTTGCCACCCCATGGACCAACCTGTGGGCTAAGCTCACCATGGAGCTTAGCCCCAGCTCATAACCTTCACCACAAAGCTATCGTTACCCCTTGAATCCTCCCTTGGCTTCCTTTGCACACAATTGCTCTCACTTTGCACTTTGTGCGTGGTCGAGCTCCTCCTCCGCTAACTGGCCTCCTCACCGGCATTGCCATTGTCAAGGTCCTTGAGCTTCTCGGTGGTTCAGAGTTCCAAGTGGCTCCTTTTCAAACCCTCGCTCACTTTTGCTCCCAAAACCTCTTGGAAGTTAACCCTAACTTAATTTGTTTGGGCATTTTTCAGAGGTGGACAAAGTTGAGCTTGGAGCTGGTGCCTTGGGTCGTGAAGCTTCATTGTTTTCCCCAACTCCGGCCATCACCTCCACGACCTCCCAAAGACCTTAGGACCTCCTGTATTCCTCCCGTTAGTCCTTAGTCGCTGGCACCGCTGAATGCATGTCGCGGAGCTTTTAATTTGGGCGCACGCTTGAATGTCGCGCGGAGCTTCCCTTTTGCGTTTTGGATTTTGGCCGTGTGGTGCCTTCGTTGTCCTCTCCGGCTCGCCGGCGTTTAAGGCCGCCGCCGCTGAGAGTAGGCCCACAGTTGCGCTGGCTATTGCGGTCCCGACGGTGCCCTCGGCAGGCCGCCGCGTTCTAAATCGCGGCGATAAGCCGGGACGCCCTCAAATCTTTTGGACGTCCCGACCATGCCATTGTCGTTTAGGACAGAGATTCACCGCTTTAAATGCCTCAATCATTGCAATCATGGGGTTAGCGTTAAATGCCATTAACCCCGCTGCTTATGCCAAGATTTAAGACCTCCGCTGACCTCCTCGTTGTCCCGCGCGCTTATTCCATGTCCGAGCGCGTGGTCGTGAGCTCAGGGACGCCCATGATCTCCTCCGAGGAGATCCGAGCGCCCAAGACCTCCCCTTGCGCGATCGTGGCCGCCTGCACCTCTCTCGAGGTCTGTGGACGTTAGGACCTCCCTTAGACCTCCCTAGGTTATCTCGGCCTGCTCATGACCTCCCCTGTAGATCTTGACCGTCAAGGTCCTCCCTCGGAAGATCTCGAACCATCGAGGACCTCCTTGAACATCTCGACCGTCGGCCCAGACCTCCCCGTGAGGTCTTGACGATGTAGATCTTCCTTAGGGAGATCTTGATAGTTTAGATCTTCCTTGGAAGATCTCAACCGCTGAGGACCTCCCCTTTAGATCTGGTCCGTCCGGACCTCCCTCATCGCTAGGTCCGCTGGATTCACCTTCAACGGCCATGACCTCCCTCACCTCGCAAGATGTGTGTTGCTAGGAGGTCTAGGGCCTCTGGACCTCACGAGCGCGTGTGTGCGGCACCTCCAGGAGGTCTCGAGCCGTTAGATCTATGATCTGTGGCTCACGCCCTCCCATGCCTTTGTGATTTTTAGAAATTCCAAGTGAGCTCTAGTATAAACTAAAAATGGTATGAACTTTAGAATTGCATATCTTTTTCATTCTAAACCCAAATGAGGTCATTCAAATTGTGTTAGCTCTGTCTTGAGCTTGACTTTAATCCAAAATGATTGTAAGTTGAGTTCAACTCCAGAGCACAGTTTTGCCATTAGATTTTGAAACCAACTTTAAATATACACTTAAATCAATGCTTAACTTGTAAAACACATAACTAATGCTCTGTAGATTATTTTTGAGTGAGACCAACTTTGTTGGTTTCTCCATTAATGGTTTTACTATGAACATTAGTTTTGAGCATGTTGCTGCTAGGAAAATGAGGACTTGTGCATTATAATTTTGTTCAAGTTCTTGTTTTTGAAAATTTGTAGAGAGTGCAATATAGCTCCAAATGAGATGAACTCAATTGTGTTATTCATCTCATGAGGTGCTGGTTTTACAGTAAAAATTTTAGCTTCACTTCTGTTCTAGAAAATGTTGCCTCATAATTAAATTAATGAATAGTGCAGTTTGGTATTTTAGGGGCTGAGCAGAATTGTTTTGCTCATAACTTTTGCATTGAGAATCCAAATCAATTGGTTCTTGTTGCAAAATTCCCTAAAAATCACCCTCTTGCTGCTGTAGAAAATTCAGAGAATTTGGAGTTCGTTTGTTGTGCTGTCTTTGTTGTTTTTCGTCGTTCTTATCGGTTCTTTCTCGCCTTTCCGTTAGGTTTCGACATTTGTGGTGATCCCGAGAGTGACCCTCCGCAACAAATTGGCCAGCAACAGCAAGGCAAGCAGTTTGATCATTTCCATCATTGTCCCATTACTTTAAAGCTTAATATATTGTTTTACTTCTATGTATGCATGCTACTTTGTGTTAAATGTCGCTAGCAAGCCTATAGTTGCATAATCTGTAGGAATTATTTATCCTCTACTACCATGAGCCTAGGTTATTTGCTGGGGTGGGAGCTCGTTGGATGAGCTCCTATCACTTAGTAGTTCGATTTAAATTGCTTAGACATGCTTAGTTTTCGATAGAATGGGCGATCATCGACTTAGTCGATGGTCTTGATCACTCAAAACTGATTATTACTCCTATATGTCCAGCACTTGTGCTTTGATTAATTTGTAAAATCAAAACTGAAAATAAAAGATTGATTTAGACTTGGGCATATTGGATGGATGGCGTGGTTTTTGGATGTGGTGGTATGCTGGGTCCCTAAGGACCGAGTACTTGGGTCACTAAGCCAAGCGATTTTACGTGCTAACCACACGAGGGGCATATGGAACCCTCTTGACTAAGTACTTTGGGCGGTGTTAATTGGGGTCGCTTTCGGTTGGTGTGTTTTTAAAGATAAAATGTGTGTGTGATGTGGGAGGAGCATTAGCTTCCGGTAGGTTGTGTGATGTCTCCTTCTCCCCGTGGGTTGTGCGACTCGTAATTAGCATTGTCCATTGGAAATGTCTCAGAGGACTTAGCCGCTTGGCATACCAAAGGTAGTGTGCCTAAAGGAAAGGCGGTCTCGACGTGTGGGTACAAGTGGTACACCCCGCAGGATAAAACTATTCAATAGCCTCGCCCTAGGTTATGGACATGCTTGGTAAGGTCGTTCAAGACTAGACTACAACCTTTAATTAAAACTTGACATGGTTGGTATGAACGGGAGTTCATGCTATTGTTTGTGGTGACTTGGGTTGGTCACTTCCTGTGTTGTTCTTGTTGTTGTTACCTTGTTATTTATCTCGTTGTTATTTCAACAATTAAAAATGCTTTGTCAAATTGCTTTCAATCTACTATATTATTGCAAATGAAAACTTGCTTTGTGCTAAAATGAGTCCAAAGCCTCATCCACTTAAATAAAGCTTGCATATAGCTAAATTATAGTTCGTTATCTTACACGTCAGTTTTGCGAGTACAATAAACAATTTATTGTACTCATTTGCTTTGCTTAACAACTTTGTTGCAGAGGAGGTAGAGCCCAAAGGGCTTTACTTTTGTGAGTCTTGCGGTGGTTGGGAGAGCGACTAGCTTGGCGGTCCTGGTCGGCTTGCCTTGTGGGCTAAAGGCACACCTTTGGTTGGCTCTTATTTTGGGCCATCTTTATGGCACTTTTGCTTCATTGTGTATCTTTGTAGTTTTGTTGTTATTTGGCCGAAGGCCCTCTTTTGTAATAACCTATTCCTTATTAATATTAACTTCGGTTTGTTGCTTATGTACTATGTGTTGTATGGAATTGATACATTCTTTTGTTGTGAGGTATGTATACGCATTCGGGAAGTATACATCTCTCGAGACCGGTTTATTTGGTTGATAATACTAGGTCAATTGGATGACTAAGTATTATGAGCCTAATAAACGTCGGGTCTCACATTAGCTATCGTAGTTACTTGGCATGGACGGTCCGCCGCTTCCCTGTCCAACGGTGTTTGTTATTCCAAAGCACTGTGTTTTGGGTTGGTATGACGTTCGGTATAGCACACTCGAGTGTCAATTGTTGAGATGAAGTTTAGGAAAAGTTTTGTTATGATTGGTGCTTGCTACACTGGTTATATCGTGTGGGTAAAGTGTACAACCTTTGCAGAGTGTTAAACAACCTATTCGAATAGCCGCTTCCACGGATATGGACATGCTCGGGAATTTCACACGAGGGTTAGATTTTCATAAAAACACTTGGGAAGGGAGCTGTGTGATCTAAGTTACATGGCTGTGTGAATAACTTGTTTAGACTTTGTGTTCTTTTTGAAAATAACTGATAAAATTTATATTGTTTACTTGTTTTACATTATGTTTTAATTTATTATTCATATTCAATTGCAAATTTGGCATTTCTGCAAAAGAACCACAAAAGCCATTCATTTGGAATAAGCCATCATGTATACCTTGCATTATGTTGTATGACTTGCGAGTACGGTTGTGTACTCATGCTTGCTATAATCAATCAACAGAAGAGGAGGACTCTTCGCTTGCCTTTGAGGAGGAGTTTCACGAAGGTTCTGATCGTTAGGTCTTGATTCCAGTTGGTTTCCTGTGGCGAATTGATGGGATTCCGCTGAAGTTTTGTTTGTTCTGCTGCTGCTTATTTCTCTATTGCCAGCCCTGTGAGGTTTAATAAATGTAAACTTGACCATAAGGTCAAAATGATTATTTGTTAATCAAACTACTCGTTTATATTATTATTCCGTCTTGTGTGGATCAATATTCATCTATGTTGACACTGTGTGCACTAGCGTGATTCTGGACTAGTGCATTATACACAAAGGGTCCAGAATTGCATTTTTGGGTCCCAACAGAAACGGCCACTAAATAATGTTTCTTTTTTTTGACCTTTGCAGAAAGTAGGCATGGAAAACTGTTAGGATGGCCAAGAGGTCGGACTGATGGTCATTGGCACAGAGGCGGAACAAGTCAAAGCGACTCCGGCCAAAAATTGTCAACTTGTAAAGGGCGTCGACAAGCAAGAGGCGAGCTCATGTTTCGATCTGGCCAGGCCCTTTGCAAAATTCTTTACAGACATAGTTATTGTAGAGAAAGCAAAGGCGATCGAAGTGATTGAACCCCTTAAGCACAAAGCTCCCAAGACCAAGGTACCATTCTACTATGATGACAAGACTTTTTCAGTCGCAGCTTCTCATGGCTTTGTTAAGCGACTAGAAAGGGAGAACTGAAAAAGCTTTGTATCTTTTGCGAAGGATACCGCTGCGTCAGCAGAGACTATGGTCGAAGGAGGTACTGCTCTTGAGGTGGTTGAAACAGGTTTTGACCATTAGGAGTGTTAGGAGGGTCAAGGAGTGGCAGCCTTCGCCCAAGACCCACGACCAGACGTGGTCGTGGCGAACCCTATTCCCCAGCTCGAATTTGGACCAGACGTGGTCGAAGAGAAGAAGTCGAAGAAATCTTTCTTAGGGAAGGTTTCTTCTGGATTTAGGATTAAGTCCAGGAAAGTAAGGTATGTAAAAAGACAAAAGCATAAGAACAGCATTTACCTTTTGCTTTTTACAAATTTAAAATATTTTTCTCGATGATCTTAGCCCGACTCCTCCAGCCCCAAGGATGCTTCTGTCGAGAAGCTCGCTGCCCCTTCTTTTGCAATCGAGGAAACGGCAGCAGGAGTGGCCACTACTACGGCCACTGTCCCTATGGTGGGATGTCGAACCCGGGAGCGAAGGATCCCGAATTCTCTGTGTTCATACACTAGTCCAGATTTCTAGTGTACACAGCTAAACAAAAGTGATAATCAAAACATATCACGATTTTTATTAATAATTATTCGAGTTTATTACAATCGGCCCGAGGCCAAATAAAGTGAAACACAATGAAATAAAATAGTAGTAGTAGACCCAACGATTCGCCACAGCAATCGTCTGGGAAGCGTGGCCTAAGCATCGATGTCCTCACCGCCTTGATAGAAGCCTTCTCCTAATAAAGATTATTCAAGAAGAGTAAGCACTACCACTTGTGCTTGCAAGTTACACCAGTAAAATATGATTGAATGCATGCATAAAGTGAGCAAAGGGTAATGGCGGGGTTTATTTGCATAAGACAACATTTTCAGGTTTAAATACTCTTAGTAATTTCCAAGGCCATTTTTAGAATTTAAGAAGATCAAAATCATATTTCAATTTCTCAATGTCAAGTGTAGGATGAACCTCCATACACAAATGGTGAAGGACTACCCCTTACACCAAAGCTTCGCCTAATCCCTTTTCATAAACCAGTGACAAGTCTTTTAAACAAAACCAGAGACTAACTTTGAGTGGCTTCATTAAGCATGTCCATGACCGTGGACACGGCTATTCAATAGATTATTACTCAGAGAGTTGGTACAAATTTTACCCACAAGAGATAGTTTGCTTATTATGTCGGCCAATACACGCTTCCGTAGGCGTGCGACTAAGCAGCTATCACGAGGCCTTTACCCTACACTATTTCAACATAATTATGCCCGCTAAGGTTTCGTAATCGAAGGCTTCGCACCAACGACTACCCCCTCTTGCGCCATGTGGGTATCATCAATAAGTCTTCACGACTCCCACATCTTTCCAAGACATAAACATGGTGAGATAATATAGCTTATTTGGCCAAGTCTGTCCCATTCCAGACTTGTGGTGGTACGAGTTTGGCTTAACATCCGCGGCCCGCAGACCGGTCCTTACATGACTGGGCGACTTCCAAAACAAACCCTGGGTCTCAAACATTCGCTGTATTGAGCCCGTGCATGAACTTGCACCCACCAACAATCCAATTCACCCAAGTCTAAACCAATTTCATTTATTTTTCTTTTGTCAAGACATTTTCCAATCATCTATGGTAAAAACAATACCATAGATTCATTTTCAAAACATCTTTGTATTTTGGCAAAATTCCCCAAATCATCTTTTGGTCTAAGCAATGACTAAGCATAATTATCTTAATTATTTTACTAAGGTGACAAGGCATGGCATTCCAAACATCAATATTGGCTATACAAAGGAATTGGTATAACTAAGAATTAAAACAGGGATTAAAATAACTTGAATAAAAATATGCATGCAATAATAACTTTTAAAACAGAATTAATTAACTTTAAAATACTGGGATCAAGATGGTCAAGAATGTAACTTGCCTTCGTTGAAGTCTTGAGATTCTAAACCCTCTGAAAGATCTACCTCTCCGGAATCGTCAAAGTCTATACGCGAAAGTACGACAAATTCAAATGAAATTTAAATAAATCCAAAAAATACAGATCAAACTAACTCCAAATGAAATAATTTTATTTTATTTAGTTAGATAATAATTTTCTAAGATTTTATCAATTTGAATCACTCAATTTGAAGTTGTGGTTCAAAAGATATGAATTTTACAAGTTTTAGTCTAAATTTGATATTAAAAGAATTTCTAAATTTAAATACAGATTCAAAATAGCTTCAAATTAAATAATTTTGGTTTAGTTAGCTAGCTAATGATTTTGTAAGAATTTAGAAATTTGCAACACCCAATTTGGAGATTGGATGCAAAAGTTATGAATTTTAGAAGTTTAAACCTAAATCTGAAATTTAAATGAATTTCCCGATTTATTTTTCTAAAGGAAAATCCATTTATTGCGCAAGTCAAGGCCACCACGTTGTTTCGGGATTTAAAAGAATTTAAATTAATTTCGACATATGGGCCCCATGTGTCATAGACATGGCTTACGTGGACTAAGTCCACGGACCTATGAACCTAGGGGTTGTGCTCACGTGGTGGGGTGAGGGTGATGTGGCGCCACGCAGTAGCCACGCCCGTGTTGATGTGGCGATGTGGTGGCAATGACGTGGTCGAGCCACGCCACCGACAAGGCGCGAGGTTGGCCGTGGCGAAGCTCGCCGGCGTTTCTACGTCATGGCGAGTCGTGTGGGTGATACCAACAGAGAGAGGATGAGATGGGGTCCTGGCGCGCTACCTGGGGCGGCGGAATCGACGTTTTGGTCGTCGGCGGCGAGGTTCGGCGGCGGCATTGTGGGGTCGTCGACAAGGAAGAAGCTCCGGGTCTTGGGACGGTGGATGAGCGACGAGCCCGCGATGTCAAGGGCGGTCCCAGAGGTGTGGACGGTGGGGCCCGCGGGGACGGTGGTGCCGAATCGAGAAGAAGTGAAGCTTCGGTCGCGGTGAGAAACTCCAAAATTGGGGTGCTAGGAGGAGGAGGAGGGCAATGGATGGTGGCGTGTGGTGTGGGGAGAAAGCGCACCGGCTCCTTTATATAGGGCCAGGAGGGCGGAGCTACGTGTAGATCACGAAGGTCGTCGCCGGGTCCGTGGCGGAATCAATGGAATCGTGGACGAAGAAGGAAAGGAATGGCCGGGTTGGGTGCGATTCGACGCGGCGATTTTAATGCGCGCGATGATTCGGGGATTAGATCGTGATTTCACCGAGGATGGAAAGGATTTGAAAACCAGCAATGGCGGTCATGGCGCGGAGATGGAAACCTGCGCGAGGGAGAAGGAAAGAGGTAGGGGACGACACTATTCCTCGTGGGCCCACCTGTCGGCGAAAGAAAGAGAAGGAAAGAGAGAGCGCGTGCGAGCCGTCCGATGCTGATCCAACGGTCGCGGTGAGGGGTAACGCGCAGTAAGCGGGCCGCGTGCGGCAAGGGTTTTGGGCCGCCAAATTCGCCTGAACATCATTTAGGGTTTTCTTTGATTTTCTAATTGATTTAATTCAGATAATTCAAAGAGGCTTTAGAAAATAGCAAATAATTCCAAAAATTCTAGAAAAATTCACAGAAATTCCTAGAATGATTTTGGACTTAAATAAAATAATTTCAACTTAAACTTGTTAATAGTTTTTGTATTTAACTTTGTTTTAGCTTTAAGGTTAATAATAAGAGCTTTAGAAAATTTCAGAAAATCCACCAAAATAAATAAGTTTTTAAATTTTCTCAGAATTTGAATTTTTGGGTTGTTACATGGGAGAAGTCGTTGCTTCTGAAGCGACTATGACCGCGGAGGCGTTCGCGGGATTGACCACCATCCCTGTGGTGGAGGCAGTAGTTCTGCTGAAGCAACCATGAGCACCGAGGTGGTTACGAAGGTAGAGACGAAGACGGCGAATGAAGCGGCAGAAGCATCTAACCACGGTGGCGTAACTTCCGACCATCGTGCTGGGAAGAAAGCCATTGCGGATGTTCCCCCAGGCCTCCAAGGAGGAGCTGCCGACGCTATCATCACCGCAGAAGAAGAAGAAGAGTGCCTCAACTTCTTTTCTGAGTTCTTTGGACCTGCCTCTATTGTGGGATCTTCTGCATTCAGGTCTCGTAACTAAGTTCCTCACCATAAGGATATTCCTAACAGGGGGAATATTTTTGACGATGAGCGCCTCGAGAAGGTGTGGTGGAACCGAGTTGAGGAGATCGATGAATTGAAGGATTCCACGAGGGTATTCTCCACATTTGCTCAAACGACCATAAATGTAAGCATCTAATGCCAAACATTTACATATGTGGTTTGTTTTTTGCTTCTCATTGTCTTTCTTTATGAAAAAAGCTTTGGAATAAATTGTCACTGTTGGTGAATACCACCGACAACTTATACAGCTACGATAACAAAAAGCGGAACTCTGCGGGTAGGTACAGAGATGGTAAGTCACAGCTACTTATAGTCATTTTTTGCTCGACTACTTGTGCAGTTCTCATGTCGACTTTGAACCTTTACAGGTTTAAGAGTGACGAAAAATCCTTGGCAGACGCACTCAACCACGAGAAAGTCGAGATGCAGAGGTTAGGGGATGAAAATCTTGACCTGATGAAGAAACTTCAGTAGGCCAACTCTGCAGCTCTTGATCTGCAGAGTGAAATAAATAGTAAGTTCTGAATTTAAGACTACTTATGATAATGATCTTCTGTTCTTTTTCTAACTCTCATTTCTTTTTAGAAAAAGAGGTCGAAATGGGTAAGCTCCAAGTCGAGGTCAATGAAAAAGCCTTGGCTATTCACGAGCTATCCCATTCCGCCAAAGAAAAAGACTAGGTTATAAAGTCGTGGGAAGAGCAATCTGCGAAGAAGGATGCCTCCCACAACAACAAAATCAAGCAACTTGACTCTCGACTGACGGGTAAGTAACTCTTTACCCACGACCAGTGTTGCTTGCGAGTTGTTTTAGGGATATACTTTTGACTGGTCGTACTATGTTTGAGAGCAAGAAGTCGGAATCAAGCGTCTCCACGAAGCTTCGACTCGTAGCCAGGAGGAGATGAAGTCGATGAAGATCAACCTTCAATACAATATATCTCTCCTGAACAATGTACTTGGGGGACTTGGTGCTAAGGAAGTGACACCTCTTGAAGACACCATCATCACCCATACGAGTGCCATTGGAGAGCAAGTCGGAACCTTAGGGGAGCTGATAACTACTCTGAAGGCCAATCAGGCTAACTCACTAGGAGAGGCGGTCGAAAGTGCAGTGAGCTATGCCTTAGCAAAACTTAAGGCACACGGCCAAAATCTCAACCTTCAACCAATCGAGGATGACTTTGACTGGTCTGAAGTGGAAGCAAATCGTCTAATCGAAGAGGTGAAGCCAATCAACCAAAAGGTCACAGAGGAGATGTAGATCGGATCTCCTTCATTAGAGTAGATTGTAATCAGAAAAATTATAAAGACAAGTCTTTTGGTTATGAATATATGTACGTGCTTTTTCCTGCAAAATATCTTATCGGGTAGTTAGTAACTCATAATATAATTAATAGAAAAAGGAAATTTAATGTAGGACTAAGAATTGAAGTCATATTAATGGCTTTAACCTAGCCCCTGACTATCTGCGTAGTTTATTTAGATAAACTAAGTAAATAGTGTATATAAGGGTTTGCTTAAAAAAAAGTTTGTCCTACAGGTGTTGTCGATCTTGATTGTCATATTCTGGTCGTAAGAGTTTGAGTAACAAATAGACACTAGGAAGTTCTTTCTAGTAGGCAGGACCATTTGCAGAGAGGAAAGACTTCGACTAGTGAAGCTACGTTCTCTGATCATAGTAATCGAATCAATAGCAGCAACATGAGTAAGACAAACTCACGGAGTGCCTTAAAAATTCATTCGACCTTTTCCAGTGAACTCAAGTTGTTTGGCACTGATAGTAAGAGTTAGAAACAGTACGACGCTAGGAAATTACTTCTAGTGGGTAGGACCACATGCAGAGAGAAAAGACTTCGACTAGGTGTTGTGTCTTTCTCCGACCAGTTTAAACGCATTGAGGTTACGAAAAGCAGTTAAACAAACTATAAAAGTATACTCCACTTAGAGAATATTTTTCAAAAAGCATGAAGAAAATAAACTAATGTAAAAAAAACTAGCTTGACTGTTTTTCGACCAGGTTTTGTGGGACACAGTCTCTTTGCATTGGTAGCAAAAGTGAGGAACGAGTCGACACTGGGAAGTTCCTTCTAGTGGGCGAGACTACATGTAGAGACGAAAGATCTCGACTAGGTGATGTTACCTCTCTTCAACCAGTGTAAAGAAAAACTGAGTGTAAAAAATGATCGAAAAACCATCAAAGCGCTACTCAATAAAAGACAATAAAGAGTGAAGAAACCTAAAACTTTATTGATGTAAGGAGTTACACATAAAATTTGCGTAACTGGTCGATTTTTCAAGAATTGGAGAGAACTCGGCTGTCTTCCATTGCCAGTCGTACCGAACCTAGTCACGTAACTTCGACCACTATGTAAGGACCCTCCCCCTTGGGGGAAAGCTTATTCCGATTAGATTGGGATTGAATCTTCTTCAACACCAAGTCACCTACAGTAAGGCTGTGAGGTTGGATGTTACGATCGTAGTATTTGCGTAGGGCTTGTTGATAGACCACTGAATGGATTATGGCTTGATTCCTCTTCTCTTCGAGCAGGTTGATGTCATCAGCTCGAAGTTGTTTCTGGGTAGAGTCGCTGAAGGTTTCAACCCTTGTCAACTAGATCTTTAGTTATAGTGGAAGCATGGCTTCAGCCCCAAAAACTAGGAAAAAGGGTATTTCACCTGTAGCCCGACTAGCAGTCGTGCGAACTGCCCATAACACTGAGGGTAATTCTTGTACCCAAGCCCCCGAGCGCTTGACAAGCTGGTCGAACACTTGGGTTTTTATGCCCTGCATTATTTGGTCATTCACTCTTTCGACTGCCCTATTACTCTGTGGGTGGGCAACAGAGGCATAACATAACTTGGTACCCAACTCATCGCAAAATTCCTAAAATTTTGCACTAAAAAATTGTTTACCATTGTCTGTAATTATTTGACTAGGAACACCAAATTGGGTAATCACGCTTCTCATCATAAACCTTTTTGCAGCTTCCATTGTTATCCTAGTCATAGGATCGGTTTCGATCCATTTTGTGAATGTATCAATAGCCACAAAAAGGAACTCGAAGTCCCCTAGTGCTTTTGGGAACGGTCCTAGGATATCGAGACCCCAAGTCGCAAAAGGCCATGAAAGAGGAATTGTTTTCAAAGCCTGAGCCGGTTGGTGTATTTGCCTACTATGAAACTGACATTGTACACATTTTTTAACCAACTCTTTGGCATCATGAAGGGTCGTTGCCCAGTAAAAACCTTGTCGGAAGGCTTTACCGACCAGCGTCCTGTAAGAAGCGTGAGTTCCACATATGCCCCCGTGTATGTCATGAAGGAGATTTAATCCTTCTTTCTGTGATATGCATCACATGAGAACCCCTTGAGTACACCTTTTATAGAGGACTCCTTCGACCAAAATATACATTTTGGCCTTCTGGAATAAGCGTTCTGCCTCGAGATCATCATCGGCTAGTGTACCCTTCTGAAGATACTCGTAGATAGGATTCATCCAGGTATCCTCGTAATATAGAGAGGCTGTCTCAATAGAAGGTGTTTTTGGTGCTTCGACCAGAGACGGCTTTTGGAGCTGCTCCAAGAAGACTCCTTGTGGTACTTAAGATCGAGAAGAGGTTATTCGAGCTAACTGGTCAGTGAGAAAATTATCCTTTCGAGGGATATACTGTAACTCGAAACCGAAAAAATGCTTTTCAAGCCTTCTGACTTCCAATAAGTACTGAGACATGGTCGAATTAGAGCATTGGTACTCTTTTTTGACCTGATTCATGACTAGTCGAGAGTCTTTACTCACGAGTAGTCGTCCAATCCTAAGCACTTTTGCTGCTCGTATGCCAGCCAATAAATCTTTGTATTCTGCCACGTTGTTAGAGGTAGAAAAGTGTAATTGAATAGCATACATTAAGGTCTCTCCTGTAGGAGATTCCAGGACCACCCCAGCCTCCTAGCTACTTAACATAAGAGATCCATCAAAGTACATCGTCCACTGGTCAATTGTATACACTACTACAGGAACCGACATCACAGACGGTTCGGAACCGTCATCACGACGGTTTCCAACCGCCTATGTTTGTTGGTCTGTGATAACGAGACATTATCACGACGGTACAAAACCGCTCAGGATACGAATATCACTGCACGGTTTTATTAAAAACCATCTCGTGAAGTCAAGTATCACGCAGCGGTTTCAACCGAAACCGCTCAGTGATTCGAGAATATCACGCAGCGGTTCTAAACAAAACCGCTCGTGATAGAGAATGTCACGAGCGGTTCTAAATAAAACCGCTCAGGATTTAGAATATCATGCGGCTTTTGTGTAGAACCGCTCGTGATATTTCTCTATCCTGCACGGTTTAAGTGGAAACCGCTCGTGATATTTTGCCTTCCTGCACGGTTTTAACAAAAACCGTCTGTGATAACTCATTACCCTTGCCCACAGTTTGCTGTTTTCCTGGCTAGCCTCAGGAATTGCTAGCCATGCCCTCTGAAAACAAGCATTTATAGAAACAGATTCAAGCATTCACAAAAATAGATTCAAGCAGCCATGACAACTCAAAGTGATCATTACTCAAAATAAATTACAAAAGATCGCATTTGTTCAAGTATTGTCGCTATAGTTATAACTAGATTACAATTGTTTGCGTTGAGAGGTTTTAGTGGGGTGATGCTCTGGGTTGGCGACGGAGTGAAACTCTCCGTTGTCGTTAATGATTTCTGAGTTGATAAAGGCGCAGAGCTTCCTCGAATGTCCTCGATCTCTTCATAACGAGTCCATCACATTGTGAATTCAAGGCCTGCCGCTAGCAAGAGTAAAGTGGTAAGATATATATATTTAAATTTATAATTAGGAAATAATTATTTCGAGATTGACAAACCTCGTGATCCTTCTTCCTAGCTCTAATGATTAGTCGCATATGATAGCGCATATAGATTGCACATAACTCATCATCTTTTTGTTTGGCGGATCGCAAAAATAGAATTACATATATAGGTATAGTCGGTTCGAGACGCTGTTATTATGAAGTATGATATAGGATTATTGTGTTGTAGCGCGATCGAAAATCCATCCTGTGGTGTTAGTTAGGCGCTCTTTCCATCGTATATTCCTTTGTTGGCAACATAATTGATGAATGACCTACATGATTCAAAAAGTTATCCTCGCCATTTCAAACTAATGAAGACTACAATAGAGTTATGTAAGGAGGAAATGAGCATACCTCTCGAGTATTCCTCTTAGAGTGTCAAGTCGTGCTTGTTGCGGTTTAGGGAATCAAGGTATATCACATGGTTCCTCTTGGGTATAATAACTAAAAGGATCCAATGGTACCTACTCATGTATGTCACTATAGTCATTAAACCTAAGTTCGTCTTTGCATGATAAAGTACAAATGAAATTTGTATAGCAAGTAGTGACACTTACCCTCGGTTGTAGGGCACCACTATGTACTTCATGTTCCTCTCAGAGAAGCAATGACCTCGTTATGTATTTCTCGACGAAGGGCTAGTCTTCTTGGATGGTTTGCAACGATACCACGTGTGGGTCGAGGTAACCCACCGGTTATTTCCATTCCGGACATTTTGCAAAGATGTATCTATACATAAGTAATGAGTTGTGATATTTATCGGTATTAGATGAATGTAGAACTTGATTGTACGAACTTACGATGTCCAACATCGTAGAAGCGAGACGCCGAGGCCAACGAGGTTGAATAGTTCAAATAAATCATTGAAGCTCACGATTAAGTACCTCGTCCCGTTGAAGAAATGCTTGTCCTCAGATTCGACGGTGATTCCGAAGATCGCACCCTTCTTTTGGGTCTTGTCCAAGTACCGTGCATGCAAAGCCCCGACAAGCATATCCGGCGTGCATTATCTTGTGTCAAGCACAACGCGTTTTCCGATGATGTATTTCCGGTATCGCGGACTTCCCGGACTTCCCGGACTTGGGAGGCGCCTTAACGTTCGTTGATTTCGATTTGGCCTTAGCGATTGGCAGCGTCTTTTTGTGAGACGACTCGGGAACCGATACGTCGGCACGCTTTTGTCGTTCCTTGGCGCCTTTCTCCACGGGAATCGAAGAGGTGGCCTTTTGTCGTTGTTCCTTGGCGTCTTCTCCACGGGAATCAAGAGGTGGCCTTTTGAGGCGAAACATGAGGTGGAGTCATCGAGGGTCCCGTTGGAGAGGAATGGTCGTGTCCAGATCGCAACCTGCTTTGGGTCCAGGGCGATGTTCTTCTTGGGCCACTGGATAAAAGAGAGGACGGCATCCCCTAGTGTTGTGATCTCTTCGTTCGGGCAAATCTCCAGCGGGATGGCTCGGAAATTGACATGTACCATATCCACCTGGACCTTGGCGTAACCGTGCACCGGTGGGCACCGTGGCTGCACTGCCCCTTCCTCGTATGGATACACCATCCCTGCGCAGCCTCAATACAAAGGGACCCATCCATCCTCACTTGGAGCTTCTGTAGGCGTCGGCTTCTACAAAACGACACGCAATTAGCTAAGGCGTCGTTAGGGTCTATCTTTGGTGCATTCCATAGATGTACGCTACCTTGATGTCGTCTATCAAGAATCGGACGTCGTCATGTTCACAATTATCTTGTGGACGCGACGCTACTCGACGCCGAGGAGGATGTCTCTCCCAAATTAGCGGGGCGGCTATGCATCACCGCTCATGAGTATATCCATTTGACTCCGCAATGCTGCCATCTCTACTTGAAATTGGTTAGTAATCATCTGTACCAACTGGTTGTCGTGCTCGGCCTTGGATCTCTTCCTAGTCCTATACGTGTAGTAGTCGTCCGCGAATCCATGACTCTAAGGTACGTTAACCCCAAGGCCTCGCGTGCGACCCGGGTGCTCCTTGTTTCCCAAGGCCGTAGATAGTATATCCTTCTCCCTGTCTTGCATGGAAGGAGCCTTGGGAAGCTTGGGCAGTCAAGTCACGCTGCAAGAGGTCATCACGTTATTATAGGCACTATGAAGTTATGGACTTATTAACAACTTAGTAGTTCGATATATTTACCACACGCTGGGACACTTCTTGGTCTCACGGGTTTGTGAAGGAGATCTTTGCCCAAGACGAGACTTGTGCCCTCGCTTAACCAAATTTTAGGGAACGCTGGTCTGCGTGACATCGAAACGGGTTCTCTTTCTCCGCCGCCCATTCTCAGATTTACCCGCGTACCCAGCCGTGCCGAGTCTCAGGCGGGTGAGTGTTTCGTGTCTAGAGAGCTTTGTGCGCCGCGACTTTGCTCCTTAAATTCGCCGACGCTTATAGCCACAAAGGTGTCCCATGCTTCCGCGTCAAGAATCTATCTTTGCCAAGGCGTCGACCGTGTTCACGATTTCGTGACAAGAATGCTCTTGAAGGTCCTCCACGATTTACCCATCGTGAGCATCGCCGTCCGTCGCCGCGGTGCCACATGTGCTTCGGAATAGTGAACTTCTCTCGAAAGTTCGTCCACACAGCGCCTTCGTTTCTTTCGTCAGTCCTTCCACCTTGGTGTGGTGATGAGGACCCGCTCCTTCCAAGTATCCGTAGATGGTCAGGAATCTCGCCACGATCTCTTGGGACTCAGAGGGACCCCAAAGTCACCGACCTCGTGATGACCAAACCGGCCCAGAGGCATTTTCGATTGTCCTCTACCATCTCGCCTGTCATTATCGCCGACGGTGACGGCTGCCTCGTCGGCGCCTCTTCCATCTGCGGGGTCGGTGTTGGCGGCCTCGTCGGCGCCTCTTCCATCTCTTGGGTCGGTGTTGGCGGCCTCGTCGGCGCCCTCTTCCATCTGCGGCGTCGGTGGCGGCGAAGACAAGGCCTCTCGCCATCTCGCTTACTTGCTCTCGTGAAGAAGTACAAAGGTTGACTATAGAGATCAAGATTGCAAATGAAAAGTTGAATGAGCTCATACCGACTACTAACATTCCAAAGATAAATATGAGACAATTAATCTCGTGAAGAAGTACAGAGGTTGACTATAGAGATCAAGATGGCAAATGAAAAGTTGAATGAGCTCATGAGACTACTAAGATTCCTAACACTCCTTAATCCACGAGCTTCTATTCTAACACTCCTAACACTCCTTAATCCACCGGCTTCTCTTGTGATCTTTGTATAGATAGAAACTAGTGATACAAATCTTTGTTCGAGCCTATCTTTGCTCGAGCCTACTATCGAGCCTCGACACCGAGTGTACCATCGCCGTGCCATGGAGGATTGGCATGAAGCGAGGTACACTCAAGTGTGTTAGGATCGACGAAGAAAATGCTAAGCAAAGGTTTAATGCTTCATGTACGTAAGACTAGCCTTTAATGAAGACATAGAACTAGAATCAAGTAAAATGATCGATTTAAGGAAATGCTAAGCAAAGGTTTAATCCAAAGATAGAAACAAAATAGAATCAAGTAAAACTTTCTTTTTGGATTGTTGTAAAAAATGCGCTTTAGAAAAAATCAGAATTAATCCCAACAAAATTAATTAGCATTAAAGCATAATTCCTAAAGAATTTAACACTCCTTAATCCACCAACTTCTCTAAGGAAATGCGAAGGAGTCAAAGACGGTTCTTAATAAGAACCGTCTGGATTAAACTCTCAGCCAATAAAAGGTCTAGAGATTAACAGTGCACAGACACTATTCCAACATATTGATTGATGATATTATGTGCTCTCGTAGGAGAGTAGCTAAAGAACAAGTCTTTGCCATCTCAATCCTATTGTCTATACTCTTCATGAAATGAATATGATAATATAAATTCAAACTATGAGCTCTAAACAATACTTTGCTTAACTGTCAAATGATCTCAACTGTTAACGAAAACAGATTAAACTTCCAGTCAAACAGAGGTTGACTACAGAGATCAAGATGGCAAATGAAAAGTTGAATGAGCTCATACAGACTACTAGAAGAATCACAAACTAGTCAATACAATCGATCAATTTGCAATAGAACTATGAGCTCAACCGAAAGTAACCAATTAACAAAGACAACATATTGACAAGAGTAAGTAATACAATAGAGCTCAAGTATGAACTAACTATCACATTCAATCTCAAGATAAGATGTAGTTCATCACAGAGTATGTCAACAAAGCCCATCGATCAATTTGCAACATCTTCAAGATTAGACTCGTAAATCGTAACTAATACGTATCAAGGTATCAACTAGCACGCAAATATATATATATATATATATATATATATATATATATATATATATATATATATATATATATATATATATATATATATGCAAAGATCAACCGAACTGCCATAGAGGATGTAACGTTCCAAAATTTGGGTTTTGAAAAATCTTTTGATTAGTTTAGGTCCCTGGAAAATTTCGCCAATTTTATTTGAATTAATAAAGCTTAATTGAGAATTTTCTAAATTAAAAATATTTAATTTGACTAATCTAAACAATAATTAAATAAAAACCTATGTTATTTGGCTTCCTTGTGTTCCAATGAATTTTCTGGTATTTTCTGAGATTTTTCTGGTTTTGTTTGCTATTTATTTGGATCTCCTCGATTTTTAGGATTTTATTTAATTCCGAAAATCCTGCTATTCTCTCTCCTGCCGCACTGCTACAGTACCCATCGGGTACCGTTCATCCGGCTCCAATGTGCTACAGTAATCGCGCGCCACTGTCCATCATCGTTTCCCTTACGCACGAATGAGACACTATTCATGTCTATATACATCCATACGTGAGTTGCTTCGTTTCAATTTCTCTCTGTTGTCTGAAGCGAGATGGTGCCACCGGCCGCCGCCCCCGTCGCTAATGCCATCACCTTGCGCCATGACCAGCCGGCCGCCCCCTGTCTTCCCCTGTTGATTTGTTCTCCCGATGGTAATTCTTTCCTTTGTTCTTTTCTTCGTTCTGTTGATACTTGGATTGTCCAGAATATGTGTCTCATTCTTTTGTTCCTTTCTCTATTAACTCATCTCTAATCCTTGCATGCCAAAAATCCTGCTATTCTCTCTCCTGCCGCACTGCTACAGTACCCATAGGGTACTGTTCATCCGGATCCAATGTGCTACAGTATCGCGAGACACTCTTCATCATCGTTTTCCTTACGCACGACCGAGTCACTGGCCGAAGTTTCCGTCTGCTCCAACTGAAAATTTCAAAATTCCATATCTTTCTCCTCGGTCGTATAAAAGCGAGCCGCTTATGCGCACGCCGTCTGTTTTAATCTCCTCTCCCAATCCCTGATTTGGTTTTCTCCGAATCAATCTAGTTTAAATCACAATCTGAAGAAAACCGAAGCTTCAACCGAAATCCTTCTCCGACGAACTGCGGCTTCGTCCGACGCCCTCCGGCCGAACCGCTTCTGGCGTTGGCCAGCGTCGCCGTCCTCTACGCCATGCTTCCTTCCTTCGCTTTCAAGATCACCGAGCACCGTCGGCCATGTCGAGCCATGACGTTCGCCGAGCTCCTCGCTTCCTCGGTTAGTTTTTCTAAAATCCGATCGCGCCATCTCGTGCCCCTCGCTCATACCTATTTTTCCCTCTTTAGATTCAGGTTTCATCCACCGCGGCGCTGAGAATCGAGCGTTCTTCGCCTCTTGTACGTCGTCCTTCTCCGCCAATTACTCCGCGAACCGCTGATCCCCGCCTTCAACTCCACCACCGTTGGTTCGTGACGCCGCGTTCTACGTTGTGCTCACCTCCTTTTCGCAGAGCATCGCCGAAGCGTTACTGCGTCCGTGAGGCCGCCGTGGTCGCCGTTCTTCGCGTCGCTGCCGTCGCATGGAGCCGAATCTTGATGTCCGGACGCGTCATCATCTCCGCCTCGTCGTTCCTTTCCGTTTTGCCCCTTCGCCGCCGCCGGCATGCCACCGCCGCCGGCCACCCATGCGCCTCTATTCATCAGACACTATTCATGTCTCGTATACATCCATACGTGAGTTGCTTGTTTCAATTTCTCTCTGTTGTCTGAAGCAGATGGTGCCACCACCGCGCCCCTCGCCGCCAATGCCATCACCTTGCGCCATGACCACGGCCGCCTCCCTCTTCTTCCCCGTTGATTTGTTCTCCCGATGGTAATTCTTTCCTTTGTTCTTTTCTTCGCTCTGTTGATACTTGGATTGTTCAAAATATGTGTCTTATTCTTTTGTTCCTTTTCTATTAACTTATCTCTAATCCTTGCATGCCAAAAATCCATGCATCATGAACCGGTTGTTAGCTTTATTCTCGGCTGACGTCGGCTTAATGGAGTTAGGTTCCCGATCATCGTAGTCCTCGTGCTTCGTTAATCCTCTTACTTCTCTATATCCATGCATGTCCTAATTGCCCGACTCCACCATGTGCATGAATCGGCCGATCCTGTAGCTTTTCTATTCTCTGTTATTCCTTTTGATCTACCGCTTCTACTAATTCATCTCTCATAGAGCCACCAAGCCTCGCATTCTTTATTCTCTCTATTATTTGCTTTGCCATCTCCTCAGAACCATGCGCAAGAACCGCCGCAGATTCCGCTCTTTGTTCTCTGCTTGAGGTTGAGGCACGTTTTGTTCAATGGCTATTGTCAACAGTGTTGATCCTCTTCTCTTACACATGGGCCCCATGTGTAATTCTCTTGTTCTATCTCTCCTAATGAGTGGTTCCCACTTGTCATCCAACCAAGCCAGTCCATATATACAAATATCTTTTCCTTACATGTAGACCCCACATATCATCCACCCAATTAGAAACCCTAGATTTATCTCTCTATCTTACATGCGGGTCCCGCATGTTAGTCAACCCTTGGTCAAACCCCAGTTCATGAGCTTGGTCCACTGTGGACTAGCATATCTCTGTGGACTTGGTCTATAGACCAGTGGCCCACATGTCAACCCCTAATCTTATTTCGGGAATTAATTTAATTCTTGAAAATCCTTTTATCTTATTGGTCCCACGTGTCGCTCTCTCTTTATCTTGTTCTCTCTCCAACACTTTGGCCCATATGTTATCCATTGAGTTCATCCCTCTCACTTACCAGTGGACCCCACTTGTAAGTATCTAATTCTTTTTTATTATTTAATCTGAAGGAATATTCTTTGAATATTCTTTTCTCTCTCAATTGTCATTTCATGTGAATTCCAATCTTCCGAGAACCATATCTTCTTCATCTGAATTCAATATCTTTTATTCTGAGATTATCTATTTAATTTTTGGAGTTTGTTTGCTCTCTGTTGTTTATTTATTTGGTTTATTTGCTTGATGCGAGTAGACGTTGATACTGCGAGAAGTGCTGATCAAGAAAGAGCAGAAGATCAAGGAAGTAGAAGATTAAAGTTAAATAAGATCGCCATTGCTAGCAAGGCAAGTTGTACCTTTGATCATATTGAATCCTAGTTTCTAAAATTACTTTGATTCAAATTATTGCATTTACTTTAAGTATTTATTTAAATGCTTTTGGGTTTAGTTAATAATCCAAATTGTTATACCTTCCTTGTATAATTACTATGTCTAAATCCTTTGTCACCCTAGTTGATATTTAGTTGGTAATATTGTAGCACCAACGTGGGTTGGTTAGTACGATTAGATTGCTTAGCCATGCCACGAATCACTTGTCATGTAGATTGCTATTATAATTTGATTAAGTGAATATGCAACTATGTGATAAAAGCCATGTGCACTATGTGTTGTAAAGCATGTGTTGCACATAAAACCAATCTGGGTGGGAAATGATTTAGACTGAGGCAAGTGGTGGATTGTGTGATATGGTGGGTCAGTGTGCTATTTTGGTGGAGCTGTGTGCATGGGCGTGATAAAATTTGTGTGCATAGGGATTGTGGTAGTCTTGCCTCACCAATTAAGGACCTCACCATATGCGCCATTGAGTCGAGCCCCCCTGCATGCGACCACATACTGTTATGGGGACAGGCCTAGCATAGTAAGATGAATTTAGAAATACTTTGTTACGATTAGTACTTGCAACACTAATTGTATCTTGTGGGTAAAGTGTACAAACTCTGCAGAGTGTAATGTAATCTATTCAATAGCGATCATGGTCATGGACAATGCTAGGGATTTCACACTAGGGTAGATTTTCATAAAGCGTGTGGGAAGGGAGCTATGTGATCTAAGTTATATGGCTATGTGAATAATTTGTTTAGGCTGTGTGTGTTTTTGTGAAATCAAATTGTTAAATTATGATTATCTATTTGTTTTACTTGCTTTCAATCTATTATTTGTATTCAATTGCAAATGTTGCATTTCTGCAAAATAACCACAGAATGCCATTCCTTTGGAATAAGCCTGCATGTATATTTGCATTTCTGTGGTATGACTTGCGAGTACGGTGTGTACTCACGCTTGCTTTGACGAATCAAGCAGAAGTGAAGGAAACCGCCAGTCAACAAGGTCTACTTCAAGGATCGTGGAGAACTAGGTCGCGCCCAAATTGGGATTGCTGTGGGCATATGGATGAGCTTCATCGGGTTATTTAGTTCATTGCAGACTTCATTGAGTCTTGCCTTCTGAGGCATTAATTGTAAGCTATGACCTTAAGGTCTCTACTCTGATGTTTATTGTATTTGCCTATTTATTAGCTATCTTTGTCTATGGAATTGATATTTCACTAATGTTGTCACTGTGTGCACTAGCGTGATCCTGGACTAGTGCAGTATACACAGAGGGTCCAGAATCTTAATTTTTGGTCCCGACAGAGGTGGTATCAGAGCCATATCGACTGTAGGTCATGACCTTAGTTAGAATGGCCGTTTTTAAGGAAAACTTCAAAACTTATTTTACAAATGGAAAACCTCAATGATGTGCTATTCTCATCTTGTCTAGCTTCTACCCTCTTCCAATCAATATCTTTCTCATCTATATTCTTCCTCACCATTTTGAGTATTAAATTGGACTCGCTTCCCTCGTAACTTCTATAGTTGTCGTTATCTGTACCAAATGTCTTGGTGGATGCCCAAGAGCTGTTTTGAGCAACTCTTTGAAGACCATGCAACCAGCAACAGCGTATCAATATCTCCCAAAGTGTTCAAGACAACTTCGTCGCAAGAATTGAAGACCAAGAAGAAGTTGTGCGTTGTCCCCCGTCTTTTTCCAAGATTCGCCTACAAGGATCGCAAGCAGTCAACGTTTGATGAACACCGTGACCACTTCGAGTTGTCTTCAGAACAGCCATATAGGATAAATCAGCATTGGTTCCTCCCGTGTGTTGAGCCAAGTTACCCAATTAAGTTAGAGCTTAATCGACTAGATGATTAGCTTTCGTCTTCTTTCTCTTGTGTGTAGTTTGTCTGTGAGCTTTATACTTCTTAATAGCTTTTCGGCTATTTGTCTGTTTCTTGGTGTTCCTTGGGTTAAACCTGCTTCCCTTAGTAGATTGTCTTCCCTTACCTTATGCTTTTCCCTCTCATCTATTAGCCCTAGTCAACCAGCAGATAAAGAACCCTAGTGAAGCCAGCCTTGTCAGTAATCTTGAGACAGCCTGTACCAGCTCAGATTCCGTCAATCCCAGTGAACAGTTGCTAGTATCAAGAGTAGCAGATCCAGTCATGCAACAATTCTTGGTAGCTCAAACTCAATTCATGAACAACATGATGACCCAGCAGAATCAGACCACCGCTACCTTAGTTAATTCGGTGAATCAGAATAATCAAGCAGACCTTCACACCATTGCCAGAGTCAACACCAGAGCAGACGTTAACCAGCAACTATCTCCAGTGCTAGTAGTGATACATCAGAATCTGAGCCAGTTCCCTGTCACCCAGAATCAGCTCATACCAGCGATGATGCAACCGTCGAACAAGAGTAACTCTCGCAATGATGCCGATTCGTTGCCATCCCAACAAAGACGCCTCGGTTCGAGTTTGTGAAGTTCATGATGACCAAGCCGCCTGTCTTTGAAGGATCAACTGCACTCAAGGATGCAGAATCCTGGATTCGCACCATAGAGAAAATTTCAGAGCCACAGTCAGGGCATTAGCAAAAGAAGGCAGCGCATTGTCAGTACAAGAATTGTCAACTGAAGAATCACAAAAGCAGAATATTGACCTCGGCAACCCACCTCAAAAGAGAAGCAAGCCAGTGTCGTCAGGAGGTTGTTTCGAGTGTGGTAAGCAAGACCATTATGCCAAGAGATGCCCTGCAAAGCGACAAGCTTCAAGCTTCAAGAAGGATAGTCGTTCTACCGTAGTCTTGTCAAATAAGTCACAAGGTTCGACCCGTGTCTATTACAGTTGTCGTAAAGAAGGTCACTACATCAGCTAGTGTGCTCAGAAGAACCAGTCACTCACTCCAGATTCAAGAGTGCCAAAAGTTGTTAAGAGAGTCTGCAGATATGTTAGAGCAGATCAGGTGATTTTATCAGATAAAGGTAGTGTCAAATCAAGCTCATCAGCTTAGCAAGTGTCAGTGTTGATTGTAAAGTGAAATGGTAGCACAAGGATGTGCGAGAATTTCAGTCTATCCAAGAGCTAATCTTCGGGACGTCAGAGTCAACCTGTTTGAGTTTTGAGTAAGAATTTCAGTTTCCCCAGAATCATTTGTGAACAAGTCAGTGTCAGTTAAAGATCAGCAAATCCGTCATTTCAAGTTAGCCAAGACCCCTCATCATTGTAAAAGAGCAAGTTTGCCAGATCGCCAGAAGTGAGTCTTGAGTTAGTGCAGAAGGATATTCGTTGAACCCTAGAATTCAAACCGATGCTAGAAAATCAGGCTTGACCCGACAGTTTTGTGAAAAGAAATCTGCCGTTTCATTCCTACTAATATCACTGAGTTTGAAGATTGTCTAGCAAAGTGGTATACGACAGAGATTGTATACGACAGAGATGGTATTCACCGAAATTGGTATAGTGTCAGATCGACAAAGATGACCGGTTTGCACGAAGTGTCGAAAAGCTAGTGTCGCATCGAGGATCGGTTTACCTCGTGTCGCTGATGAGTGCCTATGAAGCCTTGGATGCTCATTCCGATTCAAGATCGTATCACCACGAATCACGGACAAATTGAAAGAATAGTGAGTCGTGTCTTAACTCATGGTACCAGGTCGAGCAAGTAAGTGTTCTGTGCAGAGTTTCCCTATAGCACCAGTTGCCAGTCAGTTCGCAGTTGTCACCATCTGAAATTTGCAATAGTTGATTGCAAGTCATTACTCAGCTAAGAACAGATCAGATCGCAAAGTATGTGGATTTTTGCATTAATCATGAATCAGAAGGCCTAGAGTCTTTAATCCTAAAAGGATTGAAAGTAGCTTAGTTCAAGCAGGAAAGCTACGCGGGTTATGCAGATTATCACCCTCGTAGTCAAGTCTATCGTCAGAATACCTGTTAAGATCTGTGTGAAGGATTGTACGATAGAGATGACAGAGATGTGTCAGCCTGTTCAGATTTTGAAGCTCGGGAGAAGAGTTAGTTGTCAATCTAAGTTACCAGTTAGAAGCACGATCTCCTCAACTCCAGAAGTGTCTGCGAGCACCGATCAAGCAGCCCGTTAGAAGCAATCGAGTTTCAAGAAGCCTTCCTGCCAAGAGCCTGTTTGCCAAGTTTCCGTTGAAGTAAGAAGTTCAGCAGAGCAAGGCGTTTGTTTCGTAAGTGTTCAGAAGAGCAGTTCTGTCAAGTCAAATCAGTTTGAAAGCAAGTAGAGAACCCGAGGGCTGAGTTTCTTAACCTATTCTATAGCTAGCCTGAATCTCGGGGACGAGATTCCTTTAAGGGGGGGAGGTTTGTAACGTTCCAAAATTTGGGTTTTCAAAAATCTTTTGATTAGTTTAGGTCCCTGGAAAATTTCGCCAATTTTATTTGAATTAATAAAGCTTAATTGAGAATTTTCTAAATTAAAAATATTTAATTTGACTAATCTAAACAATAATTAAATAAAAACCTGTGTTATTTGGCTTCCTTGTGTTCCAATGAATTTTCTGGTATTTTCTGAGATTTTTCTGGTTTTGTTTGCTATTTATTTGGATCTCCTCGATTTTTAGGATTTTATTTAATTCCGAAAATCCTGCTATTCTCTCTCCTGCCGCACTGCTACAGTACCCATCGGGTACTGTTCATCCGGATCCAATGGGCTACAGTATCGCGAGATACTGTTCATCATCGTTTTCCTTACGCACGACCGAGTCACTGGCCGAAGTTTCCGTCCGTTCCAACTGAAAATTTCAAAATTCCATATCTTTCTCCTCGGTACGTATAAAAGCGAGCCGTTTGCGCTCACGCGTCCGTTTTAATCTCCTCTCCCAATCCCCTGATTTGGTTTTCTCCGAATCAATCTAGTTTCGTCGCAATCTGAAGAAAACCGAGCTTCAACCGAAATCCTTCTCCGACGAACTGCGCCTTCGTCCGACGTCCTCCGGCCGAACCGTCTACGGCGTTGGCTTCGCGTCGTCGTCCTCTACGTCATGCTTCCTTCCCCTTCGCCCGAAGATCGCCGGAGCACCATCGGCCATGTCGAGCCATGACGTTCGTCGAGCTCCTCGCTTCCTCGGTGAGTTTTTCTAAAATCCGATCGCGTCATCTCGTGCCCCTCGTTCATACCTATTTTTCCCCTCTTTTAGATTCAGGTTTCATCCACCGTGCGCTGAGAATCGAGCGTTCTCTCGCCTCTTGTACGTCGTCCTTCTCCGGCCAATTACTCCGCAACCGTTGATCCCCTGCCTTCAACTCCACCACCGTTGGGTTCGCATCGCCGCGTTCTACGCTGTGCTCACCTCCCTTTTCGCAGAGCATCGCCGGAAGCGTTACGCGTCCGTGAGGCTGCCGTGGTCGCCGTTCTTCGCGTCGCTGTCGTCGCATGGAGCCGAATCTTGATGTCTGGACCGCGTCATCATCTCCGCCTCGTCGTTCCTTTCCGTTTTGCCCCTTCGCCGCCGCCGCGTCGCCACCGGCCGCCGGCCACCCATGCGCCCTATTCATCTGTACACTATTCATGTCTGTATACATCCATACGTGAGTTGCTTCGTTTCAATTTCTCTCTGTTGTACAGAAGCAGATGGTGCCACCAGCCGCCGTCCCCTGTCGCCAATGCCATCACCTTGCGCCATGACCAGCCGCCCGCCTCCCTGTCTTCCCTGTTGATTTGTTCTCCCCGATGGTAATTCTTTCCTTTGTTCTTTTCTTCGTTCTGTTGATACTTCGATTGTTCAGAATATGTGTCTTATTCTTTTGTTCCTTTCTCTATTAACTCATCTCTAATCCTTGCATGCCAAAAATCCATGCATCATGAACCGGCTGTTAGCTCTATTCTCGGTTGACGTCGGCTTAATGGAGTTCGGTTCCTGATCATGCGTAGTCCTCTGTGCTTCGTTAATCCTCCTGCTTCTCTATATCCATGCATGTCCTAATTGCCCGACTCCACCATGTGCATGAATCGGCTGATCCTGTAGCTTTTCTATTCTCTGTTATTCCTTTTGATCGGCTGCTCTACTAATTCATCTCTCTGTTGTGAGCCAGCCAAGCCTCGCATTCTTTATTCTCTCTATTATTTGCTTTGCCATCTCCTGTAACCATGCGCAAGAACCGGCCGACAGATTCCGCTCTTTGTTCTCTGTTTGAGGTTGAGGCACGTTTTGTTCAATGGCTATTGTCAACAGAGTGTTGATCCCTCTTCTCTTACACATGGGCCCCATGTGTAATTCTCTTGTTCTATCTCTCCTAATGAGTGGTTCCCACTTGTCATCCAACCAAGCCAGTCCATATATACAAATATCTTTTCCTTACATGTAGACCCCACATATCATCCACCCAATTAGAAACCCTAGATTTATCTCTCTATCTTACATGCGGGTCCCGCATGTTAGTCAACCTTGGTCAAACCCAGTTCATGAGCTTGGTCATTTGTGGACTAGCATATCTCTCGTGGACTTGGTCTATAGACCAAGGCCCACATGTCAACCCCTAATCTTATTTCGGGAATTAATTTAATTCTTGAAAATCCTTTTATCTTATTGGTCCCACGTGTCGCTCTCTCTTTATCTTGTTCTCTCCAACACTTTGGCCCATATGTTATCCATTGAGTTCATCCTCTCACTTACCAAAGGTACCCCACTTGTAAGTATCTAATTCTTTTAATTATTTAATCTGAAGGAATATTCTTTGAATATTCTTTTCTCTCTCAATTGTCATTTCATGTGAATTCCAATCTTCCGAGAACCATATCTTCTTCATCTGAATTCAATATCTCTTATTCTGAGATTATCTATTTAATTTTTGGAGTTTGTTTGCTCTCTGTTGTTTATTTATTTGGTTTATTTGCTTGATGCGAGTAGACGTTGATACTGCGAGAAGTGCTGATCAAGAAAGAGCAAAAGATCAAGGAAGTAGAAGATTAAAGTTAAATAAGATCGTCATTGCTAGCAAGGCAAGTTGTACCTTTGATCATATTGAATCCTAGTTTCTAAAATTACTTTGATTCAAATTATTGCATTTACTTTAAGTATTTATTTAAATGCTTTTGGGTTTAGTTAATAATCCAAATTGTTATACCTTCCTTGTATAATTACTATGTCTAAATCCTTTGTCACCTTAGTTGATATTTAGTTGGTAATATTGTAGCACCAACGTGGGTTGGTTAGTACGATTAGATTGCTTAGCCATGCCACGAATCACTTGTCATGTAGATTGCTATTATAATTTGATTAAGTGAATATGCAACTACGTGATAAAAGCTGTGTGCACTATGTGTTGTAAAGCATGTGTTGCACTTAAAACCAACTGGGTGGGAAATGATTTAGACTGAGGCAAGTGGTGGATACTGTGTGATATGGTGGGCTGTGTGCTATTTTGGTGGAGCTGTGTGCATGGGCGTGATAAGCTGTGTGCATAGGGATTGTGGTAGTCTTGCCTCGGTCAATTAAGGACCTCACCATGTGCGCCATTGAACTGAGCCCCTCTGTACGACCACATGCCTGTTATGGGACGGGCCTAGCATAGTAAGATGAATTTCTGAAATGCTTTGTTACGATTAGTACTTGCAACACTAATTGTATCTTGTGGGTAAAGTGTACAAACTCTACAGAGTGTAATTTAATCTATTCGAATAGCCGCGTCCGCGGTCATGGACAATGCTCGGGGATTTCACACTAGGGGTAGATTTTCATAAAACTGTGTGGGAAGGGAGCTATGTGATCTATGTTATATGGCTATGTGAATAATATGTTTAGGCTGTGTGTGTTTTTGTGAAATCAAATTGTTAAATTATGATTATCTATTTGTTTTACTTGTTTTCAATCTATTATTTGTATTCAATTGCAAATGTTGTATTTCTGCAAAATAACCACAGAATGCCATTCCTTTGGAATAAGCCCGCATGTATATTTGCATTTACGTGGTATGACTTTGTAGTACGGTGTACTCACGCTTGCTTTGACGATTCAAGCGTATGAAGGAAACCGCCACCAACAAGGTCTACTTCAAGGATTGTGGAGAACTAGATCGCAAGACCTCACCGATGCCTCGTGGGCATATGGATGAGCTTCACTGAAGTTATTTCGTTCCGCTGCAGCTTCATTGAGTCTTGCCTTCTGAGGCATTAATTGTAAGCTTTGACCTTAAGGTCTCTACTCTGATGTTTATTGTATTTGCCTATTTATTAGCTATCTTTGTCTATGGAATTGATATTTCACTAATGTTGTCACTGTGTGCACTAGCGTGATCCTGGACTAGTGCAGTATACACAGAGGGTCCAGAATCTTAATTTTGGGTCCCGACAGAGGAGCAATACTCACAAAGAGGATGCCGCACAAGAACTCACGGTGCACAGACACTATTCCAACATATTGATTGATGATATTATGTGCTCTCGTAAGGAGAGTAGCTAAAGAACAAGTCTTTGCCATCTCAATCCTATTGTCTATACTCTTCATTAAATGAATATGATAATATAAATTCAAACTATGAGCTCTAAACAATACTTTGCTTAATCACAAATTATCTCAAGCTAATCTAAAAACAGATTAAACTTCCAACAAAGCAGAGGTTGACTACAGAGATCAAGATGGCAAATGAAAAGTTCAATGAGCTCATACAGACTACTAGAAGAATCACAAACTAGTCAATACAACTGATCAATTTGCAATAGAACTATGAGCTCAACCGAAGTAACCAATTAACAAGACAACATATTGACAAGAGTAAGTAATACAATAGAGCTCAAGTATGAACTAACTATCACATTCAATCTCAAGATAAGATGAGTTCATCACAGAGCATGTCAACAAAGCCCACCGATCAACCGAATCGCCACAGAGGAGCAATACTCACAGAGAGGATGCCGCACAAGAACTCACGGCAAAGGAGGAGGCCAAGGCAGGGGAGGAGGCCGATCGCGGGAGGAGGGAGCTGGGAGGAGGTCCACACGGGAGAGGACAGCGCGGGAGAAGGCTCTGCAGAGGAGAAGGCCAAGGCAGAGGGAGGAGGCCGACACGGGAGGAGGACGGCAAGGCCGAGGTCGGAGGAGCCAATGTCTGGGCGGGCGGCACCGAGGTCGGCGGCGACGCCGGGCTTATGGCTGGGAGGTGAACGGGCGCTGAGGTCTGGGGGCGGCATCGAGGTCGGCGCCGAGGTCGGGGCGCCGAGGTCGGGCGGCGGCGCAGAGGTCGGGGCACCAATGTCGGGGGCGGCGCCAAGGTCGTGGTCGGTGAAGGCGAGCCCTAAACCCTAGAGGAGGCGAACGAGCGCGCGAGAGCGTAAGGGGCGCGGGAGAGGAAGTGAGAAGTGAGAGGAAAACCGTTCTATTATGGAACCGTCTGTGATATTATTATCACAGACGGTTCTCATTACGAACCGTCTGTGATATTATTACCACAGACGGTTGTATAATAAAACCGTCTGTGATAGCCCAAAACCTGAGGCCAATTTATGATATCCTGACAAAACATACTGAACCTGGTGAGACATAAATATCCTGAGAAAACATAGTGAACCTGCTGAGACAAGTATGATGACAATTATGACAAGTCCATATGAATTCTAACCTAGTGACAAGTACGATGACAAGTTCATAACACATTTGACTTCAAAATTTCATATCTAATTCAACTCAACTCCAAATCAAGTGAAACCAATTTTGATACTCCACATTACAATGTACGTCCACACATTGACATTAATATCAAATATGACAAGTCCATAACAAGTTCATAACACATTTGACTTCAAAATTTCATATCTAATTCAACTCAACTCCAAATCAAGTATGATGACAATTTTGATACTCCACATTACAATGTACGTCCATATTGACATCAATATCAAATATGACAAGTCCATAACACATCAACACATGACAATTTCACGTTGACATCAAAATATATGAGAGATTATAAGTCCATAACACATGATGTTATGGAATAAATTATTACATTGGAGTAAATTCTTAATTAAGATATAGGCCTTCATGATGATCGACGCGATATAGCTAGCTTCCTCATCGGGTTCTTCCTCGAGCCTAATGTCAAGTTTCCGAAAGGAGGCAACTCGTCAAATTGATTGTATTCTTCCTCGCCCACTACATTCTCAACTCCGACAATCCTCCTTTTTCCATGAAGAACTATGTCGCACCTTTAACCATTCGTTGAACCGACGGTTGTGCTCTCTCGTGATCCAAACCTCCGACCGGTCTGGATTATGTTGGCGCACCATGTCTTTGTGCTCGTCGATATACGGGACACTTGTGTCATGTGTTGCAAGACCATGAAATGGGCTTGAGCGTATGTATCCAGATCGGGAGTTATTGATTTCCTTCCGATGGTCCCGATACCATCGATCTCCCCTCATGGCGAGATAGAGGCACACCTATCGGTTCCACTCGAGCCATGTAGTCGACGCAGAACTCAATGACCTCTTCGGTTGCATAACCTTCGATGATGCCGCCTTCCTACGAGATCGATTCCGACGAGGACTTGAGAATTCCCATGTACCGCCGAACGGGTACATATGACGAAGAACACAGGTCGATATCTTTATCTCCTCACAAGGTGAACAATGAGATGGACCATGATATCGAAAAATGACGGAGGGAAATACATCTCAAGATGACATAGAGTGGTCACCACCTCGCCCGCAGAGCATCTAGTCCTTGGGGATCAATGATCTTCCGAGCAATTGAGTTGAAAAATAACACGACCTCAAGATTGCCACTCGGACCTTGTTCGCAAGATACTTCTAATTGCAACAGAAGCATTTGTGTCATCAAGACATGACAATCATGAGACTTCATACCAATTAATTTCAAATCTTGCATAGAAACAAGGTTCTTAATGTTAGCGGAGTAACTAGATGGGACTTTCACTCCATGCAAGCTCGCACGCTTCATTTCTCTCGCCTTGGATAGAGTATAGCAAGTCGGGGAAGGTACGCTCGTCTCAGATCGGTCTCTACCGTGCTAACTCGTCCTTATGTTCATATCAACCAAGTCACGCGTGCGTGCTAACACCATCCTTTGTTTTACCACTAATGTTCAAAGAAGAGACCAATCAAGCTATCACATACATTCTTCTCACGCATGACGTCGATGCAATGGCTAACTTCTAAGTGCTCCCAATAAGGCAAGTCCCAAAAATTGACCGCTTCTTCCGATGTTCTTCTCACGGGTTCTTAATTTACGCCCCTTCCCAAGCACAACATCGATATCCTTAATCATATCATAGACCTCTTTCCTCTAAGCCCTTGAGCTGAATCGTTCTCCTTATTTCCGTCGAATTGTTTTTTCATCTTGCGGTATGGGTGACTCCTAGGAAGGAACCTACGGTGACGATATACACGATTTTGTGAGTTGTTGACCATACTCTCAGAGCATCTAAGCAAAGTCTTGACAAAGCTTTGGCTCCTTTTGTATCAAGCTTGAACAGTTACCAAGGGCAGGAAAATCATTGATGGTGCGAGAACAACATGGCTCAGAAGTGAAGTTCTCTCGCTTGTACGCATCCTATATTGCACTCTTCATTCCACAAAGGTCACAAGATCTTCCAAAGAATAGTGCTAGGTACACATCAATATCATTCCCTGTGTTGCTTTGGCCCTTGGATAAGTAGTGACATCAAAATGTACTTCCGCTTCATACACGTACCAAGGAGAAGGTTGTACATACATAGATTCACGGGCCAAGTGCTATGTCACGCGCTCATGTTACCGAAAGGATTCATTCCATCTCAGACTCAACCCTAACCTTATGTTCCTCGGTGCCCGACCGAACTCTTGAAGCTCCGATCGAAGTTTCTCCACCGCGTAATCGCAGGTGTCTTAGCTTTCCATCTCTCTTACGCTCCTCTCGAAAGTGCCAACGCACAATCTTGCGCCCTTTATGTTCGCAAATAAACGCTTCAAACGTGGGATCACTGTGCAGATACCACAACATCTTAGCAAGAGGTCCTTGCTTCACCTTAGCAAGATTCGACGCTTGTATCGGGATGCTTTGCACACAGGACATACATGCATGTCTCGCATACTCTTTACTAGTAGAGGATACAATCGTTCGGACATGCATGTATTCTTTCTACTTCCATTCCCAATGGACAAATAACCTTCTTTGCTTGATAGGTGGTCTTTGGGCAACACGCTTCTCCGGAAGGATGTCCGCTAGGAGACCTAACAACGTATTGTGAAACTCTTATCGGACCAACCATTGCTTGCCTTCAATTTCAGCGGTTCAAGCACGGTTGACAACCTTGTATATTTCGCTTGCAACCAGGAACAAAGGTCTCACCGAGTCCTCCTTAAGCCCTCGAATTTACAAAACTCTCTCTCATCAGTAGTTCTCTTCAGATCGCAGTAGCATCTCGATCCAGATTGTCATCGTGTGACATATCCTCATCAAAAGCAAGATACCCACATCCGCATATTGTTGACTTCCTCGGCGATGCCGTCATTACTAACTTCATGTGTAATAATCGCTCTTCACCGTGGATCGTCCAACATGTATACCCTTTTGTGAAACCCTTCAATCAAGTGCGCTTCTATTTGCGCGCGTTATTAAACATCTTCAAATTACCATAATCAATGCATGGACAAGACATAAAATTTATCTCCTTCTTCAACATATCCTCGCCAGCAGCTCTTCTAAAAGCAACCACGCCATTAATGTACTCTTGACTCACACGGTTCACATCTGTACATCCAGTTTGATCCATCTACACTACGATGTAACAAATTAGTGTCAAAATTGATTAGCGATTAATTTATAGCAAACATAAAGGGTTATAGATCGTTACCCTCGGAGCTCACGAAGAAAATACGATTCCTCTCCTTTCCTTCTCCTCTCTAAGGTGGCGAATGGGGAGGAGGCGGCGGTGTTGGAGGCGCTTAGGGCAAGGGTCCAACCTTCTCTCTCTAAGTCGGGAACGGATAATTATTGATTATTTGTATGATTGTTGATTAGATATGAGACAAAAGACAAGAGGAAGATCCTAATAACTAGCAGTTGGTCCGCGATTATGCGGGTATCCGCTTTCATATAATTGAAACAATAAACCTTTGTGATGACGTTTCTTCATGGATATAAATGGAGGAAATATAAAATAGATCATTACACATGTGACTTATCTTCGTGTGTCATAAATTCTTCTTTTAACTGTTCTAGAAAACTACTCATGAAATTAGTTACGATTAAGACTTTCACTTCTTTGCACGCATTTACTCGTTTTGTCTCATCGTTGCACAAAGGAATTACACCAGATTAATTAAAGGCTACATGTTTCGCTTTTCATTTTCTAGAATTAGGGTCCATCAAATTGAGAGCTAGATGTACGACGTTTTGCCATTTCCCATCAAGTAGTATTAATTGAAACCTAAACCCTATGCTTCCGATTAAGGAATACAACAAACAAAACAAAATATTAGGGTCTATGTACGAGTAGAAAAATCAGGAAATTCACTAATCAATAGAGTGGAAAAAGGATAATCAGATACTTCATCTGCTTAATTAGGGAGGAGCCATAGGTTGGAGGAGCTAGGGAGGAAGTGGCACGGCACTTGGGGAGGAGAAGCTAGCTAGCAGATCTAAGTGGAGCCCAAGCAGAGTTAAGGGGCTGGTTGATTATTATCCAAACCGCCAGCAGAGAGGAGTGGCAGAGGCTCGCGGCGAAGGCGGCGGTGAACACAGCGGCGGCAAGGCAAAGGACACAGCAGTAGCGCGCAAAGGATGTGTCGCCGCTCAATTTATACGTGATGGGCATATCACTGAGCGGTTTTAATAAAACCGCTCGTGATAGTCATCTATCACTGACGGTTTGTGAATAGAACTGTCGTGAATTATCCTGACGGTTCTATTCACAAATCGCTCAGGATAATATTTCAATCACTGCAGCGGTCCTTATTTAGAACCGCTCGTGATATTATACAAACGGTTATTAAATAGAACCGCTCGTGATTGGGGGATTATCGCACGGTTTGTGAATAGAACCGTCGTGATAATTCATGATTTGTTCTATTCACAAACCGTCGGTGATAGATGACTATCACAGACGGTTCTAAAAATACCGCTCGTGATAGGCATCCCGCGCCACCCACAAAGTTCGCAATGTTTAATACGCACGGTTCCAAAGGAACCGTCTGTGATGGGGCGTCTACTATAGCCTGTTTTGTAGTAGTGATAGTAGTGGGGATCCTGAACAGGTTCAGGATTTGTCTATTCGGCGATAAAGTCTGCTAAGATCTGGGATTTAATGGCCCTTCGGGACACAAAATGGAGGTCGAACTCCCCAAGTTCTACTGACCATTTTACCATGCGTCCCGCAGCTTCCCTATTCTAGAGGAGGGAAACTGAGACGGCACAATTATCTTGTACGCTTGAAAATAATGCCGCAGTTTCCTCGAAGACATGAGGAGGGCATATAGAAGTTTTTGAACCTGGGGTTATCGCTCCTTAAGCCTGTGTAAAACTTCACTTACGTAGTAAACTGGTCGTTGGGCGTTTTCATGTTCTGCGACCAGTACTGCGCTTACTGTTGTGACGTGGCAGCTAGATAAATTAAGAGCGTCTCTTCTGGTTTCAGAGAAACCAAAACAGGAGCACCCATAAAATACCTCTTGACATCCTCAAAGGTTGTGTTTGCCTTTTTTTATCACTCGAAACCCTCATGCTTCTTTAGAAGTTTAAAGAAAGGAAGTCATTTTTCTCCCAGTCATGCGATGAAATGACTTAAAGCCGCCATACACCCTGTGAGCTTCTGGACTTCTTTCTTCATGGTCGAAGGGAGCATTGTTTCAATGGCCTTTATCTTTTCAGGATTTGCTTCGATTCCTTGTGCAGAGACAAGGAATGCAAGCAATTTTCCTGAAGAGACTTCGAACACGCACTTTTTAGGATTGAGTTTCAAACGGTGTTTTCTGAGGTTGTCGAATGTTTCTTGCAAGTCAGAAATATGATTAAGTCGCTTGATGCTTTTTATGACTAGATCATCAATATTGGCTTTCAAATTTTGGCCTAGTTGAGGTGAAAAAGTCGTTTGCATCAAGCGTTAAAAAGAAGCGCCAACATTTTTTAGACCAAATGGCATTTTGATATAGTAAAATATTCCAAATGGTGTAATAAATATGGTCTTTTCTTCATCATCTAAACGCATACTAATCTAATGATAACCAGAGTATGCATCTAGAAAACTTAATACTTCACAACCAGCAATAGAGTCAACTAACTGATCGATATGAGGTAAAGAAAAAAATCATCTTTTGGACAAACTTTATTGAGATCAGTGAAGTCTACACACATACGCCACTTACCATTAGACTTTCTAACCATTACAGGGTTAGCCAACCACTTCAGGTGGTCGACTTCTCTTATAAAGCCTGCTCTAAGTAGCTTGTCCAATTCTGATTTGATGGCGTCTCGTCGATCAGGTGCAAATCTCCATAATTTTTGTTTTACGGGTTTCTTGTTAGGCCGTAGAGCTAGCCTGTGCTCGATCACTTTCCTAGGGACTTCGGGCATGTCGGATGCTTACCACGCGAAGATATCTGTGTTAACTCAGAGGAAAGTGACGAGGGCGTCTTCCTATTTGAGGTCGGAAGTAACCCTGATGCGAGCAGTCTTCGAGGGTTCCTCTGGATTCAGGGGAACTTCCTTGACTTCATCATTCGGCTTCGGTGCATCTTTAGGCTTCGACTACTTGGTTGAAGGCTGACTTGTGGTTGCTTCTAGAGTATGTATCTGGCCAACCATCTCGAGGGACTTATGGTCGCATGTAAGCGTCATCTTCTTGTCACAGCGTACTGTGATCATTCCTTTGGGACCTGGCGTCTTAAGACATTGATACCCATAATGAGCAGCCATTAAGAATCGTGCTAAAGTTGGTTGTCCGAGTATGGCATTATACGTCGCATCGAAATCGACCACATCAAAGGAGATTTTATCTGTCCTAAAATTGCTTGGAGAACCAAACGTGACAGGAAGAGAAACTTGGCCAATGGGTTTGGCCGAAGACCCTAGTACGATCCCATAGAATGAGGATCGTACAAGTTTTATTCTAGTCTGAAGTACTTGCATCTCATCCAGGGTACTCATAAATAGAATGTTTAATGAACTGCCTCCATCAACTAACACACGATTCACTCGATAGTTATTGATGGTGGGCTTGACTACGATCGGATATCGACCTAGTCGAGTGGAATGGATCAAACAGTCCGTCTTCTCGAAAGAGATGGGAACTTCTGACCACTTCGGTGATTTAATGACAAGAGGAGGGTCAATAGAGTTTACCTCTCGTGTGACGGCCTTAAACTGTCGCTTTGACTCGTATGTCGAAGATCCCCCAAAGACGTGGTCGATGGTATGCTTTGGATCTTGGAACGACATCTCCTTGTCATCGTCCAACTGCATACGACCACTCGTTTGCCCTACCTCCTCGAGTGTAGGGAGTGGTCCTTTGCTGGTGTAGTAGTCCTCGAGTTTTCTTTGGAAAACCCGGCAGTTGTGAAAGTCATGTCCTTCCTTTTTATGGAAAGGACACCACCTAGGCTTGTCGTTCTTCCACTCAGGGCACTTACCTTTGCCCTGTTTGGAGCACGACTTGGAACTTCGTGGCTCCTTATCGCTTACGACCAAGACTTCCTTAGAACTATTAGTTTGAGGCTTTTAACCCTTTGCCTTGTTCTTGGATTTCTTGGTCTTCTTATCCTTCGTTCTGCTGCTTTCACCCACTTCTTGAGGATTTTTGTCATCCTGATCGATAGTTTTGTTCCACTCGATTGCTTCAGCGGTAGTCGCATATCGATCGGTCAACTCGAAGAGCTCAGCGACAATAGCCGGGAGATTCAAAGTGATGTCCTCTGTAATCCTTCTGCCGTGGACTCCCTACTTAAAGGCTCTGATAACAGATGAGTCAGAGACCTCTAGAATCGAATTGCGAACCTGACTGAAATGCCTGATGAATTAGCGTAAGGTCTCGTGGTCATTTTGTCTCATCCTGTGTAGGTCGTCCTACTTTCCAGGGCGATTGTAAGTGCCCTAGAAGTTGGCCAGCAGAAGGTCGCAGAGGTGTTGCCACGAATAGATCGACTCGAGTGGTTGGTTTAGCAACCACAATCGAGCAGACTTTTCGAGCACAGTTGGAAGGTAATTCGCCATGACATGCTCTCATCCTCTTGCTGCTCGGACAGTGGTTGTGTAGATTTGAAGGAGTTTGATAGGATTTTGTGATCTATCAAATTTATCCATATTCACCAGTTGAAACTGTGGCGGCCAGCGAACAGCCCGAAGATCAGGCGAGAAGACCTGACATCCGGTAAAGACATCATACCGCCTTCTCTGAAGAAAAAATGGGTTGGTATCACCAAGTGATCGTGACGATGATACCCAGTAGTAGGTGGACCCGACCTATGATAGGTCTTAGTCCTACGAGGGTAATACTCCTCGTATTCCATCTGCTGTTGTAGATTTGTTAGTCGGAGTGGTGAACGATCGCCTCCCCTTGGGGCTTGTTGATCGTCAGACGTTCAAAGAACTCTTCTCCGACTAGATTTAAGGTTAGGGGAGCAACGTAACCTATTGTCGCGCCGATCTCCATGAGGCGAGTTGTTTGAACGACTAGTAGTTGACAGAGTCGTATCGCTACGACTTCCAGAATGATGTCGGGGAGGATGCTCAAGTCTTACCATTTTCCTTCGAAGCCTTCGCGCGATCTCTTCTGCGAAGAGGTCGTACCCTGGTGCTCGCATGAGTTCTTGAGTTGGGTTCTCGAGTAGATCATTTATGCGCTGGAGTTCCTGAGCTTCCTCCGACTAATATTGAACGCGCCCAGGCAAATTTGTCTGAACTGCCATTCTTCTCCTTCAGGTTGTCTCAGTATTATCTACATGTGACCCTGGAGTTTGCCTAAATGGAGTGCAATCATTTCGAGGATTTCTCCCACGCTCATCAAAGTGCTGATCCCATTCATTGGCGGAGGTATCCTCATCATTGCCATGAGAGGTCGTAGGATGTGATCGGTGGCGAGCATCCTTAGGCCTGCTTCTAGGAGAGAGGTGATGATCTGAGGGAAGGGCGAAGACTTCCAGTATATGATCTCCACTTGCGCTTGAGGCCTCCTAGCTTGAAGAGTGGTCAAATGACACCGTCTGGCGACTTGGAGTAAACCCCTCCAAGAAGGGGAACCCCGGGTTATAACCATTTGTGTCCGCAGGTGAGCTCTGCGAACGTGTGGTCGAACTCGTAGGAATAAGGTGCTCCCCCATATCCTCTGTGGAGGTAACTGTAGAGTTACGACAACCAGATGCTGATGGAGTCTCAGAATGATGGCTTTCAGGATTTACCTCGCTAGGTCGGATCGCCTCAAAGTGACTCAATATTCGTGAGGGGGAACCTCGCCATGTTGCGTAACTCCGCTGGTTGTAGTCATGATTGTGGTCGAATAGACCCTTGCCCCCCGAGAAAACTGGTCCCTCAGTTGGACGTACTGTTGTGGGGAGAAAAGGATCCCTCCTCAACTCCATCGGTGGCATGGTCTCTTGGATCTAGCGAATGATCTCTGGACGTGGCATTACCATCGGATGAATTGATACTCGGCTCGTAGTCAAAGCCGGTATCCATGTCAATGTCTGCGTAGTCGGCCAAATCGAACCAATTCTCCTCGTTCCAATCTCTTGCCACGAAAGCATTAGGAAGAAAGAGAATTTGTTGACAAGGAATCATCGGAAGACTCCCCACGGTCGGCATTAACTGTCGGTGATCTAGAACCAATCTTACGTATGATTGTTTGATTCAGGGGGTCTCCTAGATAAGAATCACGTAGAGAATGACATGGGGATTTTATACAGGTTCAGGCCTTCTTCAGGGAGAATAACAACCCTACTCCTGTGTGGCTATATTAAATATACTGATTACAATTAAGAGAAAGACTAGGGTTTGTGCTCTAGATTGCACTTGGCCCTTTCTGCCTTCTAACTTCACCCGTATATAACGTATGAAGAGGTGGCACTTCCTTCAGGCGAAGAGGCATCCCAACGTTCCAATTGATGAACCGCTTGATGGCAGTTGTCATTAAGGACGTGGCACCCCCACGTTGCCAAGCGGTTGTTGTCAAAGACATGTGATTCATGCGGTTACTCACAGAGAATAACAGTGTATATAAAATACCCCATGTGTTAAACATGGCGCATAATACTCCTTAACTGATTAGGCCCATAGGACAGCAAGCCTTATAAATAGGTTTGTCAAAACCAGGCTGGTCGAAGCCAAACTAGTCGCAGAAGATCTTACGACTACACAATTGTCGTAGAGAAGCTTATGACTATACCATGGTTGTAGAAAGGCTTACAACCATAGGGTGGTTTACGACCAGACAGCTTGGCCTCTCCCTTATAAATATTTAAGGGGTATACTTAAGATCAATATGAGAATATTAATATCTATAATAAAAATTACTGATAAATAAATAAATGAGGATTATTAGATCCTCGTCAGCACCGATGAGCCCTCAAGACTGGCTTCTTTCCGATCTGTTGGGTTTTTTATTCCAAAAGGTGCACATGTATCGTACGTGTAGATCGGGTTGATAATTTGTGCATGTTAACGTTTCTACTGTAAGAATAGCGGGACAAACAAATGCACATAACCACACCCTACATGCTATGTAATTCGCACATACATTATGAACTCTTATTGCGGGAGTTGAAATATCATCTTTTAAATTTAATTCGCTATTTATTCTCTTTTTCGAAAATAATCGGTTACAGCGTAACACTACACTCGGTAACAACAATGCAGTAATTAACCTATAAGGATTTATCTACATAGTCGATAAACTCCGACTTCTTTAAGCATTACAAGATATTACCAAATAACTTAGTAAAGTCCTATGAAATTTGAATATGCATTCTATCAAAAAATTTGAGCTCTCGTGCGTCATTTGAATTGGTGACAAATGTCTCAGAGCATTCAATTAGCGATAGAGCTCTGTCGCTAATTCAAATGGCGACGCCGACCACGTGTCACCAATCCAATCGACGACAAGAGCATGTCGTTTGTTCAAACGGCAGCAAAAGCCAATTTTCGTAATTTTATGACAGACATTTATTTTGTGATTCTATTAAAATAATGTATTATTTTTTAAAAAATTCTAACACAGTACGCGTACGTGGTACAGCTAGGCAGAATCAGTCTCCTCCATTGACTACTATCACAGTATCACCAGTAGCACACTGCGCCAGTAAGGCAAGCACCGTGCCGGGTGCTGACCGCTGACCCGTGTGTCGCTGTAAACGTACATTCGCAAATCGCATGGTAGTAGAATTAACTAGTTTTGACTAGTTCGTTTGCTCCCGACCCGCCGACTGGGACCAGCTACCTATCGGTCTAGTCCCAAGTCGTGCACACATACGCGCGTAAGTGTGATGCACAAAAGTTGACTGAGGCCAGTACGCTGTTGCTCATATATATGCGAATTTTTTTTTTAATTAACTTTTTTGAATTTTTTTTAAATTCGACGACGATTTTATTTTCAATTCGCCCTTTTGATCATATACATACACCCGTGGCATGATGAAAAATAACATCCGCCACGCCAAATTTCATTTTTATTCATTCTCACGCCACCGAAAGTGGCGCGACAAATAAGATTTTGGTCATGCCACAACCAAAGTGGCGAATAAAAAGTGCTATTTTAGGATTTATCCTCGCACGTGATAAGATGTTGTTTTGTCACGCCACTACTCGTGGCGTGACCAAATAGGTCAGAATTGGAAATAAAGTACGTCAGGGGTTAACTTTAAAATAAAATTCAAAAAAAGTTAATTAATAAAAAAAGTTCTATATATGCAGTGAGAATGTGAGATCAATCGCCATTTCCCTAGCTAGCTTAGATACCTTCTGGTTCTGAATTCATACCTGTGGAACATGACCGATCGAATCTTTTGAATCAACCTTTTACAAATCGATCCGTCAAGAACGTTACGTGTGCGAAACCTCGAAAGTTTCTTAGCTGCTAATTTCTCCGGTATCGCACGCTATAGCTCACGCCATGCATGTAGCGCGAGCATGAAAGGCTATAAATAGATGGCGTCATGAATGTACGTACCCCAGCAACGTATACAACTTATTGTACAATAATTACGAACACTAGCTAGCTAGCACGCTTCACTTGCTAGTCGGCGCGTGATGGCAAAAGCGGCGGTTAGCGACACGATCTGCATGATCGTTCTCGCCGTGATGATCGTCTCGGCGACGCTCCACGAAAGCGGCGGCGGCCAGGCCGGTGGAAGAGGCTGGTGGTCAGGGTTCCGACACCTCCGGTGACGCGCACGACTCTACGTCGATCAACTTGATGCCAGTTCCGCCCATCTTATGCGTCTCCAACCATGTCCTTGCCCTCCGCCGCTTAGGCGGCCGTGCAGTGACGGACTCAGGATTTATCGGATGGGTATTCGGAGTTAATAAAATATTATTAAATAAAAAAAATTAAAGGTCCATGATAGCAAAGAAACAAAATGCAATTTTTTCAGACTAGAAATAACACCACAAATAATTGAGAGAAATTACAAAATAATTTAGAAAAAATATTGAATTGGGAATTTGGGATTTGGGACCGAGGAATTGATGAATGGAGAATTGAGATGTACATGTGTTGCTATTGACGATGCAAATTTTAACTCGCCGCCCATGAATTTGTAGTTTGCAAGTTCAATTAATCACATGAATTTGTATAACTTAAGAAGTTGAGATCGATAAATTATATAGGTGTGTCTAGATGAATTTATGTTCATATTGTCAAGTATGCCACCATCATTTGCTACACCGCTAATCTAACTTAAATCTAGAGTTATCTATTAGTCTCATGCTCTCAATCGAAATGAAAGTTTAGTTGCTTTGGCTAAAATGGTCTAGATATTCTATTATCTGTTACAATTAGCTTGTTATTGCTTAGAATCTTCCTATCTAATAAGAACTCCACATGGATACTTGAAAGTTCTCAAAGTATAATGTGTTTATATAAGATTAAATTTTATGAGGGCAATCTAATGCCTCATTTTTGTGTCACCAATAATGTAATAATCTGAACTACCTGTACACTTTTTAACGCCTAAGATCTACAATTCACATAAATACAAGATTCGTTAACCACAATTCATTTTTCAAACCGGTTTGACCATTTGGGAATTATGGATTTGGGATTAGATACTTCACCTCAATGGCTCATCGCCAGTCCTCAAGACCGTGCTCGGGGTCGAGGCTCGCCCGGCTCGCCGCCGACGCCCAAATGGACACGCCCACGCTTTGCCCCGCCGCCGCCGGCCACCAAGCTCACAGGCGCACTTAGTTGCTAGCTCGGTCCATCACTGACCACCTCCATTGCACCACCCGCTCAGAGTTAGAGCCTTGGTCCTCGGAGCAACGCACGGCGTGCTTCGCCCCGCCGGCCCTCCCACCCCGATGGCCGCTGCGCTCGGAGCAAGTGAGCAGGCTGCCACGGCGCCACAAGGTTCTTCCTTCTCTCGGCCTCCCTTCTCCTAGGCGGCAGAGTCTGCAGCCGCCAACCGCCACGCCACTGCTCGCGGCGTGGCTGCTCGCCACTACCGCCGCAAGACGCAACGGCAAGGATGTATGCGTGTGTGTTTCTTTGATAGATAGATGTGCGATCGAGAGAAAGAGAGATCGAGTTGTGGTTTGCCAATAAATAAGCCTTGAGATATTGGGCCGAGTCATTGTGGGGGGGAAGGTTGAAACAGTGACCGAATGTGGAATGCCTTGGCTTTGGTGGATTGTGCGAGTGCCAAGTGGGCTACGAGTGAGATGCCGACGAAATGGGCTTTTGAGGACATTACATGTTGATTTAACCTAATTTCTAGTATATACATATATTATATCTTATATATACTGAATTTTTGTCTAAAAATTTTGGGTGTTCAGTTGAACACCCATGAACCCAGCCAGGACCGCCCATGCGGCCGTGACGGGCTGACAGGAGACGTCAATCATTTGAGTTTTACGTAGACGTTCCTGCAGTGTTGCTATTGTTCGCGCTTAAATAAATTAACTGGCGCGCGCTGACTAGCTAGTGGCTAGCTAGCTAGCTGAATGAAGCTGGAGCTCATGCACGGTCGATTAATTAGCTAGGTTCTTGATATATATTGTTTTTCTTCAGTGTATCGCGATAAAATTAATCGATTAGGCCTAGCATAAGATTGTTGTATCTTTCGTTCATGGAAGTTTGATCCATCAAATTCGCATGTTTAATTTGAGCAATTTCAGAGAGAAGAGAATAAAATTAATCAATTAGGCTTGGCATAAGATTGTTGTTTTTTTCGTTCATGTAGCTTTGATCCATCAAATTCGCCTGTTTAATTTGAGCACTTTCACAGAGAAGAGAATGCCACCATGCAAAGATACTATTGTGACAAATATATACTAAATTGCCAAATTTCTTGTAGTGTATCTATTGATGTGTTAGTTGGGCCTACGCGTAAAACCAGGCAGGAATATGTACAGCTTGTTTGCAATGGGTGTCACGTGTGCATCTACACAATTATATTTGCCCATCCAAAAGGAGGGCGTGGCTTCAATTTTGGATCCCCCCGAATTGCTTGTGGGCGCCCAATGAATGCTTTGTGCCGGCGTGTATACACATGTGGCCTAAGTTGAGTAGATATATTGGAGAAAATTCCTTATTTGTCATTCAAAGTTGTCACTTTTCCTTATATGTCACTCAAAATTTTGCCACCACTACAGAAAAGGTAATCACAGACGATTCAAAAACGCAATCACAGACGATTTCGTGAGCTGTCTGGGTTTATAGGGTCAGTAATGACATGAGGTCATCACAGACGGTTTTCGAACCGTCTGTGACGCAAACTATCATATATATATATATATACGTATATACATGTATATACGTATATATATGTATATATATATACATATATAGTTCGTAGTCCCTTGTTAGCTAACTCGAGGCCTAAATTCAGCTAGCTAGCTCGCTCCTTGGGCGTTCATCCTAAACGTGCAGGTGAACCATAGCCTACTTCATCGAACCTAACACACTGGAGTGTGTGATTTACTTCATGCCAATCCTCCTAAACCACAGCCTCAGAAGTAATAGAATTGTCTTTAAACCCAACAAGAACACCAAGCAACTTGAGTTCTGGTTTATATGTAAGGATGGTCTTACCGTAGAACTTGATATCAAGGATTGGTTGGTTGCTGATACATGATGCCATTTCTCAGTAGGAGTACCTGTGCGTCCACGCTATTTTCTGAACATAGCGACTTCCAATTACCTATCGACGACATCCAGGTAATTGGATATCCACGCGCTCTCCTAGCAGCCATGCTTCTTGAACTTGTAGGATCGATGAATTAGGTCGTGGCTGCGGTCTCATCCTCCTCATGCTGCGTGGACAACCCCCAAAAAAGAAACCATAATTCATGGCGGGCTTGGTTGCTTTCTTAGGCGTACGTCTATAGTCTAGGTCTGTACGCCTAAGAAAGCAACCAAGCCCATCACGAAGCATGAATTTTTTTTTGAGGGGTTGTCCACGCAGTATGAGGAGGATGAGACAGTAGCCACGACCTACTTCATCGAGCCTGCAAGTTCAAGAAGCATGGCTGCCAGGAGTGTGCGTGGACATCCAATTACCTGAATGTCGTCGATAGGTAATTGGATGTCGCTATGTTCAGAAAGTGGCATGGACACGTAGGTACTCTGTAACATCCCAAACTTGGGTTTGTATTTCAAATGTATAGAAATGAGGAGAATTTAAAACATTTTGTGCATCATGTTGTTATTTGTATTTTTCTGGAAATTCTTTCTAAGGATTTGTTGATTTCTAAAACCTAATGCTTCAATTGACTAGAAGCAAAATCCTTTGAAACTTTTAAAACAAATCTTGTGATCTGTCTATATAAATATTTTTCCCAGGTTCTAGATCATCCTAGTGACTCCTCTAAAAAATTTCAAAATTTTTAGATTTTAATTTCTATTTTTAAGAGGCTAGTCAAACCCTAGGGCAAAACCTTGAGAAATTTTCAGAGAAAAATGCATTGCATAATAACATTTGAAAATTTTATACAAGGTTAATCTTAGAGAGTCAGGAACCTCCTGTAAAAATTTTGGAATTTTTGGAGTTGTGAAACTCTATTTATAAATTTCTCAAAGACTTATCCTTTTGTTTCAAAACCTTGTCGCACTGTTCCTCGGGCCCGGACCCAAGCCACTTGGTTGAAACCAACCGCCTTTGCGCTCGGACCTGGTCCGCACTAAACACGAGGTATTTTGGACCATTCGATTCGTTTTCAACTGTCTAGATTGATGGGAACGTTCGGACCGTCTGAACGTCCATTTCATTCAGGACTGTCCAATCTCCATCGGACGGTCCGCATCGCTTCTAACGCTCGACCGCTCGAACGAACGCGGCGATCCGACCGCCCATTTTCAATTGACCGCCTCAACATTCTCGACTTGGCCATTTGACTCGACCCAACCTGTTCGCTAAATACACCGACCGAGCCACCTTGATTGTTTCGCTGACATGGTGGGACCCACTTGTCAGCTTCGTCTCTTACCTCCCATTGGCGCTCGCACAGAAACTCAACGCCACGCACCCATTGCATGCTGTGCTACCCCATCAACGCCGTGAGCCAGCGCCCATTGCGACCAATCCTGAAGCTTCATTGCTTAACGCCGCCTCCATTGCCGTCATCTTCCTCGGTTAAAACCTCTCCAAATCCTAGTTTCTCCTCACTTCTCCTCTTTTCGGCCGAGGAGAAGGAGGCTCATATTGACTCATCCTTTCGGTAAAATCCTCACCTCCAAGACCCTTAGTTTCCTTCTTGCATGCCATTTACATTTTGGCTAATGCGAGCTCTTGGTTTCTTCTGTAGTGCCCGGAACGCTTTTGTTCCATTTTTCGCCCTAAAGCGTGCCCAGAAGGCCACCTTTGTGCTAACTTTGTCTTTATTGAGTATTATCCTCAATCATGCACATCATATCGTGTCTTTAGGTGTAACATTGAAAACCCCTCAACTAATTTGGGCAATGTGTCACAGGAACTCGTGGATTTTGAGTTTCTTCTGTTGTCGGCCGACAAGATCCATTTTCATCTCCGTGTCGATCCGGTAAGGCATTTCCCAATTCCACGCTCTTCCACCATCTACTGAACCTACTTAAGCTATCTTGATGCTTCATAGGTCTTTTCCTTGCTCAGGATGTTTTCTCCACGTGGAGCCGAGCGTCGCCATTGCCATTTAAGACGTCAAGCCACCTCAGAGCTTCTTTGGACCTCTCCATCCTTTGGTAAGGTCCCTAGTAACCTTTAGATACGCATGCATGCATTTTTAGGCTCGAGGCACACTCGGGTTGCAACATGCACGTTTTGCCCGTAGCTTAGCACCGCCCCTCTCCGGCTAGCTGTCGGTACAAGCCGGCTCATCCATCGTAACCACCACCATTAGGTGCGCATTACTATTAGCTTTCCATTCATGCCCTTGGCTGGCTTTGGTGAAGCTAGAGCTCTTTTGTCGGATGCCGACACGCACTGTAGCTCATTGATTAGGGCTAATCTTGGTCGTTAGGATATAGTTAATGATTAGTTTAATGCAATGACCAGTTAGATTTTTGTAATAAGTCATTAACGCGTGGGTCCAGCCGTTAAGTGCATAGTAACCCCTCATCTGGACCACACGTTTTGATCTCAACGGTCCGGATCATTTAGGCCGTCCGAACGTAACTGTTCGTTGATCCTTTTTGAGATCAACGTTCCGGATGGATTAGGCCGTTCGGACCATCCGAACATTCCCAACACCTTGGACCATCCTTTTTGAGATCAACGTTCCGGATGGATTAGGCCGTTCGGACTATTCCGATCAGCCCTCTCATTTGGACCGTCCGAACGTAACTGTTCGCGTTGACCATCTGATTAGATCTCAACGGTCCAAACGTTTTCAGCTCAGGGTTTATAAGCAAATCCGTATATCAATTATTTTTGTACTGTAAATTGTTTTAAACTTCAAAACTGCATAGGTAATTCATTTTAACTCCTTTTTGCATTAAACAAATTTTGTTGGTTTCATTTTTAAATGTACTTTAATTTAAATTGGTTTGAATCTTGTTTTTGCTCTAGAAATTTTTGTTAGTAGAATTATCTTTGGTTTAGCATTATTTCTTGCACTAAAAATTGTTTTAACTTCTAAAATGCATAAGTATTTCTCTATAACTCCAAATCGAGTAGACTCAAGCTTGTTAGTTTCCTCTATTACTATACTTTGTTGTAGAATAGGTTTTGAGTATGTTACTACCTCTGAAAATCTTATTTTACATATGGTTAGTGCACTACTTTCATGACTTTGAAAAATCATAAGAAATTCATTTTAACTCCAAATAAGGTGAATCAAATTTCATTGTTCATCTCATGAGGTGCTCTGGCTACCATAAAGTTTTCATGTTCACCACCTCTCTGGAAATTTTCAACAAAACATTTATTTCGGATGAACAGTAACAAATAGCAATTTCTTTGGATTTTCTTAAAATCTGATTTTCAAACTACCATAACTTACTCATACAAACTTCAAATCGATTGATTTTTGTTGATAAATTCATTTAAAATCATTCTCTACCTTTTGTGTAAATTTCATGATTTTTGGTTGAATTTGAATTTTTGAGCTTATTCGATGTTTTTCGTTCTTATTGGTTCTTTTCGCTCTTTCGATAGGTTCCGACGAAGTTATTGAATATGAGAGTGATCCTCAGCATCAAGTGGGCTTTCTCCAAAAAGGCAAGCAGTTTTTCCTTTGATGCACGTTGATCCTATTATTTTTGCATGTTAATATTTCAAAGTTTCAACTGTATGTATGCATGCTATGTTGGCAAGAATTTTCTCAGTCGCGATAGTTTACCTGATTAGTTACTTGAAATGTAGGTAAACATCCATCCTTTACTACTGAGCCTAGGTTTATATCCGTTGTGATTTAGAGCACGATGGATGGGTTCTAGTCACTTTATATTTAGTATGCGAGTTGATGTCGCTTAGAAATGCTTAGAATGGTAGAATGGGGATCATCGCTTCGGTGATGGTCGTTATATCATGACTTAAATTACTTGGGTTAGGGTACCCATGTATGTATTGTATTTGAGAAACTTACACCGAAAATAAAATATTTTAGACTTGGGCACATTGGTTGGATAGTGTGCTTTTGGGTGTGTGCTTAGTGCCCGAGTCAACAGGGACCGAATTACTTGTGCCATTGATCCAAGCATTTTTGCGTGCATGGATGCAGATATCAACATGGATGCCGGTTTTGACTACGAGCTGAGTGATGCATCCTTCGATGGTGATGTTGTCCCCGGAGATCTTTCTCCAGGAGACTCTACCACCGATGGAGTTGAGGAGGGATCCTTATCCCCCACAACTATACATCAAGATGGGGAACCAGCTTCCTCAAAGGGCAAGGGTCAATCCGACCACAATGAGGGCTGTCCCAAGGCAGACTTGGGGCACGGTGAGGGTTCCCTCTCCAAATGTCCAAGTCCACCTGAGATAGTCCGACCTGGTGCGACAACTCTTGAAAGTCGTAATTCCGGATCTTCATCAGCATCTGGTGATTCTCTCTCTCTGGTTAGCCCAGCCAAGGATGCGATCGAATGTGCTCTTCCTGCGAGTTCGACCATCCCAATGCAGGACTCGCATGCCGACAGAGATGGTTATAACCCGAAATTCCCCTTCCTGGAAGGGTTTTCTCCAAGTCGCCAGATGGTGTCATTCGACGACTCCTCAAGTGAGGAGGCCTTTAGCGAAAGTGGAGATCATCAACGGGAGGTCTTTGTCCTTCCCTCAGGTAGCAATAAGTCTCCTAGAGATAGGGCTGAGGACGCTTCCCGAAGATCAGACCCTACGACCGCTCGTGGAAATGACAAAGACACCTCCAACAATGACCAGAGTCAATACTCTGATGAGCGTGCGAAAAACTCTTGAGATCATCGCACTCCACTAAGGCAAGCTCAAGGATCAGGTATGGATGATTCTGAAGCAAACCGACGGAAACGAGTAGTAGCTCAGAGAAAATTGCTTGGGCGCACTCAATACCAATCGGAAGAAGCTCAGGAACTTCAGCATATCAACGACCTGCTCGAAAACCCATCTCGAGAACTTGCCCGAGCACCCGGCTACGACCTCTTTGCTGAAGACATCGCGCGAAGGTTGCGGAGTACGATGAGCAAGCTCGAACGACCCCGCCGACATCATTCTAGAAGTCGTACCAGTACGACTCCATCAGCTTCCAGTCATTCGAATAACTCACCACATGGGGATCGCCGCAAGGTGCATCGCTCCCCAAACCGGAAAAGAGTTTCTCGAACGCCTGACGATCACAAAGCTCCTAGGAGAGGTGATCATTCACCGCTCCGACCTAGAGGTTTGCAACAGCAGAGAAAATACGATGAGTATTACCCTCGTAGGATCGAGACTTACCATAAGTCAGATTCACCCCTCGCTGGGTATCGTCGAGTACGATCACCCAGCGACGTCAACCCCTCTTTTCTACAAAGGAGGCATTACGACGTAATTACCGGATGTTGGGCATTCTCGCCTGACCTCCGAGCAGTTCACTGGCTGCCGCGGTTTCGACCAGGGAACATGGAGAAATTTGATGGGTCTTAAAATCCCATCGAATTCCTTCAGATCTACATGACCGTTGTTCGAGCAGCAGGAGGAGGAGAGCACGTCATGGTGAATTACTTTCCGACTGTACCTGAAGGTTCTGCTCGATCATGGTTATTAAACCAATCAGTCGAGTCGATCTACTCGTGGTAACATCTCTGCGATCTGTTGCTGGCCAATTTCCAGGGCACCTACCATCGCCCTAGAAAGGAGGACGACCTACACAGGATGCGACAAAATGACCACGAAACACTACGCCAATTCATCAGGCTTTTCAGTCAGGTTCGCAACTCTATTCCTGAGGTTTCTGACTCATCTGTTATTAGAGCCTTCAAGTAGGGAGTCCGCAGTAGAAGGATCACGGAGGACATCGTTTTGAACCCTCCCGCTACTGTAGCCGAACTCTTCGAGATATCGCTACGCTACTACTGATGAAGCAGTCAAGTGGACCAAAATAATCGATCGAGATGACCAGCACCCTCAGGAGACTAGCGAAGATAGCAAAAAGAAGGATAAGAAGGCAAAGAAATCCAAGAACAAGGAAAAGGGCCAAAAGCCTCAAGCCAATGCTTCTAAGGAGGTCCTGGCCATAAGCAATAAGGAGCCACGAACTGCTAAACAATACCTGATCGAGGCAAAGGTAAGTACCCCGAACGAAAGAACGATAAGCTTAGGTGGTGCCCTTTCCATAAAAAAGGAAGGACATGACCTTCGCAATTGCCGAGTTTTCCAATGAAAACTCGAAGACTGCTACAACGGCAAAGGGCCACTTCCTTCCCTCAAAGAAGTAGGGCAAGCCAGTGATCGTACACAGTCGGACAAAAACGAGGACATACCGTTTGAAGATCCCGAGCACACCATCGAGCACATATTTGGGGATTAATCGGCGTACGAGTCAAGACGACAACTTAAACCATTCCAATGCGAGGACAGAGAAGATCTCCTTTGATGTGGTCGATTTTGATACGGCATATAACGCCATACTCAGACGACCAGCTTTGGTAAAATTCTTAATGGCAACTCATTATGGGTATCAATGTCTTAAGATGCCAGGTCCAAAAGGAGTAATCACAATTCATTGTGATAAGAAGATGGCGACACGCAGGATCACGATCCTCGAGATGGTGGGTCGATACCAGCTCGAGAAGAAAAAGGGTAGCCTTCGACCAAGAGCTCAAAGCCTAAAGCTGCGCCCAAGCCAAACGATCAAGTCAAAGAGGTTCCCTTGGATCAGGAGGAACCTTCGAAGACTGTTCGCATCGGGGATACTTCCGACCCCAAATAGGAAGACACCCTCATCACTTTCCTCCGAGCAAACGCAGATGTCTTCGCGTGGCAAGCATCCGACATGTCCGGAGTCCCCAAGGAAGTGATCGAGCATAGGCTAGCTCTACGGCCTGACAAGGTACCCGTAAAACAAAAATTATGGAGATTTGCCTCTGATCGACGAGATGCTATAAGGTCAGAATTGGACAAACTACTTAAAGCATGCTTTATAAGAGAAGTTGACCACCTGGAGTGGTTGGCCAACCCTGTAATGGTTAAGAAGTCTAACGGCAAGTGGCGAATGTGCGTAGACTTCACTAATCTTAATAAATCTTGTATAAAAGATGATTTTCCTTTACCTCGTATCGATCAGTTGGTTGACTCTACTGCTGGTTGCAAAACATTAAGTTTTCTAGATGCATATTCTGGCTACCATCAGATTAATGTGTCTAGAAGATGAAGAAAAGACCGCATTTATGGTCTAAAAAATGCTGGTGCTTCTTTTCAACGCTTGATGCAATCGACTTTTTCACCTCAGCTAGGTTGATATTTGGACGCTTATGTTGACGATCTAGTCGTAAAAAAGCATCAAATGGCTTGATCATGTTTCAGACTTGCAGGAGACGTTCGACAACCTCAAAAAACACCGCTTGGAACTCACTCCTGAGAAGTGTGTGTTTGGAGTCTCTTCGGGAAAATTGCTTGGATTCCTGATCTCTGTACAAGGAATCGAAGCAAATCCCGAAAAGATAAAATTCATTGTTCAAATGCGCTCTCCAACCACTAAGAAAGAAGTCCAAAAGCTCACAGGGTGTATGGCGGCTTTAAGTCGTTTCATAGCACGACTGGGGGAAAAAGGACTACCTTTCTTCAAACTTCTAAGGAAGCATGAAGGTTTCGAGTGGTCGAAAGAGGCAAACACTGCCTTCGAGGATGTTAGGAGATATCTTACGTGTGCTCCTATTCTGGTTTTCCTGAAACCAGAAGAGACGCTCTTAATTTATCTAGCTACCACGCCACAGGTAGTGAGCGCAGTACTAGTCGTAGAACGTGAAAACGTTCAACGACCAGTGTACTACATATGTGAAGTTTTGCATGGACCTAAGGAGCGTTACCCTCAGGTCCAAAAGCTTCTCTATGCCCTCCTCATGTCTTCGAGGAAACTACGGCATTATTTTCAGGCACACAAGATAATTGTGCCGTCTGAGTTTCCCTTAGGAGTAATCCTCCAGAATAGGGAAGCAGCAGGACACATGTCTAAATAGTTAGTAGAACTTGGGGAGTTCGACCTCTATTTTGTGTCTCGAATGACCATTAAATCCTAGATCTTGGCAGACTTTGTCGCCAAATGGACAAATCCTGAACCTGTTCAGGATCCCCAGTACGATACCCACGACAGGTGGACGATGTACTTTGACGGGTCACTTACTTTAAGTGGCTCAGGGGCTGGGGTGGTCCTGGAATCTCCTAACGGAGAGACCTTAAAGTATGCCATACAGTTAAACTTTCAGGCAACTAACAACGTGGCAGAGTACGAAGGTTTACTAGACGGCATACGAGCCGTGAAAGCGCTCGCGATTCGACGACTACTCGTGAGAGAAGACTCTCAACTAGTCGTGAATCAGGTTGGAAAAGAGTACCAGTGCTCTAATCCGACTATGTCTCAGTACTTATCGGAGGTTTGAAAGCTTGAAAAGCATTTTTTTCGGTTTCGAGGTACAATTCATCCCCGAAAGGATAATTTCCTCACAGACCAGCTTGCTCGGATAGCTTCTTCCCGATCACAAGTACCAAAATGGGTCTTCTTGGAGCAACTCCAAAAGCCGTCTCTAGTGGACACACCAGATACATGTCCTATTGAGACAGCCTCTCTAGAATACGAGGATACTTAGATGGATCCCATCTACAAGTATCTTCAGACGGGTTCCGTACCCGATGACGATCTCGAAGAAGATCGTTTATCCCGAAAGGCCAAAATGTACACTTTGGTCGAAGGAGTCCTCTATAAACGAGGTACTTAAGGGGTACTCATGCGATGCATACCGCAGAGAGAAGGACTAAACCTCCTTCATGACATACACGGGGGCATATGTGGAACTCATGCTTCCTACAGAACATTGGTCGGAAAAGCCTTTCGACAAGGATTTTACTGGCCAACAGCCCTCTACGATGCCAAAGAGTTGGTTAAGAAATGTGTACAATGCCTATTTCATAACAGACAAATACACCAACCAGCTCAAGCATTACAAACAATCCCTCTATCTTGGCCTTTTGTGACCTAGGGTCTCGATATCCTAGGACCGTTCCCAAGGACTCTAGGAGGCTTCGAGTTCCTTTTTGTGGCTATTGATACATTCACAAAATGGATCGAAGCCGAACCTGTGACTGGGATAACAACGAAAGTCGCAAAATGGTTCATGATGAGAAGCGTGATTACTCGGTTTGGAGTACCAAGTCGAATAATCATAGATAATGGTAAACAATTTTCGAGTGCAAAATTTCATGAATTTTGCGACGAGTTGGGTACCAAGCTCTGTTACGCCTCTGTCGCCCATCCCCAAAGCAATGGGACAGTCGAATGAGCGAATGGCCAAATAATGTAGGGAATTAAAACTCGAGTCTTCGACCAGTTTGTCAAGCGCTCGGGGGCTTGGGTACAAGAATTACCCTCATTATTATGGGCAGTTCGCATGACCGTTAGTCGGGCAACAGGCGAAACACCTTTTTTCCTAGTCTTTGGTGCCGAAGCCATGCTTCTGCCAAAACTAAAGATCAGATCAACAAGGGTCGAGAGTTTCAAAATGACTCAGCCCAAGAACAACTTCGAGCGGATGACATTAACCTGCTCAAAGAAAAGAGAAATCAAGCCTTAATACGTTCAGCGGTCTACCAGTAAGCCCTACGCAAATACTACGATCGTAAGGTCCAACCTCGCAGCCTTACTGTAGGTGACTTGGTATTGAGGAAAATTCAATCCCAGTCTAATCGAAACAAACTTTCCCCCAAGTGGGAAGCTCCTTACACGGTGGTCGAAGTTATGCGTCTAGGCTCGGTACGACTGGCAATGGAAGACGACCGGGTGCTCTCTAATTCTTGGAACATCGACCAGCTGCGCAAATTCTATGTGTAAGCAACCAACCATTCAATAAAGCATCAGGTTCTTTCTATCTTTATTGTTTTACTTTGAGTAGCGCTTTAACAATTCTTTCAACCATACCCTGGTCGAAGGTCCACCCTCGACCAGTTCCTAGTCGTGAACTCTTCCACGATAATACACTAGTCGTAAGATATTCTACGACCAGTACCCAGTTCATCTTTACATTGGTCGAAAGGATGGTAACATCACCTAGTCGAAGCCTTTCCTCTCTGCACGTGGTCCCGCCCACTAGAAGGAACTTCCTAGAGTCAATTTGTTCCTCCCTTTTTGCTGCCAACACAAAGAGCTTGGGTTCAAAATATGGTCGAAATAATGTCAAGCCAACTCTTAGTACCTTAATTTATTTCTTCATCCATCTTTTTGAAAAATAAATTAAGCTGAGTACACTTTCCACATTTGCTCGACTACTTTTGATAAACTCGGTTTGTTTTAACTAGTCGGAGGAAGTTGCAACACCTAGTCGAAGACTTTCCTCTCTGCACATGGTCTTGCCCACTAGAAGGAACTTCCTAGCGTCGTTCTGTTTCTAACTCTTACTACCAGAGCAAACCTACTAGGTGCATTGAAATAAGTTGAACAAATTTTTTAAGAAACTCCAAACATTTATCTAACTCAAGTTGACCATTCTTGATTTGATTAATCTGGTCGGAGATGGTAACATCACCTAGTTGAAGCCTTTCCTCTCTGCATGTGGTACTGCCCACTAGAAGGAACTTCCTAGTGTCGACTGCTCGCTTTTCGACAAAGGCATGATAATCGTGATCGAAAAACTACAAGTTAGCTAAACTCTCTCTTTACAAAACCTATTTAAACACTATTTACTCGGTTTATCTAAATAAACCAAGCAAATAGTCGGGGCTAGGATAAAGTTATTAATTTGACTTCAATTTTAGTTTTGATCTTTTTTCCATTCATTATCTTATGAGTTACTAACTACTTGATAAGATGATTTTCAGGAAAAGGAAGGGATATATATATCAACATCAACAAAAATTTGTCTTTACAGACTCGTGACTCGCATGCATCGCTTTCTGGCGAAGGGGATCTTATTTGCATACCTCCGTGATCGCCTCAATGATCGGGTGCAATGTTATCATTAATCGCTTCGCCTCTACTTGAGTAAGGCATTTAAGTCGTTTATGACAAAGTTGCGATCAAGGTTGAGATCTCGGGCTTTAAGTTTTGCCAGACAAATCTTATTCCTCTTCGATCGCATCCTTTATCGAGTCGAATTGGTTAGCCTTCAGGGTAATCACCAACTCTTGCAAAGTTCCGACTTGTTCGCCAATGGCACTTAAGTGGGCAGACAGTGTGTCATTTTGAGGAGTAATCCCCTCAGCATGAAGCCCACCGAGTACATTGTTCAGGAGTGAAATATTGTCTTGAAGATTGATCTTCAAAGCCTTTATTTCCTCCTGATTGCGAGTCGAAGCCTTGCAAAGTCATTTTACTTGTACTACTTGTTCTGAAAAGAATAAGACCAGTCGGATAAAATGACCTCGAGAGGAAAACACAATCAATCACGGTAAAGATTTGCTTACCAACGAGTTGAGAATCTAACTTAACTTCTTCAACGTGGCGGCGGTGTCCTTAAGGTAACGTTGTTCCTACGTCTGGGCCTCTTGGTCTTTGTCCGAAAGAGAATGAGATTCGTAAAAGAAAAGGAGGTCGGCGGTCGTCTTCGCTCAAAGACTTACCGCTTAGTCGCCCTCGCAACTTTTGGTTTGCGAGTTTGCCTCCTAGAGCTTTTTTTCAAGGTCTTCAATCTCCTCCCTTAGCTTCTTCGTCTCGGCTTTTTCATAGTCGAGAGAATCAGTTAACGTCTTCTCGTCACTCTTAAACCTGTAAAGGGAAAGGGTAGACATCAGCAAAGTTCCTGGTCGTAAGTTCTTCTACGACCAGTTTCTTGTCGTAAGTTTTTCTACGACAATACCCTGGTCGTAAGATCTTCTATGACAAACCCCGCAAGTGCTGTGTAAGTGGTCGAAACATGAAAGGGTACGAAAAGCAGTTACTTACCACCTCTTCGCCTGCTCGCAGAGTAGCGCTTTGTCTTGTCGTAGCTAGACAAGTTGCCTGTTATATTTGGCAATAGAGACAATTTGCCCCAATGTATTCTACACAAAGAAAGGCAATGAGAAGCGTGAAAAGGCATATATGTAAATACCAAATTTTAGGTACTTACATTCATGGCTGTCCAAGCAAACAAAGACACCACCGTCGTGGGGTCCCTTAGTTCATCAATCTCATCGACTCGGTTCCACCATACCCTTTCGAGACGTTCATAATCGAAAACATCCCCTCTGTTGGGAATATCCTTAGGGTGAGGAATGCGATCACGAGATCTGAACGCATGGGAGCCCACAACAGTGGCAGGAGCGAAGAACCCGAAGGTATGGTCAAAGAGTTCGAACTCTTCTTCTCCTTCGGGGGTAGCGGCACCAGTAGCTTGGCCTTGGAAGCTGGGAGGATCATCTGCAGCAACTTCCTCCCTAGCGCGGTGAATAGATGTTTCACCCCCTTGGCCGGATGTCTTTGCCACTACCGTCTTTACCCCTGTTTCTACGACCGCCCCAGTGGTCGTAGCCGCTTCTGTTTCTATGACCACTCCTGTGATTGTAGCCACTTCGCCCCACGATCGCTTCTAATAGTCGAGCTGCAAGCTTGTAACCAAGATCTTGATACTTTGACGGTGGACGATCCTTCGACCACCGCCACTACTGTTCCCTCACCTGTCAAAGAAACTACAGTGGGTTCCTTAGCAGGAACATCCTTGATGATGAGAGGAGCCAAGCTGAGATCATAAAAAGGAAAGCACTATCAGGCAGTAAAAAGCAAAAGGTAAATGATGTTCTTACACTTTTGTCTCTTTCACGTACCTTTTGGTATCAGACTTGATCTTAAGTTTGGGAAAAACCCTCCCTAAGGAAGGTTTCTTCGACTTTTTCTCAACCATGTTTCGTCGAGACTCAAGTTGAGGAACAGTCACGACCACGTCTAGTCGTGGGTCTTGATCGAGCGCCATCGCTCTTTGAGCCTCTTGGCTCTCCGGATGGCCGAGACCTGTCTCGACCACCTCAACAGTGGCATTGTCCTCGACCACGGGCACTGCTGGCGTAGCAGTCTCCTTCATAAAAGACATGAAACTTTTCCAGTTCTCCTTTTCTAACCGCTTGATAAAGCCACGAGAGGCAGAAACTGCAAAGGTTTTACTGTCATAATAGAAGGGTACCTTGGTTTTAGGGGCTTTGGGCTTAAATACTTCAGCTATTTCTACCGCAATTGTTTCCTCTGCAACAATTATTTTAGCCGCAAGATTAGCCAAAGGTGCAGACAAAATAACGGAGCTCGAGCTTGCACCATCCTTATCAACAGCCTGCGCGAGCTTCCTCCTCCTAGTTTGAGGAGTATCTACTTGCTCAACAGTAGGGCTCGAGCTTGAGCCTCCCTTGTCGGTGGCTTTAATGAGCCGACGCCCCTTGGTGGGGGGAGAAACAAGCTGCTCTACTATAGTTGCACCGACGACCATAAGTTCGACCTCTTCATCGTCCTGACGGTTCTCCATGCCTACTTTCTGTAGAAATCAGAAAGATAGATATGATAAAGTAGTCGTAAGTACTTCTACGACCATCATCATGTCGTAAGCTTTTCTACGACAACCCCCTGGTCGTAAGTTTTTCTATGATCAGAACCTGATCGTAAGCCTTCCTACGATCAGTACCCAGTCATAAATTCTTCTATGACTACAAAGTCCTAAAGATGAAATCAACTCTCAATTACCTTTAGGCGCTCCACCTTGTCCTCTGGGGACATGTCAGCTAAGATTGGAGGCGCCACCACATGGGCTGGGGGCTTCTCACAGATGAGTTTGACCCGAGCATTAATCTCCTCTTTTGAGAGGTCTGCAGGGATAAGAGAACCTTCAATAAGCCAATTTCGAAAATAACAGAAAGAAAGCTAAGCTTGAAGTTTACTTACCCTCCTCGTAGTCCCTGGTCAGGTCTTTCGACCCAGAATACCTCCACATTGGATAAGCCCTTTTCTTCAAAGGGCTGATGCGGCGCGTAATGAAATCCTTCACCACGTGCCATCCAGTGAACCCATCTTCCTTCAAGTATGCAATAGCTCAAATGAAGGGGGTGATCCGGCCGAGATCCTTAGGAGTCGCATCCCAGGAAGAAACCTTCTCAGCCAGCTTCCCGACGATGGAGAGGCTATCCTCATTGGTTATCTCCCAATAGAACCACCTCTTCTTCCACCCTGGCCACTACGACCGGGTAAACATCTGAATATACTCCTTCGACTTCCCATCGTGGAGCTTCAGACTACAGCTACTAGCAATTCTGACTAGTCGAGTCATTCGGTAGTAGTATCGGAACAACTCCAAATCAGCGATTGAAAAGATTTTACTTCCAACCACGGTGCTGCGACCACTTGGTGTTCGGAGACTTTCTTTACGACCACCTTGTAAGTCACAAGATTATCCCACAATTTTCTTGACCAAGTAAATTTCTGGTCAAATGAAACACTAGTTGAAGAGTCTTTCCTTCGACCACCTCTCTACGACCATCTACTGGTCGTAAGACCATCTACTGCTTCTTCTTCAAGTAAGTTATTTTCGCTTAAGCTGGGGGGCTAGATGATGAGGATATAACAATCCTCATTTAATCATTTATCTGTAATTCATATTATAGATAATAATAACGTCATATAACTCTTGAGTATACCCCTTGATATTCATAAGGGAGAAGCTGGAGGTCGTAAGTTCTCCTACGACCACCACAGTAGTCATGGGTCTTCCTACGACCACCCCATAGTCGTAAGCCCTTCTACGACTATCCCGTGATCATAAGCTCTACTATGATCGATCCGTGGTCGAGGCTCTCCTCGACCACCGCTTTCGTCGTATGTCCTTCTACAACCAGTTCTTAGTCGACAAGACTCACGACATGTGGGCCTAGTCGATCGTGAATCTTATGTACCATATCCAAGGATATGAGCATCAATTACGTTGTTATTCCTCGAATAACAAAGACGATTCTTCCCTTTGTTATGGTGATAATCGCCTACAAAGATGGGGAACGTTATTACTCCCATAATAACCTCCAAGAACGGCTCAATAACTGAACATTAAGGCAAGATTTACATCGGAGGTGCAGCAGACACCTTGAGGATCAGATAAAAAGCAGAATCATTAGGACAATCGGGGCGATCCAGAGATCATTAGAAGTACAATTCTCTAGTCTTTGACTCCATCTTGTAATCCAGCATACTCAATACATACACATAGGAGTAGGGTTGTTATTCTCCCAAGAGAAGGTCCGAACCTGTATAAAAATCCCTGTGTCTCCATCTTTGTGTGATTTTGAGCCTAGAGGAACCCCCGAATCAAACAATCTTTATATAAGTTCGGTCCTAAAACACCGACAGAAATAGAGTTAGGATTTCTGCATATATATCATGGCGTAGGAAAGAAGAGGAATAAAATGAACCAAGTTTACAAAGTGCAAACTGGTTATGCCTTGTTATACATGTTTTAGTTTGATGATCAGGCAGAAATCAATCATTTGTAGTGCTTGTGCTTTAGAGTTTCCATGTCTTTTAGTTTTCCTTATCTCTGCATTATGCATTTTGTTTTCTTCCCTCTTCATGTTATATCGCAAGTTACAACCATATTCTCCTACAAACTAGAAGAGTGTTTAAACATTGATAATGTACAGCTTCACTCACTTGTTAATACACCTTGTTATGTCTGGTGACTAGTGCTAATTGCTGAAGGTAACCTGAATACCTGATGGACTTGCTAACTTCTTGTGCTCCTGTTTGTAGCAATATTTTGAGCAATGAGAGCCCTATTGTATCAAGTGCCCAAGTTGATGCAAAGTCCACCACTTTTCTGTTATTTTTTGTGCTTTTCCATTTTTTTGGTTTTCTCGTGCAGCGAGAATATTCAATACCTATACATGACAATGCACCTAGCTCATCTATCAGTACACATATGGAATATGCTCTATCACCTGCTAAAGCTATTTACCAAACACTGACCAAACCAACTTCTGTTCCAATGAGTGCTATGCTCCCAGTACATGCAGAGCCACAAGAGACCACAACGACTTCGACTCCTACAACTGAACTTTACAGGGTTTGCACTGACTCATCAATTTAACCTGCTATTGATGCTAACTGATCATGGCAATGATACGTTATGCACATACTTGTTGCTTCGTTTGCTACAAATTAAGTCTGTCTCATATTCTTTACCAAACACAAAACGTTCTTGCCCAGATGACTCACCACTTGCTGCTCAAACTGATCATGTCATAAGGTGCAACCTTCACCTGCTTTTAGCAATATCAGTTTATTAGGACCTCTTTCTTCCACATTGCAACATCTTATTATTACCCCACTAACAAAGGCAAAGGCAACTAAGGAAAAAAGGCACGTTCATTAATAAACTAAACATGGATTAGCCTTCCAGCATATGAAACACCAGGTCATGCCTTCAAAATTTAAAACACCTTTATCTACTCTTTGCCTCACGACTATCGTGTTGACATTTTCATATTTATTTCATTGATACAGCAAGCTTAGGTACATGCAATAACCTTCGAACGAGCAACTGTACCTTTTGTTAAACTACATCAGGCCTACCTTTTGTATGAAAGAAACCTGTAAACTTGCATACTAATGTGCGCCAAACGTGTTAGCTATTTCTTAAACCAGTCTGTACTAATCGTACGTATTTCTGTGACGTTCCATCTTATGCTATATGTATTTGTCTTACTTTTCCTGTTGTCCTATTATGCTCATCCTTCCTGTTTAGTATTGTTTATACATGTCTTATACTTTCATGCCTATGTATTCTATAGATCAATACCAGACGATGCCTTACCTTTCCATAGATATCGTTATGTTACTGACGATGCATTCGCTTTCAGTAGTACCATTGCGTTACAACGTTACGTTACAAACAATGCCTTAACTTTATCTTTCCATAAATAATGTTACGTAACAATGTGTTCACAATGCAAAACTACCTGTATTACTCTAACGTCAAGAGTCATTAGCACATACATATAGCCACCATGCACAAACCAATAAAAAAATCTCTAATACAATTAACTATGACGCTGCCAACCGAAGCACAGCATAGCGCGTGAAACGTTCTAGTAGATAGTACTAGCCATTTCCATGCACCAGCCCACTCTAGGTTCACCAGATTAAAAACTGTACGTATATATGTGTACAGGTTGTGTGCAACCGATGGTCGAATGTATGACCAACTAGGCCATTATTTATGCGTGGAATGTTGGGACATTATATTCTTCAGTTTTATTTTGTTAAAAAAAAACACACACACACACACACAGAGAGAGAGAGAGAGAGAGAGAGAATTTTCCATTTAGAGAAAAACAAATTGTTCTAGTTAGAAACTTAGAATCAAAACGCTTTGGCATGATGTGGCGCAGAACATGTCATTGCTTGCAGTTACTTTAAACTTCACAGCTCCTTACGTAAGACACTATGGTTTCTTTCTTTCTTTTTTGCGAGGTAAGACATTAGGCTTTGATCGAGTACCAAGGAGGGGGCTATCTGGATTTCCTTAGGGTGTGTTTGGTTGGTGGAATAGAGTTGAATGAGATGTAACCTTTTTGTACCATATGGTTCCATTATTTTTTGTGAATGATATGGGGCATGTTTGGTTCTTGATCCTAGTTAGCTATATCAAAATTTTGGTAATACCAAAACATAGGCAATGCCAAAACCTGGGCAAAAAAATGTTGTTTGGATTGTAGCCATACCAATTCACGGGCAATGCCAAAATTGATGTGTTTGGATTGTAACCATGCCAAAATTTGCCAAAAAAAGTGAATATGACATGTGGGGCTCGCATGATATATATTGTTTTTTGCCCCAAAATATGCCATCAGTAATCTTGTTTTGTTGATAAAATGGCAAGGAACACAACGGTTCAAATGGATCACAAATTGGATACTCGGTTTAGGAAATATGGTCATTTGAAACTGATTAATCAAAAAGTTAAGTATTAATTGCAGCTAATAGGATACTGCCACCTCACCAACATATTGGTAGGAGGCCATTCCAATGTTGGGGCAAGCAAAATGCTCGCTCGGGAATCGCCTACGCCTGAAGCTTGTGCGGCTTTGGCTAGCCAAAATTTCTAGGGTGCGCCAAAAAATAGGTGCCATTTCAAATACTAGCCAAATTTTGAGGGTAATACCAAATTTTGGTAAGGTTTTTAATGGCTACAAACCAAATAGCCCCATGGTTCGGCAACTAGAGAGAGTGTTCCACAAATTTGTATCCCACTATTTTGGATGAAATGATTTCATTCAAGTAACCAAATACATAGATGAGGATTTCTTGAACCAACTCATACATGTACCACTTGGTACAAGCAACCAAACACACCCTTAGTGAACTGTATTTGCATCGAATTAAAGTTACCAAGACTGCATCAGTCAGAAAGTTATTTAAAGTTCAGAGTTCAGGCTCATCATTTGTTCCATGCGTGCACCTAACGCTCTGTATCAAACTAAACAAACAAATCGGCAATTTGTAATCGTTGTCTCCTCGTTTGATGTCCTTGTCCAATCCGATTTCCTTCAAGACAGTGATAGTCTTATTAGGTCAGAGATTTGGAGCCTTTGACATGGCACGCTTACCCTGCTGGCAAACAGCCTAAAATGGACCGACTGACTGGCCATTTCAAGATTACTCAATGCTAGAAACTTTTGGTTGACCATCTCCAACATCGATCGCAATTTTGCATCAGAATCCAAACTATTGGGAGTTAGAACTTGGATGGGGCAACTAGCCTTCAAACATAAGGAGCTGTTATGGAGTAACTTTTAACTGTAGACTAAATCAAGATGAACAAAAATAGGATATTGTCTAGTAATGCCACGATGAACAAATGTACTTGACTTTAGCATTTCACAATATTCACCTGTGAATTGAAAATCCACAGATACTAATTTGACATGCTCATCCATATCGGCCTCCCAAAGCGTGTATCGACAACGAGCTCTATCCTTGGCTCCTTGCTGCAAGCTCGGCAATCGTAGGTCGCCGGTCGGGCCACCGTTTGGTGCAGTCTATAGCGAGCTGCAGCAATTGCATCATCTCCTCCTCTACATGGACCTCATCAGAAATGCTGGCGTCGAAAAACTCAGCCGTCCACTCATCCAGCACCACCGTTCGCACCCACTACGGTAGGGCGAAGTCGTCACTCCAGGGCAGTAAATACGTGGGTGATCTCCTAGACGTGGCGTCGCGTCATCGATCTCCGGGGCACGCTACACATTGACGCACTTCAGCGGCACGGTGGCTTCGACCAGCCGAATGAGGTCGTGGTCTTTCATGTACCCACGTTGGCGGCATAGTGCCGATCGGTAGCAAGAATGTTTGACGGTTTGATATTACCGTGGGCGCACCCGAGTGGTGAAGTCGATCCCCGCGCGGCCTGCACCATTGCTACCATAACACCGTTAAGAAGGGAGCAAAGGCTTCCGGTGCAGACGAAGTCGTAGACAATGAGCTTCTCCTTGCTACGTAGCGGTGACAGATTCTCAGGGCGGAGCGCGCCGAGCGCGGGTTGCGGCACTCCCTCTTGGGATGGGCACCTCCCTGAGCTGCTTGACTGTCACGACGGCGGCTTTGCCCTCGAGCGTGGCGCGGTATTCATGCCGAGCCAGCCCTTCCTAAGCACCTCGGTCAACGTGTGCAGCAGTGCCTCCAGAAAGTATGGCGCGTTCGGCACGCCTCCCACGAATAGCAGCTTCTTGGTGTCTCTGCCCATCGTCTGTGAGGAGCGTTGCGCTCCCTGATGTTGGAACAGTTCCAGGAGAAAACTCACACATTGCAAATAAACAGAGAGAACACAGAAGAATTTGTTCTAGCCGCAACTGCGTAATCGAGTTTTGCTTATCTTACTTCTATTTCAAGTTACATTGCTTTCTTCTACTTACAAAATCTAATTACATATGGCTTACGAGTACAACTCGGATACAACAACTAAAAAAACATTACCTAACACATGTCACTCTTATTTGGTTTCAACACAGGCCATTGGCACCAGAGACGTGTCATCGTCGGCGATCATCTCGGCGGACCTGCCGGCCTCTACCCTGAGACACTAGAAAACAAAGTAGGAATATCACGGTGAGCACCAAAAAAAAAACTCAACGACGGCGCCCACAGCGATGCTGACAATTGCACCATCGGAGAGCTTGCTGCTCTTGTAGTGGCGGAAGACAGTGATGGAGGCGGTGGCGGTGGGGGCGGCAGCGACACTGATGGTGATGGGGGTGCAAGGTTCGCGTAGGGTCTTAGAGGTACGAACATAGCCCTGTCCCATTGAAGGCACTTGCTGGGAGACGAGGGCATGGGGCCGGCGAGTGGACTATAGTCTGTAGGATATGTTGAAGAGCCAAAGCTTCAGGATGTCAAGTTCAGCCGGGAGGGCGCATGTTACGGCTATTCGCCAAGCACAAGGTGGCGAGCCGCCTGAGTTTGTTGAACTCCAGCTACCACATGTAATGCAGTTGTGAGAGAGGTTGCAATTGTGAGAGAGGTTAAGCCGTTGCAGCAAATGAAGCCTGTAGAGACTAAGTGGTTTGGTCGTCATCGTTGTTGAGGAGTTTAGAAAATAAACTATCAGTTTTGCAAATGATATCCTGTTGTCAGGGCTCAGACGGTCTGACCAACCCTAGGGATGGTCTGACCAGCTGTGGCCCAGGCAGTTTGACCGGAGGTGCAAAGTTGTGCACAATGGGCACCAAAGACTTGTGTGAAAGTGTTTGGGGATGTATTTGCACCAAGTGCTATTGAAAATATGAACTGAGTGTGAAACTAGGTAGAGTTTAACTAAAAAGTCCAAAGAGGATGTTTCCTGGTGAAGGGAAGCGGTCAGACTAGCCACACCATGGCAGTCAAACCGGCATGATGGCGCGATCAGATCGGCCGTGGTATATTCAGTGCACAGTGAGTTGTATTATTACCTTAAATTTGAGGGTTAGTCCTAGGAGCTTGGGATTAGTGCATATGTTTGTATTATACTTTTATGGGCTAATGTGATCAAGTTATGAAGAACTTGTGTCCGAAAATAGTTGATTGGTCTATTGTTGTGCTTGTGCATGGAAGCTTGGAGTCCACTATGGTCAATAGCGAGGATGACCGAGAGTTGGTTTGGTGAAATTAAGGTACATAATGATTAAGGGTACCGGGTGAAATGGTTGGATTCAAGCAGGGCACAAGATGGATAAGAATGAGCAGTTTAGAGCAACGAGTTGCATCAAGTGGCTTAAGCCGGTGCAAGTGTTGAGGCAATCTGGTGGGAGCCTATCGGACCTGGATTTTCTATTCCCGAATCCTCTATAAAAGACACTATGCTATTCCCTGGATCAGTCGATAGCACTCACAGACACATTGATTCATACATAACGTAAAATCATACCATTCATTAATCTAACACATCAGAGTTTACATAGACCGCATCAAGTCAAGTTTTACAATAGGGGCCGAACAAGCCAAATTGATTACATTACAAAAGTAGCGGAAGCGATAACAGAAACAAAATGGTGAGAGCATATCTCTTCATAGGCAAGCGATTGGGGAAACCTGTGTGCGTCCGATATTACTCGAAAACTCAGATAATATAGGATGCACGCAAGCACCGACAGAGTCAGCTAGACTGGGGTGAGACTAGAACAGCTAAAGACTAAACTATGCTTCATCATCTCCTGGGCCTCCAACTTCTGGATCCTCGTAATAGTCGTAGTCTCTCGGATTTTTTTTCTTCTGATGGTTTGGGGGAAAGAGCGAGAATGAGCATAACTTCCGTGCTCGCGAGCCAATACACAAGATGCAATAATATGCATGCATGGCTTAACAAGGATGACTCAGGTTCTTTTATTTGCTAAAGCAATATTTTCAATTATCATAATTACAAATTCCTATCACTTAGCATTTTAACCAAATTGCATTTTATTAAAGAGAGTAATTGTGCAATATTTATAACAACAGAGGCTACCTCCACCTTTATGCTTATTTGATTAGAGCTCCCTCCATTTATTAACACCACTGAGTTCGGAAACCCAAGAAAATCCAATCTCAGGGCTAGGTGAGCTCACCACATTTTTCATATCACCCACAAAGGTTTTTGAAATAGAATTAACTCTAGTTAAGTTCTCATGTGCGCCTTTAACCGTAAGCATGGTCGTTCAACAACAGACATCAAGCAAAGATCAGACACTTTACCCACAAGAGATAATCGCCTTGATATGTACACACGCTTCCTTAGACATGTGAATCAAGGGGAGATCACCACAAGGCCTTTACAATGTCTCCCTCAGTATTAGTTACACTCGCTAAGGTTTCGTCTGAGAAGGGTTACGTTCGTATAGACCCATTAACCCCTTCCAAGACCCCCTCTTGCGCCATCGTATTAATTTACGTCGTGCACCCCAACGCCCTTCGCCACGAAGGCTTAGGCATCGTGGGTCATCTACCTGATGCAATTCGTACTGGTGGATACAAATTATTCAGCCAGGTTATATTTTACAGACTTGTGGTTGCACTGTTTTACATTAGAAAGTCATCACAGGATTAAGTCCTTAGGGTTATCTGGGCGGTTCATTCCAAATACCATCCACCTTTGGGCTGTATTAGCAGCCATCAACATACCATCCATCATACCATCCGCCCAGACAGGAACAACAAGTTATTAGGGTTTTTGAGGAGTAAAATACATGAACTCAACCATCTCAATCATTTACCTACAATGACTGCCCAAAACCACTTTCATGTTTAAAAGATGATGATTAGGACATTTAATGTCCCGGTACTTAAGCAAGACTAGCATGTCGCTTAAGTACAACCCATAGCTAGTATAATTACCACATAGTTACTAGGGTGACAAGGATTCATGGATTCAATTGTCAAAGGATGATATTATAATTAATTAATCATCAAATGGGTATTTAACTACATTAAGCTTTAACATATATACATTTGATTAAGGAATTAAATCATGCAGTTTTGGTAATTTAAATGAATATAATTTACATAAAATATAGGCTCAAAATGATCAAAGTATCGACTCGCCTTGGTTATAGGCAAAAGAGTCTTGAAAATCTTGTGCTTGATTAAGTTGGAGATCTCCCGCGTCCTCGAATCCTATTCGGACGAACGTACCAGAAAAAGGCACAAACAAACAAAGAGAGCAAATAAATAATAAAGAATAATAAATAAACTCCAAATGAAACAAGACTAGTGCCATTAGCAAGATCTTGAATTTACAAAATTTTAGAAATAAATTTCACTTGAATTGGAGTTACGACGAGGGAGAATGGGAATTCCGAAGTCGAGCTTTTGAATTAAATCAAAAGGAAAAAGGGAGAGAGAGAGAGTGTTTCATTGATAGGTGGGGCCTGTTGCGTAGTGATTCAGTCCATGCCAGAGTGCATGAGCCAGGTCCATGCGCACCGGTCCATGGGGGGTTACTATGGCCAGGCCCACTTGGAAGAGAGAGGGAGAGGGGCTTAGAGCATATGGTAGTATATATAATAATACGAGTATATATATTTATAAGTATATATTTGTTTAATTATATGCACACCAAATATCACTTGTAGTATTATTCCAAATACATAGTAGTACTATCAAATATAACATATAGTTCAATAGATGGTATTATCAATTCCACCGGTATGGTCGGTATTGACTGGTATCGAGCCAGTATCGAGCTAGTATGACCGATATTGGTCGGTATTTGGGCTGGTATGATACGTATGACTACTTTGTACCGGTTTAGATGGCGGTATGGAACGGTATTGATAACTATATATAAAAAATAACTCGACCCAAGGAGAGAGACATCCCGAAGGCATTTCATTAAGGTCCAGAAAAGGCCCCGAAAGCCGGCTCTTACCCGCACGCTACCACTAAGTGATCGTGCAACGACCGCGGGGAACACACAACGAGGGGCCTTTTTTTGTGAGAACCAGGGTTCAAGCCCTGATTGGTAGCCTCACACCTGAAGGACTTACCACCATGCTATGAGCAGAATGAGTGTCTTTTTTGTGACCACAGCTCAAGACCACTGGCAGCACTGAAATCGAAATGTGCTCGTGCATTAGCTACCTTTTTACAATATCAGGGAAGTTGTTGATCAGATAGTCCAAACTCATCATCAGTTGGTCTATGCCTCCTCCATCAACATGGCCACTGTAATACACATGCACTATTTGAGAATTGGGTCCGTCTATACAACGTTTGACTGTTTTTTCAGCCAAAAACAGTCAAATTTTAGATAATTTACAACTTCATAATACATAAATTACAGTAAATTATTTATGTAATTTTTGTTTTTGGTCACTGTAATTATTCTCGAAAGTCTTAATAACTCATATTTCTATCACATAATTCAAAATCTAACATATACTAAGAGAGATTGAGCAAAAATAAAGAAAAAAAATAAAATTCTATACCAACAAAATACGGCAACGTGGTGAATCCGTTATGTTCTGAAGAAAAAAACTATAATAAATTCGAACTCAATTCATCAGATAAGAAGAAGTGCAAATCTCAAAGCATATTGGACGAATAAAAATTCAACTATTTTGATAAAAGGAAACAGTGGATTATTGCTTAGCAAAACCGTTGAGAATTTGTTTCCAACGCTATATTGCCTATGCCTCAGTGCCTTGAACTTGGTAATGCGACGGTTATCAGTAAGACAATCTACTCGCCGATCGATAGATATATTCGTTTTTCATATGCATTCACGTTAGGTTGTTTCTCTCCGATCACGCAAGACGCATACACCGTAGCAACGTGATCCTCGTGGCCGAGGTGCGATATGCGAGAGGACGTTAATCTTACATCATTTCACACATCCTAGTTCAAGAAGACGCCAACGAGATAGAGTCACTACCAGAAACAGGATGTTTCCCGAGTGCCAAAAACACCCGGGAAACGGGGCCAAACACTCGGGAAACATATTTCCCGAGTGTCACACTAGGGAAAAAACACTCGGGATAGATTAGTCGGGATAAAAATAGTTTCCGAGTGTTACACTCGAAATATTATTTACCGAGTGTATATGTATACACTGAAACTCACACACTCGAAATAACCGCCGAGCGGCTTCTCCGCCAGAACGAGAATTTTTCCCGAGGGTTAACACTCGGTAATATGCTAAAAAAACACTCGGGAATGTTTCGAACGTTTGACCGACGAAATCAGGAAAATTGACACCTGTCAGTGTTTCCCGAGTGCACGGCAAAAACGACACTCGGGAAAGCTTCCGACGAATCCGACAAGAAAATGCCATTTGTCAAGTGTTCCCGAGTGTCGACACTTGGGAAAGTTTTGGTCGGTTTCCCGAGTGTCGACACTCGGGAAATGTTTGGTCACTTTCCCAAGTGCTAGAAACACTCGGGAAAACTAAAAACACTCGGAAATCGACAATCCAGCAGAACCCCATTTTTCACAAATTCATTTAAAATCCATTCCACAGCAATCAAATAATCCATCCATCCATTCCACAGCAATAAAATAATCCATCCATCCATCCATCCATTCCACAGCAATCAAATAATCCATCCATCCATCCATTCCATAAAAGACATCATAACAGTTCCCGAGCTCACAACATTCAAGTTCAAGTTGGAAAATGTAAGCATAAGGAATTATACATATGACAGATCCAAATAGTAATTTCATAGTCTTATATACATAAAACAAAAGCAAGTATCACTACAACCATTTGCATGCACAGAATTTCCTGCTTCAATCTTCTATGCACAAAAGCATCATTTTGGGAGTTCTGCAGATAGACCAAAACTTACTATTAGTGCCATCTTACAACAAAAGTTAGGAATTGATATTACTTGAAAAAATAATTAACCCAAGTATTGACAAAGCAAGGGAAATGACAGTAAGCAAGGGAAATGAGTAATGACTATTGAGTAGTGACCAAGAAAATGCTATGTCTGATAGAGCAACACAACATCATGAATCTGAACATAGACTGGTTGACCATCATTAAGAAATATAATGACATGACTGTGGTTTTAGAAGTCAAACCCAAGTACCCAACATCCAGGAAAAGGATCTATGACATGTCCGCTTCATTACATTCAAATTGATAGTAAATATGTTGTCGAAGACAGAATTGATGTTTGTATAATAGGTCCTAAAAGCATCTCAATATTTTTAATATGTATCTCCACTCCCCAATCCACCATAAGTAACAAGTAGATATGACAGGGCAACTTAGGTTTCAATTATTTACCACATCATCCAAAAAAAAATAAGCAGACATGCAGGGGAGAAATTACTTAGTCAAGGTGCTATTGCAGGCATTACCGCAATACATTTTCATATTTAGCCATTCCTCATAGCTTGCTTACGTCAGGTGATGAGAAATTTAATTTGTAGTTATTAAAAAGGTAAAAATGTCAAAATAGTAGATCATGAAAATAGCAAGCACCTAGTGGTGGCCTCTCGGTGATGGACGCATTCACATGATCTTCAACATTAGCACCAAGATCTTCAGCATTAGCAGTAGAAGCAAGTGATCCCGCCGTTCCCTACATTTTCATAAGCAATCACATTATAAGAAATTTGTAGTTAAATATTAATCTTTGAGTTAAATAGCTGGTTGCCGTTAGGTGATTGAACATTGGGGCCATTATTTTACCCAAACATTTATGCCTCATCTAGTCATCTAGTCACAAAGTAGAAAATATATTTCAATTGTTGGCTTTCCTCTCGTCTCCGTTGCATCATGTAGAAGTACATATTATTTGGGATTCGTGTGGTAAGTTAGTATAGTAACTAAATTGAGACTCGAGAGTTGTGACCAAATCAACCCTAACATGCATAGGAACACATAGAAGTAGATTTGAATATTCACCACTTACCCAAAACTTTCCTCCACCCGCCGCAAACAGCTTGTCAAATGGAACCTCTCCTTCAACAAGCAAGCAGATCTTCAGCTGCCTTGTAGTGGCACCATGTCCATGCAGCTCCGCCGTCCTCTCAGAGGTGACCAAGCCGTGAAGTGCCACCGAATCAACACGCCAATTATGCCATTCGAAGTCTACATTTCTCACCCCGCCTTCTTCTCGCCATTGCTCGTGATATTAGTTTTTTGAGGTATGCAAGTAAGTGGGCTAAATTAGTGAAAGTGTAAACAGCATTTACGTGTCGCCAACAGAACGATGATGCCTTCTCCTCCTCTCGGGTTGGTCGTCGTGGGGGTTCTGCAGTCCTCGATCCAAAATTCTTGTGCCTCATGGTGCTCATCCTCCTCACCCTTCGCCTCGTGGTGCTCTTCCTCCTCACCTCCGCCTCACGGTGCTCATACTCCACATCATCAAGACGCGAGGGCGCAGGCACAGAGCCTCGATCTACTAGAGGTAGACCCCGCGCCGCCTCGAGGCCACGGCTGCCCTCCGCCTCCTCGAGGCCATGGCTGCCCTCCGCCTCGCCGAGTGGCATGGCCGCCTCCGCCTCCGGAGGGGCCGCTTAGTTCTACTAATTATGCAAGCAACATGTGTGACCAAAAACAAAAACCATGAACCTAGTAATATGTATTATTTTCTTTAGTAACCATTGTTCTACCTTAAAATCTTTTGTATACCTTAATCAAATTTAATACATGTTAATAACCCATCTAATGATATCATCAAACGAGCTGCAGACTCACTAGTATGCTCAATTCAAACTTCCTCCAAGCCGGCACAACAATTCCCCTTTGCATCACTGGGCCTATCCTGCTCATGCAACCCAAACAAACAAACACAACTCCACAAAGAAAATGTCGATGAATGAGATAGGTTAATCGTGTCATTAAGGAGCCTATTCACTCGTATTCTCACCGAGAGTATGGTCCACTCAGAACTTTTTGTGTGATGTAGGTTGTTCTTAGCTCTCACTTCATCGAGTCAAATTCCATTCTTAATGACCTTGTGGTACCAACATGTGGATTAAAAATTACATCGAATAAAAAGCAACCTCATATCCTCAGAACTATAGACCTGCTGCTCGAGATTTAGCTTTGTTAAAAGTTCTACTATATGTTCATGTGGATAGCCCGAGAAAGTAAATATCGCCATCGACAACAATTTGATCAATCAAAGGGTTATGAACACGCACTCGGTACTATCAAACCTAACAAGAGGACTTAGGATTTGGACCTAGATTTACTACCTATCGAAATTGAAGCTCAGAGTGGCATACGGCATGGTAGGCGAGTTAGGTTCAAAATAGCAAGAAGAAATAAGACATTAATGTGAGCATAGTTACCTCACCGGACCGAGAGGATGCGCAGAGCACGGAGGGAGCAAGGCTGGCCGGAGGAGGGAGCCGGGAGGCGGAGTTGGGGGGGCGGCCAGTGAGGAGGGAGCCGGGAGGCGGAGTTGGGCGGCCATGGGAGGGAGCCGGGAGGCGGAGTCGGGGCAAGGCCATGAGGAGGGAGGAGGAGGAGGAGGGAGCCGGGAGGCGGAGTCGAGGCGGCGGTGCGGCACTGCAGACAAGGGGGTGACTATGGCAAGGAGGAGGGAGCCGGGGAGGCAGAGTCGAGGCGGCGGGCGGGCAAGTGACGAGGGGTGGTGATTGGGGAGGAGGAGGAGCCGCGGAGGAGGGAGCCAGGGGAGGCGGAGGAGGCGGCGGAGGATGGGGAGTGGCGCCGGTCGTGGGGGAGGAGAGGGGAGCAGCGAGCACGCACGGGATTGGGGACGACACGCGAACAGCACTAGAAAAACGGGGTTGGGAGGAAAAACTGCACGCAGCGGGGATGGTGCGCCCTAATTTTTTTTAGCTCCCGAGTGTCTGTAATGAACGACACTCGGGAAATAATTTTTCCCCGTTGCTCCCGTCAAAGTTTCCCGAGTGTCCGATTGGACACTCGGGATATTAACATTTCCCGAGTGTTTCTTCGCTACCGAAAGTGTTTCAGAAGGCACTCGGGAAGTTCCCGAGTGTATTATTCAAAACACTGGAAACTTTTGAGCACTCGAGAAATTAGCCGATTCCGTAGTGAGTTCAATAATGTAGCAGCTTCTAAACCTCGCTTTCTACATACCCAAAGAAACTATCGCGACAAGCCCACGATAAGTCAATATTCTCAATTCCAAAGGAAGTCGCACTATGTATCCGAGTACTAATATTAGGAGTCGAGTCACGACCGCACTACATTGCAAGGGATTGTGTCTAAACCAAATCGAAGGAGCTACGGCCTACGAACATCAATAGCAGGTGGGGCCAGGACGAACATAACGAGCCGAAGGCGTCTTCCCACCCCGATTATCCGAGAATTTTTTAGAAATAATATTAATTTAAAAGGTAATTTTAAAAATAAATAGTCAAAAAAATATTTACAAAACAAGGCGTCTATCGCTCATGTCGCCCTTTTGCTTTCACTGTAGTTTCCGACCAGGTGATCGAAACCTCTTTTCAACCAAGTGGTCGGAACCGGCTTGCAGTTTCCACTGTTATTTTGTGATGTAATCATTTGGCCTGTACGGCCCTTATTGTAAAATCGACCCGACGCGGTCTATGTTATTCTCATGATTGTAATATGTGGATATCATGGGGATATGCTCATGATCTTAGGATGATGATACAATTGGCAATAGTGTTAAACATTTGTTGAAACACTTGTTCTCAACAAAGTCAGTATTATCGGTAGTACCGGCAAGTAAGGTGCGGTACAACCGCAACGCGGTATGACCGCAATGGTAGAGCGGTAGTACAGTAGTGCGGTAACACCGGTTGATGGTAGTATGGATTTTCCAGAGAGCGTGTTTTCTTGGATTTTTGGTCTTCTGTGAGAATCAGATGACCAAGAAGATTGAGCGGATTACTTGATCTAGCGTGTAGTACCGGTGATTACATGGCAGTAGTACCGATTGTATTCTGAATGTTGGCCGATTTGGTGAAATGGTTTTTCGTTAGGTCAAGTTCATGGGTTTCAGTGCATATGTGTTGCATGATGCATATTTTGACTAACATGGGTCAAGTGGCGAAGAACTTGTTTCCGGAAATGATTTCTGGGTCTAATGTTGTGCGGGTTGCTTGGAGATCAACGACGGTCAACGGTGAGGATGATCAGGATTAAGCTTGAGAGCTGAGGTTCAGAACGATCGAGGATGCCGGGTGAAGTCAATGGACTCAATCATGGCGCAAAATGGACAAAGATGACCGAACGGGCAGTTCAGTGCGACGGGTTGGATCAAGCGGCGCAGGGGTCGGTGCAAGTGCCATGGTGGTTTCGGTGGGAGCTGGATGGGAGAGACTTGTCGACATGAAGGGAGCCGTTGATCAACCTACACGTAGCGAATCATGGGATTGCTTCATGAAGATTGGACTCGGTCTTCGGAGAAGGATCGAGAAGGGGTATTTTGGTAACTTCACCTAAATATCACCTTGGTGACCTTTTGCTAACCCACAGCGCAATACGGCGCAAGGAGAAGCGGTTTAGGTCAAGAGGAGATGAAGACGATGCTTTAAAATGCGTGCATAAGTAAAACCTCCACTATAAAAAAAAGGGGAGGGTGCTAGTTGTGCATCCCGCAACCCTCATATCTAAAACTCTAGTTTTGTGTTTTAGAGTTAGGAGAGAAAAGTGGAGAGGTTAGGGTTCTAGAGAGTTGGATTGATTGTGTGCTCAAGGGTTGAGTCTTTGTCCTCCATGATGGAGTGGTTGTAAACCAACTTTAATCTCTAATCAATCAAAGCAAAGTTCTTTAAGATGACTCTCTATTCTTGTTCTTGTTCTCTCTTTGATGATTTTGAGTTTTTGATGATCTGTTGGTTTTCCTTTGAGTTCTTGTGGTAATCTTGCTTGCTGTGACCTGTGGCATGTGGGAGTGTATCTAAGATCATCTTGATCATCCTTTACCCACGAGCAAGTTTTGGATCATACTTTGGTTTTTTAACTCGGTTTTGAAGCAACTCCTCTTCAAATAGAGAAAGGTCGGAACTTAGGCAACGATCTTTACGATCTTTGTTTGGAATAGGTTCCTGACATCCTAGGGAAGGCTTGTTTCAAGTTTCATAAAGTTTGGAGTTGTGAATCAAAAGTTATACCAATTTTTTATTTCGTTTTTATACTGATTTTCCTATTCATCTGCTGATTTTACTATTCATCTTCAGAGTACCAAAGATCGTTCATCCCAGAGTACCGATTTTCGGTAGTACCAGCACTGTTCATCCAATAGTACCGATATCTGGTACTGTCGATAGTTACTGTTCATCGTTGCGTTTTTGTCGTGTTTTTTGTTGTGTACTTTGGGGTTTTTATTGGATTCAATACAAGACATCCGCTGTGCTTGTTTATTGATCTTTATAGCTTTCATAGCTGTTGGAGAAAAAATCTTGTTGAATCCTGTCACATCCTCAATTTAACAAAGAGAATTATTATGCATCTCATCAGTATGCATCATGATTTCTAGTATTTACATTATATATTGCACTAGGAAAATCTGTGAAAGAGATTAAAATATATATTGTAAATGGAACTCCCAAAAAGGAAACAAGAACAAAACCCTATGAACATCTCCTCGAAACAATTTATTCAAATACTATAGCAATTATAACTAATTAATACAATTTTTCCTAAATTTTGGAACAGGTTTTAACCCTATTAAAAATTCAAACACGTCTTATGACCTAGTTTAAGTTTGAAATGGTAAAATACAAAGTATATCATGAACAGTATGATATTATAATTTTTATGAACACTAGACTACCTCAGGAACCCCTGTGAATTATTTCACATTTTTAGGAAATTCATTTCTATTTTTAACACCTTGGTCAAAGTGGAGAAAACAATTTAATTACAGTCAAACTAAAGTCCAAACCCTAGCTAATCTTGCTCATCGGGCCCGGTCCGACTTGGCGAATTGGCGCAATTTCAACCGCCTAATTGCACCTTCACATGCAAGCGTTGGATCAAAGACCGACGGTCCCGATCGTCGCACCACCTTCAAAAGCTCAAGGCATCACCTTATATCGTAGCCGTCAGATCCCGATCTAATGGTGTTCGTTGAGCCACGTCGCCCTGTTTCTCTCCCGTGCCTTGTGTCGCTGCCGCCTCGGTCCCACCTGCCGGTCCTGTCTTCTCCAACGGCAAAGGCGCTCACAGAGGCCGAGCTCCACGCTGCCGAGAATCCTTTGGCGCCTCGAGCCTGCCACGCCCACCGCCCAAGTGAGCCACTCCGAGGCGTTCCTCTCAGACACCGCACCCACTCCCTCCTTTTCCTCGGGTTAAGACTCTCGCACCTTCCTTCTCCCTCACTTCTCGCTCTGCTGACCGAGGAGAGGGAGGCTGCTCGAGCTCACCTCTCGTAAGCTCCCACCGGAGGTACCTTTGGTTTCCATGCTCAATGCCTTTTCCGCTTTAGCTAACTTGAGCTCCTCGATGGCTTGTAGCTCTGGACTGGTTCAGTGCTCTCGAGCCCTAGAGCGCGCACCGAGGAGCTCAACTTGCTTTCTTCGTGTTCGGGAGGTAAGACCCTGAATCTTGCGCGTCAGATTGTGCATTAGGGTATCTTAACTCCTTTCCCTCAATTAATTCCTTGATTGCTTCACAGGAAGTGTCGGATCTTGGGATTAATCTTTTGTCAACCGCCGTCATTGCTCATCTTCCCCAGCTCAGGCTGGTAAGCCATTGTCAAATTAAGTGTGCCTACATCTTATCCTAGACTTGCTTGAGCTAACTCGAGCACCCTTTGTTCCCCCTTTTGCCCAGAGCATCTTGTTTGCTTGGAGCCGTGCCGCCGCCGTCATCTTCTTCAGCTCCGGTCAAGCTTCATCAACCCCCAAGCTCCCCGAGCGCTCTTATCAGCTTAGGTAACCCCTCATTAGTCCCCTAGACCTCAGGCACCCGCTTGATTGCGTTGCGGAGCTTCATATAGCTGTTGTCGTCATTCCAGTACTTGGTAGCGTCGCTCGTCGCCGGTTAGCCGCCGTTCGGGGCTGGCTCCGGTGCTGTGAGTGCTCCCTGGAGGTGCGCAATACTATTGCGCACCCGTCCATCTCATCGAGCCGCCGCCAGTGGCGCTGGTAGCGAGAGCCGGTGAAACACGCGGATGCGTTGTTGTTTTCGGGCAGCAACTGTAGCAATGAGATTAGAAGTTAATGGTGATCATTAGTTATTAAAGCGTGTCTTAACACTTTAACAAGTCACTTACATGTGGGCCTCGACTTAAAAAAGTACCGCCTCGTATGTAATCGAGGCGTATAACTTGGGTCATTTTTGACCGTTGGATGTGAGATCGACGGCTCTGGTTCGATGGGCCGTTCGGACCGCTCCGGACGTGCCGCAAATCTGAGCCGTGTATTGAGCATTGAATGGTCACGATCGATGCGCCGATCGGACCACTTCTTCGGCCACACTTGGTGACCGTTGGATTCAAATCCAACGGCTCACGAGCCTATCCTGTGTAACACACGTGCGCCCGCGCTGCGCGGTGGGCCACTGGCAAAGCAGGCCCACTGTCAGTGGCAGGGGCTAGCCCACGCTCGGTGAGAAAAGTAATAAATGAATTAGAAAATCTGAAAACGAATTATTTGTACGCTGTAAAATATGTGTAGCTTCAAAAATAGACAACTAATTCATTTCAACTTCAAAATGGATGAAACCACTTCTGGTAATTTTCATCTTTGATGAACTTTATATTAAAATTGGTTTCAAACATGTTTATGTAACAGAGAGTATTATTATGAAAAATGATCCATAAACTCATTATTTTTACACTAGAAAAAGGTGACAACTTTGAAAATAGATAACTAATTCATAAAATTGCAAATGGAGTAAACTCAACTATTTTGAACTTGTAATGATAATACCTATTTATCAATGTAATCCTTGTATGCACTACTGTGCTGCAAATTTTATCCAAACAATTATATTTAGTGAACAAAGTGATGATTGCAATTAATTTGGATTTTTCTAAAGCTGAACTTGAAACCCTTATAACTCTCACATACTAAATGCAAATGGGATAATTCTTTCACCTAAATTCATATAAAATCATGACCTATCTTCTGTAGAAAAATCATGCATTTTTGAGCATTTTGAATTTTTGAGTATTTCTCGATGTTTATTCGATACTATATTTATCTAGATACCGAGCCTATTGATATTGACTTATATGCTACTGAGGAAGAGTAACTGAGTTACCAGCAAGGCAAGCATCATTTGAACTTTCTTTTGCATCATATTTGATCTCAGTTTTGTTAAGTTAGTGCAATGATAATTGCTTGCATGCTATTTTTTATTAAGTCGCTATTTTTGTGATGAATAGTTAGATACATCCTATTACCTTGCCATTGTGGTTATCCATGAATTACTCCAGTATTGAAATGCTTAAGATAGGATTGTGTGAAGTATATTATGTTCGGGTTTGCCTAGCCATGCAAGTCTAGAACGGTAGCCGATTGTCGGGAATAACCCGACAATTATGGGATACACACAACTTTCAATTTATACTTTTGTTTCAGATATTCGTATCTGTTTTATGAGTTAAATTTTGTCATTTAAATGAGCTTTTGGTCTGGACAAGTGGTTGGTTATGGAGGGTGCCTTCATGCACACTTTGGGTTGTGGCTTGTCTTGTCTGGACAATTGAGGACCGAACTTTGGGTACCTACGGTTCAAGCAAAACTCATGCTATCACACGCGGTGTATGGGCACTGCTTAGTTAAGTAAGGGGTTGGTATTGTTGAGTTGATGACTGGTGGTGTGAGGGCGTATACGTGTTCCATCGCATATACGTTCCATAAGGGTGCCGATTGCAATTCTTTATTGTGAGGGTGAGCCCTCTTTAAACTTTATTAATTGGGTTGGCATTTCGGCACAACTTATGTGCCGCTTAGATGTAGGAGGCTAGCCTACACTTAAACGGGTTACGCGCGCTTGGGCGAATCAACTCAATGATATCAACTTGCTGAAAAATACTAAGTCTTGGTTTACCTTACCGCATACCATAGGAAGTATGCTATATTCGGAGGCATCCGGAGGCTTACGGGCTAATCAAGTCGTGTGGGTAAAGTAGTACACCCCTGCAGGTATAAATCTTATTCGAATAGCCGGTCCACGGTTATGGACGACCGCTTGAGTTTGTGGCTGCTTATTGTTAGACTTGGAATTAAAATTGTGGTATAACTTGGTATTGTCATGAATGGGATGTTCATGCTTGTCGTAGTGTCAAAGTGGACAGCCACTTTGGCATTTGTATGGTTCATTTGTTATTCAATTTACTATTTATTCACATGCTTTACTTCTACTTCAAATCTGATTTTTAAATGGCACTTGAAAAACTAGTATGTGTAGGTTGTAAATTGTTGCGTCTCTTTTGCAAAACTAAGCCCATATGAGCCATCTTTGGAACAACCTCTAGCATAACTAATTTTTATTTGTGTAAGACTTGCGAGTACCTTTGTACTCAACCCGGTTGCTACAATTTCAGGTGAGGAAGTGTATGAGCCCGTTGAGCTTGTTAGCGCCGATTTTGGCGACGCTAATGAGTAATGCTAGCATTTAACTCCCAGTCGGTTGCCGATGGGTTATGGGGCATACCATGCTGGACCTTTTGGTTTATTTACTTGCTTCCGCTGCTACTTAAGACTCTCATTTGAATTTGGCCGGTCGGCCGCTTGTAATAGATGTAAACTTTAACTATTACGTTGTATGCCTTTTGAACTATCTATGTATGTTGTTGTATGGATGTGATCAACGTTGTATAAGAGTATGAGCATATTGGTCGCTGATCTTGGGAGCCAATATGATTGCATACTCGCTGTTCGTGGCTTCCTATTTAACTCACTAAGTGTAGTGCTTGACTTGTTGGAGAACCGACAATCATGTAGTGCTTGCAGGGGAGCAGCACGCATGATCGCCGGGGCTCTAGTTTGTAGTTAAGCCTTTCACTAAGATCGAGTTAAGTTGGAATCCATTTACTTGAGGCTCTAGAGTTATGTCCATAAGACCATGTTTAATCTCGGTCTTATGGAGATAACCCGGGGGTCCTCACAAATCCGATCAATGCGAAAAATAGGTTGTGATCCTATTGACCCCCCTCTAGTCACCGTTTTGGTCCAACATATGGTATCAGAGCCCGGTTAGTTCAATCTTGATCTTAACCGGTCACTGAACTTGGCGATAGAGAAGTACTCCACCAAACCGCATATCTTCGATGGGCTCGACTATGCCTATTGGAAGAATCACATGTGTGTCTTCCTTCAGAGCGAACGACCAGCCATATGGGAGGTTGTTCGAGCCCCGCTCATTTTGCCCAAGGTTGCTATGCTGGCTTCAGCAGCCCTCTTAGCTAACAACCATAAGGCAAAGAATCTCCTATATGCTGGGCTTGGTAGACAGGAGTATGACATGATTTTCAATCTTAAGACTACGCACGAGATTTGGCACACCCTCGAAACCTACCATGAGGGTTCATCCCAAATCAAGCAAGTACGCTAGACGGTCTTTAAGCGTGAATACAACAAGTTCGAGATGCGTCCTGGAGAGAGCATCGATGATGTATTCAGTCGCTTTAACTAGGTGATTAATCAGATGAGAGCGGTCAACATCGAATATTCTCAGTCTGAGAATGCCACCCACCTCTTGGCTGCAATCAACACCAAAGAGTGGGAGATAAAGGCTACTGCCATTGGGGAAAATATCAACCTCTCTGATCTTACTTTGGAGCTGCTCTATACCAAGCTCAAGACCCATGAAATCAAGAGAGTTGATCATCCTAAGAAGGAGAACATGGCTTTGGTTGCTGACCCTCTTAAGAGAACTTCTGATGGCTCTTCTGAATCTTCATTTGGATCTTCACTTACATGTTTATCTACAATCCATGAAGAGAAACTTGAGAGTATCCCTGAGGCTGAGTTAGCCCTCCTAGCCAAGAAATTCACACGGGCATATAACAATGTGAGAAATAAGAAGAGAGGCGGCCCTGTGACATGCTATGAGTGTGGAGAGCTCTACCATATCCGGGCAAACTGCCCCAAGCTAAAAGGGAAGGGCAACCACAAGGAGGAGAAAATATCTTGGAGGAAGCCTCAAGGGAACAAGTCCAAGTATGATGCTACCAAGCTCATGAAGGCCGCTCATCAGGTTCTTGCTGCTTTTGGAGAGCAATCCATAAGCGATGTGGACTCCGGGAGCGAGAAGGACAAGGAGGAGGAGCTCCCTCAAGACAAGAAGAAATGGAAGGCAAAGGACTTCACCGGCATGTGCTTCATAGCCGACTCCGTCGACGACGATAAGGTACCTCCTTCCTATGAAGTTCTCTCTGCTAGATGCGATACCATATTTGAGCAACTGCTTAGTCAAGATAAGGCTTTAGAATTCACCATGGCTAGGAATAAGGACTTAGAGTCATAAGTGGATAATCTGACATTAGAACTTGTGAATGCTAAGAGTCTTGATGCTGATGAATGTTCATCCTGCCATGTTTTACACTCTGAACTTGCTAAATTGCAAACTGCTCATGATGTTGCCTTGCACCAACTAGAAAATGCTAGGACTGAGTTAATTGAAGTTAAATCTGCTCCATGTGAAAAATGCTTAGAATCTAGCAAGTTGGTTGTTTCTGATAAGGCTAAGTCTAGCACTTGCTTTTTCTACTTAGAACATGAATATGAAGTAAAAGACATAATAGAAGCAGTTAGAGCTAAGTATGCCAAGCTTAAGGATAGAATTAATTCTGCCACCTGCGCTTCATGTGAAGCCCTTAAGCTTGAAGTTGCTATTCGTAGGGAGAAGCATTCTAGAGCCATTAAGGCCAAAATTTGTGAATCATGTATTAACCTTGGACAAGAGAATGCTTATCTTAAAGATACATTAGAAAAACTCTCTAAGGGTGAGAAACAATTGAACATGATTCTTGACAAGTCCAAAACTCCTTATAAGAAGCAAGGGTTAGGATACAACTTTGCCCAAGATAAGTCCAAGACAAATGTTATTCAAGTTTTGGAAAATGGCTTAGTTGAGTTCAAACCCAACCTGCAAAAACTATTTTTAAATCTGCAGGTTTTGCCCAACCATCTTTTGAGCCAAAAGGTGCTTCTCCTAGTGGTACCAAGTACCATTGCACCTATTGCAAGAAGGAGGGGCATTTGCTTGAATTCTGCTGGCATAGGTTGAAAAATGCTAGGAAAAATCTTGCTAGAATTTTATCTCATCAACCTAGAGCTTTTATGAGACATGGTCATTTAGAAAACAAGAAATCTGGACTAGAATTTGTTTCACATGCTCACCATCATCATATTCCTAGACAGGATGCTTCTCATGTTCGTGTAACCATTGCTCATGATAGAACCTTAAGTAGGATCAAGGATAATAATTCTGCTTTGTATACTATTCGCAGACGTGTGTCTCAGTACTTGGTTCCCAAGTCATGTTTAACTAACCCCAGTATTGAGACACATCGATTTTTTGTGCCTTGATTTTCAGGATAACCGCGGGAGGAGGAAGAACACGTGGTTTGTCGACTCTGGCTGTTCACTCCACATGACCGGAGATTCAAAATGGTTCACCTTCTTCACGCGGTCGACAGGTGATGACTTCATCACCTTTGGAGATGATACACAAGAGCGGATTGAAGGAACGGGATCAATCAGGGTGAATGACAAATTCATCCTGAAGGACGTCGCTCTTGTGGACAAGCTAAGGTACAATATGCTTTCTGTCTCGTAGCTTCTTGATGATGGCTATGAGACTAGATTTAAGAAAAATGCGTATCACGTACTTGATTCAGCTGGTGAGCTTGTTTTTGGGATTTCTAGAGTTGGTAGAATCTTTGGAGCTGACTTTTCTGAATCTCTTGCTGGATCTCTCAAATATTTAATTGCATCTTCTTCTGAGTTCTGGCTTTGGCACCGTCGTTTGGGGGCACATTAGTTTTGATCATCTAACGCGAGTTAGTAGCCTTGATTTCATGAGAGGTTTGCTCAAACTCAAAGCCGTCAAGGATGCTGTATGTGCGCCCTGTAGGCATAGCAAGCAAGTTGCCGCCTCACACCCTTCATTGACTATGGTCTTGACTGACGGACCAGGACAGTTGCTTCACATGGATACTGTTGGTCCTGCTAGGGTTTGGTCAGTCGATGGAAAATGGTATATTCTTGTCATAGTCGATGATTTTTCGAGATACTCTTGGGCGTTCTTTCTTGCTTCGAATGATGAAGCTTTTGATCATTTTCATGATCTTGTTCTTCGCTTGGCTTCTAAACTCCCTAGTGCTTTGAGAGCCATTCACAGTGACAATGGCACGGAGTTCAAGAATGCCTCATTTGCCTCATTTTGTGCTGAGCGTGGTATTAAGTATCAGTTCTCTTCTCCACAAGTCCCTCAACAAAATGGCGTGACGGAAAGGAAGAATAGAACCTATTGTTTGGAGGTCAACGACGGTCAACGGCGAGGACGATCGGGACTAGGCTTGAGAGCTGAGGTTTAGAACGATCGAGGATGCCGGGTGAAGTCAATGGACTCAAGCATGACACAAAATGGACAAGGATGATCGAATGGGCAGTTTGGTGCGACAGGTTGGATCAAGCGGCGCGGGGGTCGGTGCAAGTGCCATGGTGGTTTCGGTGGGAGCTAAATGGGAGAGACTTACCGACATGAAGAGAGTTGTTAATCAACCTACACGTGGCGAAGCATGGGATTGCTTCATGAAGATTGGACTCGGTCTTCAGAGAAGGATCGAGAAGGGGTATTTTGGTAACTTCACCTAAATACCGCTTTGGCGGCCTTTTGCTAACCCGCGGCGCAAGACGGCGCAAGGAGAAGCGGTTTAGGTCAAGAGGAGATGAAGACGACGCTTTAAAATACATGCGTAATTGAAACCCGTTTGTGTGTGGGCTTAACGGGTGCTCGTTAGGGTTATTCTTCTAGAAGCCAGCCTCCACTGTAAATAGGGGAGGGTGCTGGTTGTGCATCCCCAACCCTCATATCTAAAACCCTAGTTTTGTGTTTTAGGGTTAGGAGAGAAAAGTTGAGAGGTTAGGGTTCTAGAGAGTTGGATTGATTGTGTGCTCATGGGTTGAGTCTTTGTCCTTTATGATGGAGTGGCTGTAAACCAACTTCAATCTCCAATCAATCAAAGCAAAGTTGTTCAAGATGACTCTCTATTCTTGTTCTTGCTCTCTCTTTGATGATTTTGGGTTTTTGATGATCCATTGGTTTTCCTTGGAGTTCTTGTGGTGATCTTGCTTGCTTTGACATGTGGGAGTGCATATAAGATTATCTTGATCATCCTTTACCCACAAGCAAGTTTTGGATCATACTTTGGTTTTTTAACCCAGTTTTGAAGCAACTCCTCCTCAAATAGAGAAAGGTCGGAACTTATGCAACGATCTTTGGTTGAAATAGGTTCCTGACATCCTAGGGAAGGCTTGTTTCAAGTTTCATGAAGTTTGGAGTTGTGAATCAAAAGTTATACCAATTTTTGATTTCGTTTTCAGGCTGATTTTCCTATTCATCGGCTGATTTTCCTGTTCATGCGGCAGCACTGGCACTGGTCATCCGGTAGTACCGATTTATGGTACTGTTCATAGGTGCTGTTCACCATCGCGGTTTTGTTGCGTTTTTGGTTGTGCGCTTTGGGGTTTTGATTGGATTCAATACAAGACATCCGTTGTGCTTGTTTATTGATCTTCATAGCTTTCATAGCTATTAGAGAGAAAATCCTGTTAAATCCGATCAAAGCGAAAAATAGGTTGTGCTCCTATTCACCCCCCCCCTCTAGTCGTCGTTTCGGTCCAACATAATATATATTGGATGGTTTGGTATTTTTATGACTTGTATGTCTTGATTCAGTAATGTGCCTGTAAGTACTATCTACTAATTTGACATGCTCGTCCATGTCGGCCTCCTAGAGCGTGTATCGACAACGAGCTCTATTGTTGGCTCCTTGCTGCTAGCTCGGCAATCGCAGATCGCCGGTCAGGCCACTGCTCGGCAATCGTTGGAAATGCTTGCGTCGAAAAACTCGGCTGTCCACTCATCCAGCACCACCGTTCGCACCCACTGCGGTAGGGCGAAGTTGTCACTACGGGGCAGTAAATTCGTGGGTGGTCTCCCGGATGTGGCGTCACGTCGGTGACCTCCGGGGCGCGCTACACGTTGACGCACTTCAGCGGCACGGTGGCGTCGACTAGCCGAATGAGGCCGTGGTCTTTCACATACTCACATTGGCGGCATAGTGCCCACCGGTAGCAAGAACGTTCGATGGTTTGATATTACCGTGGGCGCGCCCGAGTGTGAAGCCGAGCCGCACGCTTTAAGATAAAAAAAATGGAGGCAGATGCAATTCGACAATCAACATAGCTAATGTTGTCAAATATATTCAAATTATCAAAACTGACACAACCACACAAACATAAAATACAACATTAGGAGTTCATAGAAATCAAAATTGATCAAGAGTTTTCCTCTAAGACAAATAGAACATTGAGATTTGAGGGTTCAAGTTAAGATTGAGGGGCAGACCTAAGATTAAGGGGCAGACCTAGGCTCCTCCACTCCTAGTTGCTCGCCGCGCCTCCTAGCTCTGACCGTCCCACGCGGGCGTCGTGCCTCTTGCTCCCTTGGTTGTGCGCTGGCTGCGCAGCCTATAGTCACCATTCCCCAGTTCGTCACTCGCTCCCTGCCTCCCTCGACCATTTGACTCGGTGTGTTGAACAGCAGCGGCTGTGGGCTGCATTGGAGTGGACTCATAGTGGTTAGGGTTATTAATTGGGTCTTTGCCGCTTGTAGGCCTTACAACACAACAACCTCCATAGGTCCATCACCCATGCCTTCATGTAGGTCTCAGCCCATGCCAAACACCACACGGCCCACACATGATTTCCTTAATCGTTTTCCTCCCAATCCCTTCGCTCTGACCTCCGAGCTCCCTCCCATGGCGACCGAGATACCTGGGTTCCCTTGGTACATCCGGGAGACCCGGGGTAGTTCCGCCACTGTATGTATGTAACTATTAGGGATGGAAACAGATCAAATACGAATCGAATAGCCTTGAATATGAATACGAATCTATATTTTTAAAACGAATACGAATATGAATTCGAATATTCTCGAATACGAATCGAATGTCGTAACGAATACAAATTCGGTCGAATGCGTACTCAATTCGGTCGAATGCGAATATCCTACAACTTTTGTGACAAATCTTAGCAGAACAAATTTATGTAACATGTGTACATGACTACACGTCTACAGTAAAGAATCTTGAAGCACTAGCCTTTAGAAAGGTCAGAGTAGCAAGATCGCGATGGCGGTGTGGCACTAGCCAGAGCCGACAGCCACCCTAGCCAAACGCCGGGCGCCCAGGCACTGCGGCACAGCAGCATGCCATCAAGCCCATCATGCAGCATCCGCATCTCTGTCTCAGAATGAGAACACTAGACAAGCAAAAGCAAGTTAGGGACTTAGGGTTGGCTTGGTTCAGAGCCTCAGAGGCGTGCGTGCTTCGGTGCTTGGGCTTGGGCCGCTTGGCATCGGTGGGCTACTGCATGCCTGCCGCTTGCCTGCTGCCTGCTGCACTATTTTGCAAATACGGATACTATCTGTATCCATATTCGTATTTGGTGTTATTTCTCATATCTTATCCGGATTCGTATCCGGGAAAAAAACCCAGATAGTATCCGGATTCAGATTCGTTTTCCATTCGAATATGGATTTTACTTACCACATTTGCATTTTCTCGGATACAAACATCGGATAAAACGGATTATCCTTTACCATTTTCCATCCCTAGTAACTATGTATATATGAAGTAAATCTTTTTTGAATGTGATGATCGGGTGCATATTGCAATCTCGCTACTATAGTGCATACCATATTACCACCAGACATGAACGAACTTATCGGATTTATTCTGCCATGCATATACCCCAAAAAAATAGAGAGTGAAAGAAAAACTAGCTGCCGCAATACCGTATCTCCAACCAAGGGCGGATCTACAGTGATCTACCCAGGTGCATAGGACACTAGGTCAAAAAATTATTTTCTTTTAGATATAGCCATGTATATATAGTATGGACACCCCTAGTCCAGGATAAGAAGACACCCCAAACCAAAAAATTAAACATGTGTGATATGTGTGGGAAGTGGGGACCCCTGGTTATTTTCGTTCTGGATCCGCCACTGTCTCCAACAAAAAGAAGTACTTAAGTGATACTACTACCGTATTTCTATTTGTTGGCCGAGGGTTCACGCACTACCTCAAATCGACGACAAACTCATGAAGGCACGACACCTCAAACGGATCCACCTCGAACGAGGTCCGACGACAAACTCGTGAAGGCACGACACCTCAAACGGATCCACCTCGAACGAGGTCCGTGGACCGATCCCGGATGTGGTCCGGAGACCAACCTCAAACGAGGTCCGAAGATCAACTCCGAACAGGGTCCAAGTACCAACCTCAGACAAGGTCCGAGGACCAACCTCGGTGAGGCGCGACACATCAGAGAACCCACCCCGGACCCAGTCTGGGGTATGCACACAGCGTGGTTCCGTTGACACCCGCATATGTGACAGGACCCACTTAACATGATAGAAGGAAGTACCCCGGAGCAAACAAAGCCCCGAGGGCAGCGATGTAACTTCACTGATCTTCTCCTCCTACTCTATAAATAGGACACCTTGTAAATGGGGAGGGAGATATTAATTATAACTTCTACCACCCATATGCAATACATCCGTACAACCTCTTTGTTGGAAATATGCCCTAGAGGCAATCATAGAGATGATTATATTTCATTATGTTCACAATATTTGATAATATGTTATCTTGTTCCTTGAATGAATCATCAGTCATGAAGATTAACGAGTATGTGACTTGTTGGTGAAGCTCTTTTTAACTTATGATGATGTCGTTCTAAAAATATCCCTGGTCGAAAGTCACTAGTCGGAACACTAGTGACTCTCGACCAAAGACATGTATTGATTGATGACCACGTTTCACCGGTCATGGATATAGGGATATCGAATCAATAATGTGGACACGTGTTAGAGAACATGGTGTTGAATAAGACCCACCTTGAGACACTATTGAGATTGTTATGATTCTATGTGTCGTTAGTTGGTCTCAAGCAATGATGATGTATAATCCTTAGATCTGAGATCAGCATGGTTTCCTACATGTGTAATAGCACTCTTAGGGGTTGCCAAACGCTACTAAATCGGGTGGTTATAAAGGTAGCTTTCGGATATGCTATGAAACATGCGAGAGGGATGTGATTTGGTCGATATGGGATTTGCCCCTCCTAACATAACAGGAGAGATATCTCTGGGCCCCTCGAAGTGGTCGGATAAAGAAAGTGCATGGCCATGCCACTGGTGGTCGAAGAGTTCGACTACATGAGGTTATCCGATACTCGATCGAGAAAGCATTGAACAGTCCATAGATGACACAACATCTCACCTGGAGTTCAACCAGATATCGTGAGGCAAAGGGAGAATACATGAGTAGGTCGCTTAGTTCGACCAGCTACGAACTGGTCATATGGAGATACAAGTAAGTCGTAGATTGGTCGAACGTAATCACAGAGTGGTCGAAACCAAGTCGTAAGGAGTTACGAGTTGGTCGTGATCGAATCTGAATCGTCAGATAGAGATAGGACACGGTCGTAAGTGATGAGGACACAGTCGTAGATCATATTGCATTAAGGTTCGTCCCATATAATTTGTGTGTATTCGGGAATCGCTATGTCCTGCTAGGAACCGCTACGACTCGTGGCCGGAAAGGGTTTCTGAGTCACAACCGAACTACACATGAACCTAACGGGAAATTAGTAGTCGAAGTGTTCGACCACGTGAAATTATCTGACACTCGATCGAGAAAGTATTGAACAGTCCATGGATGACACAACATCTCACCTGGAGTTCAACCAGACATCGTGAGGCAAAGGGAGTATACACGAGTAGGTCGCTCAGTTCGAATAGTTACGGACTGGTCGTATGGAAATACGAGCTGGTCAGGCGGTCGAGCGTAATCCAGAGTGGTAGAAGTAACCAAGTCGTAAGAGTTCGAACTGGTCATGACCAAATCTGAAATGGTCATTATAGAGATAGGACACTGGTCGTAAGTGATGAGGACCTGATCGTAGATCATATTGCATTAAGGTTCGTCCGATATAATTTGTGTGTATTCGGGAATCGATATGTTCTGCTGGGGAGCCGCTTCGACTCGTGATCGAAAAGGGTTTCGAGTCACAACCGAACTACACATGAACCTCTGTGGTCACACACTTAACAGGTTGGAACAAACCAAGTCGAATCGATTAAATGGCGTGTTTGGATAGGATCCGTCACGGGGCACTATATAAGGAGATGCCTGAGGCTGTTGGTAAAAAAAGTTGACACAAGTTGCCCTACTGAAACCCTAGCCGCCATCTTCTTGAGAGCCTTACCGTGCGATTTGGTGCTAGCACACCGGCGTACTGTTGTTCCTTCCCTGGACGTGTGGATACCATAGAGGCGCTTCTACGTTGTTGCGCTTAAGGACGATCCGCGATCTTCGCAAGGAACTGCAGAGGTGCTGGAGGAGACAATCAACTCACGAGGACGCTGGACGATCGACCACAACCACTGCATCAACGTGCTGGACGCTGGACGATCGACTACAATCAGTACATCGACGCGCTCTTCGTCGGACTAGGCTGCTCTGACACTTCTTCCGCTGCTCCGCGCGTCTAGTGGTAATGATCTGTGATCATCTTCTTGCTTGGCTTCCTGGTTTACGTGGTAGAAATTTTGGATTGTTGCTATCGTAGCCTACCCGTATCCTTTCAGTGGTATCAGAGCCATCCTGCGTAGTTTTTGATCTGGATCGGTCGCATATACTTGATATGTGGTAGTAGTGGATTGGATCTATTACTGGTCGTATCTGGAAACCTAGGCCCTGGTCGATTAGATCGATCAGTTTTCGGTGGTAGTAGATGGGTATACGAGGAGGTACAAGTTAAAAGCGTCAGATGATTCACTCGACTTGTTTTTCGACTACCTTGCATAATACTCCTACGGTCGAATTCGCCATCGGAGTATGTCGCATTATGTGGTCGTATCAAAGGCGATGTCAGATTGGCTCGGAATAGGGTTAATATGATTAATCTGATGATTTCCAAAGCTCGAAAACGTGAATAAGATTCATGTCTCGGAAATAGCGGGACCGCCGTGCTGGCTAATCGAACCGCGCGTTATAGGTAATATGTGTTCATGTCGTCCGATAGAATTGGATTCTATGCGTAACTTGTTTTTGTAGGGATTGATGTGAATAGTATGGCCCATTGTGTATGTGATGCATGTATGGATTTTCATGACCTGCGTGTCATTTTGTGAGATAGCCATCGAGCTACATATTATTGTATAATGATGCTGCACAGACGACATGTGATGCTTGATATTATCCTATGTAATTCATTACTAGCTCTTAGGAGTAATTGCTTAGTAGATGAATACGGTTGGAGACTTCAAGCATGGTGGTCGGAGGACAGGAAGCATGCTGATGGAGATCGTCATGTTAAGGGCCATACTAATTCACAGTGATATGATTATCTGTGAATGTTTGTGTTTATTCCTGTCATGATATTAAGTCATGTTTTTCATTAGATGCTTTTAACATGATAAAATTAAAATTCCCTCACATAATGTTAAGTTAAAATTGATGCCCTCCAATAAGTCGCACCATCAAAAGTCTTGTATTTTAATGGTAGGTCTTGCTAAAGCGGAATGCCATTAACTTTCCTTGACTAGATGGGTTTGTGTCGGACACTTACACGCATTGCATTGGTTTAACTTGACAAGGTCATCATAACGGTTATGGACCTTGGGGCATAGGGTTGGGAGTCTTAGAAGCATAGAGATTTGCCCAACAACAAGAGTCATATAGAGATATGATTAGCAAAAGGTTGCTTACCGAATTCACTAATCTTCTAGCAATGATGCCAAAGCTCACTAGTAGATTACCTGATTGTGGATCTTGAATCACTAAATGTCATAAGAGGATATGATATTTAGTGGGAGTATCTTTATCAAATTGTTTAATAGAAGTTACTTTTCTTGAACATATGTCTTAGTTTTGCGTATTTTATGTTGTAGATCATGGCACCAATCGCTGTACCAACATCCAGTTTTGCTTTACGTTCGATACTTGAAAAGGAAAAACTGAATGGAACAAATTTTATGGATTGGTCCGCAACCTAAGAATTGTTCTTAGGCAAGATAAAAGGAACATGTTCTAGAGGAACCAATTCGGATGTGCTGGCGATAATGTTGTTGCTACTCTTAAATCCGCCTATAAAAGGCATGTGATGAATCCTTGATGTTAGCTGTCTCATGCTTGCTGCGATGAACTCAGACCTTCATAAACAGTTTGAGACATTGAGGCCTACGATATGATCGTGGCGCTCAAAGGCATGTTTGAGACACAAGCAAGAAGCGAGAGATTTGAGATCTCAAAGAACTTGTTTTCATGTAAGCTAGCCGAGGTAGTCCGGTGAGCCCACATGTGATCAAAATGGTTGGTTACACATAGAGCTTGGAAAAACTTGGTTTTCCATCGAGTCAAGAGTTGGCTCTGATTTGATTCTTGCTTCGCTTCTCGCAAGCTATGGTCAGATTCATTACGAACTTCCATATGAATGGCTTAGACAAGAATCTCACCGAACTACATATGATGCTTAAGACTGCAGAGGACTGACATTAAGAAAAGCAATAGTCATGTGATGATGATGCAAAAGAGTACAAGCTTCAAGAAGAAGGCTAGGACTTGGGTCAAAGGAAAGGGCAAGAAAGTTTTGGATGGGATCCAAACTAACAAGCCTATGCCCAAGACTAAGTCCGCCCGACTCAAGAGAATGAATGTTTTACTTGCAAGGAACCGGGACATTGGAAAAGGCGCAAGAAATACTGGCCGATCCGAAAAAGAATGGTCGGACTAAACCTTCCACTTCGTATTAATGTTATAGATGTTCTTGGCGCGATTCTTCTATTAACTCATGGGTATTTGATACCAAGATTCGGTTGCTCATATTTGCAATTCGATGCGAGTCTAACAAAGAATAGGATAGTTGCAAGAGGGAGATGGATCTTGGCGTCGGGAATAAACCAAAGGTTGCTGCATTATCCGTCGGGACTTTACCATTGGTTTTGCCTTGAGTTTATTATGGAATTGAATAATTGTTATTACGTTCGACCATGAGTAGAAACATTATCTCGACCTCATGTTTGATGGCGAGGGTTATAAATTCATTATTGAGGACAATGGTTGTTCTATATTTTTGAATGATATATTTTATGGCTATGCTCCTGTTTTGAACGGGTTATTTATTCTAAATCTTGATGATGCACCCATCTTTAATATTAATGCAAAGAGGCTTCGGCCTAATAATATGAATTCCACTTTTATCTAGCATTGTCGTTTGGGTCACATAAGTGAGAAACGCATGAAGAAGCTCCATGATGATGGAATCCTAAACTCATTTGATTTGGAATCATTTGAAACATGCGAATCTTGTCTACTCGGGAATATGACCAAGACACCTTTCACTGGTCGGAATGAGAGAGCGTCCGACTTGTTAGCACTCATACATACTGATGTGTGTGGACCAATGAGCACGACAGCTAGAGGTGGTTTTCAGTACTTCATTACTTTCACCGATGACTATAGTAGATATGGATATATCTATTTAATGAGGCACAAGTCGGAATCCTTTGAAAAGTTCAAAGAGTTCCAGAATGAGGTACAGAATCAACTTGGCAAGACAATCAAATCCTTGCGATCTGATCGTGGAGGTGAATTTTTGAGCCAAGAATTTGGCAATCATTTGAAACAATGTGGAATTGTTCCACAGCTTACACCACCGGGTACTCCACAATGGAATGGGGTGTCCGAGCGGCGTAATAGGACCTTGTTAGACATGGTTCAATCGATGATGAGCCAATCTGATCTGCTATTGTATTTTTGGGGTTACGCTCTAGAAACAGCCGCTTTCACTTTAAATAGGGTACCATCTAAATCAGTAGATAAGACACCATATGAGATATGGACTGGGAAGAGTCCTAGCTTGTCTTTTCTAAAGGTTTGGGGATGTGATGTCTATGTTAAACGTTTGACGTCTGATAAACTCACACCTAAGTCGGAAAAATGCTTCTTTATAGGATATCCTAGGGAAACCAAAGGATATTATTTTTACAACCAAGAGGAGAGCAAAGTGTTTGTTGCTCGAAATGGTGTCTTTTTGGAAAAAGAGTTTCTTTCCAAAACAGTTAGTGGGAGAAAGGTGCAACTCGAAGAAATTCAGGAAACATCTGAAAGTGTTTCAACTCCTATTGAACCTCTACAGGATGAACAAAATATTGTTGAACCTATAGATGAGGCATCAGCCCCACGTAGATCTAAAAGGCCACATCAAATGCCTATAAGGTATGGGCATGACGTATTATTATTGAATAATGATGAGCCTAACACTTATAAGGAAGCGATGATGGACCCAGACTCTGAGAAATGGCTTGGAGCCATGAAATTCGAGATAGACTCCATGAGAGACAACCAAGTTTGGAACCTAGTCGATCCACTTGATGGCGTTAAAACCATTGAGTGCAAATGGATCTATAAGAAAAAGATTGATATGGATGGAAATGTTCACATTCATAAAGCTCGACTAGTCGCAAAAGGTTTTCGACAAGTTCAAGGAGTTGACTACGATGAGACATTCTCACCGGTAGCGATGCTTAAATCTATACGGATCATTCTAGCTATTGCTGCATATTTTGACTATGAGATATGGCAAATGGACGTCAAAAGCGGCTTTCCTTAATAGAAACCTAAGTGAGGATGTGTACATGACACAACTTTGAAGGCTTTGTTGATCCAAATAATGCTAGTAAAGTGTGCAAACTTGAAGTCCATTTATGGATTGAAGCAAGCATCTCGGAGTTGGAATATACGTTTTGATGAGGAGATCAAAAGATTTGGTTTAATCAAAAACAAAGAAGAACCTTGTGTTTACATGAAGGTTAGTGGGAGCGCACTTGTAATTCTAATCTTATATGTGGATGACATATTATTGATTGGGAATGACATTCCTATCTTTGGAATCTGTTAAGGCATCATTGAAAAATAGTTTTTCTATGAAGGACCTAGGAAAGGCGACATATATCTTGGGAATAAATATCTATAGAGATAGATCGAGAAGGCTAATTGGATTAAGCCAAAGTACTTATATTGACAAGGTGTTGATTCGGTTCAACATGCAAAATGCCAAGAAAGGGTTCTTGCCTATGTCACATGGCATAAGTCTTAGCAAGAGTCGGTGTCCTTCGACTCTTGATGAGCGAGACCGCATGAATGGTATTCCATATGCTTGACTATTGGATCTATCATATGCGCCATGATATGTACTCGACGAGATGTATCATATGCTCTAAGTGTTACAGTAGATACCAAGTGATCCTAGTGAATGTCCTTTGGACAGGTGTGAAAAACATTCTTAAATACTTGAGAAGGACTAAGGATCGTTCTAATTTATGGCGGTGATGAAGAGCTGGTTGTAAATGGTTACACCGATGCAAGCTTTCAAACCGACAAAGATGATTATCGTTCGCAATCTGGTTTTGTATTCATTTTGAATGGAGGTGCGGTGGTGGAAAAGTTCAAGCAAGAGGCGGTGGTGATTCTACAACAGAGGCGAGTACATTGCGGCCGGAAGGCTGCAAAGGAAGGTGTTTGGATAAGGAATTTTATTCTTTGAGTTGGGTGTGGTTCAGAGTGTCTCTAGCCCAATGGATCTCTATTGTGACAATAATGGAGCCATTCTTTGAGCTAAGAGCCTAGATCCCATCGAAGTCCAAGCACATACTCGAGGCGTTATCATCTCATTCGCGAATTGGTGGATAGAGGAGATGTTAAGATATGCAAAATTCATACAGTTTAAATGTTGCTGATCCGTTGACAAAGCCTCTCACTGACCAAAGCATGAGGCGCACACAAGAGCTATCGGTATTAGATACTTAAATGATTGACTCTAGTGCAAGTGGGAGACTGTTGGAAATATGCCCTAGAGGCAATCATAGAGATGATTATATTTCATTATGTTCACAATATTTGATAATATGTTATCTTGTTCCTTGAATGAATCATCAGTCATGAAGATTAACGAGTATGTGACTTGTTGGTGAAGCTCTTTTTAACTTATGATGATGTCGTTCTAAAAATATCCCTGGTCGAAAGTCACTGGTTGGAACACTAGTGACTCTACGACCAGCACATGTATTGATTGATGACCACGTTTCACCGGTCATGGATATAGGGATATCGAATCAATAATGTGGACACGTGTTAGAGAACATGGTGTTGGATAAGACCCACCTTGAGACACTATTGAGATTGTTATGATTCTATGTGTCGTTAGTTGGTCTCAAGCAATGATGATGTATAATCCTTAGACACGAGATCGGCATGGTTTCCTACATGTGTAATAGCACTCTTAGGGGTTGCCAAACGCTACTAGAATGGCGGGTGGTTATAAAGGTAGCTTTTGGGTATGCTATGAAACATGCGAGAGGATGTATTTGGTCGGATATGGGATTTGCCCTCTAACATAACAGAGAGATATCTCTGGGCCCCTCGAAGTGGTCGGATAAAGAAAGTGCATGGCCATGCCCTTTGGTGGTCGAAGAGTTCGACCACATGAGGTTATCCGATACTCGATCGAGAAAGCATTGAGCAGATCCATGGATGACACAACATCTCACAGGAGTTCAACCAGATATCGTGAGGCAAAGGGAGAATACATGAGTAGGTAAGCAGTTCGACCCGACTACTGGATTGGTCGTATGGAGATACAAGCAAGTCGTAGATTGGTCGAGCGTAATCCAGAGTGGTGAAACCAAGTCGTGAGGAGTTCTGAGTTGGTCGTGATCGAATCTGAAGTGGTCGTATAGAGATAGGACACAGTCGTAAGTGATGAGGACACTGGTCGTAGATCATATTGCATTAAGGTTAGTCCCATATAATTTGTGTGTATAGGGAATCATTATGTCTGTTAGGAACGCTTCGACTTGTGGCGGAAAGGGTTTAGAGTCTCAACCGAACTACATATGAACCTAACGGGTCACACACTTAGCAGGTTGGAACAAACCCGATGAATCTGATTAAATGGCGTGTTTGGATAGGATCCGTCACGGGGCACTATATAAGGAGATGCATGAGGCTATTGGTAAAAAAAGTTGACACAAGTTGCCCTACTGAAACCCTAGCCGCCATCTTCTTGAGAGCCTTGCCGTGCGATTTGGTGCTAGCACACTGGCGTACGGTTGTTCCTTCCCTGGGCGTGTGGATACCGTAGAGGCGCTTCTACATTGTTGCGCTTAGGGCGATCCGCGATCTTCGCAAGGAAGCTGCGAGAGGTCTTTGGAGGAGACAATCAACTCACGAGGGCGGACGATCGACCACGACCATCGCATCAACGTCTTTGACGCTGGACGATCGACTACGATCGATACATCGGCAGCGCTCTTCGTCGGACTAGGCTGCTCTGACACTTCTTCCGCTGCTCCGCGCGTCTAGTGGTAACGATCTGTGATCATCTTCTTGCTTGGCTTCCTGGTTTACGTGGTAGAAATTTTGGATTGTTGCTATCGTAGCCTACCCGTATCCTTTCACTCTTTGCGTGTGATTCTCGTTGAGTCTCCTCACTTCACTTGCTCCCTCAGCGGTCGATGCATCCAACCAGAGATGCCTACAGGTTGACTATCTGATCTCCCGTCGACTACACTATTTGCTGTAAATATGGGGTTAATGCTTTCAAGAGCGGGCATGCATGGACCGTACGCATGCAATTACACATCGAGACATGATGTAGCCGTCTGGGTTAGTGCTGGCCAAATGGGCCAAGTCAAATGGGGCAGCACGAAGCACGACACTGTAGGCCTGGCACGAGCACAACCCACATTGTTTATGGGCGTCTCGCCCAAAGCCACGAGACTCCCGGGCGTGCCTGAGGCCACCACCAGCCACGGTGGGCCGGCCCGCATGAACGATGCTTGCCGTGCAGGCTGCAACTGCACAACCGCCCGGAGGAAACGCAGTTGTAACTGCGGAGACCAGGGACTTAGGGAGGCAGAGGGCTGGAGGCGGCCGCGCCAGAGCGAAGGGAGGCGGGAGCGCATGGTGCTGCGCGGTCCACCGGAGCAAAGGGAGGGAGGAGGAGGGCGTCGCGGCGTCGCCGTCGCCGCAGTCTTCTTGTGATCCGCCGGAGCGGAGCGGAGGGAGGAGGAGGCGTCGCCGTCGCCGCGGAGCTAAGCGGGCAGACGCCTTGAGGAGGAGAGGAGGCGAGGCGGGGCGGCCATGGCCATGGCCGGGAGGCGAGGAGGCTCAAGCGGCGGGTTCTTGGCGAGACCGAGGAGGCGGCGGGTCGCGGGAGGCCAGAGGCGAGGCGAGGCGAGGCGACATGGGCGTGAGAGGGCGAGAGGGGTTGGGGAGAAGAAGGCGCCAACCGTAGCAGGTGGGGCAGGCGGTTCGAACCTGGTGCAGGGCAGGCAGGCGGGCAGGCGAGACGAGGCGGCGGTGGCGGGGGTGGGCAAGCCGGGCAGGGGCAGGTGGCAGGGGCGGGCAAGACCGCAGCGGGCTAAACGGGCCACATTGGCCTGATAGGCTAAACGGGCCGTGCTGGCCCGGCACAGCCCAAACAGTTGACGGGCCATGCCTGGACTGTCACCCCGACACGGCACAAATAGTAGCTAGGCTAAAACAGATCATGTCTAAATGGGCCGTGTCTAGCCGGATCCGTGCTGTGCCGGGTCGGGCGGCCCATTTGGCCAGCACTAGTCCGGGTCATAATCCAACACGTATGCAACTTAAGTCCTGTTTCTGCGATTCCAACCTTCATATTCTGTATTTGTGAGTGCGCACAGCATGCATACAAGTTGCAAATTAAGGCGTGCGGTAGCTAGTACTAGATGTATACTACGGTACTACCAGCACGAAGGAATCTGAACGATGCTTGCGGATTTCTTTGTGACAGTCTGACAGAAGGAAGGAGTGCGTATTCCATCGATGATGACGTGCTCGCGAACAGCGGCGATCTCTTGTGCCAGCTTGTAAATCCTGCCGCGCGTACAGTGCGGCCCAGATGCGTAGAAGCCCGGCCTGTAACAACGCTTACCGTGTGCGGATCTTGCGAAAGTCTTGACCCGATTAATGGCGGCGGACTAGGCTAGCAGCGCTGCGAAGCGGACAACGATGGTGGCGTGTGGGTCGCGCGTGGCGCTGGCGCTGCCGAAGCGGATTCGCCGACTTCGCCCGTGGAGCTAAGCGTCGCTGTGAGAACAGCGTGGATCGCGTGCGTGCTGCTTTCGTTTTAGGTGCTGTCGGGCCTACTCCTTAATTTTCCACTAATTCCTGGCCTAATATAGTAGATTTTTTTAAAAGAACAATATATTATTTTAATATAATTACATAAATAAATGCCCGTATAACTAAATTACAAAATTAGCTTTTGTCGCTGTTTGAAATGATGACATGCTACTGTCACTAGTTGGATTGACGATAGGAACTCACGCCGAATCAAATGGGGACAAAAGCTAAAATTTTTTGTTTTTGCAGAAAAAAATAAAATATATTTATGTTTTGATAGAATGCAGCTTCAAATTTTGTAGGATTTTACTAAGTCCAAGTGGAAAAGTCCCCTTTGCCCTTTGGATGTTTTGGCACTGAAGTGAACTGATTCCATATATGCCACTGTGTTGGGATGTTTTGGCGTTGAATGAAAAATACTTGACGCCAAATCTCCCACCAAGGCTGGCTTTATAAAGCCCATCCAACCAACTCAACCCCATCTCCTTCTATTCATCTACTTGTAGTTATCCTCCTCCTCTCCTCAGCGTCATGTCTTAGTCGTCGAGTTCAATAAACCGAAGAGCAGTGGCACTGGTGAATGCAAGGCACGTTAATTTTCCAAACTGCGGGGTCGAAGGAAATGTCCTCTACTCCAATACCGCAGATAATAGGGGGCGTGTGTTCTACAAGTGTCCATATTTCTTAGTGAATTTGATTTTTGGGAATGTTGGTATTTGGATTTTTGGTGTTTTGTCCCCTTTTTTTACTATTTGATGTGGATTTTAGGCCGGTGGATGCCAGTACTTTCAGTGGGCTGACTCTATTGATGCCATGATGGAAAGGGCAGTTGAACATCCACCTATGGCTTCATCTAGTCCAATGGTGAACATGCCACCTGCAGAGGAGCGCCTTGACATGATTCTTGACCATTTGAAGTGACTGGAGAAGCTTATGTGTGTGTATCCTTGTGGTAGAGTATGCAATATGTATGAAGTAGTTTTCATTGTTTGTAGAAGGGAGTTCCTCTATCCAGGATGTTGTATACTTATGTTGTACCAGATTTGTATGAATTGTAAGTGGTTTTTAACTTTCAGCAACTTGATTTGTATAAACATAACATGACATGGAGCAATAGTATTACAGTATTTAGCATAGATCCAAAACATTACAGCAGCACAATATGGCAACAACATAAGTCTAAGTACCATATTTTGTGGAACATTATAATACCAGAATAAAAACTCGTGGGGTACAAGCAAAGAGTGCCTGCGACTAGTTGTATCACTGATCTTATGTAAATATTAATTAGTATACGACTTACAATACCCCAGTCAGCATCGCGACACCCCACACATCTTGTAGATCGAACAAACGTGTACACCCCACATTCGTTCCAGCCTTTAGTACCTTTGTAGACCGAATTGATCACACCCTATCATACCACCATTTCAGACCGAATTGACAGCCCGCACCAGCTTTTCTAAGTAAGTATACACCACTCACTAGTCATCCCATATTTTTAGACCGAATTAACCACACCCTGTCATATCACCTTTTCATACCAAAATGATAACTCACACAAGCTTTTCTCAGTGAGTAGACATCACCCACTAGCCATCCCACCTTTTCGGACCGAAATGACAACACGTACCGGCTTTTCTCAGTGAGCAAACACCACTCACCAACCATCCCACCTTTTCAAACTGAATTGACCACACCTTGACAAGCAACCTTTTGTGATCGAAATGACAACCCTCACTAGCTTTCCTCACTGAGTAGACATGACCTACTAGCCATCCCATCTTTCAGACCAAATTGATCACACCCTGCCATGCCACCTTTTCATATCGAAATGACAACCCCACCAGCTTTTCTCAATGAGTAGACATCACCCACAAGCCGCCCCACCCTTTCAAACCGAATTGACCACACCCTATCATATCACATTTTCAGATCAAAATGACAACCTCTACCAGCTTTTCTTAGTGAGTAGACATCACTCACTAGAGCTTTCTTGTGCAGAAAGATTCCCTCACGGACGTGAGCGCATTGCCATTCGCCATAATTTACTCCCTCATCACTACACCCTAGCAGCTTATAAAATAGAGGTACTCTCCACCACCACGGCCAACACTCTACTCGAACTAATTTCACACAATTAGGACAAAGGAGGGAGAAGGGAGGTAGAGGAGATCAGTACGTCGGACCTGGAGATGCCAGGCTATGTGGAGATGATGCAGAAGTGGAAGTGGCTTGCTGGGAAGACAAGAACCTACCCGGATTGTTCCATGAAGGATGCACTTGTACCACCATAGTTTCCGCGCCCGCAGTGCGACTATGGTAACCCAGAACATATCATTCAGTCGACACACCCAGAGACCACTGCCAGGGTGTACTACAAGGTCTTGGATATTCACATAAGAGAATCTCACACACATCCATTTTTTCATATTGCATGTTGTATTTCACATATCGCTAACTTTATCCGTGCATAATGGCAGCCGTCCGAGCATTGTTATTTCTTCCAATAGATCTACCACTACTACAAAAAGGCTAATATTGGACGCTTCATCACAGACGGTTGACCAAAACCATCTGTATTACATGCAATCACAGACGGTTTTGGTTTAGAGACCGACTGTGTTACTGGCTGTGCTAAAAACCGTCTGTGAAGAGGTAATATCACAAACGGTTCATAGCTAAAACCGTCTGTGATAATTCTACATATCACAGAACCGTCTGTGAAACATCACAGACGGTTCTTAACAATAACTGTTTGCGATATTACTACATATCACAAACGGTTTTTTTGTTATAACCGTCTGTGATAATATTGCTATAGCTCCCAGTTGAAGGCTGATGAGTTTCTTCGTCGCCGATGCGTCTCTTCGTCGCATCCGCTTCGGCTCCCGATCGTCTGTTAAATCTCATGCTCGAATTTATTCCTTGTTTTATAAAAGGATCATCGCCATCGAAGATGATCATCCCCCATATAGAAGATCTAGTACTTATAAAAAAACAGAAATGACTGCCTCTTCTGTTTCCTTGTCGCCGGTATTGATGGCCTACACGCCGCCTTGTCTGAAACACCTCTCTCATTTGTCGTTAAACCGTGCTATCGGGACCCAAAATATGCAATTCTGGACCCTCTGTGTATAATGCACTAGTCCAGGATCACGCTAGTGCACACAGTGTCAACACATGTGAATATTAATCCACACAAGCGATTAATAACATAAACGAGTAATTTGATAACAAATAGTTGTTTTGACCTTATGGTCGAGTTTACAATTATTAAGCCACTCAGGGCTAAGAAAGAAATAAAATAGCAGCAGAACAAAGAAACTGTTGGACCGAAACAACGACTAGAGGGGGGGGGGGTAAATAGGAACACTATCTATTTTTCACTTTGATCGGATTCAAACATGATATTGACTCCAATAGCTATAAGAACTATGAAGATCAACATATATAAGCGTAGCGAAAGACTTGTACTGAATCCCCTTCAAATCCCCAAAAGAAACGACCAAAAACCCAAAAATCAGCCTAATGAACAATATTGATGAACAGTACCGGTTGTACCGGATGAATAGTACTGGTTGTACTGAAATCCGGTTTTACCTGATGAACAGCGCCGGTTCACCCGCAATGAACAGTAAAAATAGGGAGATGAATAGTAACAGCCTGAAAACGAAATAAAAAAATGACGTAACTTTTGATTCGTAACTCCAAACTTCACGAAACTTGAAACACACCTTCCTAAGGATGTCATGAACCTATTCCCTGCAACGATCATGAAGATACTTGCCAAAATTCTGATCTTTTTCTGTTCGAACGAAGGTTGCTCAAAAACCGAGTCAAAACCAAAATATGATCCAAACACTTGCTCGTGGGTGATTGATGATCAAGATGATCCTAGATGTATTTCCACATGTCACAGCAAGCTAGATCAAGAGAAGAAACCAAGAGAAAACTCGTGAATCAAAGAAAGACTCAAAATCATCAAATAGAGAGAAGGAAAGCAAAGAGACACATCTTAGAGCAATCTTTCCTTGGATTGATTTGATATGGTATTGGTTTACAGCCACTCTATCAATGGAGGACAAAGACTCAATACATGAGCACGAAATCAAATCCAACTCTCTAGAACCCTAATCTCCCACTAACCTCTCCCTAAGCACCAAAGAAAAACTAGGGTTTTACAAATAAAAGGGTTGAGGGGGTGCAGCCACCACCCTCCTCTATTTATAGTGGAGGCTTAGACCTTCTAGAAGATTGAACCCTAATGGGCTCCCGTTAAGGCCCACACACAAACGGGTCACATACGCACGTATTTTAAAGCGCCGTCTTCATCTCTTGACCTAATCCGCTTCACCTTGCACCATCTTGCGCCGTGAGTTGGCAAAAGGTCACCAAAGGCGGTTTTGGTAAAATGCAAAATACCCTTCTCGATCTTTTGCAAAGACCGAGTCCCAATCTGCGTGAAGCACCTCCCATGCTTCGCCACGTGTAGGTTGATCTAGCGGCTCTCATCATGTCAGCAAGTCTCTCCCATCCGGCTCCCACCAAAACCACCATGGCACTTGCACCGACCCCCATGCCGCTTGATCCAACCCGTCGCACCGAACTGCTCGTTTGGTCACCTTTGTCCCTTATGCGCCATGCTTGACTCCATTTACCTCACCCGGCATCCCCGATCGTTCTGGACCTTAGCTCTCCAAGCTTAGTCCCGATCATCCTCGCCGTTGACCATCATTGATCTCAAAGCAACCTGCACAACAATAGACAAAAAAATCGATTCCGGGAACAAGTTCTTCACAACTTGACCCACGTTAGTCAAAACATTCATCATGCAACACATATGCCATGAAACCCATGAACTTGACCTAAACCAACAATAATTCTCCAAGTTAAACGAAACTTAGAACCAGAATCGGTACTACCGCCAAGTAAAGGCTGGTACTACCGCACCACGGTCGTACCGCTTTTCAAGGAAATCCAAAACTCCCCAAAAACATCCTCTCTGAAAATTCCATACCGCTTCTCAAACAGTTCAACCGTGATGCGGTACGACCGCCATCTACAAGCCGGTACTACCGCACTATGGTCGTACCATGACTTACACGCCGGTACAACCGATTGTCCTGAGACTTTGTTGAAAACTAATGTTTCGACAAACCTTTAACGCCATTGCCAATTGTAACATCATCCTAAGATCATGAGCATATCCCCATGATATCCACAGAAACTTCAGCGGAATCCCATCAATTCACCATAGGCAACTGACTGGGATCAAGACCCTACGATCAAGCACCTTCGATGAACTCCTCCTCGAAAGTAGGCGATGACTCCTCCTCTTCTGTTGCATGTTTTACAACAAGCATGGGTACACAACCGTACTCACAAGTCATACCACAGAAATGCAATTATACATGATGGCTTATTCCAAAGAAATGGCGTCTGTGGCTCTTTTGCAGAAATACAGCATTTGCAGTTTGAATACAAGTAATAGATTGAAAGCATAATTCAAAACAAATAGACAAAAATAATTTGATAGTTTTATTTCACAAAGACACATAGCCTAAATAAGTTATTCACATAGCCATATGACTTAAGTCACACAGCTCCCTTCCCAAGGTTTTCATGAAAATCTACCCCTCGTGTGAAATCCCCGAGCATGTCCATGACCGCGGACGCGACTATTCGAATAGATTTGTTTAACACTCTGCAGAGGTTGTACAATTTACCCACAAGATACAACTAGTGTAGCTAGCACTAGCCGTAACAAAACAGTTCAGAAACTTCATCTCGACATTGACACTCCCGGTATGCTTAGCCGCCACAGACGCACACCGTTGGAGAGGAAAACGGTGAACCATCCCGTGATGCGACTACTTGGTAGTACACACCTCCACCCAATCCGACACAGCTAACCTACAACCTGAGTAATCAATGTCAAGATTCCATAACTTACTAAGTTAGGCCCGTCCCATACCAGGCATGTGGTTGTACGAAAGGCTCAGTTCAATGGCGCACAAAGTTAAGTCCTTAATTGACCGAGGCAAGACTTCCAAACTCTAACATATCATTCCCGCCAACACAGATCCACCATAAAAGTATACCAGACCACTTGCCCCCAGCCAAAACCTTTTTTCCACCCTGTTGGTTAAGTGCAACATATGCCATGAGCAGTATGACACATAGTACACACAGTTTTTATCACATAGTTACATAGTCACTTAGTCAAGTTTATATTTGCAACTTACATGAGATGATGACTCGTAGCATGGCTAAGCAATCTAATCGCATCTAACCATGAACGAGTAACAGCACATAGTACACACAGTTTTTATCACATAGTTCCATAGTCACTTAGTCAAGTTTATATTTGTAACTTACATGAGATGATGACTCGTAGCATGGCTAAGCAATCTAATCGCATCTAACCACCCCACGTTGGTAATACAATAGCACCAACTAAATAAACCAAACTAGGGTGACAAAAGATTATGGCATACAATTAGACAAGGAGGTCATAACAATCTGGATATTAACTAATCCCAAAAACATTGAAATAAATAATTAAAGTAAATGCAATACTTTGAATCAATATAACTTTTGAAAACTGGGTTCAATATGATCAAAGGTATAACTTGCCTTGGAATAGGTCTAAGTATTGATCTTGCTCTAGAGGTGCTCCTTCTTCTTCAAATCTTCCCGAAGTATCGATGTCTACTCTCAAACAAAAGCAAATAAACAAAAAAAAAATAACAAAGGCAAAACAAACTCCAAAAATTAAATAAAAATCTCAAATAAATATATCTCGAATTTAGATGAATTTAGAAATTTGAATGGGCTCAAACGGAGTTCGGATGCAAAAGATATGAGCTTGGGAAGCTTGAAAACCTAAAGAAAACCCAAAAAAAAAAATTATTGAATTATCCAAATTATTTCTCTGAAGAAAAATCGGATTATTGCGCAACGATGATGTCAGCGCTTGGAATAAAAGAATTAAAAGAAATACTAACATGTGGGACCCACATGTCAACCTCACGGCTCACGGTGGACTGGGTTCACCGAACCTACTAGATCTGGATCTGGCTTAGGTGGCACGCACGCACACACGTGGCGCTGACTTGGCACGCACGTGGATGACACGCGAGCGCCACATAGGACCAATGGCTGAGGTGGCCTGCTTATGAGGATGCCATGCCGACTTGACGACGGCGATGGCTCGGGCTTGACTGGCAACGGTGAACGGCGGCACTACTTCGACAATGAATGGTACCAGTGTGTAGCTCTCGCTATTGCGAACCTATTGAGGTAGCTCCGGGTGGTTGAGGACGATGGTGGTGGCCGATGGTGAGGTTGAAGCGGAGAAGGCGATCGGATGTTGTCGGACGGCTGCTCCGGCGAGGTACTGGCGACGGCGAAGGGTCCTAGATGTAGCCCACATGATGCTGATCACGATGGCGCAGACCACGACGGCTAGGCGATGTTGACAGCGGCGCAATCAAAGAAAGACCGACGACGGCGAAAAAACTTAAAGCTCAGATTAGTGGCGGCGCTGAAGCTCTCGGGTGGAATTGAGCTAGGGTTTGGGATGCAGAGTGCAGGGCGAACCTCGGGGTGCTATTTATAGGGCTGGGGTGGCACGGGATAAGGAACACCCAAATCGGGATTGATACGGGCTTGCTGGTCTTTAGAGATAAAAACAGATTCGAGATACGATTCATATCCCAAAAGATGCGGAGAAGATAAAGATTGAGTTTGGTAAAGAAATCTAGAAGGTTTTAGTTGGAGATTGGATTTTGTCGGACGGAGCTTGGGAGATTAACAATGGCAGCTCTGAGCTGGACTCTGTGAGGAAGATGACCGAGTCGGAGACGATGATGGTGGTGGGACCCACTGGCAGAGAAAAGGAATGAACGGAATGTTGGGTCGCGGGCAAGCTACGATAGCTGCAAACAAAAAAATTTCTACCACGCATAAACCAGGAAGCCAAGCAAGTAGATGATCATAGATCGTTACCACGGAACTGTGAGCGGCGGAAGAAGGGTTGGGCGGCTTGGTCCAGCGTATAAGCGTCGATGTAGTGGTCGAGTCGATTGTCCGCGTCCTCATGAGTCGATCGTCTCCTCCAGCAACCTCTGCAGTTCCTCGTGAAGATCGCGGATTGTCCTCAAAGCGCAACAATCGTAGTAGCGCCTCTATGGTATCCACCGTCGGGGAAAGAACAACAAATGCGTCGGTGTGCTAGCACCAAGTCGCCGCAGCGAGCTCTCAGAAAGATGGTGGCTAGGGTTTCAGTGGTGATTCACTTGTCCCGTGCATCCCCACAGCCTCATGCATCTCCTTATATAGTGCTCGTGACGGATCCTATCTGAACACATTTGACGAATCGTATTCGTACTGGTTTGTTCCAACCCGTTAAGTGTGTGACCCTGTAGGTTCATGCGTAGTTCGGTTGTGACTCGGAAACCCTTTTCGATCACGAGTCGTAGCGGCTCCTAGCAGAACATATCGATTCCGAATACACACAAATTATATCGGACGAACCTTAATGCAATATGATCTCGACCAGGTCCTCATCACTTACGACCGGTCCTATTTCTATCTGACGATTCGTAACTCTTTACGACCGAGTTACGACTACTCTGTGATTACGTTCGACCGGTCTCGACCAGCTCGTATTTCCATACGACCGATCGTAACTATTGAATCGGCGACCTACTCGTGTATACTTCCTTTGCCTCACGATGTCGGTTGAACTCCGGTGAGATGTTGTGTCATCCATGGGTATTCAATACTTTCTCGATCGAGTGTCGAGATAATTTCACGTGGTGAACACTTGACTACTAATGGCATGGCCATGCACTTTCTTTATCCGATCTGCGAGGGCGAGAGACATCTCTCTGTTATGTTAGGGGGAGCAAATCCCATATCCAACCAGTCACATTCCTCTCCATGTTTCACAGCATACCCGAAAACTACCTTTATAACTACCCAGTTACGGTGTAGCGTTTGGCAACCCCTAAGGGTGCTATTACACATGTAGGAAACCTTGTTGATCTCAGGTCTAAGGATTATACATCATCATTGCTTGAGACCAACTAACGACACATAGAATCATAACAATCTCAATAGTGTCTCAAGGTGGGTCTTATCCAACACCATGTTCTCTAACATGTGCCCATATTATTGGTTTGATATCTCCATATCTATGACTCGTGAAACATAGTCATCAACCAATACATATGCTAGTCTATTCATATGTGTCCTCATATGTTTCCAACCAGGGATCGTATAAGAATAATTATCGCAGAAATATAGAGTTTCACAACCAAGTCACATACTTGATAATAAATATTAACAATATTATTCTAGGAACAAGATAACATATTATCCAATATAATGAACATAATGCAATATAATCATCTCTATGATTGCCTCTAGGGCATATTTCCAACACGGAAATGTTCGGACTAACAGGGCTGGCCATCAGATTTTGATCGGACGGCTCAAAACGAGTGTGACGTTCGGACCTCCAGACAGCACAACAAGATCTGAATGTCAATCCTTGATCAAATGGCTTGGCTAAGATGCGCTCGCGAAGAGATAAGGTGCTGACAAGTGGGGTCCTCTGCCGATTGAGAGGCTATCTTGTGGCGAAGAGTTGGGCGGCGTGGGGTGAAATTTGAAAAGGAATAGGAATGGCTTTGAATGAGTTGGAATTGACGGAAGCTTATCGAGATTTTAAATACTTTTCTTTTAATAAAATACCAGAAATTGAATAAGCAATAGCAAATAGCAAATGAACTTGGAACAATTCTAGAAAAATCTAGAAAATATATCCAAGCACATAGAATCCAAATAAAATAGTTTTGACCATTGTTGATGTTGACTTTAATCATATTAAATTGTTTTGATGTACAAAGTCCATGTTTAAGCTTTTAAATTAAATTCAAATAAAATCAAATGGTGAATTTTATCCTACTAACTATTCAAAGGATTTTTTTTAAGCTCAGAAAATTGGGATGTTACACGTGCTGCGGAAGAACACTGTTTCAACAGTGTCTTCATTCCTCTATCGAGAATTTGCGGGCGGTGGACGCCACCTTCCGCCGTCTTGACATCCTTCTCAAATCCGTCTTAGGGTGATCTCCACTTCGACAAGTTTACGCGTCATCGGCGTGGTCCTCCAAAATAGCGTTGCGTCTCGGGAGGCTTATCGTCACTTATCTTTATGTCGAGTCGGCGTGACCAAAGTCGACGGCCGAGACCCTCAAGCAAAGGAAGAGAGCCTATGGGCTCAATTCTTTTTGGTACAATAGTCAGGTTCTTGGGAGACACTCGAGCAGCGTGTTAGTGGGTGGACACATTTTGAAGCCGTTCGATCACGAACCGAATCGCGCCTCGATGCCACTTGCCTCGAAGTATTGAAGGCGGAGATAGCGACCTACCTCCGCCACTAGAAAAACATTGTTATATGTTGAAAATTCCAAAATGTAAAAAAAAATCTAGTTTGGAGGTGAAGTTACAATATTAATTATATGTTGAATTATTACTCTCTCTCTCTCTCTCTCTATATATATATATATATATATATATATATATATGTATGTATGTATGTATGTATGTATGTATGTATGTATGTATGTATGTATGTATGTATGTATGTATGTATGTATGTATGTATGTATATATAGTTAAAGCAAATTTTCAGCAGTATTTAAATGACAAAATTGACATCTAAACATGCAATTTCTTCATGTCATGTAAGTGTATATACAAGATAAATATACTTGAGAAAAAACCATTTCACAGACGGTTCCATAATGGAACCGTCTTTGATATGGGACATATCACGGACGGTTCTATTATGGAACCGTCGGTGATATGGGACGTATCACGGACGGTTCTATTATGGAACCGTCTGTGATAATTATCACCAACGGTTCCATAATAGAATCATCTGTGATAAGTCTCTTTACTAGTAGGAGCCCGGCCATTAGGGTTTGCGCCCGGCGGCTAGGGTTTGCGCCCGCCCTAACTCGTCACTCCCCAGCGCACTTACTCTCGTCCGTTCCCCTCCCAACCTCGACACTGCCGCCCGACCCCGTCACTGTCGCCATCGGTTGTG